>JARFIY010000189.1:4800000-6000000 GCA_036346155.1 Sinelater perroti
AAATTCGTTTTATTTGCTTACTTTAATTTCTCTTCGAATACTTTTTTGATAACAGTTTTTGCTTTTAAATTTTTTTAATGCCCTTTCCGATATATTTTTGTTGTTGTATGTTTCTAGCAGAGCTTCGTTCATTTTTTTCTTAATTTTAATATCATCTGAAGTAGTTTTATGATTTTTTTTGTAACTCATTCTGTATCTAAAGATGTATCCATATATTTGGAAGTTTTTCAGTTCTAATTTCTTTTTTGATGTTTTCTTTTTCTTGCTATTCCATTATTAATTAAGCCTTGGAAATATTATTTCTATTATTTTATTATCTTTACATGTTTTATTTAAATATTTTCTGTTTGTTTTTGATGTGATTCGTATTTTCAGATAACTAATAAGAAAATAATAAACGAAGTGTTTGTACTGAATAAATTTGGTACAAGCAGTGACCACAGATTAATGAGAACAATTTGCATTAACTCGAAAAAAAAAGCTGAGTTAACTAGAAGTACGCATATAAACTGCAAACAGAGATATTCTAAGAACAAATACAAAAAACTAAGTTCCATTAAACGAGTTATCACAAATGACATTAAAAACTTAAATAACAAAGTTACTCAAACAATAAAAATGGCAACAAAAGATTTAGACTAAATATGACGAAAAGAAATGAAAATATATCAGACTGAAAAGCAATTGTTGGAGAGAAGAAGGCAGCTAAGATAAGACAGAAAACGGGGTACAGTTGAATACACTGAAACAAACAAATTAATTAACGATGAAATAAGGAAAGACATCAGAAAATACAATAAACTTTATGTAAAGCAATAATCAAAGAAATGAAACATGAAAATAATAAAAAAAAAATTTAACTGAATAGAAACATATTGAAACTGAAAAAACAGAATGGAAATGAAACCGCATATGAACAGGGGGCACTAGAAGTAACGAAAGTATATTATACGACATCGTATAAATCAAGAATCCGGCAATCGGAGCAAGAAAAACGAAGTTTAGTTAGAAACGTGGGATCCGATAAAATTTCGGATATAACAATAAATGAGATTTGTAGCGCATTAGAACAAAAAATAATAAGAAAGTATTTGTCACAATTACAATCTATGAAGACATCAATAACGAAGATGCTACATTCCTTGAAAGCGCTATTCAATAAATGCTTGACAGATACTAGATGACTGCAATAAACTCATAGTTATTCTGTTGCACAAAAAAGAAGAAAGCAGACACGATGAACTATCATCCTATTAGTCTCCTTTTCCATCTTTATATATTGTTCATAAAAATAATAGCTACAAGATTAGAAAGTAAAATAGACATGTACCAACCCATAGAACAGGCGGGATTCAGAAAAGGATTTGAAATTAACGATCCCCTACAAGCATTGAAACAATTTATAGAGAAAAGCTATGAACATAACATACCGATAGTACTGGCTACGAAAAAGCTTTCGATATAAAGATTATGATATACGCAATATAAAGATGGAAAAAGAAAATCAAGAACTAGAGATAAACCGACGAATAACACTTGGATGGGTAATATTTAATAAACTACCGCACGTTTTGAAATCTAGAACTTTCCCAACAGATTTGAAAATAAAAATACCTGACTCATGTATTTCACCAGTTTTAACATATGGCATCGAAACCATAACGTTTACCCTCAAGGTGATAAAGAAATTACAAACAACACAAAGATCAATTAAAAAAAGAATATTAGGAGTAACAACGTAAAATATAAAAAAAATGGTTAAGGGAAAGAACAAAGGTCAAAGACACAGTGGAGAAAGTTGCACAACAGAAGTGGAGCTGGGATGAATAGGCTTAAACTGGCGGCTTTGACTGAGAAAGAGAAATGTAGGTAGACCACTTAAATGTTGGGAAGACGACATAAAAACTATAGCAGGAAAACGATGGAGAGGCTAGCGAATGTCCGAGAAAGATGGAAAGAAAAATGAGGGCACTATATCCACTATTGGAAGAAGAAAGTCAAAAAGGGAAAAGAAAATTGTTTCAGAGTTTATTAAAGGATTTTTTTATATATATTTATTTGCTCTACAGGCCGTGTAGGCTTAGAGCGGACATTGGTATATGTACATTTTTGTCTTACTCTCTACTTTTACCTTTACATTTTCCATTTACTTGAACTTAACATTAAAATTTACAACCTAATTTGAAACTAATTTTAAAACTAATTTTTACCACCTATTTTTTGGGAATTCTGTACTGTTTTTTCCATTATTTTCTGTTTGCTGCTATTTCTTTTCAGTTCCTAACTCTCATCGTTTTCAGGTCTGCTTCCACATTATCCATCCATCCTTTTCTTGGTCTGTCTTTTCTTCTCTTGCCTATTAGTCTTTTACTTATGGCTAGCTTTGGGAACCGCTCTCCACTTAATCTTTCTAGGTGTTTTAGCCACCTTGTACGTTGTGCTTTGGCGATTGTAATATTATTAGAGTTTTTATAGAATTCTTTTAGTTCCTGGTTTGTTCTTCTCCTCCACCCCTCCTGGGTTTTTATTCGTCCATTAATTGCTCGTAGCATCTTCCTTTCCCATATTGTCATCTATTCTGCTACTTCTTTGTTGAGCACTCATCTTTTACAGGTATACGTGGTTGCAGGTCTTATAACTGTGGAGTAGTTCATTTCCCTTGTCCTTCTTGACACATAGGACGATTTCATAAATGTCTTCAAACATCCATATTTTCTGTTTTTCTTCCTTGTGTTTGTCTTATTACCACATATTTTGTCTTGTCTTGATTTATCTCCAGGCCGTATCTTTTGCTTCTTGTTCTATTTTTGTTATGATCCCCATTAATTTTTTTTTGTTCTTGCTATAATTGTCACGTCGTCCGCGAAGGCCATACATTGGTGTTCGTTGTTGATTATAGTACCATCAGTTTTTACTTTAGTGTTCCTCATTATTACCTCTAGTACCAGGTTGAAGAGCGTTGTTGGCAAAGGGTTTCCTTGCCTGAACCCTCTTCCTACGTTAAAGTCCTGCGATTCCTTCCCATTCCAGATTATTTTATTTTTTGTGTTTTGTAGTGCTGTCATCGATAATCTAATAAGTTTTTCCGGCACATTCTTTCAAACAGCTTACATCTTATGCTATCATATGCCTGTTTGAAGTTTAGGAAAAGGGTATGTAGTTCTATTTTATATTCATAACTAGTAACTTTTATTTCTTTGATTACAAACATTAGATCTGTGGCGCTTCTACTACTTTTAAAACCTTTTTGGTACTCCCTCAATGTTTTTTAGTGTATATATTTAACATTTTCCTTGTTAATTGTCCTAGATCTTGTAACAGGTGTCTAATAGCGATATAGCTTTATAGTTTTCGCATAGTATTGGGGATATCCATATTTGTTTTATTATTTTACTAACTTTATTTATTAACTTTTCACCTCCCGCTTTGATTTATTATTTTTCATTGTTCTTATTACATTCTCTGTTACTTCATTAGTTGGTTCTTATATATTTACTTCTCATCCTTCTTGCTGTTTTTGTTCTTGCTCTTGTTTCCAATATTTTATTATGCTCTGTTGTTAATATTCTTGCTTTATTTTTTAAGTAGGGCTGTCGGTTGTCATATCCCCTCTCTGCTTTCTTTACTTCTTGGTGAAACAATCTTACTTCCTTATTTGGGAAATTTTCTTCTATTTTCTTCAATTTCGCTTTATTTTGTTGCCTTTTCTTTTTTCTACATAGTTTCTTTAGTTATTTTCTTTTTTCCTTATATTTTAAGATATTCGATTATCATTTACTATAATTTGTGCTCTTATCTTTTTCTTTTATCTTGCTTTCTTTTCACACTCTTTATCGTACTAGTCCTTTGTCCTCGTTTGCTATTTTCTCATTGGTAATATCCCTTGATTTGTGTTGACTATTATCAGTTTTAATTGCTTCCATATCCCGTCGATATCCTCTGTTATACTAATTTTATCTAATCTTTTGTTCATTTCTTTTTGGTATTTTTCTTGTTTTTGTTTTCTGCAATCTTTCTATCTCGTACAGTATTTTCTTTTTGGCTTCTTTGTGACCACTTCCTTGTTTCTTATTAAGTTTTTGCAGGCGCTTTTTACTAGGTAATGGTCCGAGTCTGCCTCAGTCCATCGTCATGCTTCTTAAATTTGTGATTTTATCTAAATATTTTCTTTCTATTAAGACATGGTCGATCTGATTTACCACTTTACCATCCGGCGGCCTCCATATTCCTTTGGGTTTGTGTGTTTTTTTAACCATACCTCTTTCCATTACAAAGTTAATCAATCTGTGCCTGTTGTCGTTCGATATATCATGTTTACTGTGTATTCCTATTATTTGCTATATATCTCTTCATTTCCTACCTTTGCGTTGCAGTCCTCTATGACAATTTTTATATAAAACTTAGGTAATTTTTCGTATACATTCTTTAGTATCTCATAATATATGGTATTTCCTTTTTATTTTCTGTCTTTTCCTTTGATGGTGCTTGTACATTGGTAATACTAATATTCCGCTCCTTTCTTTTTAATCTTCTGGAGCACATTCAATCTGATATAGGGTTAAATTTTATCACTTTTTTTGGAGTTTTTCCCCAGTAGAAATGCTATCCTAACAATTGATTTTTTTCACTACTTTTAAATAGCATCCTATTCTTTATTTCTAAGATATTTGTTCCTAACTGTTTTGTCTCTTGCAGGGCCACTATGTCTATTTTATACTAAATTCATCTCCTTTACTACTTGTTTAAGACCCCCCGCAACGTATGTCCCTCTTCTATGTGCTTATCGATATCGTATTATTTACTTCTTGTTTGTTTTTGATTTTGTCTAATTTTTTCTTTCATATTTTCCATTTTAATACTGTTTATGTTATTTCTGTTTCGTTTTTTTGTTAATGCTTTATTTTCTTTCGTTTTACTCTTTTTCCATAAATTATGCCCTTGTTCGCTTTCACGTCCCTCATCGTTATCTTGAGCTTCATCTGTATTTAGTAGTTTTTTCGGTTTGTTCTACTTATTTTTTTAATTTTTTCGCCAAAACTTTCTCCTTCTGGTGATTTCTCGTTTGCAGTTCTTTTTAGGCTAATATTCTTTTTCTTGTCTTTCTATTTCACTCTCCAGTTCTCGCTCGTTTACTTTGTGTATTTCAATTTTCAATTTATTGTATCTTATTTGCTCCTTGTGTCCTTTATCTCTGGCCTCTTTCATGAATGGTATCAATTTCCTCATTTTAATTTGTAGTTCGGTTCGAGCGCTCAAGCCGAGCACATGCCTAAGTCGTGCGCGCTGCATGTTATCGCTATCGTACAGTGAACCTCTAGCAGTGATAAACCAGTGCATTAATTGGAATAAACTGTTTTCATTTTTGTATTGTTTACTACATAATTCAGTGAATGCATGTAAGTAAAACTAATAGCATGCTACCATTTGGCAATGGCTACAACCCCACGCAACAATTCAACCCAACAATAACGCAACAAAACGCATCCTTTTACCAACAATACCCATCTATCCCAAATAACAACCCACAACAAATAACACCTGAGCAATGCCAGCAAATGCCAATAGCTACTCAATGTCCAAATACAAACATTCCAACCTTATCAATATGGTCACTTCAATGTCTCAATTTGTAATCGTCAAGTCCAACCATTGCATCAACAAATCACGACAAAAACGATTATTAGACGCAGATGAAGAAAACATTGCAGACAAAAAAATGCTTGGCAAAAGTTAATAACCTAAAAAGAAAAAGAAGGAAATTGCAAAACACACAAAATCCGCCACAATCATTTAATCTAACACAAACTAACAAATACTCAATTTTACCAGAAGTTACAGACGTAACAAACAATAATCAAGATAACGGTGCCAACAAAACTCAAATAAAATACCCAAACCCCTCCAATCTACGTACATGGAGTTAACAATTATCAGGAAATGATAAACAGCTTGAAGGATATTATGGAACAGGAACAGTACACCACCAAAAGCATGGCTGATAACGTAGTCAAATTTAATGTGCATTCCCCGGATGTGTACAGAAAACTCGTCAAACATTTCCAGGAAAACAGTGTCATTCACCACACTTACCAAATCAAGCAGGATCGTGCATACAGAGTGGTCCTACGGCACATACATCCTACAATTCCAGTAGATGATATTACAGCTGAACTAGCTACTCATAATCACAAGGTTAGAAACATTACTAACATAAAACATAAGAAAACTAAAGAAGCGTTACCACTATTCTTTGTAGATTTGGAGCCAGCCACCAATAACAAAGACATATATAACATAAATTACTTACAAAACTTAAAAATTTCTGTTGAACCGCCCCACAGAAATATAAACCTGGTCCAGTGTACAAGATGCCAAAACTATAACCATACAAAGTCATATTGTAATAGGCCATACGCCTGCGTTAAATGTGGCGGACCGCACAATTCTATTACATGCAAAAAAAACAAACAAGGGAAACTCCTGCTACTTGTGCACTCTGCAATGGTGCACATCCCGCAAACTACAAGGACTGTTCAATCTACCAGGAGCTACAAAACAAAATAAAACCGAACACCCAAACACAAAAAAAAACACACATGCCTCTTACAAGGCAAATCCACAAAACTTTCTTCCCTTGCCAGTGAAGAACTACTGGAAAATGCCAAATACTAACTGTGAACAAACAAACACAAATAAACCTCAATCACCTCAAGACCTAACACTCACACAGTTCTTAGAAGAATTCAAAGGTATGTTCAATCAACTAATACAACAAAATAGCATTATTTTGAACATGCTTACGACGGTCATAAATAAATTAGTTCGATAATGGCCAAATTCCTTAAAATTGCACTCTGGAACGCCAACGGCCTCCAATCAAAAAAACAAGAAATCGAAATCTTCCTCAGTATAAACAACATTGATATCCTCCTTATATCAGAAACCCATTTTACTGTAAGAACCCACATAAAAATACCGCACTATCTTATTTACCACACCGAACATCCGGATGGTACGGCACTGCCATTATCATTCGTGAATCAATAACACATCACGAACTACCAAAATTCGAAGAAAATTTCTTACAGGCCACAGTGATTGAAGTAAATAAACTACCAAATCCAATTACAATAGCGGCAACATATTGCCCCCCTCGGCACCAAATAACCAAACTCATGCTACAGCCATTCTTTGACTCCTTAGGGTCAGGATTTATAACTGGCGGAGACTTTAATGCGAAGCATATCAGATGGGGCAGTAGACTGATAACCACAAAAGGCAGAGAACTTAATAAACTCATAACTGATAATAATTATACATATTTCTCAACAGGTAGCCCAACGTACTGGCCAACGGACCCTCGCAAAATACCGGATTTGTTAGATTTCTTCGTTGCTAAAGGAGTTTCATCTAACTACGTAGACATAACATCCAGTTATGATCTATCATCTGACCACACACTTGTCATACTTACTATTAGTGCTACAGTAATTAGAAAAGAAGCCAAACCAATGTTATGTAACAGACGCACAGATTGGGACGCCTTTAAAGAGTATATGGATCAACATCTTGATCTTAATATAAGCCTAAAAACGACTGAAGAGTTGGACAGTGGAATCAACAAATTTATAACTACTACACAAGAGGCAGCATGGTATGCTACACCGCGCATGGAAAAACAAAAACCCAGCTCACAAAACTTCCCAAGAGAAGTGATGGAGCTGGTTAAGGAAAAAAGGGAAGCTAGGGCAGTCTGGCAACGAACACATAATAGAAACGACAAAACAAAGTAAAATCGAATTACTAATAAACTTAAACGAAAACTGAACGAAGGAAAAAACGACACATTTCAACAATATGTAACTTCTCTTTCCAAGGACAACTACAGTATATGAAAAGCCACAAAGGGATTCAAGAGGCTACAGGTACATATACCGCCGCTACGTAACACAGACGGCACGTGGGCCAGATCTGACCAAGAAAAAGCTGACCTATTCGCACAATATCTGGCAGAAGTATTTAGACCTAACTCTGAAACAATAGATATAGAAGTAGACACCTTCCTCGAAGCCCCACTACAACTTTCATTCCCAATACGGGATCTTAAAATCGGTGAATTACGCCAGGAGATAAAATTCTTGAGCAACAAAAAAGCACCAGGCTACGACCTCATAACTGGTCCTATCCTTAAACAGCTACCAGAAACTGGGGAAAGACATTATTTAACGCAATTCTACGCTTAACCTACTGGCCGCCGCAACTAAAGATGGCGCAAATTATAATAATATTGAAACCTGGTAAGCCGCCAAATGAAGTGCAATCTTATCGCCCAATTAGACTGTTATCAATAATTGCCAAACTCCTAGAAAAGCTGATATTAAGTCGGTTAAATAAAGACACACCACTGGATGATTGGATCCCAAAGCACCAATTTGGATTCAGACGAGATCATTCTACTATTCAACAGTGCCACCGCATGTCTAACGTAATTCAGAAAGCTTTTGAAAGTAAGAAGTACTGCACGGCAGTATTCCTGGACGTCCGACAAGCCTTTGATAAGGTGTGGCACAAAGGGTTACTGGCTAAAATAAAAGCATTATTTCCGCACCAATATTATCTCCTTTTCCAATCCTACCTTTCAAACCGCTATTTCCTAGTAAAATTCGGAAACAAAATCTCGATACTACAGCCAATTACCGCTGGGGTTCCCCGAGGCAGCGTTTTGGGTCCAGTCCTATTTCACTGCTGATATACCAATAACACCGTACACAGAAATGGGAACGTTCGCTGATGATACTGCCATCCTCGCGTGCAATGAAGACCCTTTAGCTGCTACAAGATTACTGCAGGAACACATACATTTAATAGAAGAATGGCTAGACAAATGGCGAATTAAGGTGAATGAAAATAAGTCAGTTCAAATAACATTTACAATGCGAAGGGGAATATGCCCTCCTGTTACCATAAACAACATTGATGTACCACAATCTGAAGAAGTGACGTATCTAGGACAAAAGGCTAACTTGGAAACAACACATAAAGAAGAAGCGCAAGGCCATGGATCTGAAAGTTAAAAAAATGTACTGGCTAATAGGTCGGAAATCACCTTTAGCAACCGAGAGTAAACTCCTTATATATAAAACCATCTTACGTCCTATTTGGACATATGGATGTGAGCTGTGGGGCTGCTCTAGCTATTCTAACGTAGACATAATCCAGAGATTCCAATCCAAGACAATAAGAACTCTTATGGATGCTCCATGGTACGTGACAAATCTCACCCTACATACCGACTCTAACACACCATACGTGCGTGATGTAATTACGGAACGGGCAACCAGAGACTATGATAGACTTACATATCATCCAAACGACCTTATACAACCACTTACGTTACAACCAAACTTTCGGCGATTAAAGCGGAAATGGCCTTGGGACCTACAAACTAACGTGAATCCTCCAGTGTGAATCCATCATCCTCAATCAATAGGATTAGGAAACTGCGAGGAAGCACCAACGGGTGCTAACCTCATCAAGCCAATCAACTTTAACAACAAATTAGCTCATAGAATCTCTTGTCATTCTGATTGCTGATGTACTGTTTCAATAAAAAAAATAATTAATTTGTACCTCTCTGGGGTAATACTCATCAATCCATATATCCGTGCTTTTTATTTTTTTTGCGTTTTTTAAAATCATAGTTACTTGGATTCTTTAATTAATTTGACCAGTATTGGTCTTTTCTTTTCTACACTGTATTTTCCGATTCTTCTTACTTCGTCCAGTACCACATTTATATCAGTATTACCTTCTATGTTTTGTATAATTGTTTCGACTTTCTCTTTTGTTCCACCCTCATTTTCATTTTTTCTTCTAGTACTCTCTTTTCTACTATATTTTTTTCCTTATTTCCATCTCTGAGTAACTTATTCTCTCTTCCTGACTTTTTATTTTTCCGTTTAACTTTTTATTTTCTTTTTTTATCTGATTTATTTCCTGCCTAAGGGAGTCTAATTTTAGTTATGCTCCCGTTTAATTCTCTAAACATACTTTCTACTCTTTCCATGTCGGGTATTTTATTTTTTTACTCAACTGTTAATTGTGCGAAAAGCCACGCACCAGTCGTCCCGTCGTAAGCCCGACTTTTATTGATCTACAGTGTATTGTTTATTTTATATTTTTGTGTTATCTATATGCGTGTAATTTTCTTCCTTACTTTGGTACCGATTTTGTTGGCTATCCTTCTATCTTCAACTAAGTTTTATTTCCACTTTTCTTTCTAAATTTCTTCTAAATTATCAAATAGTTTGTGCTAACCGCAATATTTAATACATGCACAGCGTTTTATTCTTTACTTGGGGCGGTGCCTATCTTCCAGACTTTGTCGTGGAGCTAGTGTTTGGCTTTGTTATCACTACTAAACGTACTTCATGCAATTTTTATCTTTATATTTATTTCCTGAACATCAAAAATTTTATTTAAAATTTTCAGTGTACTTACTACTGGTTGTTTTACTTTTCGTTTTGATTTTCATTCGCTTGCAATGCCCCTGCTTCTTGCGCACTTTCACGTATTTACACTCACTTGATATGGCCTAATTTAGACGTTTAATATCGGAGTGATGTAAATACGTATGTCACTGTGAAACTCTAGCTTAAAAAGCTTTTTTAACTACTTATTCTTATTTAAAAGTTTATATAAGGAGATTAGAAAACAAAATAAAACGTAAACTAATTTTTTTTAGAATAATAAGTTATTTATGCTTGAAATCAAATTCTCTATTAATATTCATCATCACTGTGAAATATTAGTGACATACCTAATTCTTTTTCTTTTAGAGGGCCGGATGTCCTCTTCAGTTCGTATATCTTTATCTTCGTTTTTAAATGTAATTTTATTTTGAAATTATACCAAAATTTCTCTATAAGGAGCTAAGCAATTTTATAGTCCTCTTTTAAACTTTGCACTTCTTACTGTTCTAATACTCTTTTCACATCATTTAAATTAAAGTTTTTATCCAATTTATTGCCCATATTTTTATCTACAAATGTATTTAAGGTAGATGTGTTAACTAATACCATAAACTTCTCTTCATCTACTGTCTTTTCCTAAAGTAGTTTTTTTATATCTTGATGGTTTAATATTTCTACAACTGGGGATAAGGTTTTATCATCTCAATATGCATTAAGTGCTGATGGCACAACTTAAAAAAGAACTTTCGCGTACAGCAATGTTACATCGTTTCTGCGTTTACAGGGGAATTCACTGATAATTGAAATTGATTGTTCGTACATGAAAGAATCAGGAGATTTCACCATTTATTTCACTTGTAAGAGTGTACAGTCAATTCTCTTATAATGCAATTAATTCTTACCGCGTTATAAGGAAACCTACGACGTTATAGGAGGGATGTCGCAATTTGTGCTCCGCGTTATATGGAAATCGCGTTATCAGAGTATCGCGTTATAGAGGGGTTTACCGTTTATCTTTACTCTGCTAATTTGTTTTTTATTTTATTTGTAATATTCTGAATATTGTGCATTTTCTTTGGTTTTTTTCATTTAGAGAGAAAGTGTGAGGTGGCGGCGTCAGCGGAGTTGGCGGTGCCCAGGCCGCCTCGTTAGCTAGCCGGATATTAACAGCGTGTCACCCGCGATAGCGATCTCGAATTAAGAGCGGATACCTGGTGCAATAATGGCGTCTGCGAATTTGAATTCTTGCACATCATGGGAATTTTTAGGCCGCGGTGTCGGCCAGGAATGCCGGCGCGCGCGGCGGCGGCGCGGCGGCTAATTGGAGGAGGCCGCGGAGCCAATTTGCGATGTTAATAACCTGCGCGCCGGCGACATGTTTATTCGCGCGAGCGCAGCGCCGTTTTTGCAAATTGAATCTAAATGCTAAATCTCCGTCTTATTGTTATTTATGGGCCGTTGCCGCAATAAACTAAAGTGCATATAAATACGCGCGCGGCACCCGCTAATGTACGGCCGCGATGAATTTTTAATTGAATATTAAGCGGCGCGGCCATTCGCGAGTTGTAAATTTTCGCGCGATGAAACAATGCTAATAATGCCATTATAATAAGCGGCCATAAACAGTTCAACGCTTTTTATTCTGCGCACTTGCTTCTCGTTAGGCGGCCGCGCGCCCGCCGCTGCGCGCTCACGCCACTTGAGCTTTCACGTGCTGCAGCTTTGACCCCACCGCGGGGGCTAACGAGCAATTTATTTTGTCACGGCGATAACAAAGGAGCGATAAAAACTGCAATTACTCGTGCACTCCGCGCATATTTTTAAAACACACCTCACTACTCAAAAATTTCCGACGAAGAGCGACCGCTCGAAGAAGGTCAAAACGAGGTTGTATTTGCGTTGCTCATCATGACCATTTTTTAAAAATGGATATTTATGATATATTCGGGATCTGACTAACCGCTATGCGAAGTAGGATGCAGCCTAGGGCGCCATGATAGAGAGGGGAACAGAATTTTGAGTTGTGAATCAACTTAATCGTTCATCGACGTATAACAAATTTAAAAAACCTTTATATTGCAACAGAAATGACATATGACAAAGAAACTATCCGGAACCCTTCAGCCGCTCTTGAATTCAAATTCCAAAACCTTCGGATTCGTTTTAGAATCTCGCGATTGAATATAAGGCGAAGCAAATGGGCATTCGCGGCAGTCGAATAGGAGAAGTCAACCGTTGATCGGCGCGCTAAAAATATTATAATTATTGTGCTGCAATACAGTTCTTGTAATTATGAATTAATTTAACTTACATTTCATTTATTATCAAAGCTGAGCAATAATAGGAAATAATTTGTTAAAAAAGTGGAACAAAATTCAGGAAACGTCCAAAAAAGCGTCTTAAACGACAGGATGCTGTGATCAAGAAAATATTAAAGCGAGACACTTTTTCTTCACATACTATGCAGCTGTCACATTCGTTGTCATCGAAGTCGGTGACTTTTAGTCCAAATTGTAGTACATCGAATAGATGACTGCAAGAAGATTTGATCATACAGAACTCTGAAAATACTCTTAAAGAGGTAGCATTGTGATGCTTAAATGATGAACTTTGTGAGTAAGTGGCTTACAATGGCATTCAACAAAATGATGATCCTGACATTAAAGAATCTGAAAGATAGTATGCCACTTAAAAAAGAATTTATATCAATTATGTTTTTGTATAAAAAGTTAGTGCATAGAAAACGCCTCAAGAGAAATTGGTTGCTTAATTCAAAATCAGCCGGATAAGTATTTTGTGCATCGTGCCAACTCTATGGAAGAACGACGTTCGTTGACTGATGATTGGAAAAATAACCATATAATAAACGATCACTATAACAACTATGAAAATGCATTTTAAAATTTAGTAGTAAACGTTGAGATTTACAAAGAGTGGAATAACAGAACAACACAAGGAAGAAGCTTTGTATTGGCGAAATGTTCTATTAAGCGTTGTTGAAGTTTTCTCTTTACGAAGGTTGGCGATCTATATAGCTAATTTTGTTTTGGATACTGCTTCTCTGAATATGTTAATATTGCAGTCAAGCAAGCGGCGTATATCTTTTAAACCAAGAATTCTTCGGTCTCCTTATTAACCTCTTCCCCTGTATTTTTCTTTCGATAATTAAGCGGAGTATTTCGTATTTACTACCCCGCATGACGTGCCCAAAGTATTGTATTTTTCTTTTTCTCAATATTAATAGACGTTCTTTGTCGGTATTCATTCGTTGAAGTACTTCGGCATTTGTTATTCTTTGTGTTCAGAGTATACGTAGAATGCGTCGGTAGATGTACATTTTGAAGGTTTCTATTTTTCTTTCTGTGGCGGGATCCAAAGTCCAGCATACGCATCCATACAGAAGTATTGGAAATACATAGTATCGTGCCGTAAGCGTAGACTGAGATTAAGCTCGGATTTGGTAAAAAACTTTTTCATGCCTGTAAATAATCTTCGAGCTTGTTCTTTTCTGGTATCTTCATTTTCATTAACAAGAGTTCCTAGGTGTTTGAAATTGGATACTTGTTCTACAATGTTACCTTTTACTGGTAAAGTTAGTCGAGTCTTAGTTTTTGATATATCCATTACTTTAGTTTTTAATATGTTCAATGTTAAATCGTATTCCTCTCTATACTCCACTAATCGATCAACCATCATTTGTAACTCTGTTATATTTGTTGCCAATATAACTATATGGTTTGCATAACATAGATTTGTTGCTTTGCGACCATTGATCGCCATTTCTCCAGTGTTTTCGTCTACAGATTCTCTAAATATAGTCTGGAAATACAAATTAAGAAGCAGCGGGGAGAGTATGCAACCCGGGGGACAACTTTCTTTTGAAAATATAGATTCTGAAGTTTCTCGCTCTACTTTAATTTCAGCTGAATGTTGATAACACAATGAGAATAGCTCTGTTGCTTACTTTAATTGACTATAGTATTTTTATTCGTTTTTAATGATTAACACAGTCGAAGGCTTTTCGGTAATCGATATTTTAATTTTTTTTTTTGAAGATCTAGTATGATCTTATTTTCTGTATTTTTGAGAATT
Organism: Sinelater perroti; assembly: GCA_036346155.1. NCBI lineage: Eukaryota > Metazoa > Arthropoda > Insecta > Coleoptera > Elateridae > Sinelater > Sinelater perroti. Next base: position 4,814,565 of record JARFIY010000189.1, read on the forward strand.
GATGTTTGGTATTTTATATTTTTTGTGTCGTTTTCTTGAACTGTCTATAAAGGTTAAACGTGTCGTATTTGCTCTGGAGTATTTCTATTTTTTGGCATTTTCCACCATCCACTGTTTTTTAGCTACACTTTCGACGAATTTGTTTATCTGTTTGTATTCACTTGCATTCTTGGTTTTCTATTTCTTTCTTTTGTTCATGAGATCTAATATCGCGTCAGTCACTCATTGTTTTTTGGCATTCTTCGCTATTCCTATTTTGTTGTTCTGAATATCTACAATGTTATTCTTTATAAAATGCCAAGTTCTTCCAACTTCAGTTTCAGTTTAGTTTTCTGTTTTGTTGAGATTTTTATTTATTGGCGTCTTAAATTTGTTCTCTTAAGCTCTGGTTTTTTATATATCTATTTTCTTCATTGTAGGCGCTGTCTTGACTTTTAGAAATCGGCGCATTTTGAGGTCTATAACCACTGGATGTGATCCGAGTCTGCGCCTGCGCCCGGGTAGGTCTCTACCGCTTTAAAGTATTTTCTCAACTCTTTCTTAATGTTTTGCCAGGAATTCAGTTGCCCCTATGGTGGTAGATGTCTAGGTGCTTTTTACCTAATGTATCCTCTTTACACTTAATTTAAAAATAAATTAAAGGTTATTTGAATAATCTTTTAGTCATGACTAAACCGTATATACAAATATATTCCCGTAACACTCAACATTGATTGGTATTAACAAAATAAAATAAAGATTATTGCGACACCAGTCAAAGGTGCACGAACGCTTTGACAAAAAAAAAACGTTATCAGATCTTTATCTTTCAAATGCTTCTTTTAGTTCAATCAAATGATAATTGATAAATGATAGTCTGAACTATAAGGAGGTTGTTATTTCGGTGTAGTCTAGAAAAAATCTTCAATTTTTTGTTTTGGCGGCTGAACGGGGCCGAATGTTGTTGTAAAACAGTATAACCCGAAGAATGCGAATTTCACTTTTTTTCTGAGTTTAGTTTTCAATTGTTAATGGGAAGTTATGTAATATTTTTTGCGGCACGCTGCTTTCCGGGCAATGTCTGTGACCTTTTTTTTATCTAAAAAATCGTTCATGCCACGCGTGCGCTTGAGTCTTTTTAAAAGTGTTGGAAATTTTGGATCATTTTACACCCTATGATGAGAGAAACTTGATAATTATGCGTTATGCAAAAACAATGGTATCTTTTGCTTTAATATTGTAATACTAAATAAAGAAGCGGTAGTGAGAGCTATTTTCTTTAAAAATTTTTGCTTATAGCGCTCAGAAAAAATTCCAGTGTATGTTTGATTCCCTCATGTATGATACTGGAATTTTGAAGAAGATAAAGAAATAGAACAGATACTTGCACTACAAGTACATAGACAAAAGAGGAAATTTAGATAATGAAAGAAAAAATAACATTAAAATTTAAATATTAGGATTAACTACAACAACTAATAAATAACACATACTATTACTACCCTTTAGTAAATATAGAACATTCAATACAGAAAGGGGTTAAAATAATAATTAAAGCCAAATTAAAGAAAAATGTAATTAAAGTAATTGATGTCAACTTAAAAATATGTTGACAAGTATTGTATAACAAATTTTATATGGTCTACAAAATTAATATGAAATAACAATAATAATGGGAGACAGAAATACTAGAACAGTTCAAGATGGCAATAAAAACGTGCGCGGCAAAGCATCAAGATGAAAAAATAAATAGGAAAAGTATATAAGTATATAATTATATAAGTATCTAGAATTATTAATTTTTGTTAAAGAAAAATTTGGTAATAGAAAATACAAAATAAGAACAAAAAATAGAAAATAATACGTTTGTTGCAAAAGAGCTTAATATTTAAAAACTTATTGGGGTTAATAGTTGAATAACAATATAAAGCTGCTAGCAAAAGAAAAGAAAAATACCTGCAAGAAATATAATTAAACTAAAACATAGAATGATAAGAAAATTTTAACTGAAAAAATAGGCTAAAAGAAGTTATCTAACGTGTGGAAAGTGTAATTTATTATATTTTAATAAGGAAATAAATAAAAACAAAATACAAAATTGAAAATTTCTTACAAAGGTACAAAATTTAATGAAAACCATTAAAATATAATTAAGTAAAAATAGAAATTTGAAAAAGTTTTATTCATAATAATTTGATTCAATACCTTATAAAGATTTTAGGCAGAAGGAACCAATAAAAAAATTACAAAAAATAACTAAAACAAATAGAAGCTCTTCAAAAATCAAAATAGGAAACACATGTGGAGAAGTTAAAAAAAATGATTACATTTAGCGCAAGCCATTTTTAAATTGTATACAAAAGTTAGACAGGCAGACGATATACAGATATATCCTAAGAGGGAACAATGGAATGAGGTAAAATGTTACTAATATTTACAGATTTAAAAGTAGCGTTTTGTACAGTCAATAGAAAAAAATATGGAGAAGTTTAAAAAAGGTCCTAATACACTTATAAAAATAAATAAAAGCAATGAAATAATTAGATGCATAATACATGTTGTGGAACAACAAAGAAAGACATTTAAATGAATGGAAGAAAAATACAAGAAAAGTAGTCATTTTTCTTCTTTTTCTTCCATCCTTCTTTTATCCTTGAGGGGGTCCAACAGGAAAATAGTCCAATATTATAATTAAATACACAACAAAGATTAAAATGCACAAACTAGTGAACGTGTGGACTAAATAAATAGAAAATTTAAAGATGAAAGAAAAAATGAAGGTGGTATTAATAAATAGGAAACACAGATATGATCAATATAACAAGTGACGAAAAGAATACGGTATATAAATATTTAGGTTGTATTGGGGCAGAAGATAGAAGAATACATACTGAAGTAATAGACAGTGCCTATAAATCAACAAAAATCTACTAAACATTAAACAAAATAGTAGTAGGAATCAAAAAAGTTTAAATGAAAATTATCATCATCACAACCAAATAATACATATAAAAATTAGACAATGCAGAAAAAATTAGAATTAATGCATTAGGGACAAAAGGTTTAGAAGGACGGGATACACTAAGCAACAAAGCAACCATTGAAAACTACTTTTAAACGACTGGGACGGTTTTCAGATCTAGGAAACATTAAATGAAGAACTACAGTTTATTTTGTGGAAGTTGTGGTATACAGTAGATATTATTTCTTTAAAATTTACCTAAAAATCTATAAAAATTTTCTAGAATGTTCAATTTCTGCAAGTTCCTAGTCTACTTTTGCACGTAATGAAAAAGGGAGAGGACGAGACTTAAAAACTTTGACGTTACGTCGTCCTTGAGCAAGATTTTTGCTTTAAATCTGTCAATTCGGTCAGTAGGAGATGAAAACAGGTCATCATACTATAGCGTGTTGCTGTTTGTTGTAGTCTTCTTAACGTGGTAGGCAGGGAGCTTAAATATCCGCATCACATCATGACCGAATGACTTGTTTTACTACTGGAATGCGGCGTGTGATTTACACTTTGTTACACTTCAACTTGCACAAAAGATCTCCGATGGCATCGAAAGTTTCTTCCAAGTAAGTACGGAAGGTGGATTTGAACGGGTATAATGTTGGAGAGCCAATTACTTTCCAAAAACATGCATTGAACATTTCCTTTCCACAACTGCTGTGTTTCATTTGATGAGAATGACCGTTGACTTCAACATTCCGCATGATGGGTGGATCCTTAGCAGATGGCTGCAGTCGGTAGACCTGATGGTTATTTACTTGCTACTGTTTGGAACTGCAGGATTTTTAGAAGTGTCCACGCTTCCCGCAAGAATAATTCATAACGTTCTTGTGTGGACACTTCTTCACTGTGTTGTGTGACTTTGAAACCGTAGTTTGGCAAAACTTGAACTGACCATTGGATGAAGATGGCATTTGACTTTCCAATATCAAGCTGTTGTTTGAGAACTTGAAGAGACCTTTTTCAAAATTTGTAACCTTTTATGGACTTAAATGTAGTCTTGTGGACTGGGAGGCTTGAATTGGCTATTAAGAATGAGTGCCGCACTGAAATCGGCAAACTCATGTAAGTACGAGTACGACTTGTACCACTTCCTCCATCGTTCTTTCCAAAACATACTTTCTGTGCTGCTACGCTGAACAAACCGTAGATAAACTGGTTATAAAGTCGTTCGTTGACAGCCATGAACTTGCATGTAGTGGCTAGTTTTCAAACCTCCGTCAGGTACAGCGACACTGATTCACTATGCTACTCTCTGCGGTTGGCGAATCTGAAACGTTTTGCATGAAATACGCCTTCAGGAAATTTGAAGCGGTGTTTTTGTATTACTATTCCGAAAATCCGCAAATGAGTATTGTAGCAACAGAGCGGTATATGCCTCTTGATTTTGTGCGAAAGTGAATAAAGCGATTATAAATAGCAAAATACAAGTTATGATCTATATGGCTAGAGCCCACCAAAAAAGATGTGCAAATTAGTAGAAAAAAGGCAATTTAAAATTAAATGGACAGTAAATCCATTGAGCTATTTAAATTACCGTGAGTCTGTTTATTTTTAAGATCTTGCATAGCCCGTAAATAGTTACCAATATAGAGACCAGTTAGGACATTGCTTTTACTAAAGATTGACAAGTTAGACTATTCCCAAGGAAAAAGCTACTGATCTATCAATTTCATAATATTTATAATTAAGGCAAAACTACTCAACAGGTATATCAACGACAAATAATTGGTAAATAATCTTCTGCACCAATATTAGTATACCAAGATCATCAAATGAAATCCCATTGTATCATCTTTCTCGGAGAGTAAATAAAGCGCTAAATAATAAAGAAGCTCTTTTAGAAGTATTTTTTGACATACAAAAGGCCTTACCAATACTAAAAGACTGACGATGGATATTTGCTGTAGATTAATTGAATGTATATGGTAAGAGGAAGGGTGATACATACATAATTAATAAAAGAAAAACTGACGCTCCGGCTAGCAAAAGGATATTCCTAGGTAAGTGTTCTTTCACTTTTATTTGGAAGTTTAGATTTTTAGCACTAAAGGATTCTTATTGCCAAATTACTTAATCATCCTTGTAGAAAAATAATTTATTAACAGAGATGGAGAACGTATGCATAGGTGGTAGTTAAGTGTATTGACAGCGAACTAGAACTACATAAACTACAAAATTTTCTGTGTAATGTCAGATTAAATGCAGAGCATGCAAGGTTGATGAATACCATAGAAGATTTTATTCTAGAAATGAGGACGGATTACAAAACTACTATATATTGTAGAGAGAGAGAGAGAGAGAGAGAGAGAGAGAGAGGGGGTCAAAAGGAGTGGCAAAACTCAGGCGAAGTTGCCTCATGGCAATCTAATTTAGTACACGGGCAGCTCAGTATCTGAAACAGATTCCAAATTAAGACCTTACATCAAAAGATCAAAAAAAGACTTGCAAACGAAAATATGCCACTAGTAAAAAGGCCCGTCCCAAGGACGGGCAAACCAAGTTAAATATTGAGTTTGAAGTTTCATCGACAACTGAAGAAAAAGTAAGCCAATAATCGTTTTATAAGCAATATCTAAGGATGATGACATTTGTTCAGCTATGTTTAGTTTCACATAAATCAAAGTTGCGTCGCATGCGCCTACTAACGCCAAGAATTGTCCACGTAGTGCAAGAAACACCAATAGGTGACGCAAACTGTCCAATTACTTTATGATACTTTATGTTTTGACCTATAAGAGGTCAACCGTGACCTAAATCGAAAATCTAAAACATTTATGCGAGTTCCACTTCGAATAAGGTATTGTGACCTTTGAAATCCGTCTATAACTATGGGAAGAGTTGCAATGTCAGTTACAAACAAACAAATACACATAGTTACATTTTTATAGAGTAGATATTACGGTGTGAATGGGAGAATAATAATAAATTGGCGTACAGAAGTGATTGCATTTGTATTTTATTCAACAGCTAGGCGGCTCTGAAAATTCTTTCGATCTCAAAAGCCACATATATATTGGTTTGGAAATCTGGCCAAGTAGGACAAGGTGATACTTCTTTAGGTTCCGACTCATTGTAAAATTGAAAGCAACAAAAATTTTGATAAACCGGCAAGATAGAGATTATTTAATGATTATTACAAACAAAAGGGCGCCAAAAAGCATAGTTTGCTAATATATTGGGGACTGGATTCATATTTCAGTTTACTGAATTATCATATTAAGGCATGGGCTTAGCAAGAAAAGAGTGGCAGAACTACAGCCCTTAAATAGAAAACATCTTAGAACTGTCACTTATCTCCCAACTGGACGCACGATTCTTACAGAACATACCTAAAATATGATTAAGACTTAAATTGCAGACTTTGCAGTAAAAAAACAGAAACAGTTATGCACAATTTATGCAACGGTGATGCGTTGATTAAGAAACAGCAACGTATGTTCGATCCGAAGGACTCTATTTTACATCCAGTGAGAGACCTGTGCCTTTTGGTACAGGAAACAAGATCACAGATAGCGTGTGAGTAATTGTCAAGCACAATAAGTCTCCATGGCTAAGATGCTTTCAAAGACAACGGGCGCAATCTAAAATAACAAAAACAATACAAACCCATCAATTTAAATTTTCTACGTTCTATTGTTTAAAATAGACGGAAAATAATATTTAATCAAAATAGAATAATAGTTTTCACAAGAACAGTTGTTAAAGTAAATTTTGGAAGTTATTGTTATTTAAAATAAATCCGAATTTTTATTTTAACTGCAGTAAATAAAATTCAACTTTATACAACGGATCATTAGAGACCCTATTAACAGGCGTTCATAAAGATAAAAATGGAAGACATTTATTTATATGAAGCTGTTTTTCAACTTTATGTGAAAAATGTGTATGGCATATTTCGATTGCAGTTAGTTCATATAAATCTGGATCTTATTTATAACTAAACTTATCTTATAACTTATTGATTCAATATGGACAAGAACATGACAGGTACATGTTACCAAATCGGCTGGCGCTCCTCCTACGGCACTACATCAGCACTACCGTAAATAAATTCATTACTTTTACACTCTAAACCTGAATTTCACAATGTTTAGTTTCGCAAATTTATCTGCCCGGTATTGGCTTTAACGCAAAATCAAGAAGAACTAAGAAAACTCAGCCAGAGACTCGAAATCTCTGGTGGCTCTGAGTTCTTTTATTATTTACAATGGTACGCAAACAGACATACCAATTTACTTTAATCTTCATCTCAGTCTCTGTATATTTAGTCTTTAAAGTCTTAGAATTTGCATCGCATATTATAACTTAATTAATCTGACGTTCGCGTGCCTATTACAAGTTTGCGTGCACTGTTCCGTGAATACCCCAAGAACCGCCCACCACTCGCGTACTCTCGAAAATTCTTCAATTTTCTGCTGCGTCCGTGGTGATCTTCATTGGCTTGTGTCTTCTTCTCCGCGTTGCGGGTCGGCAGAAAGTACACAGCATTGTCAACTTTTCGACAGGCGCAGTCGTTTTGGTCCTCTGCCAATTTTCGGATTCTGATAAGGTAAGGCAGAAAATTGCTATGTTTAGTCATAATCCAGACGGTGAGCTGGTTATGATGCCTTGTCTCCGCTGCTTACCATTTTGCTCTCGTTCTAGTTCGTAATCAATTCTTTACGAACCACATTAGAACCGACTCGAAAATCGGTGGTCTTGAACCTGTCGCTGCATCTTTGGCCAGATAGTCCGAACTATCGTTTTTTAAAGGCCTGATTAATAAGATTAATAAGGTTAAGTAAACAAATGCATGTTACGCTACCAGGAAGAGAAGTATGCATTCCTTAATAATAAAAGGGTGTCCCAAAAGAAACGTAGGATTTAAATTGTGGATTATTTTTTTATGCAATGTTGCCAACGTTCTGTTTGGTAACATTTTGTAGTAAACACATTGCAGTTGGTTTATATGGAGGAGCGAATGACGATTGTTAAAATTTCAAAAAGTACCATGTATCTGATTTTGATAATATCTGTATATCCATGTGTACCCATTCAAGATTTAGCTAACCCGGGCACTAATGATCATCACAAACGGTATTTGCTGATTCGATGTTAGGGAATCAGGATATAAAAGGAAATTATGCTAAGAAAATCATCTTTAGCTATGAGGGGAATTTATATTTTAATAAATACGTCAATAAGAAAATTGTGCTTATGTATATCCAAAGAATAACGATTTGATGTGGATTTTATATCGGTGGTGTGATAGGGTCGTTATTTTTTTAAAATAAGGGCAGAAACGCAGTTACTATCAATGGTGAACGATATCATAAGTTAACAGTGGATTTTTGTGGTCTAACTTGGACGCCTAGATTTGGATAACTTGTGGTTGCAACAGAACCTGTCAAACAACGCATAAAATAATTCCCTTGTTGGAGAAAAATATATTGGGCTTTTTATCTCCCAAAAACAGCAAAGTGAACTGGCCACTAAGGTCTTGTGACCTCATACCGTGCGATTTTTTCTCTGGTGATTCGTAAAGACCAAAGCGTATGCTACAAAAAGTAAGATTCCTAATTAACAGGAGAAATTCGAAGAATTATCAACGAAATTGGGTCACAGTTATGCGAAAAAGTGATCGAGAACTTTGTAGGAAGAATACGCGAATGTGAAATGAGCCATGGAGGATATTTGTAAAATATGTGTTCATGAATGAATTTTGGGGATCTATCTTAATATGCTGATAACGCCAGCCTTAATTGAAACAGTTTGATTAAAACGATTTTAGACATTTTACAACCACCAAAGTGGAGCTCAGAATTGAAGTATACGACTGATAAGCTATATGAAAACGTACATATGTAATGTTAAATTTTATTTTAAAATAGTCCTTGTATGTTACTAATAATAATTATTAATTTTCTAAAATTACTAAAATTAATCTTAAAAATGTCTTTTATAATAAAAAAACTTTTTACCTCAAAGTTCTTTTAGCTGCTTAAACAAGGATGAGCACCTAGGTCGGGGCTATAACGCGGGTGACGCAACTCGGTGACGAATTTGCAGGAATACGAGGCGAGATTAGAACCTCTTTAAGTTATTCATGTCGCGTAATCTGCGGCAAGTAGAGAAGAGGCCGCCTGCCAGAGGTGCGCTTTACAAAATATAACCGGCACCTTGTCGGCCCATAAACTTGCATGTATCTCGCCGAAATCAAAACAATAAAGCAGCCGCCTCATTTCGAGGTTCCCAGAAGCCTTCGCCGACTGATCCGCGCCCGTCGCGTGGGTGGCGCTGCGCGCGATCCTCTGCGATCTGCGCCCAGGGCTGCAGGCGCTTCCCTGACCCTCGCGCTGCAGGGCCGCTTGCCGGGCTTTCAGATGCGAAATTGCATTTTAAAAATTCATGGCGCCGCCTCGATAATGGAATTGCGTTTAAAGATGCATGGCGCCCTCGCCGCCGGTCCCAGCACGGCCCTTTCGCAAATCGAGCCCTTTTAGCCCGTAAAGCAGCCAGGTTAACTTCGCTGCCCTATTTTTGCTGCGAAAGCCTCTGGGGTTGGGCTCCGCGGGACGGCACGTGCGTTGTCTGAATTGGCTTCGAAGTTACGGGGGAAGGAAAACACTACTAATGGATAAATAAGGAAGAACAAAGGTGGAGTGAAGTATATAGTAAAAATTTGGGTTTATTTTATGTTTAAATACTTCCGTCACTTTACACATACGAGGGGCCGCAAAAATAATGAAATTACTTTTTAGGTTATTCTTATTGCACTTTAATATTTGTAAAGGATGGTCCAAACTTAACTTTTGACTTGATTTTATTATTATTAATTTTTAGCAAGTATTAAAGTACACAATTTCTGATTAAACATGGAAAATTATGTCTGACAAATAGTTACCTCGGCTTAGGATGCAAATCTTAGTGCTTTTCACAAAATTTTTGTGATTACAACTTCATAGATGTTGTGATATTTCATTGATAGGATAGCACGTCAAGTTCGTCAATTGCTTGTGGATTGTTAATGAAGAGCTTGGTTTTTAAGTAACTCCGCATGCTGTAAAATTACAAGATCTTGCAGACCAGTTTGTCTAAATTTCGTGAAATTACATCGGTGCACTAAATAGACTGTTGGAGCTATATGACAAGTGACGCCGTCTTGCTGAAACCACATTTGTTCCAGATTGCTACCCAAGAATGTTTTGGCGCCAAAAACCATAACGGTAATGATTGCTACTTACAGTTGCAGCATTTTCAGCATCATCGAAGAAGAAGTAGGGGTCTATTACGCCACCTGCACAAAATCCACACTAAAAAGTGACTCGTCTGGTGCATTCATTTTCCGAACCCAAATATGACAATTTTGTTTGTTTGCGAAACAAAGAGTTGAAAACGTCAGTAAAAATGGTTTTTGACTAAATTTAAAATACGCTTCACTATACTCTAAAAACCAAGCCGTGATAATAGTCAATAAGCTTGAGTTTTTGCGTTAGTTAATTTTTTTAGGCAGAAAGGTTTAGAGAGTATTTGCTGAAGAGAGTTTCTCACAATGTCAAATTGTTGTGCAGGATGCCGGGTCAATGTTTTTGGATCTGCAGCGCTACAGTGACTAACTGTGGCAATAATCTTACGAAACCTTACTCCATTCTAATACCCACAAAGTGTTGCATCAATTAATAATTCAGTCTCCGCAAAGTTCTTACCACATTTACACTTTTTAGCATTTTTTTATATAGCGTTCCATATTTACTAATCAGAAGAATTGTGGATGACATCTGTTGATCTGTCAAAAAAAGGGCAAAGGTTAAATTTAGTTTTTACTTTGTAACAATCTTTACTATTCTTCAAAGTATTTTTTATGTGAGTTAATGCATTTGCTCCGATATTTTTAATAATCACGTCAGTAGAAAGCTTCAGACGTAGTGACCTATTTTTTCCCTCTTATTTGCGGGATCCAGAGAGAAGACAACAAAGAAGTTAAGTAAATTAGTAAAAGTTTCAGCGAGGGTTCAAAAACGAGAAGCTCAACGGATAAATTAAACATGATTTCACCCCATTGAAAACTATTGTCGTTTTCAATTAGAGAAAATTCTCATTGAAAGTTAAGAAAGAAAAAAGAAGAAGAAAGAAGGGAAAAATAGAATGGAGATATGGCAAGACGCCACTCGAACTCGTCAACAAATTAAAAAACCTAGAAATTAAAGACACATTGGATCTTACAGTAAACCTTTAAGGATGCCGCACATATATTGTTTTGGATTAGGGCAAAACAAACTGCATTTGAAACAAATTAATAAAAGTGTTTAACAAAATTGTTTTGCTTTAGAAGCTTAAGGTACACAGAGAAAATTTTATAGATTTTGTGTGCTTATTAGCACACCAAACAATGGCTGAGATAAAAATGGCCGGCTTTAGAGATCTCCGAGAAGGGGTAAATTTAATAAGTGGTATGTGTCCAATAAGAAGATCTATTTAAGTCTAAGATACATAAGCTATAAGATTATAAGTTTAAGTTACAAAACATCACACTATAACAATACGAATTGGGAATCTTATACAGAAATCCTAGATCGTCGCTTAGTAAAGATTAAAATTAAGATAGACAGCAATTTAGACTTAGAAATAGTAGCGAAGCATGTTATTATTCCTGCGTATAAAAATTTCTCAGATGTGAAGACGTCTAATAGGAAGATTTTCTTGTGTAGCTAAGAACTCACAAGGATAAAAAAAGTAAGAAAACTATTTCATGGAAAAAAGTTTTTTGAAATGTTACGGCCAAAAGTGGACTTTATCGTAATTTTAAATTCAAACAAAGGAACTTCAAACAAAAGCCAAAGCTAAAACACTCACCTTTTCTGCATAAATTAGTTTCTGTGTTGTTGGTCCTGGGGATCCAGGAAGGGGAAATAAGGGTGTGGGTAAAAAAATAGGACGTTACCCCAATCTTCACAGCAGAGCAGATCGATAGCGTCTTTTCTGGTGCAAAGGTTCCTTATTGATTCCTTGCCGGGTCAGAAGCAAAGGAAAATCGGGCCGAGTTTTTCTCACCGGCAAAATTTCAACCCCGAAATGCAATTGAGAAACAAAACAACCTCCGGGAAAAGGTTAATCTGGTCCGCAAAATATCGAATTTTGCCACAAAATAGCCTTCAACAAAACGGCCTCGCGGAAATGGAAACTTCCGCCGCCAATCAAACACGCCGGCGAACTCTCGGCCAAAACGCTCTCGGTTTACAAAAAAATTAAAGCCGCTCGCCCGCTTTCTAAACCAATATAAGTCAAATTTAAAACGAAGCGAGCGAAAAGAGATCTTGTACTTATAGCTATTTAGTTTCCTCAAATTTTGTAATAATTTTCAGGCAGTTGATTTTTTTGGTGGATTATTTTCACCAAACATTTGAACCGCCTTCGCAAAATTTACATTGTATTTGCAACACGCTTTAGCAATATTTGGTATTCTTACTGTTGTCTCGTAAAGCGTTTCATATTTATTAATCATCAATCATTTCAAATGTTTCAAAACCAAGCACCTCAACTTTACCAGCAATACCAAAACCAATCTCCTTTTCCTAACACAACTAACTTTAACAGCACTTATCCAGAAACACCATTCATACAATCTTCACAAACTAGCCACAATAGCGAAACCGACGATGACGAAAAAATGATAACAAACCAAGAGGACAATAATAAAAAACACTCATGGTAAACTATTACTAAGAAGAGAAAACGAATGCGACTAACACAAACTGTCGAAAACGCTCCCACAATAAACACGGCAAATAGATTTGAAGTATTCAATGAACATGAAGAAAATAACAACCCAAATGATAACAGTGAAACCCAAACAAAATCTCAACTACCGAACCATAACCCCCCACCAGTATATATTTACGGTCTTACAGACTTTAAAGCCATGACTGATAACCTAAACAAAGTCATTGAAGAAGAAAGATTCTACTCTAAAGCGTTATTAGACAACACAGTTAAGATAAATACCAATACTATCGATGCATACAGAAAACTAATCTCACATTTACAAGAAGAAAACATAGTCCACCACACCTATCAAATCAAAGAAGTACGCGCCTACCGGGTAGTCATACGAGACCTTCATCATTCAATTAATACCCAAGACATAAAGATTGAGCTTCAAGAATTAGGTCACTCGGTAAGGACCATCATGAATATCAAGCATAGAGTAACTAAACAACCGCTGCCAATGTTTTTCATCGACTTTGAACCAAAACCAAATAATAACGAAATCTACAAAGTCGAGCTTTTACAAAATTCAAAAATAAGACTAGAAGCACCTCGCATTAAAAACAATATAGTCAAGCCTATGGCCACTCCAAGACATACTGCAGCAAGCCCTACTAGTGCGTAAAGTGTGGACAACAACATGATAGCAAAACCTGCAGCAAATCTAAGAATACTCCTGCTACGTGTGCTTTGTGCGGCGGCAATTATCCCGCCAATTATAAAGGATGCACGGTCTATAGAGACTTAAAAACTCGAACCACATCTAAGCAACCCATTATAAGAACAGCAAATAAAGTAAACCCAGTAATAAGTTTACCAACTAGCCCGCAAATCTTACAAAATCCCTCTCAGAGATGCCCAAGTTATTCACAAGTGGCTGCAAGAAAAACCGACAATAATGATGAGATAAATTAAACACCTTCTTAAACGAATTCAAAAATATGTTCATTCAATTATTAAATCAGAACGGCATGATTTTATCTATGCTTTCCGCAGTCATTAATAAAGTAACCCAATAATGGCTACTTCGATAAGAATAGCGGAATGGAATTCAAACGGGCTGAAAAACCATATTCATGAAGTCACTCTATTTTTAATTATCAATAAAATCGACGTTTTGCTGATAGCGGAGAGCCATGGTACACTAAATACAGTTATAAAAATTCCATATTACTCTATATATTACGGAAATCGCCCGGACGGTGTTCAGCAATCATAATCAGAACAGCAATAGCCCACTACCCGCTACCACCCTACACAACTAACAAAATTCAAAGCGCTTTGATAAAAATAAATTTATTCCTTTGGCCATTAATTGTCGGAGCAATCTACTGTCCCCCTAGGCTTACCATTTCAATTGAAGAATATCAAGAATTTCTACTACCAATAGGACCCCGCTTCCTTGTAGCAGGCGACTGGAATGCCAAACACACTACCTGAGGATCCAGGTTGATTACATCCAAAGGACGAGCACTCTTTAAAACCATACAGCAACATAATCTAAAATATATATCTACCGGCGAACCGACCTATTGGCCGTCAGATCTAAATAAAATTCCCGACCTGCTTGACTTTGCAGTTACCAAAGATATTCCTGATGTGTACAGCAAAATTGAAAGCAACTTTGATTTATTTTCAGACCACAGTGCAATAATAATTACTTTGAGTACAAATGTTATTTATAAAACCCCAATACCAAAACTTTGTGCAGCTAAGACTGATTGGGAGCAATTCCAACACCACATCAACTGTAATATAAGCTTAGCCCACAAAATGCATACTCCAAACGAAATTGATGAAACTGTGGACTACCTCATAAACCTAATCTAAAAGGCATCCTGGGAAGCTACACCGACTAAACACAAAAATGATTCAGTAACATATAACATACCCCTACATATCAGGCAGCTCGTCATAGAAAAACGCAGAGCTCGTGGAAAATGGCAAAGGACCAGAAACCCTCGAGACAAGACCATCTTAAATAATTTAACCCACCGTCTTCACGAAGCTCTACATGAAAACAGAAATACAACATTCGGGCATTACATCTCTAGCCTATCTCCAGTAGATTATTCTATCTAGAAAGCTACAAAAAGACTCAAGAGACCTACTACTCTAGTTCCACCACTAAGAAAACCTGACCATAGCTGGGCTAGATCAAATGAAGAAAAAGCACACACCTTCGGAGTACACCATGCCCAAAACTTCACACCACTGACATCTAATGACCAAAGCTTTGATGCAGAAATAGAAGAATATTTATGCGCGCCTGGCCGGTTATCCCTACCCGTGAGTCCCTTTTCACCAGCAGAAGTATATAGGGAAATTAAATTAACCAGCTCGTATAAAGCCCCGGGCTACGATCTTGTAGTAGGGGAAGTATTAAAACACCTTTCGAAAAAAGCAGTAGTACTCATCACAACGATTTTTAATCGCATGCTTGCCATTTCTCACTTCCCTACTCAGTGGAAATACGCTAAAATAATCACGATTGCTAAACCTGGAAAACCTCCACATGAAACCACCTCATATCGGCCGATAAGTCTGTTGCCACTATTATCAAAATTATTTGAAAGATTACTGCTATACAGAATCAAGGAAATAACACAACCAGATGAACTAATACCGTCCCATCAGTTTGGCTTCCGTGAGGGGCATTCAACCATTCAGCAATGCCATAGGATAGTTAACTACATCAAAGAAAATCTGAAAGGGAAGAATATGTGTGCGTTAGTGTTTTTAGATGTGCTGCAGGCTTGCTACAAGGTATGGCACACAGGACCACTATATAAAATAAAAAGAAAGTTATCTCATCAAATTTATCTTCTCTTAAAATCCTACTTACATAAACGACACTTCCAGGTTCAAGTTGACAACTCACTATCATCCTACCACTCCCTTAACTCTGGAGTTCCACAAGGCAGTGTCCTTGGGCCCTTTTTGTACCTCCTGTATACCGAAGATGTTCCCACTACAGACACTACCTTAATTGCCACCTTTGCAGATGATACTGCCATATTGTCATCTGATCCTAATCCTAACCGGGCATCCGAGAAGCTGCAACTACACCTAAACCTCCTAGACTTGGCTAGATCGCTGGAGAATCAAAGTAAATAGTGAAAAATCCACCCAAATCACATTCACTACAAAACGCTCCACCTGTCCACAAGTTACTATTTATAATCACCCCATTCCCATAAAAACTGAGGTTAAATACCTAGGACTCCACCTTGACCAAAAGCTGATATAGAAACCCCATATAAAAGCCAAACGGCAGCAACTAAATTTGAAAACAAAAAATTTATATTGGCTCATCGGGCGTAAATCGCAACTAAGCATCGAAAATAAAATTTTACTGTATAAAACCATCTTAATGCCTGTATGGACCTACGGAATCGAACTCTGGGGATGCAGCAAACCCTCCAATACCAAGATTCTGCAGTCCTTTCAGTCAAAGACTATATGTACTCTAGCAAACGCTCAATGGTACATCAGTAACCAAACTCTGCACCACGATCTCAGAATTCCCTTCATCAAAGATGTCATCAAAACTTCAGCTCGCATTAGCCGAGACCGCACATTGAACCATACCAATCAACTCGCCAACCTCTACAAACTCCAACCCGCAAATCGGAGACTCAAAAGGCAGTGGCCTGAAGATCTCGTCGAGTGAATCTTGGAGACCCATCAGTAGATGGAGCCCAACTCATGACATTTAGCAACACCGTCACATTATTTACTTATTACTCTGTAGACGGAGTAGATTGTAAATTTGCAATAAAAAAATTATTAATTGAAAGAATCTTAAACGACATCTGTTAAAATATCAAAGTAATCGACCGCCAATAAAAAATCGCAAAGTTTAAATCCTGGGTTCAATTTGGTCCAGCCCTTACTATGCTTCAAAATACTCTTTTTGTGAGTTAATGCATTTGTTCCAATATTTTTAACATTATAGAATTGTTCAACTGGAATGCTCTGTGGGAGCCCTTAACGATTTTTTTCTAATTTCGTCTAAAGCAGTGAATCTTTTTAACTCAAGTGTTTTTTGTGTCCAGACAAATAAAAAAGTAGGTAAAGTGAAACAAAAATAACTTGTTATTTACTAATAATTGTTAGACAAACACCTGTCCCATTTCCAAATATTCTATTAAGGTTAGAATGCATACATGATTTTTGCAATCATAAATCTCTTACGAGTAACTTATTACTATTCTAGTTAAAATATACTTCAAATAATATCTGCTTATTTACTTTAATTTTCAAAAATAGTACATTAGATGAGTAATATTATACGGCATTGACTAGAATTTTACAAGAACTGCAAATATTAATCCTATGATTAGTACATACTGAGTTGGAGTGTTTAGCGAACTAAATTTGTGCTTTCCCACTTTAGTTCATGGGCGTCGGTGACATCTTCAGGATTTAACATTTTTTGCCAGTACTATAGGTGTTTAGGATTTATTTTCATCAAAAAATTTTTGTAAATGCCAGTTCAAACTTGTACTGTTCTTGTCGTTATATTATATAGCATATATTTATTTCCTTTTAATTAAGCATGCCAAAGTGGAATATTAAAGGCCATCTTCTGATACGATATATCTACATCATTTGGTCAAATGTTACGACACTATCCTGAGTTGTAAAATAGTATTGGTTTAGGATTTTTAGTCGTTTTTGCAAAATAAAATGTAGAAAGTAGTATTGTTGGTTTGACCGTTTAGGGGTGAATGATGCTATTATTTTTTTTCACAAAATTTTTCTTAATCTTATTTGGAAGAAAATATGTTAATATTTCCTTTCGTTATATCCAAGGTATTGAACTAAATAATTATTTATTTTTTACTTTAACTTCATTTGCTTTAAACTTTTTTACAATGCAAACTATTGCACTTTATCATACAATGTACGTCTTAAAAGTAGTGTTACTAATTCAAGAAAATTCATTTAATTTAAGATATGTTGCATCGATACACTGATGCCAGCGATTATATTATACGTTCGCTTAGAAGTCTTGATCTAGAATCTTTTTTAAAAAACTTGTTACAGTAGATTGCAAATTTTTAACAGTCTCATAATGGTGTTGATGATATTTGGGCCGACATGCGCGTGTTTAGTCACTTCCACATAAAATGCAACATTGACCGTCTATCCGGATGGTACAAACTCCGCATAGGCAACACCTTTAGAGTCAAAAAAGACAATAAGCATCGCTTTTATCTTTAATTTGAATATTCGATTGCTTTCTGTGAGAAGAGACTAGATAGTGTGCCACTTAGAGCTTTGTCTTTTAGTTTTGGGATAGTACTAAACACACGTTTTATCACCCGTTATCACTTTCTTCAAAAAGTCAGGCTCACTTCTCAGACAGTCCAAAAGCTCACACGGTTTCGTCGTGACGATTTCATGTGCCATAAGTTTTGGAAGTTTTCACTTTATTAGTTATTAATCTGAGACTCAAAGTTTAAAACAACTTTTATCTTAGCAACATCCTTTAAAACGTGAAACGTTGATAGGCGTCCTGCTCGTTACTCATTTTCGACATTCGTTCATTTATCTTTAAACGTTTTGTGCTACCTAAACCCTTATACTTTCGATAAAGCATTCTTTCCGTTTGTATCATAACAATCTCATTTTTTGAAAAGTTTTTGAGTTTCACGAAATTTATTTTTGCGCGACACTGATCAACACTGTGATGTGATGCCCAAAAATCAGTAATTTGCACGGGACCCGCACTTTGTAAAAGCCCAAAGGCAAGTGAGCTGAGTCGGGCCGTTTTATGACATATTCCATCAAGCGTCAAGCCCAAAGAATCGTCCCTCTTCTCCCGACCCTTCTACTTAGACCAAGAAAATTAGTCATTACTTTCCAGACGTATTTTGTATAACGGGTTCTGCTATTGCACATTGTATTTATTTTAATTCTTGTCAAGTTTAGAAGCAACGTATACCCGAAATAAATTCTAAAACCAAGCAATATGCATGTGGTGTAAAGTTTTCTGAACATCTATAATAATTTGCTCCAATTATTTTTATTGAAGTAAGCTTATTCTAATAGTAGTCTCTTATAGCTTTGTCGCTGAATATTAAACAACTACATAAACAGTTAAATATTTTGTAACTCATTACATTAACACTGTAAATATTGCAAATATGTTTCAAAAACATTTCTAATTACAAATATAAAGGATCCATAAAAATTTAAAATTTTATTTGAATTCATAGCACATATAGAGGGTGTTTTTTAAGCCCTATAGAACTTGAAATTGTAAAAAATACCACAAAAAACTAAATGTTAATCAAAAAAAAATTTTACTCGAAAGATCAATACATGGTATTAACATTTGAAAATGATTTCGAGCATATGGCTACCGCGGCTATTCTTGACGAAGCGCATTTTGGACGTCCAATTTTGGACCACTTTTTCGAGAATTGCTGGCCGTATGTCATGAATAATACGAACAATGTTGGCCTCTAAGGCGTCAATTGTTGCTGGTTTATCATAGCATAAACCAGTGACTTCACGTGGCCCTACAGGAAATAATCGAGAGGTGTTAAATCGCACGACCTTGGAGATCAATTAACAGGTTCATTTTTTGAAATATATAAGTCGATGGTTGCGGTCGCCGTATGGCACGTAGCGCCATCCTGTTGAAACTACATCTCTCCCGGACCAATGTCATCCATATTTTCAAACAAAAAATCATTGATCATGGTGCGGTAACGATCTCCATTGACCGTAACGCGAGCTCCGGCTTTATTTTTGAAGAAATAAAGGCCGATGATGCCACCAGCGTGTAAACCGCACCAAGCGGTGCATTTTTCTGGATGTAATGGAGCCTGTAGGAGTCTGTTGTGGATTGGTTTCACTCCATATGCGGCAATTTTGTTTATTAACAAACCCATTAAGCCAAAAATGAGCCTCATCGCTGAACACAATCTTGTGATAAAACATCTGGTCATTTTCCAACTGCTCTAGAGCCCAATCGGCGAAAGAACGACGCATATGATGGTATCGTGGCTTTAATTCCTGCACCAGCTGGATCTTATACGGGTGTAGGCCAAGATCTTTGCCCAAAATTTTCCACGTAGTGGACGGACAGAGCCCCAATTCCTGCGACCGACGACGAATCGATAAATTCTTCCACGCTTTTGTTTACAGCGGCGATATTCTCTTCAGTACGCACATTCCTTCGACGTGTTGGTGTTATTGCATCATTTAGAGAGTATGTGGTATGAAATCTATCCACACTTCGACGAATGGCTTGCTCAGATGGACGATTATGTGGGCCATAAAAATCACGTCGTCTATAAATTGCGCGAATCGATGACTGATTTTCAAAGTACATCTGGATAATTTGGTAGCGTTGTTCAAGCGTCAATCTATTCGTGATGATTTGCCAGAGTATACTGATTGTGAATATCAAAAAGTGAGCTATAAACGTGTTAACATCACTTTTAATAGATACTATATATATACAAAGCTACTTTTTTAAAGTTAATTATATTATAATGAGTCTTTTATTTAAAATAATCATTGTAATACTGCTAAAACAGGTACTCATGTAAAGAAAGAGCCATTTGGTTTCTGTGGTAGCCTGGGTATATGAAAGACGTTATGTATGCGAATTATTCTATAAAAAAGCTGCAAACAGCAATAGAATGTCTTTATATGTTTCATATACTTTGAAAAGGCATTCAGCCGCCTACAATACTCGTTACTATTTGAATGCCTAGAAGCAAAAGGTCTAGATAACGTTGACATTAAGTTGTTAAAAAATTTAATTCTAAATCAAACTGCCATTATTAAGTGGCGAAGCGAAGCGAAATCACTTACTAACTTCATGTTGTCCGTCCGTCTGTCCGTCCGTCCGTCCGTCCGTCCGTCCGTCTGAGCAATAACTCGAGAACGGCTGTGAATTTCCAAATTCTGTTTTCACCAATTGACAGGTGAACAAAAAGGCTTGTTTGCTAGTGATTTTGAAGCTGATTGGTCAAAGGTCAGCTAGACTAGAGGGTTCTCAAATTTGGGAGACTGCTTCGCCACTTCGCTATGCGTTGCAAGCTTTGCAGGTTTATTAATATAAAGAAAAGTGTCACGAGACAAAGAGTTGTAAGACAGGAATGTGTTTGGTCACTAATATTATTTAACGTATATTCTAAAGAATTTTTTAAAGAAGCTTTAAGCAACAGAAGAGATAAAGATAAAGAGATTGTGAATGCGTGACAGAGATGGCAGCACTGCACGGTACACAGAACTCTAGCGGCAGGGGCGAAAGTAAGGATTATTTTTTATTCTTAAAATGGCGACGTTTTCATTACAGGAATAGTGTGTAATTATTCGTTTTCTCCATTTGCGTGGTGTGACACCAATTGAAATTCATCGCCAATTGAGCGAGACATGTGGTGATGGTGTTACAGATGTGTTTAATATGCGTTTGTGAGTGCGACAGTTTAAAAAAGGCAGAACGTCTTGTGACAACAAACCAAGACAATCTGGGCCTCGCACCAGTGGGTCTGACGACATGATCAAGTGAGTGGAGAAACTTGTTTTGGAGGATCGCCAAATGAGTGTGGAACACATCCCCTTCAAAGTTGGGCCCTGCACACACAATCATGCATAAAGACCTGAAAATTCGAAAAGTGTGCTCCAGGTGAGTGCCACGAATGCTGACAACTTTGAAGGAATTTCTCATGCTCCCTACTTCCGACGATGAAAGACACTAGCCATGGTCGCAAATTCACTAGTCGTGCAGCTATTGCATCAGCAATTTTCCAGTGATCAAAGAAGACTCCTAAAGAAGCATTCGCGGCGGCCATGAAATCATAGCATTGGCGTTGTAAAAATGTGTACGGCTGCAGGGAGATTACAGAAGTAACACAAGTTTCACAGTTTTCGTGTGATTAGTTTGTGAGAAAAAAAATCGGAGATGCATCTCGTAGTAAGTATATCATCTTAAATAAACATCTCAAAAAATGGATAATCATTGGAAAAATAAATGTCAATGATACGCAACTAACACAATCAAGTCATAAAAGAAGTATTGCACTTTCAGTATCTTGGTAGCTGGCTAAACGGTGAATTGAGTTTAGATGAAAAACTTTAAATTTACAAACAGTATTTGTGAAGTGTTAAACAAAAATATATCTACTTTACTGAAATCTTATGTATGCCCAAACTTACTTTATGGTTGTAAGACTAGACTAGACTTAAAAACAATAATTTAATTAAAATTTTTGAAGCTAAGAATCTTTTTTCATATTTTAAACGAGCATGTGCTAAGACAGAGAAGCCATTGATAGCTTTAAAAGAAGAAAAACAGAATATTTTGTTCATATTATTATAGGACCAAAATACCAACGCCTCTTTCTTATTATTTAAGATAAAGTTGCAGAGGAAGGTTGAATCAAAAGATTAAAGATGCGTAACATCAAACAATGGATAGCCCTCAAAATCAAGGAATTATTTCGGACAGCCACAGATCGCGGCAAATTCCAACGTATTATTACTATGACGATCGCTAACGTTTAAAAATCAGTAAGATACGCTGTTTTTCTTGTACTTGATAACTAATATAATGTCGTGACTTTGTTTTCAATTTAGATTATTCTATTGTAGACCATTTGAATTTTTTTTTCCAGAATTAGGCTGTAGGGACCATTATTTTCATTCTCAATTTGCTTAGGGACTTCGATTTCAGATGTCCAGGCGTTTGCTTCTATATACCTTCCTTTCTAAATGGTACTATGGGTAACGCCATTATTCAATTTAAAAAATTTTAACACGCGATCAGTCAACTTTCTTAACGCCGGTATTGGTGTTTGAATATGACAATAAAAAGGTCTATATGAATTAGATAAGTATAATTAAAGTTCAGTGTATTTCCGAATCACAGAATAAGTTGTTCAGGATAAATATATCAAGAAACATATAAAAATCTTCTATTTTACTAGCTGTTTCATTAACAAACATTAAAAATTTCGAATTAAAATCAATTTATTTGAAAATGACTGCATTCCGTATAGTTCCAAATAATATGTCGTGTCTTGTCGTTAAGGTGACGCTTGGTAATCTATCATAGTCTTCACGATTTTCTGACTTGATACTCTGCTATTTTCTCTTTTGAGTTTATATTTAAAATAACGTATACCACGACCGGCTTGCCAAAATGAAAGAATTAAAAAAGAGAAGCTATAGGGAGATGGTAATTCTTTACTGAACGTCACCTTCAAGATTTAAATCTGACTATTTAATGGCATATTTTGTGTTATTCACTTTTAACTCTTTTAATTATTTATTGTTCTCTTTAGATGTCTGTTTCAAAGTTTCCAATTTTTTGAGACATCCTTTATGTTTCAATATTGTAGTGTAAATTGCACCGTCATCAATATACTGTTTGTAGAAATTTTATCTTTTACTGACCACAAAACCAAAGATTGCATACCAAAGCTTTTTGTATTGTTTAAACATGATCTATGGGATGTATTTAAAAAGTATCTGCATTAAGTTTTTTTTAGATTACTCTTTTATATATTTTATTTCATTAATATTACTATACATTACACAACCTTTGTATCTTTTTTTAATTTTAACTTTATATTTACAATCCGCTCTGATGAGCAATAAGTAAAGCAGGTAAATTTTACAAAAATAGTACATGTTGGATACCATCCCAGTGGAAGACTACCCAAAAAATGAGTTATTAGCTATGTACAGATAATATTTAACACACAAGTCAGGCTAGTATCGATCCGGAAGATCCAGGAGGCTGAGTCTCCTCAGACTGTGGACTGTATTGCTGTTATCCAGCAGATTGATAGCAAGATGGTTTGTATGATTTTCTAATCGAGAAATATACTTTGCACTCACTAGTTTCATTCGGATATCTCAATGGATGATTTTGCTCCTAACGCATCACGATGCGTCTGCTATTGACTTTAAGGTTTTAGACTAGAATATCTGTGGTTTCCTATAGTTGCAGCCACTAAGTCCAGATAGGCTTTAGTATACTTTTATAGAGTAGTACCTTGTTGTGTAAAGTTAGCTTCGATTTTCTTCTTAATAGCCAGTTTAACTTAGAGAACTTTATGCCCAGTTGTTTGCTTTAGTGAGAATATGTTTTTTTCAAGTTAGTGATCAAGGTGCATACCAAGGCATCGGACGTCTTCCTTGCGAAAGTGGTGCATTATTAAGGGTAACTGGTGAACACGTTTTTCTTTTGAGTGTGAAGGTGACCTGGGTGGACGTGTTTCCGCTTGCTGTTATACGTCAAAGCCGAAGCCGGTTTTGCACTTGGTTGAGAGAGATTTGTAAGTTTTTTGATGCAATAACAGGATTTTCGTAAGTTGAAGAATTGCAGTATCATCTACAAATGTAGCCGTGGTCGTAAGGTCGGTGGTAGATATTTATGCCGTGTAAACTAAGTAGAGCACGGGTTCTAGTACAATTTTCTGTGGTACCATCCATCCATCCATCCATCCAATGGCGCTACAGCCCGATTCGGGCCTTGGTCTCCTTTAGGCATCTTCCCCATCCGTCTCTGTCTGTTGCCGCTCTCTTCCAGTTTTTAACTTTCAGTATGTCGTCTGCATCTCTGGCAATCTCCTCCTGCCACCTCTTCCGGGGTCTTCCCACTGGCCTTCGTCCTTCCATCCTTGATAGCAGTACTCTTTGTGGTACTGTTTCCTCATTCGTCCTCACGACGTGTCCTGCCCACTTTAGTCTCTGTATCTTTACGAAACCGGATATGGGTAATTCTCTATACTCCAGGTATATTTCATGGTTGTATCTGCACCTTCAGTTTCCGTTATCTTCTTTTGGCCCGAAAATTCTTCGAATGCATCGATATAGTTTGCCATTTTTTGTGTCACTACCCATACTTCACATCCGTAAGTTATTACTGTTTTTATTATGCTTTTGTAAATTCTGACTTTATTGTTTTTGTGGACATCGTGGGACTTAAATATGTTCAGCATGGCATAGTACGGTTCTAATTTCCGTTCCTTCATTTCCATCTTTTGCTATGTTTACTCCTAGGTATATAAAGTCTTGGACCCTTTCAATATTGTCATCACCTATTGTAACGTTTAGTAGTATTCTTCTTGAGCGTGTTTGTGTTAGAGTTTTAGTTTTGTCTACATTTACTCTTAGCCCCAATTCCATTGCTTGTTTTTCTAGGTCTATGTAAATTTCTTTTGTTTCCATCATTGATCACCCCATTATGTTAATATCAACGGCGTACGCTGCAAGATGTGTTGATTTGTTGATCAGAATGTTGTTGGGGTTAATTGGCATTTTTCGTGTGGCATATTCTAAGGCAATATTGAATAATGTAGGGGCCATTCCATCGCCTTGTTTTAATCCTTTGGTTATTTCGAACGGCTCAGTCAGTTCATTTTGTATTTTAACGTATGCCGTGGTCCCTGTCATTGTTGCTTTTATTAGTCTGTTCAGTTTTCTTGGGATTCTAAATTTATTCATGATGGCGTATAATTTGTCTCTTTTTATTGAGTCGTAGGCTTGACTCTGTGGTACATTGGAGTTAATAGGGTGTAATTTTGTTAGTCAATCCTGAAACTTCACGTGGAAGTGTCTATTGTTCAGATAAGATTTGATCAGGTAAAAATAAGTGTTGCAGGCTTTTCTTATCTTATACAATAGTTTCGCATGCCAGACCTTATCAAAGGCTTGGGTTGTGTCGAGAAAGGCAACGGAACAATATATTTCCTTGTCAAAGGCCTGGTTGATTTTGCTTACTACTACTGTGAACTTTTTCGGTGGTGGCGTGGTCCTCTCTAAAACCGAATTGGTGTGCTGGTATTAAATCTTGGTCTTTTAGAATTGGTGAGATTTTTTCAACAAGAGTTTTTCAAAAACCTTAGATATTATTGATAGTAACCTCATCGGACGATAAGATGACAATTCTCCGGGAAGCTTGCCTGGTTTAGGTATGAGTATTATTTGGGCCACCTTCCATTGTGCCGGGAAATAGCTCAACCTTAAAATAGCATTATTGGTTTGTATGCTTTCTTTGGCAATTGTTTTAGGACTTCGCCTATAATTAAGTCATAGCTGCTTTCTTAAAATTTAGCTCGGACTTAATTAACCATCTTACTTCTGCTATCGTGATCTTTTTTATTGGTAGATATAGTTGATCTGGTGAGTTTCGGTTTCTTCTTCTGGTGTTAGTGCAGAATGAAAGGGTTGAAAAACATCTGTTAGGTATGCTGCAAATGTATTAGCCTTCTCTTGCTCATTCCTAGCTCAATTTCTGTCAGATTTTCGAATTGGAGGGATTGTTTGCTGTAGTTGTTTTAGTTTTCTCGTGGCTTTTCATAAGGAGTAATTTGTTGCTTCGGTAGCAGATAGGATTGATAGATAGTAATATATAGCCTAATTTTTTGATTTTAAAGCATTGCTTTCAAATTTCGTGTAGCATTGTTGAGCATATTTTTATCATTCGACACCCGTAACTAACATAGTAGCTGCAAAAATTGCGTTTTCTCTAATAACGCGGCGCGGTTTTAAACATTTTAATGGACTCTTCGCCGGTAAGGTATGGCGAATGCACGAAGGCGCATAAATTACGGCGACACCTATAAAATTTACTTATTTATGTGATTATCTCATGCAGCTGAATGTGCACCGAAGCAGCATAATTTAATAACGCGTTTTGTCACGCTGGGCTTTTAATATAGTCTTAACTCGATATTACGCCGCTCATGCAAACGCCGATTCCCTGCCGCATGAATATTTTGCCAGGCAATCCGATGACGTCATTTGGTTGCTAAATGTTTGCTGGGTATGGATTTGCGGTGTAAATTAGTCCCTCAATGGCGCTGCGCGACGCCAAATTGGCGTTTTCACATTACGAAGTCATTGACGCGCCGCCGAAACTGTTATAGAGCTTAAACTTATGATGAGGTGTATTGTCTGATGTAGAACTGTCGTCGAACATTATGCATACAAATATTTAGGCAATCTTATGTGATAAATGATTCACGCATTCGGAGCTTAAAAATGATCAATTTTTGTTCATTTTTCTATTGATTATCATTTTTAGTACAGTTTTTATTGTAATTTTTTGACTAATAAAGAAACTGAAATTATTTTATGACTTATCAATACTCTGAATTATTTTTAATTTTTATGATAAAAATACTGCAGAAGTTTTCTATATAACCTTTATAAAAATTATTAACGATTTTTATTATAAGGCAGAAAACAATTATAAAGATATTTGAAAGTTAAAAAAAATTGGTTGCAATTTAAACGAGAATTTTGTATTACTCTCAATATGACACTGAAACGCTACTATTATAGAGAGGTTGTTAACACGTATGGTCAGCTATTGCTAGTCCAGACTATTTGATATTTCGGTGGAGATATATTATCGAGAATCTAGATGTTTAAATAGAATTTACTGTGGGACGAAGTAAGGTCGAAAATGTAATACACATGCGTCGTGTCTCCACCAGCAAAATTATTGAAGTCAATCAGGGACTGAAATGTTTTGAAATTTTAAAAGATGTGCGCAAGTTGCATCTTCTGCATCTTTAATTAGGAATAGACAGCTCCACAACTTGAAACCTTCCCTTGTTTGTTATGAAAAAGATGGCAACGGATGTTTGCGTAGGATACTGATGTGTTCTAAGTCTAAACAAGTGAACAAGGAGTGGCAAAAACTAACGTTTACACACCAAAGACAAAACAAAGTTGTCTGCAGCTAAAACTTCCGCAGCCATATTTAATAATCACAAAAGCATAATTTTCAGTGACTTTTTTATCGAACGAAGCACAATCAGTGCTCAATACTGAAGTTGCTTGTCGTGTAAAAATATGCAACGCTTCAATCACAAATGTGCATCTTCTTCAAGACAACATCCGTCTTTACAATATTAATGCAACTCTGGCCAAATTAGAAAAAAAATATTTAGCGATAGTTACCCTCCTTTGTTAGAGTTCCAATTTAAATCCTTGTGACTATTATCTGTTTAAGACTGTTTTCACAAGGTAGTGCTTTGAAAGAAACAATCAATTAGAAAATTTTGTACACAAATGATTCTAAAACCAACTCATACCTGAAGTATCATCAAAAATTCTCTATTGTCATTTCCAATTTTTGTAGTTTATTTCGACCTCGGACTAATTTCAGCAATCTTTGATTAACCGTCATTCTCGAGAAATAGGCGAAAATTTGAGTATTTTCCTTAGTTACGCTGATTCTTGGACTACCATCGTTGAATTTTAACTTTCAACTGCCTTTTATTTTCCCAAAAATTGTTTATGCTATGTGCATACTTTTGTCTTCTTAAAGGTATTATTTCCGAACTGCGTCTGAAGTTTTTATAAAATTTTGGAGAGTCTTATATTATTTATCTTGAGAAACATTATAATAATCCGTCGCGCAAAAGACAAGGGTATCATTTTCCATGTTGTCATAATACTGACTAAAGAAGCAGAAGTGCACTAGAGAATTCTTAGCCATTCTAGACATTCTTAGGCACAACACTCAAAAGCCGCATTTCTTTAGGTCCACATCACAGTGTGTAAAACAAAATTTTTATTTATATTTCATTCACTATCGTATCTCGTGTTTTTAGTATGGTTCGTTTTAAAAGCAGGAAGTTCTTGTATTCCCATCTTTCCTTTTTCAATTGTTTATTGTTAAGAAAGTAAACGATTCGCCCGAATAAGTTGCAATTTAATAGTAAAAGGTCACCATTATAGATGAGAAGAGACAACAGTTCAATTGCATTAAGTTTTCGAACATTGATTTCTGTCCTTTGAGTTATGTAGAGAGAAGCATTATTCTGTTGCGTCAATTGTTAATTATTGTTTTAAACACAGAATAGCGTTTGTATCAAAGCAATGTACATTCGTTTTACTTAAGCAGAGTATACCTCTACAGTTATGCAGTGATCAACAGAAACAAATTCAAATTTTTACAAAAGAGAATAAAAACTCCACCAATATATTTACACAACACAAATACATTGAACTATCAAGAATTACTTGTAGAACTTAAACAAAGAACTAAAAATGAGTTTTCATCAGTTAATAAAAACAATCAATTAAGAATAAATCCAACGGTCATAGAAGATTATCGTTGCATGACAAAATTCTACAATGAAAATAAACTAAGCTACCACACTTTTAAGGACCATTAAGTTAATAAACTCTCAGTAATAACCCCAAACGTTCCAGTATCGTTAATAAAAAAAGAAATTGGATTTAAACTAGCAACCCTGAAATATGCAGTTAAAACGATTGTTAGGCTTTATAACAAAAATCGATATCCAATGTCTGTAGGCACAGTTGACCTTTAAAATAAACAATAAGTTAAAAAAATATTTAGCTTAATGAAACTTACTGTCAGTGTAATGGAGGTTGAACCATGAAGAAGATTCATAGAAGTGGCACAATGTAAAAAGTGCTAGCTGTATGGTCACATGCGGAATTACTGCCAATCATAACCACAGGAAACCACTTATATGTTAACTGTCTCAGAAAACCAAATAAGGAACCTTAGTGCGTAAACTGTCTAGAAAAGTTCCCTGCATACTAGAGGATCTCAGCTGACTAACAACAGCTACAAATCACCGAATAAATCCTACGCTCAAAAGATGGAAAAAATTAAAACCGAAAGTACTGTGCTGAAAAAGCAAGTAACAGAGCAAGAAAAAAGATTGGAGCTACTAGAGAGGGAGATCAGAAAGAGCAACCTTGTAATAAAAGGAGTGAAAGAAGTTGAGAATGAAAAAGAGGAGCAAACAATGAAAAAAGTTGAATTAATAATGCAAAAAATTGGAGTTGAAATAAATGCTAAGGAAGATGTGGGGGAGGTTATAAGGATCGGGAAGCAGAACGAGATGGGAACGAGACCAATTTTTATTAAAGGTATAAAAAAGGAAACCAGAACGAAGATATTAATGAACACGAAATTGCTGAAAGGAACGGACATATGGATTGAGGAAGATCTACCCAAGAAGGTGCAAGAAGAACGGAAAATACTGGTAGGCAAATGAAAAAGGCTAGGCGAAACGGATTACGGGCGTTTATTAGGTACAACAAACTCATAATAGATAAGAGTGAGCAAAGAGCAGAATATAACAGTGCGAAGCGTACAGTTCTGGAGAGATCACCTGACGGGGACTCCCTTGAAGAACAGTTACGAAAAATAACCCGAACAAGCTGGAAAAAAAACTAGTTAATAGATGGACAGGAGATTATAAGGATGGCGAACATGGCAATGAAAAAGGTAATGATTTAAGGATAAGGAATGATGTAGAAAAGGAAGGAAAATGGAAGATGGGACTATGGAATGTACGAAGTATAAATGGGAAGGAGGAGGAATTTGTTGATGAGTTTGAAAGGGCAAATATGGCTATATTGGGTGTAACAGAAACTAAGAAAAAAGGGAAGGAATGTATTACCTTAAAAAATGGGCATTATTTAATTTATGGAGGAGTCGATGAGACTGAACGAGCTAACGCGGGAGTGGCAGCTCTAATAAATAAAAACTGGTTCCATCATGTTAAAAATTGGAAAATTATATCTGAAAGATTGTTAAGAATTGATGTAGAGAAGGAAGAGAATGAGGTAAGGACAATATTAGTAGCTTATGGACCATCGGAAAATGAGGCTAAAGATGTGAAAGATATTTTGGGAACAGATACAGGATGAGATGGATAGTACAGCAGATAATGTAATAATTGCCGGCGATTTTAATGGAAGAGTTGGAACAAGAAAAGATAAAGATGATCAAATAGGACCATTTGGGGAAAGTACAAAGAACACAAATGGGAAAAGAATAATTGATTTTTGTATCATGAATGATATGAGAGTATGTAATACGTTCTTTCAGCATAAGGCAATACACCAATATACAAGAGTGAGGGATTCTAGAAACGAGAAATCGATTATAGATCTGGTTTTAGTGCATAATAAGTATAGTAATGAGATAATGGATGTGAGGATGAAGAGAGGTTATGAGATTGGATCAGACCACTTTCTTGTGGAAATAAAGGTGAAAAATTGCAAACAACATGGAGCATGTAAAAGTAAAAGGAATGATGAGGATAGATACAAACAGGAGAGTGTTAAAGTATACAAATTACAATTTGCAAATGTCAGGAAAGAATATTGCAAAAAGCTAAATGGAAAGATTGCAAAAACTAAGTGGCGGGAGGGGTATAGTATAGAAGTATTATGGGAGATTTTTAGAGAAATAGTATGGGAAACAGGAAAGGAAATATGTGGTGTAACTAAGGGGAGAAAAATAAAAGCTACGGCATGGTGGAATGAAGACATAAAAATGGAAATCGCAAAGAAAAAACATTTATGGAAGAAGTATTTAAATAACAAAAACAATAGTAACTATGAAGAGTACAAAGAAATTGTGTAAAACTGAAAATTAAAGAAGCTAAAATACGTCAATGAGAGGAATTTGGTGAAAGAATGGAAAGAGATAGTAATGGAAATGCTAAATTACTATATAGAACGTTGAAAAATTTAAGACCAAGACGGAAGACCAATGGTATAAGGGATGCAAGCGGGAACTTACTACTAAATAATGGGCGAATTATGGAGAGATGGCAGGAACATTTATGGAAATTTTAGGAGGGGACACAAGAGAAAGAGAAAAAGAAAATGAAGGGCTGGAGATAAGGGAAGTGATGGACTACGATGATGAGATAACATTGGATGAAATCCGTAAGACAATACAAAAACCAAAGAATGGAAAAGCTGCAGGTCATGATAATATCAAGACGGAGTTGATTAAATATATGGAAGGAGAAGGACTCTTACTACTGCTTAAAATAATAAATTTATGTTGGAATAATGGACAAATACCTAGGGATTGGACCGTAGCAACGATACTCCAAATATACAAGAAAGGAGATAGACAAATATGTTCTAATTATAGAGGAACATCACTGTTGCCAGTCGTCAGCAAATTGTACGAAATAATATTAGAGAAGAGGCTGAGAGAAATTATAGAAAAAACGCTGGACGACAACCAGTGTGGTTTCAGGCCAGGTCGGGGTACAACGGATCTAATATTTACAATAAGACAGATAATAGAAAAAACCCTGCAATACAATAGCAAATTATTACTATGTTTCGTAGACCTGGAAAAGGCGCTTGACACTGCGCTCAGAGATAAAATATGGGAAGTGCTGGATCGGAGGAATGTAGGAAATAAGCTAATACAAGCAATTAAAAGTATATATAGCTGCACGCGAAATTTTGTAAGAACCAATAATGAATCATCAAATGAGTTCATAACCAGAAATGGTGTGAGACAGGGGGGAGTTTTGAGCCCATTGCTGTTTGTTGTCCTAATGGATGAAATTACTAGGAAGTGCAAAGAAAGTGTAAAGAAAACCAGAATGGGAGTATATAAGGTACAGCAGATCCTCATGTCAGATATGATATATACGGACGATCTTGTGATAGTGGCTAGGACGGAAAGAGACATGCAACTAAATGTAAATATCTGGAATGAAAATTTTAAAGAATTTGGAATGAAGGTGAACAGTGAGAAAACAGATCTACTAGTGATAATAAAGGAGCATGTGAATGTTGGCATCAGTATGAATAATGAGATTATAAAGCAAGTATTAGCCTTTAAATATTTGGGATCGAAAATAAGTGAGAGGGGGGAGCTGGAGCACATTAGCCAGTGCATCGAGATTATTCTATGCCTTGAACAACAGCTTTATTAGGAAAAGAGAAGTGAGCCTCAAAACAAACATTAGAATATTTAAAACGATATATGAGCCGATGCTGTTGTATGATGAAGAAACATGGGTATTAAGTGGGTGAAACCGAAGTAAAATAAAAGCCTGTGAGATGCGTTACTTACGTGCGGCAGTTGGAGAAATGAACTAATTCGTGAACAGTGTAACGTTAACCCGACATTACAAAGACTTGAAGGGATGCGGCTAAGGTGATTTGGGCATATGGTGAGGATAAAGGATAATAGGAAGGCGAAGAGTGTTTGGAAAATGGGAAATGATGGAAAACGAAATAGAGGAAGACCAACCAAGACCTGGAACGATGAAAATTGGGGAATATTGGCAAAGAAAAATATGAAGTGGAAAGAAGCAGAACGGATGGCTCAGGATCGTAAGGAGTGGAAACGGCTAGTGATGTCGTTCACCTCGACACCGTAAGGTAGAAGAGGAAAGGATTATGTATGTAATTTCAACCCCAAACCAATTTATCTATTATCCATATAGAACGATCATTAGCCTGATGTATTAAACTTTGTGGTATATAAGAACCAAAAAATGGTGACAGATGAATTAGTCTTTTTATGACTTACTACAGATAAAGCCGCCTATTACTAAACTTGCTGATGGACTAAGTGATTAGACAACCTTCCAAATATCCTCAACTGAAAACTTACCTAGACTGGTCCTCTTCATTCCACCATGGACGTCAACGAAGCATTAACGAAATACACGACGGTTATACAAGATAGCGTACAAAGTGGCTATAACATTACCGAAACAAAGAAGTACTTTTTTATACAGTTTAATTTGTATTTATATAAATAAAATATCAAATCAAAAATTAAATACAGGAGAGAATGGCAAAAAATTCCCCTACTTTACTATAAAACATTAAATTAAATAGTCTAATCAAACAAGAGCTAGATAGCTTTAGATTAAAAGAATACAATAGCTGCTTTTAAGGAATACATTCCGGAGACTTCACCGTGTGACTGGCCTCTAAAAGACTGTTAAGACAGCCTAACGTCATTTATCCACAATCTACACCTACAAAAAAAAGCAGAAATTCTAGCCATATATCTACAGCAGGTTTTCACATAAAACCTAGTCGAATACGACTCCATCCTCACGACCCAAATAGAAAATGCTATAGGTAACTTCCAGATACAAGAGACTACAGAAATAACCCCTGTATCTACTCAAGAACTCAGGTTGTATATACAACGTCTTCCTAAATACAAATCCCTTGCACATGACCTTATAAACAAAGAAATATCAAAACACCTATAAAAAACCTACCCAACTTTCATTTTCAACGGCCGCACGAGACTTGGATAATTTCCGTTATCCTGGCGAACTGCAAACCTAATGCCAATCTATAAAACAGGGAAGGATAAGCAAAACCTTGATAATTACAGACCAATTAGCTTATTATTCTCTCTAGCCAAACTCTTGAAGAAGGTCTGTACTCGCTTACAAAACTTTCTTCTAGATAATGAAGTTGTCCTGCCACATCAGTTTGGATTTAAACAGTTACACTCAACCGCCGACCAACTTCTGAGAATAACGGAACTAATTGTGTGAAGAAAAGGCATACACCGCAGCAACCTTTCTAAATCTAGAAAGGGCCTTCAACAAGGTATGGTTGGAAGGACTGTTACATAAGATGATTGAAGTTAAATATCCCCACATACATAATCAAAATCGTAAACTCTGTTTTAAGCACCAGAACATTGGTTAATCTATATGTTTACGATCTGCGCCCCTTCTATCAATTTAAAACTAGTGATGGTAACACCACAATCCTCACTTAGAGCATTACAATTGGGACAGCGATAGAATACCTTCAAAATACAATAAACTTTACCTGTGACTGATTTTAAAAATAGAAAATATAAATAAACTCAACTAAATTTCAAGCGAAGATTTTCACATTTAAACGTTGCACTGAACGTTTATCGATTAAAATAAACAATGGTGACATACCATGGAGCCCAAGGGATTCTGCAGTGAACTGGGAACATCAACTAAACAGAAAACTTAACGAATGCTGTGCTAGATTTACATTGCATCCACTGATCAACAGAAGATCCCAACTCAGATATGAATGCTCATTGTAAGACTATTCTCCGACCAGTACTAACTTATGCATGTCCAGTATAGAATAACGCACCAAAAACATCACTCAATAAACTGCAAGCCATGCAGCACAAAGCAGTTAACAGACCCTGGTTTTTTAATTTTGTTGTTTTTCTTGTACTGTTTGCGCCTTTTTGCCCTTTTTTGCTTTCACTTAATTTTCAAGAAATTTTCCGTAGTTTTTAGATAAAAGATACTACAGCTTTGGACTGTGTTATATTAAAATTAACATAGCCAATAGACAGTGAAAAACAAAAAATAAAATGGTTAAAAATTAGAGTGATGTCCTTGTTTATAAAAGGTTGTAGGATAGAGATTAGAAAATATATGTTTTGCATTAAAATAATAAATTTTTAATATACTAAAAAATGTGGAAATAACATTTAGTAAATAATTAGAAAAAAATATATGTTGGATATGAAAATATAAGTTGTGCCTAATACCGAAATTAATTATTTCTTAATAAATCGTAGGCAAAAATTGTAAAATGATAGTGGAGCTAGAGATTTTTATTCAATTTGTATATGACAATTAGCTTTGTCGTCTCGTCTGCGCACGACTCTATTATTTGCAAGGCAAAAGTCAAAATAATGATAATAATTATTATTACTATTTACGTTTATAAAATTGAAAATGAACAGAAACAAAATATTCTTGTACCCAAAAATATTTCTTTTAATTTTTTTGTCGTAATATACTAATAACTTTAAAATATTAACGCTTTATAAAATATTAATACATCAAAATTTATATTATACCTTTGCCCGTTTATTGCATATTAAGTACAACATGTGTCAGGAAAGTTGTAGAACTGATTTTTTGATTGTTTACTTATGATATTCAAACATAAGAAATTCAGTCGCTTGATATGTGTTCTGAATAAACATGGCCTTGGAAGTAAACTTACTAGGTGACAGGGCTGTGTTTAGCAACCCACTATTCGGCTTGTTGGAGCATTTAGTTAAAAGGCATACGAATAACTAGCAGAGAGATAACATTAAGTTCTACGTTAAGCTAGGGGAAACCCTTAGCAAAACATAAAATATAATGTAGCAAGCTTTTGATGACGAGGCATTATTGATAAAGCCTGTCTTTGAATGGTACAAAAGGCTTAGGAGGTGCAGATATTTAGTGCCTGTTAACATCACATACCGCTACAAATGTGGAAGGTGTGAGACAGTTATTGGAAGAAGACTTAGCAATATTACAAAGGTTTGCTTCCTGATAGTTGAACCATAAGTGCAAAAGTATATTCGCAACAGCTTGAACGGATGTAATACTTAACAAATAACTAGCTTTAATTCATTATAAGCAAATCCTCGTTTATCATGCATAAATTTGGTGACATCAAATTTTTAATCTATCTAACATTTGGTCTAAATCTTACAACGTCAGATTATTACCGGTTTCGTTCGATGGTACACTTTTTGTAAAGAAAACCTTTTTTATATTACAGATCTGACAGTCTAAGTTCCGTTACGGGATTTATTGATGGTTAAAGGTTCTAGAATATGACGGGTTGTATTTTGAATGTTGACATAAGTTTGATTTTTGATTTTCTCGTGTTGAAGTCTTATTTTGCTAAACGACATTATTTGTCAAGCACCCCCAGTACTTCAAATACGGAAACCTAGAAATCAGGCAGATTTTTTTATGTTCAATGACTATTGATAAGGCTAGATTAAATTTACTTAAGACTAATAACAAAGATTGAAATAGGCAGCCCTCAAAATACTAAGTAAGCTAAAATGCATCATCACCTGTCGAAAGATGCTCCCATTTTTGCAAATGCAGAATACACGTAGACAGACTATGAATCACTATACTCCCCAAGAACGCAGAATAATTGTGACAATGTTTTTGACAAAATCAACGGTCGGTGGTTTTGGTTCAACGTAAATTTCGTCCTCGATTCCCTGGCACCAATTGGACAAACGTTGCGGCGTTTAGCCGCTCGCCTCCAGGAGACTGGCTCAACATGACCTGTCTCAGAGTAGCCGTTCATTCGAGAATATTGCTACTGTAGCTGCAGATGTCCATGAGAACCCTTAAACATCAGCCAGCCGACGAGTCACACAATTGGGCATTGACAGACGGTCTTTGCAGCAAATTTTGGTAAAAGACTTGAAGATGTTGTCGTACAAAGTGCCAACAATGCATTCAGCCAAGCTCTCCTAAACTTCAATAGCGATGATAATTTTCTATTGATAAAGAAAGGTGATTAGCACATATTTTTTCAAGGGCAGCGTCAGCAACACTGTTACTATGACTGGTGAGCGCTACAGAACCATGATCAACGACTTCTTGCTGCCGCAAATTGAGGAATTGGGTTTGGAGAACATGTGGTTCCAGCATAACGGTGCAACCACACACACTGCACAAGTGACAGTGGACATTCTAAAGTAAGCGTTTTCCAACCGTTTAATCTCTCGTTTTGAAGATTTGCACTGGCCCGCAAGAGTCTCGATTTGATCGGTTCAGACTCCTTTCTATGGGGGTTTTTGAAGTTACGGGTCTATGCGAACAGGTCACAGACCTGGACGGCCGAAAAGAAAAACATCCGACAAGAAGTAGAGAATTTATCGCCAGACGTTTTGAGAAAAGTCATGGAAATTGCTATGGAACGAGCCCGAATGTGCATTAACTTTGGCGGCGGTCACTTGATCCATTTTATCTTCATGACTTAATAGGAAAAAATTTAAATGTTTAAATAAATATAATCAACAGAACTAATTATTTTTATTTATAAAGAAAGTTACTGCCTTAGAAAATCGAATGATGACTTTTGCGCCATCTTGTATATTAACTTTAGATGTAAAATACTACTTCTTAATTTTTTATCTACATGTTTCAAAAAATTTTAAATTGTAATTTCTTTTCTGTTTACAAAAATTATAAATCAGTTACAGTGATTCAAAAAACATGATTTTTTTTATTTAATTTTCTAATCTTTTACCCGTAGAAGTTGATACTTTTTCTATTAAAGAAAAGTTAAAAATGTCAATTCGCTTAGATTGTGATTTAGAAAACTTTTTTATTTATGTTATACCTGCTTAACAAAACTGAATCGCTTGATTTACGAGGGAAAGTCGTAAATTATTCTTATTTTACTTTTTTATCAATTTATTTACACATATATAGCGGTTGAACAAATATCTAGTCTGCTTTTTTCGATGCATTTGGTCTAGCGATCCACACGCTTGGTATTTTCTCCCAAAGAAAGCTTTCGGGTAACCAACCATTTATGCACCGCTTCCCGCAGTTCTATGACCGTAAAAAATCGGCGATATTTTTGGAACCCATCATTACCTGCGACTATTCTGCTCAAAAATTCTTCGCTTTCATTATTTTGATGAGTTGGATGATCAACACGTTTGCACTTACGCTTTACGGTAAGCTTGGCACCCGTCTCGCAGAGACTTTATGGATGCCGAGTTCGTATTGGATAATTTGCTAGCCAGAACCGTGACAACTCTGCAGAGAACAAGCTATACTATCGATGGTAATTTATTAATTTGCTAGTACTATTTTACAAGCTTGCTAAATCGTCTTGCCAGTGGTGGAGATTAGCAGGCGCCCTGCTACCTCTCCGTGCACCACGCCTGTGTGACCACTTTTAAACTTCTCGATCTACCCATACATACTTCTACATGGTAGAGCACTATTTCCGTATTGTGATGTAAGCTTTTGATGAATTTGAGCCCTTGACACACCTTCCGATCAGAGAAATCGAATCACTGCTCCTTGGCCTTTCTTAGTGTATACTTATTGTAGAGTGGCCACGTTTACACTAAAAAAATCAAGACAAATGAAGCTATCATGATCAAATTTCAATAATGTAGCGATAATAGTATTACTTCTAAGTATGCATGCACAGAAGGCAGTGTGGCAAAGCTAAAGATGTGTTGTGGTAAAAGTGCTGATAATTTTTGACTTTACTATATATTATCAGACAAGATGTAAAAAATGTGATGATATTTTCTTACTTAGTTATGAACTTTTTTTAACTTAATTTGATGCATAAAATACCAAAGGCTTATTAACGTTATTGAGCAATAATTGTAATTATAATGTATAATACAATTATATGTATAAAATTATACGTAAGATACGATTAGAACATTTTGCTTTTTAAAATGAAAGGAGAAAGGTTTCAAATAGCATGAGTACTGAATTTTAAAATGTTTCATAACTTAACGAGACGGTATAACAGCTGTTGCCACCTACTCAAACTTGTTCACACGGCAAAGCTGCCATTTTAAAAATTTCATAAACAATGTAACATTACTAGTAACATAACAATTTACCTACAAATGCATTGAGTACGTGATTATAAATATGGTACTCTTGTAACGACAAGCCTTTTCAATTACGTTCTCGCAACGAGCGCAATAAACTACAATACACCTTAGAGGGCATTTCATAAGCTAGGAGCGACCTTTGCTTTCAAACTGTTCGGTCGCAAATCTATTTAATTTTATAATGTTACATTTTGAAGTTCACAGTACTGTATTTTTTAATAGTAAAGTTTATATCCTACTGCATTTTTTAAAATTGAGTTTAACGCACGACAAACTTAAAGCTTTTCAAAGCATGCATATGACACAGCAACAAAGTAGCTTAATACTTGATAATATCTGTGCAACTTCACTAGAATGATAAGCTTAAAAATGCTGACTCTTCTGAATTTTAAATTTTTTTTTAACAAATAGTACGACCTTTTTAATATTAACGTTTTTATTGAAATTGATACGTAGACGTATCACATTATATAATAAAAAAAATACAATTACACTAATATAAGATCTATAAATTAAAAAAATGGTGCTGTATACAAGAAAAATTATTTGTTTAATGCCAAGATATTCATAAAAATGTTACATTTTTTAGTTTTCAAATCCTTAATTAGCTACAAGCCTCTCGGATTGTCTGTCATAGACACTTGTCAATTGTAGCTCCTATACGTTCATAATTTTTTAGTATCTTTCTTTTTGCTAGTGTTCCAAAACATAAACTATCTCTGAATTGTTTATATCATGTTTTTATTCGTACTATACTTGTGTAGTTTTCGAAAGCGCCCTGCATTATTAAAATAATTTCTGCGAATGAACGTTCCTACTTCGAACCAAAAGTATTACAGATTTGCTGTTTTGTCCACCCTATTACACACTACTGTAGTTTGTTCTAATTTAGAACAAACTACAGTACACATGAACATCTATTAAATATGCGAATTCTCCTAGAAAAATCAGTAGAATATAATCTGAATGTACATATGGCCTTTGTTGATTTTAAGAAGGCCTTTGACAGCGTAGAGCACTGGGCAATCAAAAGGTCGCTAAATAATGCAAGGGTAGATCATCGGTACTCAATGCTTTTATCATATATATATGAACATGCAACGTCGACAATACAACTTCATGAACATACTAAACCTATCCCAATTAAATGCGGCATAAGACAAGGAGATACGTTATCTCCCAAATTATTTACGTTAGTTATCGAAGATATATTCAGACAACTTAACTGGGACAACAGAGGCATACTAATAAATGGAAAACGTCTAAACCATCTCATATATGCAGACGACGTAGTACTTATCACAGAAAACTCTGAGGAGCTACAGAATATGTTAACTGATTTAGAACAGCAAGCATCTAAAGTTGGTTTAAATATGAATTTACAAAAAACAAAAGTAATGTGCCCAGAAAATCCAAGAGTAAATGTAAGAAACATAGAAATCGAAAATGTAGAAACCTATATATATCTTGCAAATATGATAACGTTAGGAAGGCCTAATCAAAAAATAGAAATAAACCGCAGGAAAAGACTAGCATGGAGCGCGTTCGGAAAACTAAGTAAAACACTAAAAAATAAAAATATACCTATGCATTTACGTAGCAGACTATTTGATCAGTGCATATTACCGGTGTTGATCTACGGAGCACAAACATGGACCCTCACCAAACAGTCAATGAGCCAATTGAAAGTGACGCAAAGAGCAATGGAGCGTCAGATGTTAGGAATATCCCTAAAAGATCGTAGAAGGAATACATGGATTCGAAGCATCACGAAAGTTAAAGATGTTGTGGAGGCAGTGACAGAACTGAAGTGGGGTTACGCAGGACATGTTGCTAGATACCAAGATGGAAGATGGTCTAACACTTTATTAAAATTGAGACCATACCTAGGAAGAAGAAACAGAGGACGACCCCCAATGCGCTGGACCGACGACCTTAAGAAAACGGCCGGGTTAGCATGGATCAGAGAGGCTCAAAATCGTGAACACTGGAGAAACATGAAAGAGGCCTATGTTCAGAAATGGACCGAAGATGGCTAATGATGATGATTACACACTACATGTGTTCAATCACCGATAGTCTTCCAATGAGGTCATCCTCATTCAGACATGCGCGTTACAGTCTACCCTCATTGGCGA
Source organism: Sinelater perroti (assembly GCA_036346155.1). Taxonomy (NCBI): domain Eukaryota; kingdom Metazoa; phylum Arthropoda; class Insecta; order Coleoptera; family Elateridae; genus Sinelater; species Sinelater perroti. The sequence continues at coordinate 4,855,627 of JARFIY010000189.1, forward strand.
GCTTAGCTGATAAGTGTTAATAATTTCACTAACGTCTCATTTTTAAAATTATAACTCTCGTTGAAAATACAAGATAATAATTAAACATCTCTACACACATTTGAATGTAATAAAAACGTTCAAAAGGCCAGTATTAGTTTTACGCCCAATTATAAAACTAAATGCTACTTGGGCCAAATCAGAAAATGTAGATACATTTACCAAACATCTTATTAATGTTTTTATAACATTGCAACCCCAAAAAGTAATGGCAACATTAAAATTGGATCGTTTTGGATGCCCTACGTCAGTTATCACTGCTATTCAAACCGTTTTCACAAACTGAAGTACGTCAACAAATTTTGGTCACCAGTAAAGCCCCAGGGTATGATCTAATAGTAGGAGAGATCCTATAAAACCATCCTAGAAAAGCTTTGGGACTTCTTAGGGTTATTTATAACAGCATAGTAAAATTATCCCATTTCTGTGACAATCAGAAGTTTGCCCAACTTATTGTCATTGTTAAGTCTGGTAAACCACCTCCACAATCAATCTTATATCGACCAATCTCAGCCTAACGTCTAAGATATTTGAAAGTCTACTACTTAAAACAATTTACGAGACACATTAATTGGGATTTTGACAATATTACATTCAACAATATACCAAGGCTATCAAATGTTTACCCATATAATGGAAAGCCTCAAAATACAACGAATATGCACTATTGCATTGCTAGATATACAGGGGCGGCGCTCAAAGTGTTACATATTAAAAATGCTGTAACTTTGTCAACTTTAATTTTCAACGAACTTAAAAAGTTAGTTACTGAATTCTATATGTCTGTCTGTCGGTCGGTCTGTCTGTCGGTCTGTCGGTCCGTCACAAAATTTGAGATTTTTTAAAATTTGAAAATGGATTCTTACAGGAAATTTTTCGCTGATTTCGAATTCGAAATTACAAAATTTCTATCTCAAATAATGTTCGAGATATTCGACTTCGAATTTCGGGTAAATTTTCGACATTACGATTTTAAATGTGATTCTTATAGGAAATTTTACGCTGAATTCGAAAATGAAGTCGAGAAAATTCCATGTCGAATAATTTTCGAGATATTCGATTTCGAATTTTCCCGAAATTCGAAATCGAAATCGAAAGGTCTTTTTTAGTTCGTTCTGGGATTGCTTAAAGAGCAATCTCTTCGCGGGCCCCATGTTTTTAATTTAAAAACTTCAGTATATCGTGAAACATTTCAAATTTTAAGAAAAATATGTTATTGTTTGATGTAGCCACCTTTAGCGTGGATAATAGCATCGGACAGATCCGGGAAGGTTTCACACGCTGCACGAATGTGGTCTGATGGTATTTTGCCCCATTCTCGGCGAATAGCAATCTTAAAAGTGTTGACAGTCTCATATTTTTTAGTTGATACTTTGGCCTTTAGAATAGGCGATATGGAAAAATGCATTGGGTTTAAGTCCGGCGAATATGGTGACCATTGTTGTGAAGAAATAAAGCTGGGAACTTTTTCTTGAAAAAAACGTTGGGTTTCAAGGGCTTTATAGGATGGTGTCAAGTCTTGTTGAAACGTCCAATGGTTTCTACCGAATTGTTTACGTGCCCAAGGTAACAAAGCATCGTTTAAAATTTTTTTACGGCAGATGTGTTGATTTACCTTTGCGCCCTGTTCAATGAAAACGAGTGGTGAGCGTCCTGTGCCAGTTCCGTAGGCGCTTGCTTTCGCAGAGTAATTCGCTGGTCTAAATTGTGTTTTGATTTGCACTCCAACCATATACGATCGTTTTGTTTGTTCACATATTGCTAAACCGTAAAAAAATTTTATCAGAAAAGACCAAATTTTTAAGCTCTCCACCGACGTGCAAGTGTTTTAACACCTTTGCTCTTGCTAGGCGAACTGCCTTTTGTGCAGGTGTTAAATCTTGCACTTTTTGTATATTGTAGGGCTTCAATCGTAGTTTATTTTTTAATATGCACCCTATGTTACGAGCAGACACATTGCGATTTTTCGCCAATTGAACTGCGCTCTGTCATGGATTACGTTGAATTCTGGCCTTCACCTTTCAATTTTTTTTTGGATGTCCACCTCGATGTCGTTTTTTGGTGCTACCAGTACCATTGTAACGTGCAATGGTTCGATACACAAACATTTTGTTTACACGTAAGTGTCGTAGCTCATTAACAATGGCTGGTTGCGATTTTCCAGCCCAATACAAAGCAATAACACTGTTGCGTTTGAATTCCATTTCGATAAATTTTTTTAACTGCAACGTAAAACGATATGCTTCCGTAGACTTGTAAGCAACATAACAGACTGGCACTTGTCAAAAAATGAGCGCGCTGTCATTAGCCGTTTGGTTGCTACAGCAACGTGAAGTTGGTAACACTTCGAGCGCCGACCCCTGTACATAATCAAGCTTTCGATAAGTGGCACAGGAATCTACTATATAAAATTAAACTCCACTCCCCAAGTTAGTGCTACTTAATTATTTTTTTTATAGCCTTTATATGCCAATAGTTTATAAGTTAATTGTTTATGTTGCATTTTAAATATTTTTATTCGGTGCTGGCGTGTCTTTACGACACATAGGCCTCTTCTAACTTTTTCCACTCTTCCCTAATTTTAGCTGTTCGCTGCCATAATGGACGTGCTATTTTTTTATTTCATCAGACCATCGTTTTTTTATCTTCCTCTTTTTCTTTTGGTTTGGAATCGGGGAGTCCATTCTGTTATGTGCTTTGTCCATTTATTTTTATTTTCTCTGAGCATATGTCCTACCCACCGCCATTTGAGATGTTTTGTTTTGGTCACAACATCTTCTATTTTTGTTATGTGTCTTATGTCCGTGGCTCTTTTTCTGTCTCTATTTGTATAGCCCAGTATGCTCCTCTCCATTGCTCTTTGACATGTAGTTAGTTTTTGGTCTTGTTTTTGTGTGTTTGCCCAAGTCTGCCAACCATAAATTAGTATGGGTAGTATACAGGTGTTGTATATTTTTCTTTTCATTGCTATGCTGTGTTGTTTACTTTTCATAATTTCCTTGAGTGTCCAAAATCTCTTCCATGAGTTGGCAACCCTTCTCTCTATTTCTAATTCCATTCGGTCACTGAATGCAATTAGTTGTCCCAAGTAAATGTAGGAGTTTACATATTCAATGTCTTCCTTTTCTATTTTGATAAGCTTTTGGGAACGATTTGTTATTATTTTGGTTTTTGTTTTGTTCTTTGTTAGTCCCACCGTTTTACTTTCTTGTGCCAGATCTTGGAGCATAATTTGTAGGTCTTCTGGGGTATCCGTTATGAGTATTATGTCATCCGCAAATCTTAGATGGTTCAGGTTTGTTCCGTTGATATTGATACCGAAGTTGTCCCATTCTATTTTTCTAAAGATTTCCTCTAGCACTGACGAAAACAGTTTTGGTGAGAGTGGGTCTCCCTGTCTCACATCTCGACGTATAGGGAAGGCTTCCCCCTCTGTTTCTAGTTTTACTCTGCCTGTGCTGTTAGTGTATACATTCTTCATTATCCTTATGTATTTATTTTCAATTCCTTGATTTTTCAGGGCTTCACAGATGTAGTGATGTTCCAAGGAGTCAAATGCTTTATTATAGTCCACAAAGGCCATGTATAGTGCTACTTAATACTGAAATCTATCTATCCGAGAGAATATACAAAGTTAAGATAAACAATTCTGTGTCCGATTATCATGCCATTACCTTTGGAATTTTACAATTACTCTAACTGCTGTACACCTCTGATACACTTACTACATACAACATCATAATTGTCAATTTTTTCAGTGATACCGTTACTCTCCCAATTAACAAAAAACCGGAAACAGCAACAATACGTTTACAAGCCCTTCAAGACTGGTTTAATAAGTGGCAAATAAACGTAAATAGCGATAAATCAGCATAGGTTACGTTCACTGACAGACGCATCACATGCTCATCTATTAATTTTAACGACGTTCCAATACATCAGAGGTTTGAAATTAAATATTTTGCATTGTATCTAGACCAGAAGTTAACTTGGTAAGGTGCAGTGGGGTAAATCCGTACACGGAGCAAATCCGCACTAGGCCCTTATTTATTCGAATATACGTTGTATTGTGCCAACTGTAAGGTAGAAATCTTTTTTTGGTTAGTATTCAATGATCAACATAGATGGCCGCCATGTATTCTGTGATCCCCCGTTTAACTCGTTTGTGAAAATTCATGGTGTTTCCAGGTGCAGAGCAAAGATTGAGTTAAGCATTATAAAACGATAATTTAAGCAATAGTTTACAAATCTGTGTTTATCTTCGATAGGTACAAAGTATAGTAAGGTAAGTTTCCTTTACAGTAATAAAATACATTAGTTCTTTTATATTTTTTGATAAAATAATAGTCTAACGTAACTCAGGAAATATTTGAGCACGGGGCAAATTCGGATTATCCATCGGGGCAAAACCGCACTATAGTACGAATTTACCCAATGTTATATTTTAATTCTTACTTATTCAACTTCTTCTTCTTCTACTCTTATATAGGCTATTAGCCTGTTTCTAACTACACATTTCGTGTAGTACTATGAGCCATGTTGGGCGTACCCCGGGCAGGTGGCTAGTCTAACCCGTTAGAAGAAGGAGAATGTACTTTACGACCGCCAAAGGTGTTTGTATGATGGCCGGAGAGCACTCGATGTTTGCCGTTATTTTGACCAACTTATCCTTAAAGAAGGCGCAGGGTGTTGAAATTGCTCGAAGGGGAGGTTGTAATCCAATCACAATTCAAAATTATCTTACTCTACTTGAATCTGCTATTAAAAAGCTTAATTTGGAAAATAGTCCTTCAAGAAAATCGAATTTGGATGAAACAAGTTTCTGCACGGATCCATCGAAAACTAAAATAGTCAGTGCGAAAAATAAGCCGTGCACTAGAACAATTAGTGCCCCTGGAAAACACAACATTACTGTTTTATTAGCAGCATCTGCTACAGGTAAAAAAGTGCCGCCGCTCATAATTTTTAAAGGAAAGGATATTTGGGACCAATGGTATGCACCAGAGAATACTGGTTTTCCGAACACTACCTATGACGCAACACAAGACGGATAGATGGAAATAACCGTCTTTGAAACTTATTTTACAAAAAGTTTTTTGCCGCCAATTGGTCCAGATCGATCTTATTTACTGATGTGTGATGGTCACTCAACACATATGAGCATCAAATTAATAGAACAAGCAATGCAATCGCAAGTTACCATTCTAAAATTATCTCCACCTACAACTCACATCTTACAACCACTAGATATAAACGTTTTTAAATCTTTAAAATTGACCTGGGACCAGAGGCTGGTGTCTTGGTAACGAAAGCATTTAGGGGAGAGATTGGCCAAAAAGTCATTCGCACAAATGATTGGTGACATTTGGTGGGATTTGAACACTGATATTATTGTCACTGGTTTTCGAAAAGCTGAAATTCACCTATTTTCTATGGAGCTGGTGCCCGGTTCAGTTTTTGATGTTGCTTCTCTAAAACAGTGGCAAGAAGCAAAACAAACCAAGGAAAATCAAATATATGAACAAATGATTGAAGAAGCTGTTTCACAGCCTCCTATAATCATTGGGTTATCTCCTGTTAAAGACCAGTTTATAATTGCTGAAGAAAATTTCATTATATTGCCAGGAACATCTGCTGATGCACAACCACCACCACAATCTTCAACAAGCTCTGCCCAGTTAGTAGAGAATTGCAATGTAAGTTTTGTAAATCTCCTGTTTGAAACTATAACATCAAATTTCACGGAAATTGTTAAAAAGAAAAAAAAAGAGTTGCAAAAGGTGCGGAAGTTATAACTTCAGAAGAAATGAAGTTACGATTGTTTCCTGACAAAAACATCAAGGAAAAAACTCCTAATTCTTCTTCTAAAGAAGATGATAATTTATGTAGCCTTTGTAAATGCGATTTTCGCTGTTACATTAACAACAAAGTGTGGAATCAGTGCATTAATTGCATGAACTGGGTTTGTGGAACCTGCAACAAAGGTTCGAAAAAAAAACAATATGAATGTGGGAGAGGTCTTGACGATGATTGAATAAAAATTTGAATTTTTATTTTTATGTTATTTTATTAGTAATAATAATTTCGCTTTTGCCCCATAATATAAGGAAATAAGATTCAATAATTTTTAAACAGGTAGGTGCAGTTTTGGCCCAGTTCCGGAGCAAGTCTGCGCTATCAGCACTGTTTTTAATTCATTGAGAAAATCATAAGTTTCAGAAGACATTTTTAATCCAAATTAATGGAACTTAAAGAACGTTTTTGTATTCTAGTTGATATATTTAACAAAAATTAAAAGAACCAAATTACAAATTAAAAATGTAACAAAATTAAACACGCAGATCTTATTTCTTAAGTTTTTATTTGAGCTTCGAACAGCAAGACAAGGTGCAAAGTGATAAAAGCGTAATCTAAGGTCAGTGTAATAATAAAATGTAAAATAAATATTATTATTATTAGGTCATAATAGAATAATGCTATCATTTCTTCTGATTTGTCGCTAGTAGATGCGTAAACCTAAATAATGTTAGTTTTTGGGGGGTAGAGTTTAATTGAACAAGAATTATTCTCTCTGAGATTGGAGTAAAGTTTATAACCTGTTTGGCTATATGCTTATTTGCAATGATACCTACACCATTTTTGTTCTCCATTTGTATTTCCTGAGTAATATATGTGGTGATTTATTATTTGGCAGTCTTCTGAATTTGTCCAGCGCATCTCACTAGTACCCATCAAGTCTACCGACCTTTCCATTTCTTTAAATGCATTGTGAATCTTGCGTGCTTTATACAACATTTTAAGATTCTAGGTACCAATTTTATATAATACGTTTTTATTGGTCTTAAAAGATGTGCTATTAATTTTTTCACAGGGATTTTGCTTAATAACCATCTGGGAAGCCCTACAATCTTTTTATGAGTTTTCTATCCTGCCGACTTTTTATTTCCGTATACCCTGAGTAGTAACTGAGTAAGCCATATTGATTATACTAGAGTTACTTTTGGATCTTTAATGTAGTGGTTACTCCTTGCTTTTATATTCGCATGCCGTTGACCTCTTTCGGTTCTTTCGCCTTTAGGGACAATTTTTCACCCCAAGAGAGTGCTCAGTACTCTGTTTGTTCTTCCATCCACAGTGTGGCTGTTGGCAAAATAGAGAAGAGGCTGCTTATACTGGCAATCATTCGGTGCTATTTGGCCGGGGACTGTTTATTCAACATATTTTCAGCTAACCTTTACATCTCAAGGCCGTCGACTATCCGTCACTTGTGACCCCGCTGTTGGCCTATAGTTCACTACACAATAAACCACGATAGCCATATTCGCAGACGACACCGCTATAATGGCGCATTAAGAACAACAAAACAAAATTCGTCCATGCTATCTTTACTCTCAAAACATACACATGTCCACGTGTAACCTTAAACAACGTGCAGCTACCCCAATCAGAAGATGTGCAATACTTAGGTATCCATTTGGACAGAAATGGTTAATTAAAAAAAGTTAAACTTACGCTAGCGAACAAACACTTAATCTATAAGGTAATACTGAAACCCGTATGGACGTACGGCATTCAACTATGGAAATTCCGCAGCGCTTCCAGTCAAAAACTATGTTACACCACCAACATGATACATGAAGAATGATACTCTACATTGTCATCTCCACATAAAAACTGTGAAAAAACGAAGTGTAATAGTGAACACTATTAATCTCTTCTTGAATTTCTTCTTCTTTTTCTTCTGTCGTCAAGGCTTAGGCCATTCTGCCTGTTCCGAACTTCATTTGATTAGGACCATCTTTTCTTCGGTCTTCCTACATCTCTGCGTCCTCTTGGGTGGTAGTTTAGGATTTGTTTCGGTATTCTTTCTTCTGTCATCCTATTAACGTGTTGTCTCCAATTGTTTCTGTATTCTTCTATTTTGTCGTTAACGTTGAAAATTTCTAGTTCTTCCCTTATTTCTTCATTTCTTATCCTATCATCCCTTGTGCAACCTTTAACATTTCTGAGAAACCTCATTTCCGCTGCTTGTATGCTAGATTTGTTTTTTGTGTTTGTTATCCACGATTCGCTTCCATAAGTGAGTATAGGGACGGCCATGGTCTTGTAAAATTTCATTCTTGTTTCTTTTTTTGTTTTGTGTTTTAGCGTTCTATTTATTGTCCCGCAAATTGCTTGGAATTTATGAATCTTGTTTTCTACATCTTTATCATTTTCGTATGTGGTGTCGCAGCCTAAGTAGTTGAAATGAGATATCTGTTCTAAAATCTTTCCATCTATTATTATTTTCGATCGCACTGGTTGTTTTCCTTGGAAGGCCATTATCTTTGTTTTGTCTTTAGATATTTTCAAGTTGTAGTTTTCGCAGAGTAATTTGAGACGGTAAATCGATCTTTGCAGATCGTCTTCGTTCTTTTGAATTATTGTTAAATCATCGGCATATAGCAGTAAGTTTATGTTTTTGTCGTCTCGTAGTTTTATCCCTGGGTTTACTTGTGGTTTCCAAAGTTTAACCACATCGTCGATATAAATATTAAATAAAGTGGGTAATAGCCCACACCCTTGTCTTAGTCCTTGATTTGTTTGAATTTTATCAGACTTACTGCCGTTGTTGTTTATTACTATTTTTACTATTCTTGAATTTCATTCAAACATATTGGCATCTCCTGGACAACAGTGATGCGTTTATACAGACTTAATAGATTTCATCTTCTAGACTTATTCACACGCTTTTAGTTCCTATTATATTCTGAAATATTAGATTTAATTATATAATAATCTAATTAAGAGGGAGTCCCTCACAGGAGGAATATCTCCACATGCCATTAATCAAGGCAAACCAAATTATGCTATTATTTTCAAGTTTCGATTTGGTTTTAATCGGCTCTAAATTTATATTTCGTTTTTTGCAGTTTAATTTGTCGAAGTAATGAAGATTTCTTCAGTTTGGCCGTTGCGGGCCGGCCTTGGCGCGTCTGAACCAACTTTTGCTGGCTAAATCCTGTTCACATCGCTTGGAAATGCCGGCACAAAAACGGCCGCTCGTGGCCGCGTTATCTCGCGCTGATATTTAAACGGCCGTGCCTAATTGCGGCGACGAGGGTGTGAGATTGGACATTCTCGGAATAGTTCAAAAGCTCGCCTGACACCTCCGGGCACCCCGTGGCCCGCGCGCGGCGAGCGGCACATAAATCATCCCCCGTAATTTATTTTATTCACGGCCGCGACACCCACGCCTCCGCGGCCGCGCGGAGCGCCTTTTCGACATTTTCGAGCCGTAAATCGCGCGGGATTGCGCCCGGCGCGCATTATCGCCCATTAAGAGGTTTATTAGCCGCTTCGGCACCGCCGTCGCAGCGGCCGCCGGCTGCCGTCCCGCACCTGCCGCTAATCCAGGCCGCGAATTAAGAGCTGTCGGCCATTTGTAACCATTAAATTCGGCTTAGCGGCCCGCATTATCCCGATCGGATTTTTGGAAGCGCACAATGCCGCCTAACGACCCTTCCCCGAAGGAGCAGCTCCGCCAAACCGCAGGAACGGCGGGCGCCCGATCGAGCGGCGCGCTCTAGGTCGCCAATCAGCGACAATTCAGACCTTTACACCATTTCTAAATATAAATGACAAGACCTCTCCGGAACATTAATTTCAATTAAGCGACCGCAGCGCCGCTAATTAGCAGTGCAAATATCGCGGCCCAATGAATAGCGTGCCGGAGGCTTTGGCGCTCTTCCGCCCGTGGGGGTGGAACGCATCGAGACGAGAGGAGTCGGCTATTTCGACGTGCCTGTCACTATTCATAAATTCTACAGGAATGACTTCATCCCGGAGGACGAGATTGGGGGCCCGCGGCTGTCAAGCCCGGCGCTTGATAGCATCAGATAGCTCCGGCTGCTTTGATTTGTGTATGAGCGCATGTTTCATACAAAATGCCTTTTTTAGAGTGAGTTGGAATTCCTGCTGCAAAGGCTACGATATCATTCCATGTTTTAAAGCTTTTGTAATGAAATATGCCGTTCCGATTTTTTTGCTTCAACAAGTTTTTTCAATAATATTAATTAATTACAACTTAAAAAACCCGAGAATTTGTCTTTATACTGTTAATGGCAAATTTTAATTAAGAAAACAATAAAAATTGTTAAAAAGCACAAAAAAACCAAATTTCCCAAAAATTTCCAACAAAAACTTTAACTTTTTAAAATATTCATTGCTAATTATAAATCGTTATAATTTTAAAATCAAAATTTAATTTCAACGACATTATTATAGTAGTTTTTTGTAATTTTTCTTAGATATTATAGGAATTGATAACCAAAAATTAACTAAAGTAGTTTCTTGCCTAAAACCAAAAATCTTCCGACTTCGTACATCATGTTAGTCTTACAATGAAAATTTTTGTGAATAAAATGTTTTGCTTATCATTTTGGAGAATAAGCTTGTCTTTTTAATGTTTTTTTAAACAATTTTATGAGCACTATGGCTTGGCTACATACTTTATTCTATTATTTCTTGTTGCCTATTACTAGCTTCCAATTTGATATACCCAATTTTTTTCTACTGCTACAATCAGTTTTTTTGTGGTCTTCTTTTTATACTTTCTGAAATTTGCCATTTGTCAATACTTGTTTTATAGTCCTAATCTTTATTGTTCTTGCTACATGTATCAGCATATTCTTTGTTTCTTTACTATATTTGTATTGGCAGGACAATAAAATATTTTCGGTTTCTTCTTTGTTCTTCGTATACACGGCTCCTCTACTGTTTATCGTCTGTGTATTTTTATCAAGTTTCTACGTTCCTACTTTTCAAGTTTTGTCTTTTTGATTTGGTTTCTATAATTTCCCTCTATATACCCCTCATAAAATGTTTATTAGCAATGCTTACTTGAGAAGTTGTTATCAATGGTTTTAAGACTATATAGATTTTTCCCTCGACAAAAACATATATACAGATGCTGATTATATAGTGTCATAGAACAAATCAGAGGAACTGGAATATTAACAATTGGAACATACAATACTTTGGTCCTCATATTTCAAGAATCTCTGCTTGGTACTACAAATATGGGTCGGCAGGACTATATTGACCTTTTTTATACGGAAATATTTTTTATTAGCTACAAAAAGGCAATATAAGTCGTAAAACAGTAGGATAATGTGGGCCTTTGGCTTGGTGTATTTTTTTCCATTCTTAGGTCTCTTTCAACTTCATTTATCCATGTTGACCTTGGTCTTCCTCTTCTTCTGGATCCACCTAATTTGCTTTCGAGAACTTTTTTTGGAAGGCGTTCTTCAGACATCCTCGACACATGTCCTATCTATCTCAGTCTCTTGGCTTTTATTTCTCATATTAGGTCCGGTTCAGTATACAATTCTCTTATTTCTCGATTTGTTCTTCTTTCCCATGTGTTTTCTACTTTCTTTCATCCGTAGATTTTTCTTAATGCTTTCCTTTTCCACACTCCTAGCCTCTGTTGATTTGCTTTTGACAGCGTCCACACTTCACTCCCGTATAAAACTATTGGTCTTACTATGGTTTTATAAATTCGTACTTTTAACCTTATCGACACTACTTTACTTTTAAGCACTTCATTTAGCGCAAACACACACTTGTTTCCAGTCATTATTCTTGTTTCTGTCTCATTCGTTACTGTCGGTGTTTTTGTGACAATTATTCCTAGATAGGCAAAATTTGCTACTTCTTCAAATTTATACGTTTTTTCGCCTGTCTTTAATTCAAACCACTTATTTGTTCCAAAATCGTCGTTACTCCATCTCATGTATTTTGTCTTCCGTTCATTTATTCTCAGACCCATTCTTTGGGCTGCTTTCTCCAAGCGCCTTACTACCTCCTCCAGTTCTGCTCTACTTCTTGTTAGCAGAGCAATGTCGTCTGAAAATGCTAAACATTGGTGTCTTTTATGATATACTAAGCCTGATCGATGTATGCCGTTTTCTCTAATAACCCTTTCCAGTGCTACATTAAATAGAACAGCCGAAAGTGGGTCTCCTTGCTTTAGTCCCATTTTAACTTCAAATCTCCCTGTTAAATCTCCTTCCACTTTTACTCTGTTTTCCGTTTTCGTTAATGTCATTGTCACTAGTCTAATTATTTTCTTTTGTATGCCTGTTTCAGTAATTGCTTGCCAAAGTTAATTTCGGTTAATTGTGTCATACGCTTGTTGGAAGTCTATAAATAACACATGTGTGCTTAATTTATGCTCGTAACTTTCGGCTTGTATTTTTCTCAATATAAAGAGTTGGTCTGTTACTGATCTTCCTTTTCGGAATCCGCATTGGTATTCTCCCAAGGTTTGTTCTACTCTATTTACTATTCTGCTCTTGATGCATGTGGCTAGAATTTTGTAGGCAATGTTTAAAAGTGCTATTCTTTTGTAGTTTTCGCATTCGGTCTTTGCTCCTTTTTTAAATATGGGGCATATTTTTGCTTCCGTCCAAGATTTCGGCATTTTTTTTCCTTCCATATTTGTTCTTTTAGGTTGTGTATTATTCGATGTAATTCCTCTCCTCCATATTTTATTAATTCGGCCTGCATGTCATCACTTCCTGGACTTTTATTGTTTTTCGGTTCCCTTATTACAGTTATTATTTCGTCTAGTTCGGATGGTTTCTCTTCCAAGTTATTCTGTTGATTTACATCTGATAATTCCTGATTGTTCTCTATATCAGTATTGTCTTCTGAACTTTTGATTAGTAATTCCTCAAAATAGTGAGCCCATCTTTCCATTCTACCTTCATGTGATCCTATTAGATTTCCATCCTTATCCCTACAGAAGTTTGTCTTTGTCTGCCATCCTCCTTTAACTCTTTTTATACCTTGATATAAATTTCCTATTTCTTTATTTCTAAAGCCTTTTTCTATTTCTTCAATCATTTCTGCTTTGTATTCTCTCTTTTTTCTTCGGCATAGTCTTTTACATTCTTTCCTTAAGGGGATATTCCAACGTAAACGTCAAAAAAGGGGGCGTATTTCAACAATTTTTTCTCGGGAACTATTGAAAATAATTAGACAAACGTTTTTTCCCTTAAAGGTATGATCAAGCAGAGTAGAAAAAAATGTTTTTTTTTGGTCTTGTAAAATATTTCTTTATTTATTTATAATATAACATAGCTATCTTAAATAAGTTTTCTGCTGGTGCAGGTGATTCTGGCCCACCTGATGATCTGAAACAGAAAATCTAAGAAGTTTCTTAATCTATGTCATCGCCTCTATGTCCCGAACCTCCACTTTTTCATTTTATCGAAAATTAACAAAATGGCGACGTTTCTTGCAAAAGTGGTAGCAAAAACACGTAATTTTGTATCATAAATCATAAAGGTGAAATTATAAGTTAAAATCAAAATATCGACAAGTTGGAGGTTCGGACCATAGCCGTGATAGTACTGAATATCGTGTTAAAATTTAAAGTCGATACGCCCGGAGGTTTTTAAGAAATAACCTACACCAGGTGCAAAAATGTCGTTTTGAGAAAAAAGCGTTTAAAGTTTTTCAAGATGAAAAATCATATGGCACGAGTCTATGAATCTATCTGCGCACTGGCAAACTAATTTGATTTTAAAACCAAGTCCTTGTTGACCATATTTCGTAAAAGTAATGTTTGAATCACATTCTCGACATTTCACGATAGCTTGGAGTGAAGAAAACAAGAGCGAACTGGAGAAAACAGTAAGTGGCAGAGTCGCTTTCACTCACAGCGAAACTGTCGTCTTGACTCTCTCAGTTCTAGTTTCATCTGAATGTTGATTTTCATGGACTTTTCTCTTTTTGGCAGGATAACTAGGACGTCTTGAAGATGATCTAGGCTGCTTCTTATCCCTTTTTTCTTATCCAAGTTTTGAAAAAGACAATGCTCTTTCCACGACGAAATCTCAAATAATACTGGTCGTTTCACAAATCCGTTACTTAAAATCATGAAAAAGGACGTCTCTACTGTATACCTGTAAGAATAGACGCAGGTATAAACATGGAATAGCTGCTCGAATGTTTCATCCGTATACCTGTTCGGAAACTCGAAAGCGCGCAGTTTGAGCCTCTTTTTTGGAGTGTTATAACTAGCCAACAAGACAGAAATTACCTAAACAGTATGCCACCAATTAAAGATGCAACTGACAAATGGACAAGAAGTAATGCAGCAAAGGCCACTGCATTTGCTGAGCATCTTGCAAATGTTTTCCAACGATATCCGGCACAAATAGCCGCGGCAGAAGAAGCTGATATTCACAGCTTCCTTGAAGCGCCATTTCAAATGCACTTACCCGTAAAGAAGTTCACATCTACTGAAGTCCAGAACGTGATCTTCTCCGAACTTAATCCGAAGAAAGCACCAGGTTGGGACCTCATCACTGGCAAGGTGTTACAAGAAATAACCCCGAGATGCATCAAACTCCTGACCTATATATATAACGCTATCCTTCGTCTCAGATACTTCCCCATCTCCTGGAAATTAGCCCAAATCACCATGATACTGAAACCAGGAAAAGCCCCAACTGTAATAGACTCCTACCGACGTATCAGCTTATTGCCTGTACTGTCTAAAGTGTTTGAAAAGCTACTCCTTAAACGACTTAAGCCAATACTGGAAAACGAACAGCTTATACCAAACCATCAATTTGGCTTTCGAACCCACCATAGCACCATCGAACAAGTACATCGAATTGTTAAAAAAGTAAGCAATGATTTTGAACGAAAACGCTACTGCTCTGCGGTATTTCTCGATGTCAAACAAGCCTTTGACAAGGTTTGGCACATAGGCTTATACTACAAACTCAAGCAAGTGTTACCACATCACTTCTACGAAGTCTTGCGATCTTTTCTTGAATACAGATGGTTTACGGTCAAACTGTGTGACGAATACTCGAATCTCCATCCTATCCAATCCGGCGTTCCCCAGGGTAGCGTATTGGGACCTGTGCTCTACTTACTCTTCACAACTGATATACCAACCACATCACTCACGACAATGGCAACTTTTGCTGATGATACGGCAGTCTTAGCGTCGCACAATGATCCTATCATGGCATCTGAAAATTTGCAACAAGCTCTCACACTAATTGAAAATTGGCTGCACAAATGGAGAATCCAAATTAATGAATCTAAATCCTCACACGTCACATTTACTACCAATAGAAGCACTTGCCCAGCAGTAACCTTAAATAATATTGAAATTCCGCAAACCCTAGACGTTAAATACCTAGGAATCCATCTAGACCGACGACTCACGTGGCGTAAACACATATTTACTAAAAGGAAACAACTGGGCCTCAAATTTCGTCAAATGTACTGGCTGATAGGTAGACAATCCCAACTTACACTCGAGAACAAGTTATTACTCTACAAGTCTATTCTAAAACCTATATGGACTTACGGCTTGCAACTATGGGGTACTGCTAGTATCTCCAATATCGAGATCTTGCAGCGATTCCAAAATAAAACGCTCAGAACTATAGCTGACGCTCCCTACTATGTGCCTAATTTTGTGTTACACAGTGATTTTAAAATTAAAACAGTGCGGGAAGAAATTAAACAAAAATATATTAAATATCGTGATCGATTGGAGGTACACCCTAACGAGGTAGCCAACGAACTATTGGACGATAGTGATGAAATACGAAGACCAAAACGCTTTAAACCAGCGGATTTAGAAAATCGATTTAATTAAGTACTGTCGCTCTACTAAATACTTCACGCGTTGTGTTTGTAATGTTCTTGTTGATTTGTTATACGAATTACCTATCTTTTGGCTAATTTCTACAAGCAAGAGGATTATCAGTGGATTATCCTTACCATGTCAACCTTAGATTATATTTATTTAGAATGTAAGTCTTGTCATAACATTTACTTATTGTTTTATAGAAACAGATTGTAAATTTAGTTGAAATAAAAAAAAAACCTAAACAGATTGTAGGATATCAATGTTATGGGTAAAAACTACCGAAAAATGTCAAAAAAATTCGAATTTTTCAAGCCGTCACATTGGAATGCCTCCTTAAGTCATTGAACTTCCTTATATCTTCTTCAGATTTAGAAGCTAACGTTCTTAGTCTTGCTTTCGTCCTTTCTGCTAACTTTTCCTCTCATTCTTCATCGTAATATCTTCTTCCTTGTTTTCTCTTGTAGTTTCTTTGTTGCCTCTATAATTACTTTGTTTATTGATCCCCATAGATTCTCTATATTTTGCTCCGTATGGATGTTTTCTATTTCTGTTTGTATTTTTTCTATATATTTGTTTCTTTCCTTTTCTTGCTGAAGGCTTGTGATTTTATTACTCTTTTTTTGCGCTTGAATCCGCTTGTACTGATTGGTACAATTTGTTTTAATTTTATTCCAACCATAAAATTGTCGGAATCTGCATCCTATATAAAAATGTATTAACCATGTCTGTGGAATAGGCTGTTGCTGCTAAATATCCCAGGCTCAAAGAAAAGTTCACAAGAGTTAAAATTTTGAACGGATTGAATAAAAAAAAATAAAAAACTTTAAACGTTTATGGACAAAAAGAAAAACTAAATATAACGGACAGGGGGGTTAGGCAAAGTAATGCTTACTTCTCGAACAGCTCAGGCTAATATTGGAAGAAAGAAAACTCATACCCAATCACTAGTTTCTGAACCGATGGATATATATATATATATATATATATATATATATATATATATATATATATATATATATATATGTATGTATGTATGTATGTATGTATGTATGTATGTATGTATGTATGTATGTGTATACATTATATCAGAAAAACCAATCTTTCTTAGTACCTCAAACAACTTTACAATTGATACATTGTTGTATGTCTTTTCTAAATCTATGTAAAGAATTAGTTTCTCTGTCTCTTGTTGATCTTTTCTGTATCACTTGGTTTAGAGAAAAATATTGTCTATGCACGATTTACTAGTTCGGAGAGGTTTCCGCGGTTAACTATGTTTAAACAACTTAGTTTACGGGATGAACCGCGTCTATTTTGGGTAAATTCTCGACGTTTCGGCATCGGCTTTGATGCCATTTTCAAGGGATTAGCTCTTCACTGGCGGCTCAATCTGCCTACTCCCCAAGGAGAGCTATGAGTCTTTAAATAAGACTGACCTTTCGTATGACCTGCTTGATCTTTTATAGGGCTGGAAGTGAAAGTTTGTTTGGCTGGAGATGCGTTGGGTTGGGAAAAGTTTGTAGGATTAAGGGTGTTGCGTAATTGGCGGTGCGGAGCAATAAGGGACTTCCACATGACAGGCAAACGCTGGCTGTCATCTCTTGTGTTGAGGCACTGTGGGCGTTTTTCTATTTCAATTGCCTCACGTACTATTCTGCTGGTAAAATGGGAAATGGTGGCAATGGTTTTCGCCCCAGAGAAATTAATTTTGTGTCCTGTTTCTTTGCTTTCCGTACGGCCAGATAATGCTCGTATATTCGGCTAGATATTTGTCGATTTGTTTGACCTATGTAGGTCCTTTGGCAGTCTCCACAAGCTATCTCATACACTCCTTGGGATTCATTGGGGCAGCGAACCTTTGCTGAGCGAATAAGCCCAGATATTTGGTTGTTATCACAATTGAAAATCTCCGGGACACATTGTAATTGAAATTATCGCAGTACGCAAAGCAAATTACAACTAGCCAGCATAAGACGTTGCATTGACTTGGGCTGCAACGGCCCAATCGGCCGCAACGGTACTCAAGCCATTAAATAAGTGCGCAAATTAAATACTACTCGTTGTGAAGTCGTTTAGGAGATTTACGGCAAAACATAGGTTACCGCGTCTTAAGTGTCCAATAACAATCGCGAAAATAAACGTGATGTTTATGTTGTTGTTGTGCTGACGGTTTAGTGGGTATTTCAATTTGATATTTAAATTGATATGCGTTATTTTGCAAACAATGGCATGAGCAGACTGCTAAAATAAAAATTGAGGCGACCGCGCTTGATATGCAAGGCGTGCCTAATATCAATCGGAAAATCGTTTGTAAAATGTCGCAATGCTAATTGTTTGTAATTACAACTTTAAAAGGCGCGCACAAGCATTAGCGTGACTACTTTTGTTGTCTTGTTAATTTCGTAGTCTTACTTTCTAATAAAACAATATTTTCTTAATCCAGTACACAGAAAGACAAAATTGCAACTTAAAAAACGTACACATAGTTTAGTGTTATCTGGATAAGTCCATATTTTTTTAAATGCCCTGTAATTTGTTGATCTATTTTACGTGTGTCATTTTTTATTTTTTTTTAAATTAATTGGTTTTAATTTTGCACCTTGTTGAAGTTTCATAAGATCTACCTAAGAAACAAAGGATTTAAATTCGTGATATTTTTATCTGCAAGATTAGCAACGTTCTGCTTTATGACATTTTGTAATAGACACATTGAGTTTAGTTAATATGGAGCACAACTTGACGGAGAAGTGAGTGACGGTTATTATAAATAATTACGAACACGGAGAATATTTTGAGAAATGCACCAAATGAAACAAGTGTGAAATAATTAATAATGAAATTTAAACAAACAGGTTCGGTTGTAAACAATAAAGAAATTCAGATAAAGACATTATCGTTGTGAACAGCAGTGCACACAGAAACCTTAGTGCGCCGACGGTCACTAAAACTGAACATTTCAAAAAGCATCACACAACAGAGTTTTATCAAAGATTTGCATCTGTACTTATTGTAGATTCAGCTAATTCAAAAAATAAAGCCGGACAACCACTTGAATCCGCGGGTATTTGCCGATTGAGTGTTTAAAAAGTTGACGGCAATTTTGCTAAGAAAATCATTTTTGGCCACGAAGTGCATTTACATCTTAGCGGGTATGTCAATAAGCAAAATTGTCGCATAGAAAATCATCTGGTCACTCAATAACGGTCTATCCATACCCAAACAGTAATAGTTTGGTATAGATTTTATGCCGGCGAAGTGATTCAGCAGTTATTTTTAAAAATGAGCCGGGAAAAGCAGTAGCTATGAATGGTAAATATTGTCATGAGATGAGTGGATTTTTTGTGGCCTCATTTAGACGGCACGGATTTGGTTGGCTAGTGGTTTTATCAGGACGGTACCACTTTTCATACGACGCGTAAAACAATCCAATTGTTGGAATAAAAATTTAATAGACGATTTATTTCTCAAAACAGCGAAAACCACCAAAATCTGCTATTTTTCCTCTAGGGATTTTTCTTGAATCAGACTTTTATCTATCATATATTTTATGTAATTTAGTCATTAGTTCAATAAATGCGAATTTGTTTTAACATAAATTTAATAGAGTATTTTAATCTTTTTTGAAAAAAGTATAGAAGAAAATTTAGTACACAAAAGGCGGTAATGCTAATAATAAGCTCTTCTTCTCCTTAAAATATATCTAAGATTCAATTACTTCAATAGACCATTAACACATATTTTTTAGAAAAATCTGACAAAATTGAGGTAACCAACATATTGTAAAAAAAAAGTGTTTGTAAAGTACAGTCGCAGTTTTATTCGAGCTTTACATCTGTCTGCGATTATCGGTGAATCCACACATTTCTTAACTTCTTTGCCTTTCGCTACTTTCTCAATACTCTCACTCTGCAAATCGTATGGAAGTGCTAATGCGAAAGCGGCAACGGACCTGTCAGTAATTCCATATCTGTTGGATGCTCTAGCAAACGTTGCAAGTTTGATTCTGGTTTGAGGAGGAGCTGGAGTTGACGGCGGAGAGTCTAAGACATCTGGTTTTTCTTCTCTGTTATGTTTTTTTTTAATTTTTTTTAGCTACTGAGTGATCCGCAGGTTAAAAACCCAATAACCATTTATCTCGCAGTTCTCTGGTCAGATATGAAAGCCCGCTCTCTTGTATGAACATTCTGTGCTTTCTCACAACTACAATGTTTGCGGTCAGTGCATTTGTACGCTGCAATGTCAGACAGCTTTTTTCTTCCTCTCTGAAAGCTTGAACTTTAGCTTTAAATTTGGCTGTATTCTTTCCGCTGCAGTACGATTTTAGAGTCTGTATCTTATTATGCTCTCTCTTTATCAAGGCAATTATTTTTACACGATGTAGAACTGGGACTGAAGTCCTACTCCATATTCCTTAAACCTCTTCGTAAACTTCACTGACTTTTGCTTTGTACTGCCTGAGTCAAATCCATTTGTAACATTATAACACATCTTTTTGCGTAGGCAGTACTACTATCAAGGTTACTTTTTCTCTAGTTGAAGAGATATTTTGCTAATTCACTCAGCGTACGTCGTGCAGGTAGTCAGACAATGTACTAAACTATTAAGCATCGCGAAAGGGATTGACGCCGTCTACTTACGCAACTGGAAACCGGACTATGCAATTTCTACGAGTGCCAGCTCAGTCTACAAACCGGCTTCAATTTTATAAAAATTTTTTTTTTATTAAATTACCTGCGTATTTGCAACTAATCGTGAGTCTAATAAGCAAATTTGTTCTAATACTATAATACTAAACTAAATAACATTGTCATGAGGAGGAAGTCACGCTCAGTGGCGATTCCCGGTACATACTAATAGATCACTTATTAATTAGTAAGTTCTAACGTTTTGAGTTTATTTAATCTTCGAGTGATATTAGCATTGTCTAGTAAATTAGGCACTAACACAATAGGGTGGTTATGTATTTTGTTTACATAGGTGATTGTGCGTCGTTTAACTTCCTCTCTGACCCTTGGAATTTTCAGGTCCTCCTAAAGGGTTTTATTGCTAATGTACCAGTCAACATTGGCCAGGACACAAAGTGTTTTGCTTTGAAATCTTTGCAGAATTTTGATGTTTGATGTTTTTGTACACCTCCATAGATGAATATTGTATGCCCACACTGGAACTATAACTGTCTTATACACTAGTACTTTATTTTGTAGCGTCCAATAGCTTTCGGTTTTTTGTGATATGGGTTCTCCATGTTAAGAGCCTGTCGAGATACATGTCGAGATATTTAGCTTATTCCTTAATTGGAATTTATACACCATTTAGTTTAAACGGAGGAGCGGAGTTGTGTTTTGTCGTGAACGTGATAGCTGTGGATTTATTTTCATTGATTTGTATTCGCCACCTGCGCAACCATTTTTGAATGTTATCCAGACTACTTTATAGGATAGCCGATGCTTGTGTTGGATCTGAGTAAGAAACTAATATTGCAGTGTCGTCTGCGAAGGTGGCATGGTAAGTGAGCTGTGAATATCTGATGTAGGGTTGGTTCCAAAACGCTACCTTGAAGAACGCATGCTTTTATTAGGTATAGTTCAGAGTGACTTTTGCCTTGACATCTCGTTTAGATATGATTTAATTAGAAGGTAGTACTTGTGTGGAAGTGACCGTTTGATTTTATATAGTAGCCCGGTATGCCAGACGCGGTCGAACGCCTGGCTGACATGAAAGAATACTGCAACACAATATCTAGGTTCTTCAAGGTCCGTTTCTATTGCATCGACAATTTTGTGCATGTTCTCTTATGCAGAGTATCCCTGACGAAATCCAAATTAATTCTGTGGAATCACTGCTTCTTGTTCAATTATGATTGCCATTCTCTTTAGTATTAACCTTTGTAGTATTTTTGACAGTATTGGTAGTAGCGTTATCGGTCTATAAGAGATAACTTCAAGTGCGGGTTTGTCCGGTTTCAAGAATTATTTGGCCGAATTTCCTTCCACAGGATTGGAAAATTATGTAATCTTATGACTCCATTGAAGATTTGTATCATGCTTTGTGGGGTAGTTCTTTCAGTGGTTTGGCAGTGATTAGGTCGTACCAGAGTGCTTTATTTGTTGTTTAAATATTTAATTTCAGCTTTAATTTTTTCAGGGGTGAAGGATTACATCGGCGGGCTTAGTTGTAAAGGAACTTGGAGGTAGTTTATAATCTCTTATTCTTCTTCAAGAGTAGAAACTGAATATTGTTGATAGGTGTTCTGCAAAAAGTTCAGTTTTTTCAACTTTTGTTCTTGCCCAGGAGCCGTTGACCTTGCGAATTGGTGAAATAGAATTTCGGACGTTTTTTAGTTTCTTTCCTGTCTTCCAAAGCGTCCAATTTAATTAGCTGAGGGAGATTACCAACGTATTCATTAATTTTTTTTATTCCTTTAAAGCTGTTTTTAACTGTTTAGTTATTTTTGTCTATGGAGTTTTTCGTTTGATGCCAGATTTGTTTAACTCTTCTTTTATGGGAAATTTTGGTTTTAATGTATAATCTATATAAATAAAAATGTAAATATTTGTTTGTTCAAAATCTTAAATCTCCGAAAGTCTTCACCGATTGATTTGAAATTTTGTCATATTATATAAATGTTACATCTGTGACAGATAAAAATTTTAAATAATAACGTAAGGACGTAAAAGCAGAGCCACAGCAACGTGTGGCCGGGTACAGCTAGTGGGTAATATAAGAAAATTTAAGTCGTATATATTTCAAAGTGTTGAAATTAAAATACTATTATTCATTTTTTAAGTGATAGTAATTTCTTTAAACACATGCAGAAATATTTTACAGTTTTGTTAATTTAAAAGGGGAATGTCTACAGTCGCATAATGCATTGTCGGCTTAGTGCTGCACGCCTACAGTGTTATAGTAAAAAGTAACATACTACAATATTTTCTTATAATATAGAAATTAGTTATAAAAATTGAAATTTTGAGTCTCTTGTGGAGAATAAAGATAATGTAGAAAAATTAACGAATGATATATTAGGCAATACAAAACTTTTGAGGAGCATTTCAATTATACAACTTTTATTTTCTCGCTTAACCCTACTGTAGATGTCTAAAAATATTAAAGGAAATAAAATTTTGTAAAATCTACGCTTCTTTTGTGCACGTGTATACAACGTATTGTTGAAATTAAAATTAAAGAGAAGCAATAAATTGAGCACCCCTCAGACAAACGAGAAAAGAACATGCCTAAACGACAAAAGCGGTATAATTGAAGTTAAGAATCTGAAAGAGATTTAAATCAACAAAAAAATTGATTTTGTATAGAAACGTATTAAAAATTCGGTTTGTTGCAATTATAGTTCCGAAATTTGCTAATTCAAAAATATAGAATTTAGAAAATTGCAGTTTTGACTGATACAAAATAACTTTTAGGTTGAAACGCCTTACACTTAATCAACCCAATAAAATAAAATAAAAACTTTAGTTACATATAGCAATATAAAAAAATGGTAATATAAACAGCAATAAATAGTATCACGTAAATTTAAAAAAAAAATTTTATTTAGGATTTTATCCAACTACGAATTCTTCCAGCAATACCTCAACAATGTTGTGCCTCATAAATATATAACGTGCCTTCACAGTCATTTACAACCTCAAAACGTTGATATTATAAATTTTGTTAATTCTTCATATCGCTTGGCGCATTTCTGAAATGCTGATATTAATGTTTCAAAGCCTTTTTCAAATTTGACCCAGTATTTGATAAATATATATCATATTAGATTATATTGCTTGAAATATTGTCTTACTAAAAAATATTAAAATAACAAAAATTAATATTATCCAGAACTTTTTGTAATGCAAACTTTAACTATAAGATATTTATAAACTCATTGCGTAATTTATGGGTACATATGCTTTAGCTCTATTTTGCGCCTAGTTTATAATAAATCACAAATTGTATGTATTCGTCTAAATAAACTCTAAAGTTTTTGGATCTTCTCTCTACAGTTCTAAAATCATAATGGTAATTTATTTCCTTAATATATTAGCTCCGGATGAGCATCGAAAAAACTATAAAAACAATTCTTTCACGAAATTCTAGACGAATATTTCCTTTTTTAATAAACTAGCCACATTATTACTATATTTTTACCAAATAATTTTGAAGCGAAACTTTGTTGCAGGATTTCTAAATACTTTGATTAATAATAAACAAGAGAAAATAAAGTTTAGCTACAGACAAATTTATTCTAATATATGACAAACATTAAACAGAACTGAGAATCGCGTACTTTTGATATTGACAGTTAGATGATAATGTTGTTTTGTAAAGTTTAACATTATTTAACATTATTAAGTAAGTATGAAGTTTTGCAGTCCATGAGAATGTATAGTCTACAAATTAAAAGGTTAAGGTTTTCATGTTTTTCACCTTAATGCTCGGTTGCTGTATGGAAATTATCAGGCTTAAAAACAATCTTGTGTCTAAACTGAACACAGATAGTATTTACTTACTTTTAGTGACTGAGTAGGCTATAACCCTAAGTTGCAGTTTTACAACTTTTTCTGTGTTTTCAAGTGAAGAAGTAGGTTAAATGTATTTTTTTCTGCAAATTCCAAAAGTGATCTTCAAAATTCCGTATCACGTCAGATTTATCCACAAATCACAAACGTGTGAATATTTAAAAAACCGTAATTTTTTAACGGCATTGATCTATGGCAGCATTTGTAAAAGGTCTCGGGAGGGGGGTCGTAATGAATACGTAAAGAATAGATAAACATAAATACATAGCTGATAATGAAAATGAAACTGTAAAGTGTACAGTACAAACTTTATTTTTTTTAATTTATTTTTCCATCAGAATAATACATAATTCTATGAGCTTAAGTGCTGACAGCTGCTAGATGGACCAGTGGTAAATATTATGATCAAGAAGATATTCAATGGTATCACCGGTGTAAACTTAAATAAACATGGATACAATAACTTAAATTAGTTCACTTGGCCACAGCTTTTTAAGTATTTTGTTGATTACTGGTTCTAAAAGTTGTTCCATTGGCGAGTTAGGATCGTTTTCTAAGATGGCATGGTGCTTGGTGGCTTTTTTGCGGATATCTTATTGTACTATTGAAATATATAGGTCAGTATGCAGTGTATGGTTCAAAATTTAACGGAGTATCTTGGATTGACCCATTTGAATGATTTCTATGTTTGATTTGGAGACACATTCCCATAGTTCTAGTCCATAAGCCCATATTGGTTGACGACTGCTTTGTATATCACGATTTTGTTTTCCATAGGTAGCCGTGGTTTTTTTCCAGCCACTGTAATTCTCTTGCCTTAATCTCTACTTGTTTTATCTTGTTTGTTATGTGTTGTTTCCAAGTCAGTTTGGTATCTAAGTGTAATCCTGAATGTTTTATCGTTTGCGTTTGATATCTATACGTTGTTTATTGTGACTGAAGGACATGTTTCTTTGCGTAGCGTGAGTGTAATATGTGCTCGTTCACTTTTAGTTTCCATTTTTCCAACTATTGTTGTAGGTTATTTAGGTAGCTTTGGGTAATATTTGAGGCTATTTGTGGATCTTCGTGGCAAGAAAGAATAGCCGTATCATCGGCAAAAGTTCCTGTTGTTGCATTTTGTGCCAGTGGTAGATCTGACATGTGGAAGATATACAGCAGTGGTCCAAGAACACTGCCTTGATGCACTCCTAAATTAATAAGAAAGTAGTCGGATTTATCTTCATTTACTTTAATTTAAAATTTTCTCTCATTCAAATCAGATTTTAGAAGGTTGAAGTAGGCTGGTGGAAAAGTACACTTTATTTTATAAGTTAATCCGGGGTGCCAGACCTTATCAAAAGCCTGGTTGTCGTCGAGAAAAACCCCACTGCAATATTGTTTTTTCTCAAATACTTTATTTATGGTTTGTGTAACTCGATGAATTTGTTACACTATCGAGTGTTTCTGACGAAACTTAAATTGATGTTTTGGTATCCAGTGCTCTGCAGGTAGGTCTTCATGTAATCTGCGGAGTACCCGTCTTTCAAGTAGTTTTGAAATTACTGAAAAGATCAATTCTAGGTGACTCTTTTGGATTTAAAAGTTTAATTTCTTCCGAAACTTGTTTTGGTGTTAGTGCTTTAATAGGCGTACGTATTACAGATGAGATAGAGAGACTTTGTTGTATTTCTTGGTCTGATATATTGCCCATCGGTTGAAATACGAAAACCAAGTGTGCAGCATCACTTTTTGCCCATGGTTTGTTGATGCTTTTTCTTATTGGTGAAGCAGAAGTTTTAGATTTTTTTTAATTCTTAACTGGCTTCCAAACGGAGTTATCTGTTTTGCTTAGTTTAGTTATATATTGCTCAAACTCCTGGTTTCTTACTTTTTTGAGCTTGTTTTTTAGTTATAGACCTTTTTGTCGGCTGGTATGTGAGTACGTTGCTATTCTGATCTGGCTCGTCTTTTTTCTGCTACGGCTTTTTTGATTTCTTATGGTATATTACGGTTTTATTTGGTGAAGTTTTGGTGTAGACCCCTGTGCAGCTTGTTGTAATTTGTTTATAAATGCTTCTGCAGTTGTCTCTAATTCTTCTGTTTCTTTTAATCGGATTTTTAGATCAATGCTATTATTTAATAAAGATCCCAATTTTTTTAGTATTGTGTAATTTAGGTTAGGGTTTCTTGTGTATTATATAAGTTATAATTGTTGCTATAATTGGAGAGTGATCAGATGACAAGTCGTAGCTGGGTATAATGCTAGTGTATGTCGAGTTTATTCCATTTATAACAAAAAAGTCTAATAACTCAAGAATTTTTTGTTGGTTAGTAGGCCAGTAGGTTAGTGTGCCTGTTTAGAGAAATAAATATCTATGGTCTTCTATTGTTTTAAATAGTTCACTGCATTTGGTTGTCTTAGGCGTGAGCTCCACCTGGTGTGTTTGCTGTTGTAATCACCACCAGCTAGAAATTTATCGCCTAAAATTTTTTGTTTTATTTAGTTTATTACTATTTACAATCTGTATAACATACAATAAGTAAATACAGCGTCACTTGAATAATAACAATAGGGCGTGACTAATGGCATGTGAGAGTATTCCAGCGAATACCTCTCTGTTTTGACTTGCTAAGGCACAGCGGCTTAAGTTGCAACAAGACAAAGTCATTAAAATCTGTGAGGCAAATCTAAAGGTTTAAAACGTTTTAACCTATGTATTTGTTCACTGTTGTCAAGCAGATTGAATGCATAGGCGTTTGGATGGTTGGATAGTCTAATTAAATATTTAGCACTACACTTACTTATTTCTTCGCGCACTGTGTTTACTTTTAAGTCACTTAGGATGTCGATGTTTCTGACAAAATAGGGCGCATCACATATAACACGAAGCACTTTGTTTTGAAATCTTTCTATAGATTGTAACTAGGAAGATGCGGCAGTTCCCCAGAGCTGAAGTCCGTAAGACCATATAGGTTTAAGAACAGTTTTATAAACTAGCAGTTTGTTTGTTGTTGATAGTTCGGACTGGCGGCCTAGCAGCCAGTAGTGCTTGCGGAATTTGAGGCCCAGTTGTTTCCGTTTTATCCATATATGACTTTTCCACGTTAATCCTCTGTCCAGATGTAGTCCTAGGTATTTAACTTCTTGAACCTACTGGAGTGGAGCGTTATGTATAAAAACTGACGGGGTGATCCCTCTACGTTTTGTGAATGTGATATGTACGGATTTTTCGTTGTTGATTTGGACTCTGCGTTTTTGCGCCCATTTTTCTATTTCGTATAAGTCCCGCTGGAGGAGCGTAGCTGCAATTGTTGAGTCCTCATGTTTAACTAAGATTGCTTTGTCGTCGGCAAAGGTAGCGGTGGTAGAATGGTTATTAAACGGAAAATCCGCTGTAAATAGCAGGTAGAGCATGGGACTTAATATGCTTCCTTGGGGAACGCCTGATTTTATTGGATGCCAGTCTGTAATTTCTTGACCATGTTTGACTTGGAAGAACCTGTCTGATAAAAAGGATTTGAGAATGACAAAGTAGCTGTGATTTCTTTAATTTGAATAGAAGCCCGTCATGCCATACTCTATCAAAGGCTTGGCTGTCGTCTAAAAATGCGGCAGTGCAATATTGCTTGTCTTCGAAAGCTTGATTTATGACGTCAACAATCCTGTGGACTTGTTCTATCGTAGAGTGGCCCTTGCGAAAACCAAATTGGTGATCCGGAATAAGTCTCGTGTCTTCAATAATCGGCTCTAGCCTCTTAGCAAGTAATTTCTCAAATAGTTTGTCTAATTGTAACAATAAACTTATTGGTCTATACGAGGAAGTAGCATTTTCTGGCTTTCCGGGTTTAGGTATTAATATCACTTGTGCTACTTTCCATTGAGTCGGTACGTGGCCTAACCTTAATATTGCGTTGTAGATCATAGTTAACATAACTAGGCCCTTGCGAGGCAATGGCTTGATAAGGTATCCAGTTATGAGGTCAATGCCTGGTGATTTTTTTGGGTTTAAGTTATAATTAATTACTTCCTTTATTTCAGAGACTGTAACTAGTTTTGGTAGGGGCGACATCTGGTATGGTGCATCGAGTGTTGTCTTTATCTCTGCTTCCTCTTCAGTGGTTTCAGTTGAAGGTAAAGGTTGAAAGACTGATTCAAGGTACGCAGCAAATACTTCTGTTTTTGTTTATCAGATCTTGCCCAAGTTCCGTCTTCTTTTGGAATGGACGGAATGGGCTGGTGTTAACGCTTGATATTTTTGGTTGCTGTCCATAGCGAGTAATCTGAAATAGGTGTGGAGTCCAGGTTAGCAAGGTAATCTTGAAATGAATTGTTCTTAAGCCTTCTGATTTGTTCTTTTAGCTCGTTGGACGCTTGGTTGTAAAGACTTTTATCTGAAGGTAATTGTGAAGACTGCCATATTCTTCTCAACCTTCTCTTTTCGGCTATTTTTTTCTTTTTTGCTATTGGACATTGTTCCTTGACTCTTTTGATGGGAATTTCTGGAATGGCTTCCCTTGCAGATTTCTGTACTAGTGTGGTGAAATTTGCTACAGCTGATTCTAAATCCTCGATGGCTTTTAGTGGTATCTTTAGATCTATTTGGTTTTTCATTAATGCCATGAAGTAATCCCAATCAGTGTTTTTATTATGGAGCTTTGGCGAGGGAGTTTTGTTGGTTATGAAACTATTTACTGTAGCAATAACAGGTGAGTGATCTGAGGATAGATCCCAGCAGGATGCAATTGTGAGGTGCCGATATGCCTTTCGTTACGAAGAAGTCGAGTAGGTCTGGTTTTTTCTTCAGATCAGTGGGCCAGTATGTTGGTTCGTAGGTTGAAAGGTGTCCTAATCGGAGTTCTTGTACAGCATTGTATAGGACTTTACCTCTACCTGGAGGTGAGATTCGAGAGCCCCAGAGCGTGTGTTTTGCATTATAATCGGCACCTGCCATGAACCTGTTGCCCAGTGAACGAAAATAATTGAGAAAACCTTCTTTATTTGTGGGGTAGTTCGGCGGACAGTAGGCAGCAGAGATCGCCAGTGGTCCGTTCCAGTCTTCTATCATGATGCTTGTTGCTTGTAGGAAATCTTCTCTGAATTCTGGTAGTTGGTAGTGCTTAATTTGTTTTCTAATTAGAATTGCTGAGGCACCTCTTGCATGTCTTTCCGCGTCAGGATGATGGGTCGTATAGATGAAGAAGTTGGGTATTTTAAAATATGTTTTGCTAGAAAAGTGTGTTTCAGATATGAACATTAAATCTACGTTGTTGTGTTTGAGAAATATTTCGATCTCCTGTTTACGGTTCGAGAGACCGTTGGCGTTCCATTGAGCAATTTTATACGTTGGAGCCATTTTTAGAACTTAGTTCTTTCCTAAGGAGTTTAATTTGATTAGTCAGCTCATTTATGGTCTGCTGCTGGGCTTGGATGGTTTACTGCATTGCTGTTATGACTGCAGTTAGATCGTTTGTTTGCTGAGTTATTGGTTGTCCAAGGGTGCAGTGCTGAGGTACGGTACTGGATGGAGGGGTGATGTTTCGCTTATTGGCAGTTATGGCTGCATAGTTTAAGGATTGTTGTGTTTGATGTATTGGTATTAGTTGGTTATGTTGGCTTGCTTGATGTATTGGCTGAGTGCATGGTAAATTGATAGGTTGGGGGTGGTTTGGTTGCCGTCGGGATATTATGTCAAGGTATACTTTGCATCCTTTGTAATTCGCTGGGTGTTGTCCTTTACATAAAACGCATGTAGCAGGGTTGCCATCCTTTTTATTTTTTGAGCAGGTACGGTAATCATGTAAGCCAGCGCATTTGACACAGCGTGCAGGGCGCGTACATCTGTTTCTTGTGTGGCCATAACATTGGCAGTTTTTGCATTGCGGGATTTGTGGCTTTTTCTTAGGTTCTTCGAACTGAATCACAGCATTTCCTAAATACTTAATTTTGAAAATATCTTTATTATTCTCTTTACGTTTTATGTCGATGAAGAATAAATTTTTCTTTTGTTTGTTTTCTTTGTTTATTACATTCATGATGTTAGTAACTTCGTGACCTTCGTTTTTTAACAAATCGGTAATAGTTTGAAAGTCGGTGGAGTGATGGAGGTTTCTTAATACCACTCTGTATTTCTTTTCCTCTTCTAAACTGTACGTATGTCTTGGTACTTTATTAGCATCGAGTATGTCACGTATTTTTTTTTTTGTAGTCATCGACATTGTTTATTTGGAGTTTTAGTTTGTTTCCTTGTAATAACTGATATTTATAATTTTCTTTTTCTATGTGCGTTTCGATTAGTTTAATTAGAGGATCTATTGCTGAGATGTAAGGTAGGATAAAGGGAAGAACTTGAATTTTAGTTTCCCTTGTTTGATTTTTATTATTGGAATTATCCGCATCGTTTCCCTTAGCAAGTGGGAGGTATCTGTTTTGAATTAATGTAGGTTTTTTGTTAATTTGTATTGTGTGGTTTTCGGTTGTATTTTTTTTCTATTTTTCTGTGATCTTACTTGCTGAAATTCGTTAAGAATAATCACATCTGCTTCGTTGCTTTTGGTGGACATGCTATCATCTTCATCAATGACATAATGGGACTGAGGTACTGTTGAATTAGATGATGTGTTGACCGTCATTTGCGAAGTGGATGGGGCCGTTTGATAAACCCCTCGGTTTATCAAACGCCTCCGGTCGATATTGTCGGGTTTGGATAAATTTGGTTTTGAGGATATGTGAGGCCAGGATAGGCTTGACAGAATTGTTCATTTTGAAAATAACCATTGGGAGCCAAGGGTTGATACTGCGTGAATATTTTATTTGGGTTTTGTAAATTTTGGATTGGTGATAACGTTTGTAGCTGTGAATTCATGAATGGCATTAGGTAATTCGGTTGTTGGGGAGGTAACATGTGTAAATATTGGGGTTGAGCCGATTGCGGGTACGTATTATTATGTTGATTAAAATGAGGGAGGTTATTTGAGCTCCCTGAACAGCCATCGCTGTTACCTTGCACTCTAATGCTTGAAATAAAAGTAACTTACTGTGCAGTATGAATTAAATCATTAAATAAATAAATTTGCCTGACCTTAAGCAAGGCTGCGGCTTCGCTGCTGCGATAACACAGGTATAGCTCGGCACGCACATCTGCTCTGCTTGAAGGCACTGGCTCAAGTGCCTAATATTTGGAAATATTCTTCGAAATCTCTTTTTTATATTGTGACGAGGTGGGCAAAAGGTAGCTGTAATTGTCAGATCATAAGGTAGAGTTCATACTTTTATTGCGGTGGATTGTAGTTTTTTTGATATTTTGGTGGTTCGTAATGGTGGATTGTATTTTTAATAAAAATTGTTGTGCCTTCATGCGCGGTACCATCAGGATGGCTAGTATTATATGTTACATAATTTGGTATTCTAAAATATGTCCGTTTTGTAAAATGTGTTTCACTGATTGTGATTGTTTATCAAAAAGGTTTTTATTTAATCTTTGTGCTGTTCAGGGCCATTGAAATTTCACAGTGCATTCGTAAGAACTTAGCCATTAATGAGCCAATTTGCTAATTATCGTTGTTAACATGTTAAGTACCATTCTGTTGAACTAATTGATTGAACGTGGCTTTAAATTCATTAAGAAATTGTGACACCATATTGTTTGATGGTTCTAGTGTATTGATATTATTTGGTTAATAATTGTTGACTACACTGCCATATGTTCTATTTTTATATTGATAACTGCCCTGGTGAAAATTGGGTTTAATGTTTACATTATTTGGGGTCGTTAGTTTTATAGCACTAGCCTTTTTTGTGTCTGATTATTCTGAGTAAACTTGTAGTAATATTCGCATTCTTTATAATTGGTTGAATGATCACCTCCGCACAAAGCACAAGTGGCTGGTATTTCTTTAGATTTTTTACAGCTTGTAGTGCTGTGTGATCTTTCGCATTTTACGCACACATAAGGTCTGCTGCAATAAGACTCCGTACAGTTCACATCTCATATACTGCGCAACATTCTTTTTGGTTTTGTTGGGTGGTTCAATCTTAATGTTTATGTTTTGTAGTCTTTCTATGTTGTGTGCTCCTTTGTTATTGTTTGCTGGATCGATATCAACAAAAAAGAGATTTAAGAGCTCCTTTGTAGTTCTGTGTCTAGCATTTATGATGTTTCTTACTTTGTGCCCTAGTTTTGTTATTTCATTAGTAATTTCTGCAATTGGGATGTTATTATGTAGATATTTTTTTTTAACAGTTGGTATTTATTTGCAATCTGCTACATTAGCAATAAGCAAATCATATTACTATAATGGAAATACATAGCAGTGTAAATTACATGGGAGGTAACGCCCTTTGACGTTCCTCAAATGAAATTACTTTCAACAATTAATAACTAATAATAAGTAAGTAGTAGGGATATTATATCTGTCTAAAAACGATTAGGAAGATCTGACGGCTTGAAACGTTTGAGTCTGCGCACTTGTTCACTTTCATCAATTAGTTCTGTCACTAGTGGGTTAGGATGAGATTCTAGTCGCAAGAGGTATTTTTCACTAAACTTGGTAATTTCTTCTTTCACTGACTTCATTTTTAGGTCTTTCCGTATTTCCGTGTTGGGTATGTAGTAGGGGGCGTTAGTGATGGTGCGTAAGGTCTTCGATTGAAAGCGTTCCAGAATTTCGATATTGGAATGTGAGGCGGTACCCCACAACTGGATACCGTAGCTCCAAATTGGTTTCAGTATACTTTTGTAGATTAATAATTATTACTCAGAGAGAGTTTGGAGTTGCGACCTAAGAGCCAGTAGTAACTCTTGAGTTTAAGATTCAGGTGTTTTCTCTTAGTTCATATATGAGTTTTCCAGGTCAGGCCTTTGTCTAAATGCATCCCAAGGTATTTCACACTGTCGGTACAGGGTAGAACTCGGCCGTCCATTATCACATCAGGGACGATTTCTCTACGTTTAGTGAACGTGATTTGTAGTGACTTTTGCAGTCGGTTACTGCGTCTAAGTTTTGCTGTAGATTACTAGCGGCTGTAATAGGGTCGGTGTGAGAGGAGAGAAGCGCTGTATCATCAGCGTAGGTTGCGATCAAATTGTTAGCATTCGTAGGGAGGTCTGCAGTGTATAGAACGTATAAGACCGGACCTAGGACACTACCTTGCGGAACGCCTGATGTGATGGGATGGAGAATTGATACTGCTTCTCCGAATTTCACTTGGAAATTTCTATCTTCGAGGTATGATTTTATGATTTGGTAGTAAGTGTAGGGTAACATCAGCTTTAGCTTAAAGAGTAGGCCTTCATGCCAGACCTTATCGAAGGCCTGGTTAATGTCAAGAAAGACGCCCGCACAATAGTTCTTGTTTTCGAATGCTTAGTTAATGTGTTCAACTATCCTGTGTACCTGTTGTATTGTGGAGTGGTGATTCCTAAAACCAAACTGGTGATCAGGTATTAGGTTTTCGTCGTCCAGGATGGGGGTGAGCTTGTTCAGAAATAATTCTTCAAAAAGCTTTGAGAATAGCGGTAACAGACTAATGGGCCTGTATGAATTGGGCTCGTTGATGGGCTTTCCAGGTTTGGGGATAAGTATTATTTGAGCAATTTTCCATTGTAACGGAAAGTATCCTGTACGCAGAATACTGTTGAAGATAAGCGTGAGTATACAGATAGCTTTAGGAGGCAGTTCCTTCATTATGTGACCAGTGATTAAGTCGTGTCCAGGAGACTTTTTGCAATTAGTCTTTCTATCAATCATTGTTTGAACTGCAGCCCTAGTGAAAGGTTTCATGGGAAACGTAAGTTGATTTGGGGCCTGTAGTAAGTTGTCCACTTCTGCGTCTGTGTGGGGGTCGTTAGAAAGTAGAGGTTGAAACACTTCTTGAAGGTGGGCTGCAAAAGTGTCTGCTTTATTTTTGTCAGTGCTGGTCCATGTTCCGTCCGGGTTACGAATTGGGGGAATATGATTTTTAGGTCTATTAAGTCTGCCTGTGGCCTTCCAAAGGAGTAGTCGGTGTTTTCTGTTGCGGTTAGTCCTTCTAAGTACTCATTGAGGAATTCGTTTTTGCTTGCTTAATAAGTTCTTTAAGGTTTCGAGCTGCTGTATTAAGTCTACGTTTGTCCTCTGGGAATCTGCTATGTTGCCAGATCCGTCGTAGTCGCCTTTTTCAGCAATCTTTTTTGATATCGATCGAGCAATTTTGGTGTGTGACTTGAGGTAGTAGTTGTGGAGTGGCTCTTGAGGCGGCCAGATGGATTGTTTGGGTAAGTGTTTCTACCGCTTCTTCTATATCTTCTTCTGTTTTCAGTGGGATATTAGTTGTTAAATTTTCCTGTAGTACTTTTCTGAAATAGTGCCAGTCTGTTTTCTTATTTGTTAAGGATGGGGTTCTATTTTTACTTAATAGTGTTGTACTTATTTGCGCTATTATCGGGCTATGGTCCGAGGATTGGTCTAGGCACGACGAGATTTCTAGGTAACCTTGGGGTATGCCCTTGACCACATAAAAGTCGAGCAGGTCGGGGATATTCGTTAGATCAGTCGGCCAGTAAGTGGGTTGATATGTGGAGAGATGGCTTAGTTGCTCGTTTTGCATGATAGTTAGTAGAATTCTTCCTCTTGGGTTGGCAATACGCGACCTCCGGCCATAAATCGGTTACCTAGTGATCGTATATACCTTTCAAGGCTTTCCTTATCAGGTCTATGCCCGGAAGGGCAGTAAGCAGCAGAAATGTTTAAGGGACCTATCCAGTCCTCTATTGATACTGTGGTTGCCTGGATATATTCGGAACAGTATTTTGGTGTCTCGTGATGTCTTATATGGTGTTTTATTAATATTGCTGAGCCCCCTCTAGCTGTATTGTTGGGGTAGTTGGTGTTAAAGGTGTTGTAACCTCTAATTTTAAAGTAGGAGTGTTCTGTAAAATGCGTTTCGGAGATCAATAGTATGTCAATGTTATGCTGTAGTAGGAAAGCTTCAGTTTCGTAGCGGTGGTTGACCAGACCGTTGGCGTTCCACTGGGCTATTTTGAGTGTTTGTGCCATTAGGGGTTCTTAGAGTTCACTAATTGAGTCACTAGATTTTTTAAATCTCGTATTTCTTCCATGAGCTGGTTTATCATGGTTCTTTGGGAGTCTATTGTCTGTTGCATAAAAGATACTATAGTGTTTGAGTATTGCGGAATATTTTGTAGATCGTGGTGGTTGACTTGAGCTTTGTTGGCGTATGAGTGCGGATCATAAGTTCTTGTTGCCTTATTATTGAGACCTAGATTGTTATTTATTTGAGAAGCTACTACTGGTTTAATGGCTGGAGTTTGAGTCTGTACTGGTGTAAATCCGCGATTCCTGAGTGGAGGAAAACGTCTATTTCTAATTTCTTTGTAGACTGGACATCCCCGATAGTTCCCAGGATGTTCTCCTAGGCAAAGTGCGCATTTTGCTTTGCTTCCATCGCCTTTCTTCTTGGAGCATGTTCTGTAGTCGTGG
The DNA here is from genome assembly GCA_036346155.1 of Sinelater perroti. NCBI lineage: Eukaryota > Metazoa > Arthropoda > Insecta > Coleoptera > Elateridae > Sinelater > Sinelater perroti. The sequence goes on from JARFIY010000189.1 coordinate 4,891,315, forward strand.
TATCCGGCACATTTTACACATCGGAATGGTCTAGTGCAGTAATTTTGAGTGTGTCCATAACATTGACATCTTTTACATTGTGTCAGTTCTTTTTTTTTGATTGGGAGGTTCGACTTTAATGATAGCGTTTAATAGAGAGGTAATTTCGTAAATTTCTTTATTTTTATCATGTTGTTTGAGATCGATAAAGAATAAATTTAGTGGGGTCTTCTTAGTGCGATGCTGGACTCCTGTGATATTCATTACTTGATGGCCTAATGCCTCTAGCGCTTCCTTTATGTCAATTTTATCTGTGGTGTGATGCAGGTTTCTTATCACTACTCTGAATGATTTATCCTCGGGTAAGATGAATGTGTGTCTGACTACGTTATTTTCGTCAAGAATCTTGATTAGTTTTTTATAGTTTTCGACTGTCTTAATCAGGAGCTTTACAGTGCCTCCTCCTGTTACTTGATATTGGTACTCATCCTTCTTTATATGTGTTTCAATAAGTCGTAGTAAAGGAATTATGTTTGTTACATAATGTATGTGGATTGCTAGTGGCAACTGGATTTTTGTTAATTGGCACTGCTGGTTGAGAATTAGTTCTCTTTCTTTTGTGTTTTCGAGTTATTTCTTGAAAATCATTTGGCTTTAAAGGGGTCGTTGTATCTTCACTTGTTATTGAAATGTTGTCGTTATCGTATTTTTGAGTGTTTGATATCAGTGGAGCTTCGTCTTGTATTGATTCCGCTCTATTCCAGTCCATCTGAGCAGAGTAAGGCAAAGCTGTAGGTTGGATTTGCGTACTTGTCTGTTGGTAATTAGTAAGATACATCGGGTAAGCTTGTTGTGGTTGCTGCCACTGAGTGCTAAATACGGATTGTGGATTTGGTTGCAGATGTGATTGATTATGCCATTGTACTTGGGGTTGCGATTGTAGAAACATCTGTGTGTTATTGTTTGGAGGCACATTGATGGGTGCAGAATAACTTGGGATTGGTTGAAGGAAGTAGCTATTTGCATTTACCTGCTGGGATCCACCGCTGTTTTGCATTGTGAACTTGTTATGTTGAGATAGTTTATAAATAAAATGTAAGTTTCACAACAAATCGTAACTTTAAAGATTATTGATCCGTACGGCGAAACCGAGATTATCGGAGACCGATAAAATGAGCCCGGCCTTTCGGCCGCACTTGTTGCACTCTTTATTATCTCCGCGTTCAATTCACGTCTTGACACGGCGAAAATAAAACGAGAACTGATGTAGATATTTGATTACCACTCTATAGACTCGATCCTCTGTTTGTTGATAACTATGGTGAATAATATTTTATGGCTTAAGTATTTAATTAATTTTCGGTAGCTTTCTATAATATTACAATTAATCTTGATAGTGTTATTAGCTAAGCTCTTCGAGGTATATTATTCATCCTCTAAGCAGTTTCTTATTTGCTTTATCATTTTTAAATAGTTGGTTACACCATATAATGTAGATAGGGGGAAGTTAGCTGATCTTTGCAGTTGGATCAGTGTTTTGGCGGTTGTTTTCTTCAACTGAACTTCAGCTGAACTGGTTATTGGCGGTTATTTTATTGTTGTCATAATTATTTGTAAATTTTGTGGTCTTCTTCCGTTTTGTTCTTTTTACTTGTTGCCGTGGACTATGTTGAGAAATAGATAAAAACTTTACCAGAAAAAGTATTTTATCCCAAAAGTATCAGATTTTTTACTTTATCCGCGTAATTTTATATTTGATTATGTTTTTTCATTGCTTCTTGAATTTTTCCTCTTGCTACTTCTTTTTTTTTTCTATATCAGCTATGTCTTATATTATTGTATTTTTTTCTTTATTTTTCTTTCAATTCTACTATTTCTCCTTATTTACAAACGATTTGTTGCAAATTTACAAGCACCTTTATTTAGAAAAAAACGTAGCTTACTAAAATTCAAAATTCTTTCTCGTTTATTAGTTTTATTTAATTTAAAACCTTGTCTTCCATTGTTTTGAAAATATCTCTGACGAAGAGAAAACGAATTTTTTTCATTCATGTTAAGCATATTAAAGAAGGCAGTTTCGAATGGAAGCCGTAAAAACGTTGAACTTTGAAAGGTTTACAGTGGAAGATAAAATATAACTTATATTAGATTTTTTATTCCCGCATGCTGAACCATTGTGTATGTACAGCTGGACTATGTCATCCTCAAATCATTTTAAAACAATTTTCGAGGACATGCTCTGGAAAGCCAGTTCCGTATTGCTGCTCTCTTTCACGGTTGTTTAGCATTGCCCGCGCGCTCTTCCTGAAAACAGTCATTGCTTTTAATACCTCGCCAGGTGATCGGAATGCAAATAGCCGGGCAGAGAAAATGCGTATCTGCAGGAAGTTGGAGCAGCTTCGGGATCCAATCGCGATCAACCCGGACAGATTTATGCCGCCTGATTACTCATGGGGCTTTTCTGAAAAGCTCGGCGCGCTCGCGGAGCCTGTGAACGCGGCTCGCGTGATAAAATACCGGCACCGAACGCAATTCACAAGTTATAATTTGTTGCACGTCTCGTTTCGCACGTAAGTCATTTGCGTCTCTTAAGTATGCATGCGCCGCGATACCTCCAGGAACTTAAAATATCGGCCGCCCGGCAGCGCGCAAAGTCCCGCGGGAACGCGCCGCTGCGCCGAAAGGCGCGCGGGCGCTGCGAAAAAACCAATTAATCAGCGGCGCAATTAGCGCTAATTGAGAGTTGAATTCCCGTCGCGGTGACAGGCGCTCCTGTTTGCCTTTTTGAATTCGGAGCGAGATGCAGGCCGGCGCATAATCAGCCGCGGTAATTACGCATATACGGGCACACACGTACAAACAAGACGGCGATCGATTAAAAGGCGCGCGGTTTCAATTTGCACCTTGTTAAGGCGATTTTTAGCCGCTAATTAGCGATTGCAGGCGTCTCGCGGGAAACGCTCCGCGGAAGCAGACCGTCTCCGAGAAAAAACGAAGATTCAAAACGGTCTGGAAACTGTAAACATAACTTTCAGATTTTAAAGGTTAATTATACATCTGCAGACTAGCTGCAGACGGTTTCTTCATCATTTACAGATGGTTATCATTAAATCACATTGAAGAAAATGTTCAAATAATAGACTTGTGGCGAGTTGCACTATCGAAAAAAATGCAAATTAACAACTGAAACGTTGCAGATTAATTTAATGGTATAGGACATTTACATTCATTCAGTACTGTATGGCTCCACCTCGACATCTTGTGACAACTTTTATTCTTCTTGGTATCAAGTCAAACAATGAAGAGATTGTCTCGATGGACTGTATTCTATTCAATATCAACACGCTCCCATAATTTGGCCATATATCTTGGTGGTCATGGATACCTCTGTACCCTATGCATATTTCAGATATTTTCGATCGGTGAAAACCCCAATGATCGGACCGGCTATGAGAAAGTTGTAACTCTATTTTATTGAAAAAATTTTAATATGTTAACGCGCCACATGTGATTGAGGGTTGTTTTACTGATAAATTGCTTAGGGTACTCTCTAAAGCAAAAGCAAGCACCGCTGCTATAAAATCGCATCGATCTAGATCTGACCGGTAATGTTGCTCCTAACTCTAACTAGAGATGACTTGATGTCATAGCTGATAGCTCTTAATACCATTACACACATAGTTCACGTTATACGAATGCAGCCTTGTCACTGCCTTTTTCTGTGATTGCGGCGTGTTAATATCCGATCATCTTTTCAAATTAAACAAAACCTGGATTTATTATAGAAGACGATTCTATGCCACTAGTGTTTCCACAAAAACTTCTCTGTTGCTTCTTGTAAAATTTATTGGCGGTAGCAAGAAAGGACGTCATGCGATTAATCAGCGTTGAACTGAAGAGGTAGAAAATTGGTACCATATAGTGATTTATCACTTTTACGCCCTTGAAGTCGTGCTACGGTCTGTAATCGCAAGCTTCTAAAAATAATGATTTTTCCAGTGGGTTATCCTACGTGCTTCTTCTGTATTTGCGAATGAATATCTTTTTTAACCAATTGGTTTCGTATTGCTGCCACAGAAATAACTATTTCTTTAATCTATTCCTTGCAAAGATACACTCTTATCATGAAGGCCAACAATACAAACTCTTTTAAATTCGCTAACTTATTGATAATGTATACCATATCGACGACCAGGTATTCTTACACCATGTAAGTCACATATGGCAAATTTCAATGGCTGAAAACCCATGTAGGCCTATTTTAGACATGATATCACTACTTCCCTCATGTCTATCAAACGATAGAACCAAATCTCGGGCAGACATAAACATAACACTTGGGTGAAACAGCTCTGAGACTAACCCACAGAGAGCCGAATTTTAGGTAGTAGTAACCTTCACAAGAAACGTATCAAAGTTTCATGACATTTCGTTTAGTAGTATTCGAGATATTGAAGTTGAAGTGACGCTACTTCTGTGATTTTATAATCAATAAGTCAAACCGAGTTTCGTGTGCTAATAAGACACCGTTATTTAATGGGAAAAAATATCGTTCAAGGTCAGCAATGGCTTGAAAAGTGTTACCCAGAAAATGTTCCGTCAAAAACAACCATTTTCCGATAGTATTCTGATTTTAAACGGGGCCGTACGGCTATCAAAAATGTAGAACGCTCGGGACGCTCAAAAAAAGGTGACTACACCAGAAAACATCGAAAAAATCCTAAAAATTGTTATGGACGATCGTAAAGTGAAGTTGCAGGAGATAGCTGATATCCTAAAGATATCAAAAATCAGCGTGTTCAAAATTATGCACGAAAATTTGGGCATGAAAAAACGTGTTCATGAACCTGAGCGCTGTTCGGAGCTTTTTAAGCGTAATATAAAAGATTTTTTTCTTCGGTATGTGACAATAGACGAAACGTAGATTCACCACTATACGTCAGAGTCGAAAAAAGCGTCTGCTGAGTGGAGAGCTGAGGGAAAAAGCCGTCCAAAGTATCCGAAGACTTAACAGTCAACCGGCAAAGTTATGACGCCAGTTTTCTAGGATTCGCATGGAACATTGTTCATTGACTATCTGAAGAAGGAGAAAACGACGAATAGCAGTTATTACATTTAGATTATTGAACCGATTGAGTGACAAAATAAAGCCCAAACGACCTCAAATGACGAAGAAAAAACGTCGTTTCACCAAAACAATGCACCAATTCACAAGTCGATGAAAACCATGGTAAAATTAAACGATTTACGATTTCAATTGCTGTTTCACTCACTATATTTTCCAGATCTTGCACCCAGTGACTATTATCTGTACGCAGATGTCAAAAAAACGCTTCAGGGAAAAAATGAAGAAGTGATTGCCGAAACTGAAGCCTATTTTGAGGCAAAAGATAAATCGTTTTATAAGAAAGGCATATCAATGTCACAAAAACGTTGGAATGATTGTATCGCTTTAGAAGGAGAGTATATAGATAAATAAAGTCGATTTTGTGAAAAAACGTGTTTTTAATAGTTAGTCCCGGAACTTTTTAACCCAAGTGTTATTGTAATGTTTTTGCTCTCAACAGTGCTAAATAACACGCTTAAATTTACTTAAACTACTTATTTATTTGACTTATAGACAATAAAATTACTTAATACTATTTCTGTACACTATACAAAGAATTACTAACGTCAAATTACACTCTATAACTACATTTACAATACGTATAACACAATTTATATCGCACTAGCACTGTTTGTTTCCCCCGACTGCTTTGCTGTGTCATATTTAGGCAATCAGGAGTAATTCGGGCGCCTACACGAACAATCCAATAAACATTTGGAACTTGAAATTTTATGCATCGCTGGACCGTGACGACTCCGCGGCAACAAAATTGGCAAACCTGACATCAGACGCGAATCATTTAACGCTACGGTGTGCCTATGGGGGACGTTCAAAAATTCGTTTCCAAATATGTCACATCGTATAACTATCTTGAAAACTTCCCTAGTATAAAGTGATCCAGCAACACACAGAATAAAAAATATGAAACGTGACTGACAGTTCCAGAACTCAAAGATGAGCTGGAGATGCCAAAAACTAAAATGTGCGAAATTATGAGGGAAGTACTTGGCATGACTAGAGGAAAAGAATATTATGCTACAGTTGATTTGTCCTTATGAGCATCTTGCACTTTACATTTATATTGTAACGTTTTCGCTCTTCCCGCGGTGAATAACACATACTATTTATATATTTTAATTAAAGGCAATCAAAATTGCACTCTTTTATTGTTCGCGCCAATCTCAAAATTATCTTTAATTTTGAAGTTTTAAATTAGGGCCGGCTATATTTTTTGATTCCCTCTTACAGATTTTTGAAGTTTGTGATATCGGCCCAATTTGTCCGAGCACGCGTTGCGATATGGCCGGCGGTCTGGGCCGCAGGCCGCGCACTTGGCTCTTGCATTTCGCATTTCGTTCGCGGCACTACGTTTTTGCTTTTGTTCGTTTGCATTTAGACTTTTTTGGCTGTGTTTTCGCAGGAAAATTTTCCGTAAGACGAGAACGTTTTTTTTAACCGAGAGTTTGCCGGCGGCTTTATTATAACTGGCAGCAGAAGTTTTAATTTTATGCCAGGCCTTTTGTTAAAGGCTAATTTTTCGGGGTTGAACTTTGCCGGTAAAAAACTCGGTCCATTTTCTTTCATCTGGCTCAACGAAGGAACCTTTTACACCAGACGCTGCCCTTCGTCTGCTGTGAAGATTGGGGTAACTTGTCCTAACATATCCTTATATCCTTAGCCCCAGGACCAACAGCAGGGAACCGATATCTGCGGGAAAGCGCCGTTTCCACAGCTTACTGTTTTAACTTTAGATTTGTTTCAAGTTCTTTATACAAATTTAAAATTACCTATACAGTCCACTTATGCCGGCCGCACCATTTATCTATAACAATATTTATGTTGCACTCGTACAACTTGCGGAATTTTACTTCACTTCCACGTGGCTGCCTCGCTGCGTGATATTTATGCCTATTTGGGGTCTACCAGAAAGACCTGGAAACGCTGGAAGAGATTATGTCTGCCCCTCATACATGAAGTTTGGTAGCACTGAGGGAGGTGTTAGGAAATTCGTTACATTACGTCGTTATATACATTAAACACTTCTAGAATTTTTTTGATAGCATCATAAAAGTCTTGACAATTTGTGTGACATTGATTGATATTATTCATGGATTTTTATTAAACAAAATTTTAGAAAAAATTAATAAACCAATTATTGCCTATATAATACTAATAAAGGTATCTGTAATTTTCAATTCACATTTTACCTAGGACAAATGTATTTCAATAGTTACTGCTGTAACACATTTATATATTTAGCTTTAAAATGAAAGATCTAAGTAAATAAACAGTGCTTATTTGCTTAATTTCCGGTTGCATCTACTAAATTGACAATTTATTTTAATTGTATTTAAAAATCTTTCACTTCTATTTAAAACTGGGGATTATCATAAAGAATTTATCTCGAACTGGGTATGCCCTGACTATCATAGACAATATGCCGATGATCATTCTACATAAAGCAAAAAAGAACGGTCCCGATAAGGGGATATTGTTGAATGGATATAAGGCACAAGCGTCATAGTTTCTAAATCATTTCAGATAGTTGTCTATTTTAGTGTCCTCAAAATTTTATCAAGCGTTATCGAGGTCGATATATACACGACACTACCGTTATCTGCAAAATTTTTAAGGTTTAAAATTTTGTCAGATTTGTAAAATTTTTTCTATTGATGAACTTCACGCAATTATATGACTTTAATGGCATATTTAATGTGCCAGGGTTTAATTCTAAACATTTTTATTTTAGAGCGAATTGTGGTACATGGATTTAGAATGTTCTATACTGCTTTAAATGGTATCGAAACCTTATAGATGACTGCATTATATTACTAAACGCTGTTACATATACACTGGGAAATAAACTAAAAAAATTGTATTGAAAAGTGGGATAGTATTTTGCATACAGTAAAGATGAAATCCCACCTTTGGTCATCCTAAAGTACAATATTATTTATTGAGCAGCACCTTTGAAAACAAATTGCATTAAAACTTTTATATTAGAATAAGTATACTATAGTCAGAAAACTTAAAGTTTGAGAACAATATATTTATCTTTTTCCGAAATTTGGTTCTATCGTTTCCTATACACAAGATCTAGCGAAAGCAGTGGGATCACATGTAAAACTGTTTTTAGACATTTAGAATATTGCTGTGCAAGAATGTGTCATTATCGATTAAGGTTATATTATCAACAAATTAGTGTATTGTTGGCTTACATAAAGAGAGTCATTCTTTATGAGAAATAGTCCGAAAAACTGGTCTTCATAGCAGTATTAGGGCGCGAATAAAAAACCAGTAAGTCAAAAATGGAGGCCTGAAGCAGTACGTAGGGCAACTAGGAGGATCGTCATTTCAAAGATTACAATTGTAATGCTCTAGCGCAACGGTAGAGAACCATCACGTGATATCTGCTCTATTCGATGTCTATAAGTCGCAATGGGACTAATACAGTTTTGTGACTACCATCGATTTCTTTGTACCGACAACGAAGGTCTGTGGACACACGAGCGGAATAGAATAGTCTCTTCTGATAAATATGAATTTTATTTAAACCCAAATTATGGTCGGATATTAATACATCATAAAGTCGAAGAAATGTTGTAAGAATACTGTATTCGTACGAAGCATACATCGCCAACTATGGGTATTACGGAATGCAAAGTTATCACTTATGATAGCAGATCACTTGCAGTCATCTCTAGTTAGAGTCAGACCTAAATTGATGCGATCTTATGGCTTGTGGTACTTCCTTTCGTTCAGAGCGTGCCCCAAACAAACTTTTAATAAGAAAACGATCGACCACATGTGGCATGTAATACATAAAATTTTCTTCAACAGAGTGGAATCTGTCTCATGGTCGGGCTACTCATTCTACGTTTGACTAATTAAAATTGTTTAGAATATCAATGTGCGAAGGGTACGAGACTATCTACGGCATCTAAATAATTTGGCTGAATTATAAAAGAGAATCAGTATAAATGTAATTATAGACTATAATAGCTATATAATACCTTTCTCTCACTCTCCTCTCTCTCTCTCCTTTCTCACTCCTCTCTCTTCTCTCCCTCTTCTCTCTCTCCTCTCTCCCCTCTCTCCTCTCTCTCCTCTCTCTCCTCTTTCTTTCTCCTCTCTCTCTCTATCCTTTCTATCCTCTTTCTCTCCTCCTTCTCCTCTCTCTCCTCTCTCTCTCCTCTCTCTCTCCCTCTCCTCTCCTCCTCTCCTCCTCTCTCTCTCTCTCTCTCTCCTCTCTCTTCCCTCTATTTCCCATCTCCCCCCCTCTCTCTCCAAACCCATGTGCAGAACCTGTATACGTTTGAACTTATTACACTTGCTACGCGATTACTAAGAGCATCTGAAGTGAAGCTGGGTTCATGAATATTATATAAATAACAAAGGTCAAAATTTCAACGGCAATAGTCTCTTCTATCTTACTAGTTGTCTTCCTCAATTTTACGTTTCTTCATAACCTGTTTTACTCTATATTTTCATATTTTTTTGTCACTTACATTTTTTATTCTATTAGTAGTGACATAGTCTATGATTTTCTATGACTATCTTGGGTGCAACATCCGCATTACATGCCGTATGCGCCGTATGAGCTAACGGAATTCAATTTTATCTATTATGCTTTTTTAACATAGATTGGTTCGCATATGACATGGGTTTTCACGTGATTCATCTCTTAGATTCTACAGGATCGTCTTAAGATATCCATTTGCTCCATATCTAGCCTCTATTGGATCCTATATGTAAGCTCCTATCATTTTTTTCTATACGTAGCAATAGGTATGAGAACAGTGTGTCAACAAATTTTTGGGAAAGAAAAGTATCTAAAAGGACAATTTTCATACTTCTGATAATATCTAGAAAACTAATCAACGAGTTAAAAGGAATCCCAGATTTCGAAAGAGACAAGAAAGGCTATGACGCCAACATTGGACAGTAGAGAATTGGTCAAATGTCATCTGATCAAACGATAACTTTGAGGTGAGCTTTACTCAAAACTTTTCTATAAAAAATAACGATTTTCTATTCAAAATTTTATATATATATATATATATATATATATATATATATATATATATATATATATATTATATATATATATATATATATATATATATATATATGTATGTATAGTATGTATATGTATGTATGTATATATATTATATCAGAAAAGCCAATCTTTCTTAGTACCTCAAATAATTTTACAATTGATACATTGTCGTATGTCTTTTCTAAATCTATGTAAAGAATTAGTTTCTCTGTCTCTTGTTGATCTTTTCTGTATCACTTGGTTTAGAGAAAAATATTGTCTATGCAGGATTTACTAGCTACAAAACTTCATTATTTTTCTTCAATATCAACTATACTTTCTATTCCTTGTTTAATTATTCGTCTATGTAATCTTCCTATTGATGATGTTACTGTAATGACTCCGATAATTGTGGCACTATGCTTTATTTTACTTTTTATGTATTGGACTAATATAACCAAATTTATTTTCTGTTGGTAATTTATCTTTTTTCTACACTTGAAAGCAAAACAATCGACTCTGCAACATGCTCGAGTTTTAAGAGAATGTGTATCCACTCCGATAGCGTTCCAAATAAAATTCAGTGTGCAGTTTGAAAGCTCAAAAACTGCTGTTTCAAATGATACCACTTTAATTACATAATTAACAAAGTTATCGACCTAAGAATATATATAACACAAAAGAGTTAAAAGGGAAAAGGTGATTATAAAAAGAAAAAATTAAATCTTCAGTTGAAATTAATTTAATAATTTTTTCAATACATGGTGTTGCCATCTCTACTCCTAATTGCACTTTCCAAGCGATTACGCCTGGATCGAATGACTTTTCCTATGCTGTCTTGAGGGATTGCTTCCCAATCTTCAATCAACGCCGTTCTCAGTTCCATTACACTCCCTCGTGCAAGATTTCTGGCCCGGACTCTTTGCTTCAGCTCATCCCAAACATGCTCAATTGAATTCAAATCTGGGCTACACGGAGGCCAATCCATTTTTGGTATACCGACGTCAGTCAGGTAGGTAATAGTCTCTTGCGTGGTGTGGCATTGCGTATTGTCATGCATTAGTATGAAGTCCTCGCCAACAAATCCCGAAAACGAAACATGTTTCTCCGGAATGTTTCAGATGTAACGGTCCTCCTCCGCGTCCTCTCTCTCTCTCTCTTTCTCTCTCTCTCTCTCTCTCGCTCGCTCATTTGACATTTTCTTGTATTCAGTAGTGGATGTAAGCTTTCCCTTTATCTTTCAAGTTTTTTCTATCTATAGCTTATCTTTCCCATAATCTTCCGGCTCCTCTTTTAAGTCATCTTCCCATCTAATCCCCAACCGTCCTATATTTCGTTTTCCTGTCCGCGGTCTCCATACTGTTGTTCTTTTTGTCCATTTTTATGACTTGTCCTTCCCACTGTTATTTAAATTTTGCTACTCTTAGCATGACCTCCTCCACTTTTGTATTTTCTCGTATGACTTTGTTTGTTATGTGATCTCTTAGACTAATGCCTAACATTGCTCGTTCTATGGCATGTTGTGCTATTCGTAACATTTGAGCTGATGTTTTTGTTAATGAGCATGCGTCTGATGCATATATTATGTTGGGAAGTATGCATTGGTTGTACACTTTTGTCTTCATGAACTAGGGTAGATCTGATCTAAATATATGATTTAGCTTTTCAAGTGCAGCCCAACCCAAACGTATTCTTCTTTTTATTTAATTTTGCTGGCTATCAAAGTAAAATCCTAAATTTTGTCCCAGATACACATATTCATTAACAATTTCGAGGTTTGTTCCTTTCCATGTTATCCTTAGATTATCTGTGTTACAGTTGGTCATTATCTGTGTTTTTATTTTATTGATTTGTAATCCTATTTTTTTGGAAGGCTTCTGTAATTTTGTTTGCCATTTCCTGTAATTCTTTGGGATTCTCGGAAATAAGAAATATATTACTCGCTTATCTTAGGTTTGAAGTGTTTTTACCATTTCTATTAACACATTTGTTATCCCAATTTAATATTTTAAATGTGCTTTCTAGGGCATTCGTAAATAGTTTCGAGGAGATAGTATCCCCTTGTCTTACACCACGTTTAATCGTTATCGGCTTGGTTCTAGAGAATGTTTCTACTGTAATTATGGCATTGTTACATAAATTTGTGATAATCTTTATATCCCGCCAATTAATTTTACATCTCTGAAGGGTGTCTTTGATTGCCCAAGATTCAACGGAATTAAAAGTTTTGTGAAAGCCGGTAGGCCCAACGCCGTGAGGCATAAATGGGAAACGAGAAAGAAGAAGAAGATGAAGTGAAAGCCTATAAAGACTAAGCATAGGGCCTTATTGTATTCATTAAACATCTGTGTAAGTTGCTTTATTGAATTTATATGATCAATTGTGCTATAATTGTTATAAAATCCCTCTTGTTCTACTGGTTGGAACTGCAGAAATACCATTTGTGATTACTTTCGTAAACAGTTTTTATATGTGACAGGAATAAAATCGGTCTGTAGTTTTCTAAATCATAAATATTACCTTTTTTGTATAATAGTATTACTATTGCGTTTTCCCAGGTTTTCGGTGTTTTTCCCTCATCCAAACATTTATTAAAAAATATTTTCAATTTTTCTTGGATAGGTATGCCTCCATGTATTAAAAGTTCGGCGACTATACCGTCATGTCCTGGAGCCTTATTGTTGTGCATAGACTTTAGGGCGTATTTAATTTTATACTTACTAATTTCCGATATATCTTCTGTAAAATGCTTGTTGTGTTTTGCTCTTTTATCATTTCTCCTTCTTGGTGGACGACTAGACTTTGAAGAATACAGCTGATGGTAGAAATTTTTTATGCGTTGCAATATTTCATTTATTCGGTTATTATTTTGTTATTTTTGTCAATTACCTCTATTATGGTATTTTTTCCATTGCTTATCCGTTTTCGAAATATGCGTGGACCTGTATTTTCCTTTATTCGTTTTTCTATTACGTCACTGTTGTACTTTGTTATGTTTCTCCTAACTTCTCTTCTGTTTGTTTGTGTTAATAGTTCATTTTTTCTTTCATAGTTTCTTTCATGTTCTGACATATTTTAGTACATCTGTTTTTTTTGTTTTCCCAAGTATTTTATCAGCTACACTACTAACAACCTCTGTAATATCTTTATTTAGTTCGTCTATTACTAATCTCTGCGTATTTTGTAATGAATTGTCAGTTTTTTTTTTGGTAGATTTCTCTTTCTTGGATTATTTTTCCAATATTAAATCTGTATTTATGACCCTATATAAGTTTTTGTCACCTAGGGGAATATATATGGATAACAACTTAACTTCAGAAGAACAAAAGATGCAGGCGGCGATAAAGAAAGTAGCAAGAGAGGAAAGAAGCAAAGGAAAACAAACACGAGTAGGATACCGGAAAATACAAATAAAGGGCATAAACTACAAGTGGTCAGACGAAGAAGGAGGCAGCCTGAAAAAGGATGAAGGCTCAACCCCAAAAAACTGATCAGCACTACGGGAGAGACGGAAAAGGAAACGAACACAGCAAAGATAATGGCCAATGAGATGGTAAATAGAGAATATAAACGCTCACAAACGAAAACGACTAAGAATAACACAGGCGGCAACGAGAAAGCGGAACATCCAGACAAAAAAGAAAAAACCAACATAATAACAACACGAAATAGTAAGCTAGACACAAGTAAAGAAGACAAAAACAAGAAGAACAGTCAGAAAGTATACAGAGGGAATAATAGACACAAGGAACAACACCTTTATCGGATGATGAAACTGAACAGATAGCAAGAGAGATGAATAATTATGGAATTAAAATACTAGGAATTAGTGAAACAAGATGGAAGGGAGAAGGGTGAATTCAACTAACAAACGGCAACACAATTATCTACCCAGGGAAAGCGGAAAACAGTCCAAACAGAGATGGAGCAGTATCAATAATGGTCGATAAATCGACTAACAAATCCATGATAGAATGGGAACCAATATCAGAACGGATTATATGGGCCAGATTTAAGGCTCGATTTAGAAATGTAACAATTATTAATATATACGAGCCAATAAATGATAAAAGCGAGGACGTAAAGATCGGAAATAACAATGAGGGGTTGGAACATGTAATGGGGAAACATGGATTAGGTGAAAAGAACAACAACGGGGAAAAATTAATAGAGTTCTGTGCTACAAATGGATTAATGATAGGAGGCACGCTATTCACGGACAAGAAGATACACAAAGAAACATGGACCTCACCAGGTGGGAAATACAAGAACCAAATTGACCACATAACTATCGAACGTAAGTGGAGAAACAGCCTAAAAGACGTTAGAGCAATGAGAGGGGGCGATGTTGGATCCGATCACGAATTAGTGTGGGCAAAATTATAATCAAGCCTACAAAAGAATTTTGTGCAAAGACATTGCAGCGCACGATTCAACGTCCAAATGTTAAAAGAAAACGAGGGAGTTTTAATGAATTTTCGAGACAAACTAAGAACACAAATTGGGGACACAGTCATAGAGGAATGTAATATTGAAGATATCTGATGTAAATACAAAGATGCAGTAAAAACTGCTGACATGACAACTATTGTTGCGGAAACCAAACCAAATAAACCCTGGATCTCTTCAGAAACACAAAACATAATTGAAAAGAGGAAAAAATTAAAAATGGAGCTAATAAGCACAACACACAAAGAAAAACGGAGAACGATCGAACTGCAAAACAACGACAAAAACAAAAAGGTAAAAAGGAGTGCAAGGAGAGATAAACGGTTATACATAGAAGAATTGGCCCAAATAGCAGAAGAAGCTTCCAAGAAATATGATGTCAAAAAACTGTACGAGATCACAAGAACATTAATGGGTAAGAAGCGCAACAGGCAACCAAACTAAAAGCAAAGTCTGGGGAACTGCTCAGAACAGAAGAAGAAGTAACAAGGAGATGGGTCGAATACTTCTCAGAAATATACCAGAAAGGAAAAATAAACGAAAACGAGAGTGAAAAAAATTTGTGAAGAAGATTGTGGACCACTCAACTTCAGATGCGCAGGACTAGCAATCTGCCATCTTTTACCATTGCAAATTGAAACGCAAATGGCGCCATACGCTCCACTAGGAGTTACATGAAATGAATGAATAAGTTTTTGTCTTTCCATTTTCACATTAATTATAATTTTACCTTTTACCATCCAGTGGTCACTATCTGTGTATACAGCATTTATTACACTAACATCTTGTATTGTGTGCTACTCATTTGTAATAATGAAGCCTATTTAATTTTTCGTTAACAGGACTTTTCCATGTCCATCGTTTTCTTTTAAAAGAAAGAGTTCAGTAAATATAGATTGTTGGCTTCTAGAAAGTTATTCAAATGTTTGTCTTATTTCATTTTGTCGTTCTAGTCCAAATTTTCCGATATTGTTTTCATCTGTTAGGCACGTTAAAGTTTCCTATTATCACTTTATAGTATGTTAGCGATGGATGAAATTGACAAATTTATATTGTCGTATAACTGTTCTATTTCCTTGCCTAGAAGTGATGATGGTGCTTATACTTGTATTACCTTTAACCGATACCTTTTTGATAGCTTTGTTATGATATATATTACTCTTGAGGAGACTGTGTTTATTTGAACTACATTTAAGAGTAAAGTTTTAATAACCACGCCATGTATATTTGTATTTTCTCCTTTGTGGTATAATTAATGTCCAGATTTTGGAGTTAACAATCCTTTATCCTTGCGCCTCTTCTCACTCAAACCTAAAATATCCCATTTCACACTTGCAAGCTCTTCTTCCAATTCTGCTAATCTATTTTCTCCTAGCAGCGACTGTTCAATGTTTTTCTATGACAACCTAATCTATCCCGGTCTTCTTACCACCCTTTGCTCTATTGCTTGTCTGACCACTGTCGTAGTCGGAGCATATGGTACCGTCTGAAACTGGGGACTTATATATTGTTTGTCAATTTATGATTGATTTAGATTTGGGTTTAGGGAGTTTTGGCATTACCTCACCACGCTTGCCTTGCGGGTTGGTGAGGGCCTGTTGATCCGAGGGAGCTATTTGATTTCACTACCTCTTTTAGAAGAAACCTTATGAGGGGCGTTTTCCTATCCGCCACCTGGGAACGTGTCCAGTAGGGGTCTTTGTCGGCGGACGTTAGCCAGCGGTTTTCAGTACCGACGATACGTTCTCGACATAGCTGATTGACTCAGATTTAGTCGATTTGCCACGGCCCCCTGACTGAGGCCCTCTCTCAACAATGCAACTGCTTGGGTGCTTCGGCGACTAAACAGTCTATTTCTCCGAGTAGCATATGGTCTATTTCACATTTAGGTTTTTTAGAACTTTTATATTATGCGTTTGTTTCTTGTCTTTGAATTAAGTAATTCTGTTATAGACTTTAGTCCACGTGTTGGTTGATACCATGTATAAGTATTTATGCTTATCTAGGTGTTGGAAATGACCATTAATTATTTTTAGGTTAAAACTGTTTTATGTTTCTATTAATCTATTTCCATTATTGTTTATCGCCAAATTTCCTTATTACTGGATCTTGTTTTTTGCGTCCTATCCTTTCATTTAAATCTCCTAATATTTCTTTTCTTTTTTCAATTTTCTTTTCTAGTATAGAAGTTATTTTTAAATTTGTTATTTGTGTTTTTGTTTGTGTCACCTGTAGGAGCATATTCCGTTATTATCCAAATGTTTATAGTTCTATTGTCGTTAATCTTTCATTTACCTCTTATTAGTGTTTAATGTGTCTTTTATACCTTTTTGATATAACAATAGCTAATTTTGAAAATATTATGCAAACATATTTAACCGTTTTATTAGGTCATTTTAATCAGTGTCTAACAGTATATATTTTTTAGTTTTTGTAAAAATAAATGACATCTTAATATATTACTAATTAACAGACACTTCATAGCACATGCTACTGTTAAATTTTTCCTAAAGACGCTGCGGCGTAGTATTATAAATTTAATTTATATTAGAAGCAACAAGTTTGTTCGAGAACTTTTAGATACAAAGCAGCCAATTGCAAACAATAATGCAGTCGAACATTGCTGTGCAATAAGCCATACTTCATCGATCATTGAAATCTATTCAGAAATACCACTACATGGCAGTTGTAAACGGCCGTATCTATTCTGGATTTTTCTGCAGGGAAGGCGATTGCATCAACATGAACAATGCTGCTCCTTTTTCATGCGGCCCGACACGTCCGCACATACTGGCAATAGATTTTGCGCCCGGCGGCCGAGGTGCAAATTAAATCTGTTGCAAAACTGCATTGTTTGCGGCAATTAGCGTCAGCATACCGCTTGAGGAAAGCCGCGAACGCCAAATCTATTGCTGAAAGCGCGGAGAAAGCTGCGCCTTCTCGCGGCTCAGAATCCGGAAAGCCCGCGCCCCGGGGGCAGCGCAGCGGCAGTGCGCGCCGGCGTCCGTCATAAATCTAGGCGGCTGAAGCGAAATATGGGCTTGGAGGGTCGAATGCCACACGATTTTATTTACAATGACACGCGCGCAGATAATAATAAAACATTGCGACAGAGGCGCAGCCCGGCCGCTGTTGCGAAATGCAAATGCGGTTCCGGTCGCGTTCGCGTACGACACCGCGATAATTTATACCTGGGCGCCGCTGCGCCCAGCGGAGCTGATTGGGCCCGGCGCCGTCTTCGGGGACCGCTGGCGCCGCTGGGCGCCCGGGGCCCGCCGCGCCGCGGATGGGCCCCGCCGGGCGCATTTTTGCGGCCGCGGCCTAATCCGCGGGTCGCCGCGAAATTAATCGACGCGAAGTGTCGCGCCTGTCACAATAACTAAGGATAAAAATATTTGCGATAGTTTATGGGCCCCTTTTTTCACGACCTTATCGCGCTGGATCTATAATAACTGCAGTTTTTCAGTGCTCGCGATGTGGTTGGCGTCCGCTCGGATTATGAGATTAAATTGACAAAGGAGTTATTTTGTGAGATTGCGGGCAGGGAGCTGTCTCGGCTCTTTTGATAGACCTCTGGTGCTATGGGCGCCAGCGCCAAATTTATAACTTGACACCACTTAAAGTATCCCCATAAATGTCTCGACCGATTCCAAAAGTGGAATCACTACCCCATAAAAAGTTTTTTCGCGCTTAATGCTGCAGTAATTTACATACAAAGCATGTATTGGTTTCGAATTAAAAGCCTTAGCGCTCTTATGGTATTTTTAGGAATAGCAGCGGCTCTCTGACCGCAGAATTTTGCTCCTGCTGACTATATGACTTATTTGTCAATGTAATTTCCTGTTTTTTGTCAATTCATCCCATAAATCAGTTTTCTGAGAAACGCACAGTTTAACTAATTGAACATTTAATAAGTATATCGCTATTTGTAGATTTTAAAAAAAATGGCATTTAAAGTATGCAGAAAAGATGTATAAACAGATAGACACAATAAATCATAAAGTAATTACTGCTGGCTACTACTAAAAAATAAAAATATAAAAGCAAATCATTAAAAATCGTATAACTGAAAAGGACTACAGGACCTCCGATATACTTAGAGCAAGTTGTGCTCTGGGGTATATACTGAAATCCTAGAAACTAATTAGAGTTCCCTTTATAACAAAAGTTGTAAGGTTTTCAATTTTTTTTCTCAGCATCAAGAGTAAGTAGAAAGATGCGGTTAATTTTAAAAGACGCGGAAAATATTTCTGAACTTGTAGTGTACAAAGTACACAAGTCAAATTTCCAACATTGCAGTGAGTGTTGTTTTGCATACTTCAAATGGCGATATTTAGTATTCAAGAACAACGTGTAATCATTCGTTTTTTTCTCTTGTGTGATGAAACGCTCATTAAGATTTATCGTCAATTGAATGAGGGATGCGCTGAAGGCATTATGTATGTTAAAAATGTGCATTAGTTGGTGCGAAAGTTTAAAAAGGTTGAGAGTTTTGTGGAAATGAACTGAAGTAGCCTCAGTCACGAACTAGTCAGACCAAAACCATGATTGCGCGATTGGAGCAAGTTACTATAGCGGATCGCTATCAGGTATGCATGATATCGCGTTTAAACTTGGCATTTCCGTAGATCTGTGGAATACATTTTGTATGATGACCTGAAAATGCGGAGAGTTTCAACAAGGTAGGTCTCACAAATGCTGACCGACGAACACAAACGCGGGTGGCAATGTCCCAGAACATGTTGACACCTGTTGCTGTCATGAATTTCCGACCATGACGGACACTCTTTGTGACTACTCATTTTTCAGTCGAACTTTTGTTGCATCAGCGATTTTCCAGTTTTTCCATGAAATCGTGGCGACGACGGTGTAAAAATGTGTACGTCTAGACGGAGATTCTTCTTCTTGATGTTCCGTCTCCTAACGGAGGTTGGAGATCATCATGGCTATCTTCACTTTGTTTACAGCAATTCTGAAAAGTTTTGCCGATGTTATCCCGAACCATTCTCTAAGATTTCGAAGCCAGGACATTTTCCGTCTCCCTATGTTTCTCTTCCCTTGTATTTTGCCCTCCATTATCAGTCTTAGCACCTCGTACCTCTCGCCCCTCATTATGTGTCCCAAGTGTTCTAGCTTCCTCCGTTTTATTGTTTTTATTACTTCTTCTTCTTTGCCCATTCTTTGTAGGACTATGGCATTTGCGATATGGTCCACCCATGAAATGCGAAGCATTCTTCTATAACACCATCCCTCGAAGGCTTCTATTTTCTTGACTTCGTTCTGTCTTACGGTCCAAGCCTCGGCTCCATATAATAGGGTTGAGAAGACGTAGCAGCGTAATATTCTTGTTCTAAGATTTAAGTTGAGGTCTCTATTACAAAGGAAACCTTTGAGCTTTACAAAAGTATTTCTGGCTATTTCTATCCTTGTCTTTATTTCTTTTGAGTTATTTGCATCGTTAGTTACCCATGTTCCTAAGTATTTATATGTGTCTACCTTTTCTATTATTGTGTTATTTATGGTAATATTTGCATTAGCATTTGCTGTTCTAGTTACTACCATAAATTTAGTCTTGCTCAGATTCATATTTAACCCGTACTCCTTGCATGTGTTGTTCAATTTTGTATTAGATCTTGTAAATCATCTATGTTGTTTGTTATTATAACGGTATCGTCTGCGAATCTTATATTATTGACGATTTCGCCATTGATTATTACCCTTCCTTGCGTTCTTCTAGGGTTTCCTGAAAGATGGCCTCACTATATACGTTAAATAATAAAGGCGACATCACACAGCCTTGTCTTACTCCCGGAGAATTTCAATCTCCTCTGATGTTTCATTGTCAATTCTAATCCTTGCTGTTTGGCCCCAGTATAGATTACATATGATCTTAATGTCATTTTCATCCACATCTTTTGATTTTAAAATCTCTATTAGTTTTTCATGTTGGACTTTGTCAAATGCCTTTTCGAAGTCCACGAAACAGGCATAGATCTCATAGTTCATGTCCAAGCATCGCTGCATCAACACATTTATACCGAACAGCGCCTCTAGTTCCCATAGCGTTTCTGAAGCCAAACTGTGTGTTACTGATATCATAATCAAGTTTTCTGGATATTCTGTTGTGTATTACTCTCAGAAATATTTTTAAGGTGTGGCTCATTAATGCTATAGTCCTGTATTCTGAGCACTTGTTTGCGTTCTTCTTCTTGGGGAGTACTACAAAAGTTGAGATTAGCCAGTCTTTTGGTATCATGCCTGTTTGGTAGATTAAGTTAAATAGCTCAAGTAGCACATCTATTGTCTCTTCTTCTATCAGTTTTATTAGTTTAATTGGTGTTTCATCAGTCCCGACCGCCTTACCACTCTTTATTTCTTTGATCGCATGTAGTACCTCGCTTTTAAGTATTTCGGGGCCTATTTTATTATTAGTATCCCACTGCGTGTATTAGTTCTTTCATCGCTAAACGTGTCTTTTATGTATTTTGTCCATGTCTTAAGTTTCTATTCTGCACTCGTTACGGTATTCCCATTTTCGTCTTTCAGAATATATGATTGGTTTATTCTTCTTATTCCCGCCATATCTTTTACTTTTTTATGTAAATTGAAGTTGTCGTGTTTTCTTTCGCAATCTTCTATTTCTTCACATCTATCGGACAACCATTTGTCTTTGGCTTCTTTTATTTTTCTTTTATATTCTTATTGATATTCTGATATCGTGTGGGATCTGTGGTCTTGTGTTTTTGCCTTTCTTCCATTAGTTTAAGTATCTCCTCATTCATCCATCTCTTTTTAGCTTTCTTTGTTGTCATCATGATGTTTTTACCGGCATCCATAATTGCTGTTTGTATGTATTTCCATTTCTCGTTGACATTTTTGTTTGCTTAATATTTGGTTTTGCATTAGTTAGGTTCTGTTGACTTGTTCTTCTACTTTTTACGTATCTCCATATTTTTAGTTTTGCGGTGTCAATTCTATTGCTTAATTTTGTCTTTTTACTTTTTAAATTTTACTTCACATGTTGCTACTACTGGGTTGTGATCCGAGGAGACGTCTGCCCCTGGATATGTTTTGTTGATCTTATAGAGTTTTTATATCTTTGGTTTATGAGTATGTAATCTATTTGGTTCCTTATAATACCCTTATCCCATCTGCAGGAGCCTTCCAAGTGTATAGTCTCCTGTTTGGAAGTTTGAAAACGTGTTCATTATTGCAAAGTTGTTGGTTTGACAGAACTCGACTAGTCTTTCCCTCTTTCATTTTGTGTGCCTAGTCCATATTCTCCTACACAGGTATCGATGCTTCCTCGGCCGACTTTTGCATTGAAATCACCTTGGATTATTGTAACTTCATGTTGTTTTGTTAACTTTAGAGCATAATTTAACTGTTCATAGAATGTCTCGATTTCGTTTTCGCTTTTTTCAGCTGTTGGAGCGTAGACCTGAATTATGTTTATTTTAGTTGGTTGTGCTTCTAGTTTTATTAGCATAACTCTTTCAGAGATAGGCGTAAAATTCGTCACTGTTTTATTGGTTGCCTTATCCACAATGATTCCCACTCCGTATCGATGTGATGGGTCGTCATTATTAGAGTAATACATCATGCCGTTTGAAGTTTGGTACTTTCCCGTCCCCGGCCATTGTACGTCACTAATACCTAATATATTTATTTTTAAATGTCTCATTTCAAGGACAGTGTTGTCTATTTTGCCCGCTGTAAACAAGCTTTTCACATTCTTTTTCACTACTTTTCTCTCAGCATTATTCAAAACTGTCCCCCTCGGAGATCCGATTGGGGGACTATAAACTCCGGAACATTTCGTCTTGAAATCAGCCATGATTTTATCTGTACTAGGGATATCTTATGATCTTTAATACGGTGGTTTCCCGTTGCCTTCCGTATCTTCATGCCGTTCACTAATATATTCGTCAATGTTAGTGCTTCCGCCTTTAGGGACGATTTCTCGCCCCCAGGGCAAGAGGGTGCCCTAACCCTTGCTAATTCCTCCACCCGAAGCTGTTGATTAGCAAGAGGGGACCACTTATACCGGCGGTCATTCGGTCGTTGATTGTTGTTGCTTGGTCGGGGACTGCTTATTCGTCAGACAAGTCTGCTTATTTCGCAGCTAACCTCAATATCTTGAGACCGTTCACTATTCGCCACCTGTGACCCCGCTGGTAGCCTGCAACCACAGCCCCAGATTACATTGAGAAATAACAGAAGTTTCAACTTTCTTCGGTTAGTTCTTTTTTAGAAAAAAATTTGAGGACCTTAAAATTAGAACGCACCTTGTTCTTCAAGACCAGTATACATATAAAGCAAGAGAATCTACACAAACAGCATTCCATCTACTTGTTACTAGAGTGGAAAATGCTGTAGAAAACAAAGAGCTACTGTTAGCTGTCTTTTTGGATATTGAAGGAAAATATGAAAGCACATAAAAGATTTGACGAAACAAACTGCAGGTGGATAGATTATGCTCAACGAAAGTTTAATGTATATATCCCCTCTGGTTGCAGTATGATGTCTTCTATTGTGGAACCGTATAATGGACGAACTGTTAAAAACGGGAACAGATATAGAACACTGAGATATGCAGATAATATAGTCATACCATCTTAGAAAAGATTTAATAACTTAGGAAGCCGTAAATATGGCTTTAAATATAAGTTTCTTAAAATCAACTATAGTAGCATTTCCAAGAAGGGGAAACCTACAGAGACTGGACCTCTTAGACTCCGAGATGCACATAGAAATAAAGTTATCAGGGGAGATAAAGCTTCTTAGAATTATTTTAGTCTCAAAGCTCACCTGGAACCAACACATTCAAAAAATAAAAAAAGGCAAAAGCGACAGCATTGTTAGCCGAATGAGCTTAAGGAAAAAGTGAAAGTGATGGCTTGTATATGCAGTTTTAGTCCGGAAAGTATCGGTAATAATTCAATAAAAACAAAAGTATTGCAGGTAGTCGTTTATTTCTTTAAAATTCCTTAAAATAGTTTTCTCCTGCATCTACACAGCCCACCACGCTTTGAAGGCTTTTTGGAATGTGGAAGCTAAAATGCTGTTTATAGCCTTGGTTGCGGGCTGTACGGTAGTTTTTCTCATCTGTAAATTGTTAGACACGATATTATGCAGTACGATTTTTGGTAAATTCAACTCCCGTGCTATCAAAAATTCTTTAACTTTCACCAAATTTTTATTACTACAGCTCGTTGACGGACGTCCTTTGCGTTTTCATCTTCCACGACTTCTTTTCCCCCCACGAAACATTTTGTACCATTCAAAAATCCTTACTTTTGACATAGCTTCCTCTCCATAAGCTTCCGTTACCAGGTTCAAACTCTCAATGTCGGATTTTTGAGTTTGACACAAAATTTCACTGTTGCTTTAACCTACGATACATGTCAAGTCCGTGACGCGTCACCAAAATGCAGTTTGCGGAAACCGCGATCTCACTCACAAGCTCGCAGGCAACTGAGACAACAACAATATTTCTCTAGCCCTTCTCGTTGGATAGAAAAATTACTACCGATACTTTCCAGCCAAATCGTATACACCATGGTGACCAAATCAACGATAGCATATATAGCTTTGGTATAGTAGATGCAAAGAACCGTTACAACCGTACTAAGATAAAAATATTTGCTTGTACGGGAATAACAAGCGCTATAAAAACAACAGCGATAACGGCAGTGAAAACGATGCGAGACCTTTCTTCTCTTCATTTTGTAATCATAGAACTAGTAGGAGTAGCTGTTAATAAACTGCGCAACGCAGTCATCCGCAAAGATTATATGGAAATGGGGTATTTCAAAATTTAACGTATGGGTGAATGCGCCCACAATCCCACACCGGTACTCCGGTCTACCTTGAGGATTTTAGAAGAGGCGAAAATTTAAAAATAAGAGACAAAACAATAGACCGTCTAGTAGAGATGAACACTGGCACAATAAACGTAAGATCACTCTGTACAGAGGACAGATTAGCACAATTAAAAGCAGCACTGATACATACCATATTAAGTTGGACTGAGCGAAATCAAAAGAATAGCAGACAAAATGCTGGTTCTGAAAATAGAAAACGCATTATATTATAAGGGAGAAGAAGACGCTACTATAAATGGTGTTAAAATTTTAATAAACAGAAAATATCCATCAAGAGTTATATACATAATTATTAAGGTAACTAATCGGTAGTTCATAAACATTATTCAAGCGTATGGGCCAACATTTAAACATACCGATGAAGAATTTGAACGGCTTTATGAAGCTGTAGAGAAGGTAATGGATGTAAACAAAAGCTAAAAATTGGGAAATATCAAAGAGGAGAGACATCCATTGATATGCATGGAGTAAGAACACGTAAGAAGGAAAGCATTGTTGGTAAACTTATTTGAAACGCATCAATTAAAAACAGTAAATATATTTTTTCTGAAAAAAGAGATCAATTTAATCATCTCAGACCGTAAGAACATTATGCAAGATGCAGCTAATAAACATCAGCGATCGTAGAATAGTAAGAACACAAGTAGAAATAAATACAAAATTAGAGAGAAGAAAATTAACTGAAGGAGGAACGAGAAACATAAACTACACAGAGATGTGGATCAAAAAGTATAACTACATAAACGTACTGCATAAGACATTCTCAAGCAATGCGATTAGAGATATCATAAATGTTGAGGATCTCGATAATTACATCATAAATAAGATAAAACAGCTGCAAACAGCGTACTTAAAAAGACAAACAACACCAGAAGACACACTAAATTAAAAAAAAAACAAGAAAACTAATAGACCGAAGAAACAAAGAAAAACTAAATATGCCAGACGAAGAGATAAAGAAATTAACAAAGACATTATAAAGCGAGTAAGATTAGACATATCAGAGTACAACGACAAAACTATTAGACAAACCATTGAAAAAACAAAGTACCAAAAGTATTTAGGAGGAGAATGCATAAAGGACAAAAAGAAATAGTAAATATAATGGATGACAAAGAGAACGCGCTGTGCAATCGCAAAAGATCCTAGAATATATTCAAAATTTTACGAGGATCTGTACTTGAAAACTTAAGATCCACCAACTAACCCAATCTAAAAACGAGCACCGTTAACCAGACACTATACAGGACATGCTCTCAATTAATAAACATAAAATAAAACAGGCACTAAAACAAATGAAAAATAATAAAGCTGCAGACCCGAACGGGATAGTAGTAGAACTAATAAAAGCAGGAGAGGGAGTTCTTTTGGTTCATCTAGAAACACTATTTAACCAGTACCTAGATACGGGCACCATATCCAAATCATGGAAAAACGCTAATGCTGCGCTAATTTTTAATAAAAGGAATAATAAAGAGCTAAAAAACTATCGTCCGATATCGATCTCATGTATAAACTTTTAACAAAAATAATAGCAACAGGAATAACTAAACTTCTGAACGAATTCCGAACTTCAGAACAGGCAGGTTTTAGAGGGGGGTATAGCACCTTGAACTACACACACACACCGTACGACAAGCTATGGAAAAAGCGCACGAATATAACTAACCCCTCTACCTATCTCTCATCGATTTTGAAAAGGCGTTTGACATGGTGGAAATGTGGACTCTGGTCAACGCATTAAAAAGATGCGGAATTGATTTAGATATATATATTTAATCAAAAAAATATACGAAAATGCAACAGTGACATTCCAGATATTCGAAAAGATGAACCCGATAAAAGTAAGAAATGGAATTAGCAAAGGGGATACCATCTCCCTGAAGCTCTTTACTAACTTATTAGATGTCTTTAAAGCTCGGAACTAGAATAAATTAGGAATGAATATCAATGGAGAATATCTGTCTGAAGATATTGTTTTACGCGGTCCATTCGAGTTATTAACAAATTTTTTTATCAAGACTGAGAACAGATAAAAACATGCGGTTTGTTTCAAAATACGCGCGCACTCTTTATGAATGCGCGACAGAGTTAGCAGCACTGCACGGCTCACAGCATTCTAGCGGCAACGGCAAGAGTGAGGGCTGTTTTTGATACTTAAAATTCCTACGTTTTCTCCATTTGCGTGGTGTGACACCAATTGAAATTCATCGGCAGTTGAGAAAGACATGTGGTAATTGTGTTATGGATGTGTCTAATGTGCGTTTGTGGGTGCGACAGTTCAAAGAACGCAGAACGTCGTGTGACAACAAACCAAGACAATCTCGGCCTCGCACCGGCCGGTCTGACGACATAATCAAGCGAGTGGAGAAACTTGTTTTGGAGTATGGAACACCAAAGTTGGAATTTCCGGGGGATCTGTGCGCATAATCTGCAAGAAGACCTGAAAATGCGAAAAGTGTCCTCCAGGTGGGTGCCACGAATGCTGACAACTTTGACTTCTCATGCTCCCTACTCACGGTTGTCGCACACCAATTCTGATGCAGGGTGATGTGGCATGCACCGCGCCTTAGGCGATCGCCATTATTACCCCTTGTTCAGGTGAATGCAGGTACTCAATTATTTTTAGTGCATGAGTAGACTAGCCGCCAGGCATCAGAGAGCACCGGGGAATAAACTCAGGTGCGTCAGCATCGCAGCTCGCCCTTTAACCACGGGACCACGCTGGCTTTTTCCATTTATTTAAAGGATCTCAATTTTTAACTACCTGTCTGTACTTACGGTATCTAGTTATGGGGAACTGCTAGTGATTCCAACATCGCTATCCTGTAGAGGTTTTAAAACAAGGTCTTGCGAGCCATCGTGGATTCCCTTACTACGTTTCCAACGAAGTTATTACACACAACATCCCTCTGGAATCCGTGCCGTGCACCGATTCAATGAGAAATACAGTGAAAGAGTATCAAGTGCATCCAAATGTGTTGGCTAATCAGTTAAACGTATGCGAAGTCAATGAAGTTCGAAGGCTAAAACGTCTGCTGCCATCAGACCTTATCTTAGGACTTAAGACTACTCAGACAAATATACTCTAGAGTTATGATTTAGATAATTGTATGGAGATCACCCGCTGGAGTGAGACTATATGTCCATTATTTACTCAATCAAAACAAACGCTTATTGCCCACGGACAGTTAAATTTTTTTTTAACTATACACAGATTTCTTCAATACAGACGAGCATCTGTCGAAAAGGAATAGAATACATTTGCTTCTTCAAACAAGTAAGCGGAAAATGTATTGTCGCTTACTTCTGTAATTTTTATTTATTGTTTTATTGATCTTAAAATTAAACATCTGCATTCCAAAATGCCTATCTTGTCCTAAATCGCTTAAACAATTTTTATATTGTAGAGCAATCAATCTTTCTTATTTATATTTAGGTTTTCCTTTTTCACCAAAATCTATCTGCTTTCCATAATGCTATATTTGCGCAAGCAAATTCTTCTAACGATTTTTACCCTCAGATATCTGATTTGACGTAGACTCTTCTCCGAGATAAAACATCACAAAACAGCGGCTTTGTAAACTGTAGCTTAATTTTACTACATTCACTCAGTCAAAAGAAAATTAGTTCTCTGGGGTGCGATTAAAATTTAGTTTTTGTGTTGCTTCAACATGCACATTAGCACATATATTTCAAAAAAGACGTCAAATACAATGCTTTTATTTGAATTATTTATTTATTTGCAACATCACTTTAACATGTACAAAAGAATAAATTATATAATTTTATATTACTTTTCCAACTAAGCCCAATTTTCATCTATTTTTCATACCACGTAAATTTTAATGTAAGTCTATTAAGAGGCCCCATTTAAATTTTGCATTATTGTTTATTTGTTAATATATAGAGCTGTCATTCTTCGACATGTAATTAGTAAAAACTATGCAGTTAACAGAAATGGAACTATTCTCTGTGGTACAACGTATTAAAATTGTGGAGATGTGCCATGGAAATGGTGAAAATTTTGCTAGTAGAGTACTTAAATGTGGAAATCCTTCGGTCGAAATAAAGCGATAGAACAACAGTTGTAAAATTTATCAAAAAAATTCAACGTTTCGGTCAAGGTTCCAATGCAAAGAATCTAAAATGTGCTCAGTCAGTCATATCTATTGGAAATATTTAGGCATAACACAAACTAGTCTGTACCATAAAGATTTGTGCATAGAAGCTTTCAAACCCCAACACAACTTATACTAGCAGATCATGAACCACGTCGTACAATTTGGTGTTAGAAATGAAAGAAACTATTCTTTATTTTTTAGAAAAATTATCCTGACTGATAAATTCCATTCTCACGTAAATAAGTAAACTGTCACTTTAAGGGCCTGAAAATTTAAGAGAAAGAGGCTAAGAACCTCTTGCCAGTGGATTACAGTTTGGTGCTCTTTTTAGGTTGGTGGCGTCTTGCCCCACATTTTTCGTGTTCTTTTAATAAATAGTGTACGTTATTGTAAAATACTGATTGACTTTTTTTAACTTTTTAACACTGGATGGTATAGACGAGGACGGCCTTTATTTTTTACAGGACGTTGAAACACGATTTGCGATGAGTAATTTCTTGAAGTCTTCAATTAGCTTCCCAGATTGTGAGAAGTAACATCCTTAAACTTTTCTTCCTGAATAAATCGCAAAATATTAGAACAATCCCAATTTTATTGCTATCAGTATGATATACAAATTTGACAGTTACGTATGAAATATATAATGTCGACCAAATGCCCTCCACGACTCTGCTGACATGCGATCATTCTTTTAACAAAGTTTTCCATAAGTATCTTCCATAAATGCGGCTCTATTTCATCACTTACACGTCTGATGTATTTTAGTTCTGTAGTCGTTGTAGGTAGACATAAACCCTTTTTTGAAATAGCCCTGTAGCAAAAAGTTTAATAGGGTTAGACCGCAAGATCGCGGTAACCCTCTGCGAAATAACACGACCAGAAAATTTGGTTTAAGTAAAGTGAGTGTCTCAGATGCTGCGTGACATGTGACTCCCTTTTATTGAAACCGCATGTCATTCAAGTTTAAATCGTTGGTTTCATTGAAAAAAAGTTGTTAACATCGTCCGATAGAGTACACTAATAACAATAATAGGGTTGCCAGCTTTACTAAAAAAGTACGGGCTGATGATTAATCATTTTAAAAGTAAGAATAATTGTATAGTTCATTACTTACGTCTTATTTGGGTTTCATATTGTTGCTGCGACTTTGTAGCTAGACTAATCGAGTACGTGCTTCTATTGTTAAACGCATTGTTTACGCATGGACATAACATTATGCAAGTTTGGCGAGTACGCAGACGACAGCATTAATATTATGCGCTGTCCCCTCAACATATGTCATAAAACGGCGTGTTAGTCAGGTTCATGGCACACGTAGTGACGCCAATAAACCCCGATATGGTTGTCCTAAATCGTCTCGGAATGCAAAGAATGTTGCCACTGTCCGTGACTAACAGTTCTCAAAAATACTTCGCCGTCATTCTTAAAACTCAGTATATTCAAGTCTCCCTTGCACATAATCTTAAAGATCGACTTATACATATTCGATCTGTCCAATACTTGATTTTTTTTCAGAAAAAGCAAATATTGCAATGAATGATATCATTTTACCTTCCTTATCCTATAAGGAAAGTAATATAATCGGGGAAAATTTGACCTACCCAGTTTTTCACATTTCTGGACGAATTATAGCCTCAGGACACCAAAAAAGTTGGTTTGGGCCATTGGTTTGAGTGTGTGTGTGTGTGTGTGTGTGTCTGTCTGTTTTTCTGTTTGTCTGTCAGTCTGTCAGTAAACAGGATATCTCAAGAACTATAAGAGCTAGAGACTTGAAATTTGGTATGCAAGTTACTTGTAGGTAGGGGACGCAGTGCGAAGCTTTTGGTAAAAATCGGCCGAGTCGTTTGGTCGTAAGGTCGCAAAATCTGTCGCAAAGCGGTCGCGAATCTAAACGGTTGAAGATACAAAAAGTTTATGAGAATAAAAATGATTTCTTATCATGAGATAAACATGAATTTAAAATAAAAGTTGGTAAAATAGGAACTCGAAAAAATTGAAGCTCAAGATTTTAATACATACACATCTCTTTACCACTCACACACACACACACACACACACACACACACACACACACACACACACACACACACACACACACACACACACACACACACACACACACACACACACACACACACACACACACACACACACACACACACACACACACACACACACACACACACACACACACACACACACACACACACACACACACACACACACACACACACACACACACACACACACACACACACACACACACACACACACACACACACACACACACACACACCACACACACACACACTCAAACCAACATAACATGGCCCAAACCAACTTTTTTGGTGTCCTGGGGCTATAATTCGTCCAAAAATGTGAAAAACTTGGTAGGTCAAATTTCCGCCGATTACATTACTTTCCTTATTATAAGATAAGGAAGGTAAAAATTATAATTGCAATAACAAATAAACTGTGTAATTAGTAGAAATGTTACAAGATATAAGAACCGTTGTATATAACCAGTCCAACTTTTTTAAATTTTTTGTACCGCGACTTTCTTTGTAATGCACCTGTTCCATAGCTTTCGAAAGCCTTTTGAATTATCTGAGCAAACGTTCCAGCTTCTCACAAAATTTGAGGTAAATTACCTCCTCCATTTACTTAATTGTTGCAAATGTAACGAGCTCATACTACATACGCTTATTCACTGGCGTTTTATCTTCAAACTTATTTGACTATTTTGAGGCATCCTCGTTTCTCGACTTTCTCTAGCTGCCCGGTTACATGGCAACCACTCAAAATGTTTTCATTATATTAACATTGGCTTGGATGTTTTGAAACAAACTGTGTATATTATTTTAATGCCCAACAAAACAGCCTCACAGAACGTAGAGAGTAATTCTGTACACCTTTATTTTACTTTCTTTTTTAAAAAATTAATTTTATTTTAAAGGGAGTACAAATAAGTGCCCGCCGTTTGAAAAAAGATGGCCCCGCCAGTAATTTATGGTTGAAATTGTCAGATGTAAAACGTCATATCCTACGATTGGACATCTGGCAACACCATAACTTTAAAATATTAGCGATTTTTTATCAGCACCACATTTTTTTGAACCGAATAAGAGTCATTTGCGGGAACTTTTAATTTACTTCTTTAATTTGAAGAAATATGCAGCATATGGAGAGGCTGTTTAAGTGAGAGAAGTTGTCGTGAGTGGTTTCATAAGTTTAAGAACGATAAGTTTGACTTCGAAGACAAAGAACGTAGCAGAAGACGCGGAATTGGAAGCATTATTGGAGGAGGATTCCTGTCAAACGCAAGAAAAACTTGCACTTACATTAGGAGTAAGTCAACAGGAAATTTAACATCGTTTAAAATCGTTGGGAATAATTCAAAAGCAAGGAAATTGGGTTGTATATGAACTGAAACCGAGAAACGTTGAACGCCGATTTTGCTTGCCAAGCATAAACGAAAGTTTTCTGCATTGTATAGTCACTGGTAATGAAAAATGGGTCTATTACGATAACCCAAAGAAGACAAAATCATGGGAATCACGTGGCCATGCTTCAACATCAACAGCCAAGTCGAATATTCATGGAAAAAAACTTATGTTGTGTATTTGGCGAGATCAGCTTGGTGTCGTGTATTATGAGTTGCTCAAACCGAACGAAACAATTACTGGGACTCTCTACCGAACACAATTGATGAGATTGAGCAGAGCACTCAAGAAAAAACGCGCCCGCTACTACTCCAGACACGACAAAATTATTCTTCTGCATGATAATGCTCGTCCACATGTTGCGGCGCCGGTCAAAACCTACTTGGAAACACTCAATTGGGAAGTCCTACTCCACCCGCCGTATTCACCAGACATTGCTCCTTCCGATTACCACTTGTTACGATTGATGGCACATGGCTTGTCTGAGCAATACTTCACATCATATGAAGATACCAAAAATTGGGTCGATTCGTGGATAGCCTGAAAAGATAAAGCGTTCTTTCGACGCGGTATCCGTATGCTACCAAAAAGATGGGAAAAAGTAGTGGCTAGCAGTGGATAATATTATACTTTAAATAAAACATAAGATTCTATTCTTTTACAATCAATGCCTAATTTTTATAAAAAGCGGGGAAACTTATTTGTACTCACTTTACTATTTAGACATTTTGTTTACTTTGTATAACATACAGACATTTAAAATTTATAGCAATTTAATTTGCCAGGGGTTTTTATTACTTATTTTTACTTGATCAGAATCACCAATAAGCTATTAAACAACATTTTGATAGTTTATTTTTTGCAACTGTTTATTTAAAAATTTGACAAGAATTCTGTCCCTCAAAAAGCTTCAATTATTCCTTTGATATTAGTATTTTTTATACTTTTAAATTTACCTACTGAAACATTCATATAAAAAGTTTGTTTTATTTTTACTAATGCTATCTTCTTATTATCAATTTTAATTTTATAGTCATATGTTGTTGTATGATTCCATCGTTTTTAAAACTTACTTATGTCAATAGAAAATATGTTAAGGCTATCTATATAATATGCCTTTCTATTGCATAATTTGAACTAGTAGAGTAGAAGAAAATATAGAATATGTGGAATTCAATGAAGTATCGTATTATTAGCCATATAATTGGCACCACTTACGCCACAAAGATAACAATACATTTATTGTAAGTAATAAAAATGTTATTTTTGAATATCTAAACATGTTTTTGTTTAGTGAGATTTTTTGAAGAACTAGCTTAAATAGGGTATTATTTTAAAATAGCACTCTGATTATAAAATTTGTAAGTGTGGCTAACTCGACTATCGTGTCTTTATAAAAACTTTGCCTTATTTTTTTCTTTTTTATAGTTCTATATAAAAATGCCCAACTAGGTAGGGGGTAAGGTACGTTAATAATAAAAGCAAGGATATATGAAAAAGCAGTGATCGCTGTTATACCAAAAATATCTCAGTACTCCCGTGTCATTTTTTAGGCTGTGTAAAAAATATTTAGCTCTTCTAACAAAATTTGGTCGTAAGCTAGTTTTTCTATTTACTGTTTAAACATGAAGAATTTTTTTAGCTTGGTAAAGCAGGTTTTCGCAATAATAATTTTTAATTAGCCAGAAGGCATTTGTCTTTACATTTATGCGACTCTCTGATTAATCAAAAAACTTTCTTGAAAAGATGTTTATATAAATTTGTAAGAGAAAGCCGTTGCGGAACTTTCAAAGCAGCTTTGGAAATCAAGACTTAAGCAACGGAATATGGATTATGAGTTACGCACATGGAACGTCAGGACAGATACAAAATCAGAATCGCAGCAATACAAGAAACGACATGGATAGAGCAAGGAATTTGAGATACAAGAACACACACTATTCTTCACAGTGGAAAACCGGGTGGAATTAAATCTAGCATAATAAATTATCAAGCAATTAATGAGAGAATATGCACACTGCAGATAAGGATCAAATTCTTCAACGTATATATTCTAATAAACGTACATTACGGAGGATAAGGATAGAGAAATCAAGGAAGCGTTTTACAATCGACTGGAACAAATATATGATAACTTGCTAAAAAATAATATTAAAATCATACTGGGGGATATGAATGCCAAAATAGGCAGGGAGAAAGAACATATTGGAACAATTGGTGCACATAATCTACATAAAGATACAAACGAAAATGGGGAAATGGTCATAGATTTCTCAAGCAGCAGAGATATGGTGGTTATTTCCAGGTGGTTTTTACATCGAGACATCAGTAAAATAACATGAATATTGCCAGATGGAGCAACTG
Source organism: Sinelater perroti (assembly GCA_036346155.1). Lineage (NCBI taxonomy): Eukaryota > Metazoa > Arthropoda > Insecta > Coleoptera > Elateridae > Sinelater > Sinelater perroti. The sequence goes on from JARFIY010000189.1 coordinate 4,925,706, forward strand.
CTCTTAATTAATAGATAAAAGAGGGACCTAAAATATATTGGATGTTAAGAACAAAACATCCCGGAAGACTAAAAAGAAATATAATTATCCCTATCCATAAAAAAGGTGTTAAGCTAACATAAAAATTATCGAGGGATCTCACTCATATGTGCCGTATACAAAATATTTACTTATGTACTAACTAAAAGAAAGTATTCAAAAAAACTCGTCGGCCAATATCAAGCAGAGTTCAGATTTGGCAGATCCACCGTTGATCAACTATTTGGTGTCAAAGAGATATTGAGACGAGCATAATAATAACTTCTGCCAGATCTATGACTCCATCAAAAAAGAGAAACTCTACGAAACAATTAACGAATTTGGAATACCAGGAAAATTAATCAGATTAATTAAGACAACGATGACAGACGGTGGCGTACGTAAAAATACAGAATCAGATAATAGATCCATTTGAAATAATACAGGGTCTAAAACAAGATGATGGGTTGGCCCCAATACTTTTCAACATTTGCCTGCAGTATGTCATAAGGAAAATGATAATTATCCCAATGAACAGACTGAGCAATAAATTCCTTCAATTATCAGGATATGCAGAGGACTTCAACATATATATATATATATATATATATATATATATATATATATATATATATATATAACACACACACACACACCACACACACACACACCACAACACACACACACACACACAATATATATATATATATATATATATATATATATATATATATATATATATATATATATAAAAACCTGAGGTAGGACTAACAATAAACATAGACAAAACAAAAATTTTAACACAAACACGTTTAACTAAATTGCTGCAAAACATAACCATTGGTGACGACAACCTGGAGCAAGTAATAAATTTTACTTGCCTGAGAGTAAAGCTATCCAAAGATAGAAGTGAGGAACTAGATATTCGAAGAAAAGTTGCTCAGGCAAACAAAGCGTACTTTGCTTTCCTATATATACTCAGATCCCGTAATGTACACCCAAAGAATAAGATTCGAATTTATAAGGTCATCATCAGATCTATAATTCTTAACACAGAATTTGGCAAACTATATCAACGTCTTCGAAAGAAAAATTTTGAGGCGCATACTTGGACCAAAGCAAGAAGATGGAACGTGGAGATCAAGATACAACCACGAGCTATATGAAAAATATAATCTTCATATCTCAATTTGCCAGATTCCAAAGACTACGGTGGGCCGACCATGTTTTTAGAATGGGGCAGCAGAGAATGCAAGGCTCGAAGGCGCCATTAGAGAGAGAGGGAAAAAGAGAAAGGAGAACAGAGAAAGAGAGAGAAGGAGAGGAGGAGAGAGAGAGTAAGAGGGGAGAAAAAGATAGAAAAGAGGGGAGGGTGAGAGAAAGAGAGAGAGGCGGAGAGATCACGGCATTTTACGTAATTGTCAGACTTCTTTTAAGAACTGGTGATGACAATTTTCGAAAATCTTTAGCATTACATTTTCGAGTTTTCTTAGGAATATACATATTTTTTTATCTGTCGAAAAGGCTGTCAGCAATTTTAGCTAATTCTAAATTGCCAATTAAATCACGTCAGTTTGTTTAGGTTTTGTGATTTTTTTTGTGATGTTACTTTTTATAGATGCTATAGTGAGCAGGTCATAGAAAATAGTTATAGACTAACGCTTGCCAACGTTTACCTTTGTTCCATTATTAAAAGCAATTATTGGAAGTTTTTACGTTTTTATTGTGATAAAATTTTGAAAAATGACTAAGGCAGCGTTGTTTTTGGATATATATATATAACACAAAATTGTAAACTGTGCATATCTCGACGTGCATCGAGTGCGTGTGGCTTATGCTTGCGGACTGTAGCCACAAAGTTAGTTTATGTTTTTTAGCAAGTGCATCACAAGTGGCTAACCACTGAACCAATTATCAAATATGGCTTAGATCAGGTGCGAACATTTAATCTGGGGCAGTCTGTTCCCACTTTGCTCCGTCTTTGGAGATAGAAAAGCACCATGTGTCTCAGACGATGCACAGAAACTGACGTTTCACTCATCACACCAAGCCCAGTCGCAAAGGTTTTCTTTATCCAAGGTGGCGACGTTTTCCGAATCATGTTTTTCATTTCGTTGAAAACAGTAGCCATTCTTCCCGTCGTTCTCCAAATTACCACAACTGCCACTTAAACACTCATTTGCAAGGACTTGAAGATAGTGTTGTTCTTCCTCGTAAGACATGTTGTACAAGTATATCTAAAAAAGTACAAAAACAACATAAAACAAATTTTTCTCTTCAGCTAGGAAAAAACGAAGTTCCAAAAACCACCATAACAATCAGAAATGCTTTTGTTTTAAACATTTATAGGTATAGGGTACCAAACCTCACTCAGGCTAGACTAGGAAAATCTTATTTTAAAAACATAGATAAAACATGGGGCCGGCGAAGAGATTGCTCTGTAAGCAATCCCAGAAGGAACTTAAAAAAACCTTTCGATTTCTAGAAATCTAGAAAATTATTCGACATAGAATTTTTTCTTCATTTTCGAATTCAGCGTAAAATTTCCTATAAGAATCCATTTTAAAATTTTTAAAAATCCATAATTTTGTGACGGCGACAGACAGACCGACAGACAGACAGACCGACAGACATATAGAATTCAGTAACGAACTTTTTAAGTTCGTTGAATATGAACCAAAGGTAGCTCTAAGCAATAAGACATCCTTTTCAAGATAATAAGAATTTGAACAGATAATTAGTAGTTCTTCCTTAGGACACATTTTCTAGGTCAGTTTGAAAGGGAAAAAAACTAATCAAATCTGATGACGGAATGTTGTCTTCAAAGTCAAACAAAAATTGTCAAATTTTTATTATTTATATTTATCCAAGGAAGGCATTTATCATTTTAGTAAATTATTTAAAGACATCGGATCTTCATCCCTTCAGGCTTTCTCGGTGATTTTATCACAAGTACTTATGAAAGGCATTAAAATAATATCATTTACATTTTTTACTAAATCTTCATCATTTTCGAGTAAAACAGGTACACCCTCAAGGGAAAAGTCCTTAAAACCAATAATCAGGTATTTTTATAGAATATTGTATTTAGTTACTCTACAGCTTTTAACTAAAACGAAAGAACAATTATAACTCTAAATTACACAAAAATTTTAAGATAAAAACGTAAGAGAACCACGTTTTGTGGTGAAGTAATTCTAACTGAATGTGTTAAAGTAGACATACGTTTGCAAGTTGACACCAAGTATATCTGCGTTAAGCGTTAACTCCGCCCGTTTTCTCTTTAAGATATTTATGTCTTGAACTCTATTTTACAATAGTGTAAAATTGCACATATTTGCAATTCTAAATTCTAATTAAAGGTAAAATAAAATAATTAATTAACCAGATAAAATAGCATACTATGTGAAGAGCACATATAAAAAGTAAGAAATTATATTTACGTAAACAGTATAAAATATACCCACCAAACTTTTTTCCTAAGCCGGGTTGCAAAAGAGCAAGGAGTAATAATCTCAAAAAGCAGACCTGGCTGATACCACCCTATAAGAGTCCATTCTTAGTGTAACGGGAAACAATAAGACCAATGGCTCTGATGCTGGAAGAAAATGAATAAATTTCAATGATAAGAAAAAGGGGACGAATCTTATATAAAGAAAAAATAGATCTTTTCGTTCTGCACAAATCTATCTAAAAGAACATCCTAAAATCAAACTTTCTGGTTCTCCAAGTTGAGAGTTGCCTGTAACCCAATTATCCGTTAAAATGTCTCAAAATGTAAGAAACCACAGACTAGAGCTCTACAACTTGCAACAATGTAATGACAAAAATACAATAGAAAGGATAATCGATATGATAGCGTAAAGCATTCAAACTATCAGAATATAAATGACCATATACAGACCATATAAAGAAACTGAATATCGTTATTATAACTTTAACCGAGACAAAGACAAAAATTGGAGTAAAAAATAGAGGACTTTGTATTTCTTTACAGTAAAGTAAAAAAAGTTTAATATTAGTAATTAAGAATAAATACAAAAAAAAACATTAAAACTTTGAAAGCATGAACGATCGAATAATAAAAGCAATTTTCGCATATTTGCTCCCACCGGCAAAAAATTAGCTTGAGTTAAAGAAAAATTTTACCATAACATACAACCCGCACTATAGGACATCGGAAACAACAGATAAACAATTCTAACGAATAATTTTAATGCATGTGTGGGAATTAAAGTAAAGGATAATTTGGGGAAAACAGACTTGAGTAGATAACACGACCTAAAAATTATAAACCGATTTTTTAAACATAAGAATATCCTACAGATACACTCGTATCCAATACACAAAAGATTGTAAGTTAATCATCGACTACATTGTAATAGAACAAAGCACTAAAGCATTATCTAGACTGGTATGGGAATGCATCAACGAACTCAATACACTGGCAGAACACAACACGGTGAAACTGTTATGGCACCCGGGCATTGCGGTATCTACTGCAATGAGAAAGCCGATGAATTGGCTCAGAACCTGCTCTAGGAATCTCACGAAGTGCTGCACGAAGCTTTATTAAGAAGAGGACACGCACTCATCATCGAATGTACTGAAAGAATCGACCCGGGTATAATTTCAACAAAACCTTCATTAAGGGACCTTGCCAAAAATATACATACAAAAATAACATATATTTGGAAACCAATCCTGAACCGGAATATTTCCAGACACAGCCTGTAAAGCACCTGTATCTGCTGATTCAGAAAGGACATCAATTACAGATTGGTTGTGAATTTACTTTATTAGGGTTATCACAATAAGCCATAGGCTGCACTGAACATGGATCCATCAAGGAAGACATACCTAAGCGGAAAAAATAGAACAAATACCCGAGTGTGTAAAGAATGCAGACTACCACTTATTATAAATAAAAGTATATTTTCAATATATACATAAAAGAACAGAACAACGTATAGACGAAAACAACATGGAAAAAGTTGAAATAATCAAATACAGTTATAAGAGTTTGAAAAAAGATAGTATAAAACACGTATGTCAACAAAGACTAAACCAAAAATTACAAAAATTGCAGATTATGAGAAAACAGAAGAATCATATGAACTTATTAAACAAGAAACGAAGTTTTGGGAAGAATATATAACATAAAAGTTAAAAGACATATAATGGGAAAATATAAAATAATATGTAAATAGACATAAATACATACAAAGAGCAAAAGTGGAAATATTAATATTGAGAGAAAAATAAAAAAATATGGGTCAGAGAATTCAGAAAAATTAAAACAGCGGATACAAAATACAGCAACACACAGAGTGATTAGAGAAAAATAGAACCAGATCATGGTCACAAAGAAAAACAAGAACAAAATGGAGTTCCAGTTAAGTAATCCTGCCTGGATAATTTGTTTTGTTTGAAAAAAATAATGGAGAATAAATGAACTGAACGAAGTCTTTATTTACCGTTTATTGACTTGACTAAGGCATATAACAACATCCCAGTAGAAAAGCTATAGAAAGTCTTTAAATCGCCAAATGTAAACAATGTGCTAATTATAACCATCTAAAAAACTACATAGTTCTTATATAGCAATTAAAATTAAAATAGATAATGATGTAACAAAAGGATTTATAGCCAATAGAGGCCTCAAACAGAGACGCTGCTTTTCTTCTATGTTATTTAACATATACGTAGAATATACCTTGAGAAATTGGAAAAGGGAATGAGCAGACAAATTTATACTATACCTAACTATAAAGTAAAATAAAGTTCAGGGTGTTTCAAAAAGAATCATCCGATTTAACATGTTTATATCATGAAAAATATCAACTCAATATGCACCCTTTTGAATGCACGGCATATGTATAATTTAATGTGGCTGCTCTGTACCCCATATCCTAACATTATGAAGGTTTACCTTACCACTTAAACAAAAAGCAGCCTTGTCAAAAAACATTAAGCGTGTTACAAAATTGTCATTTTTCACCACCTTGTCAAAGATGAATTCATACAACTCCACACGGCAGTGTGAATCCTGTACGGTCTCATAATCAAACGTTGCCGTAAAACACGCCAGATAGACATTGAGGAAATGTTTAGTTTTCTACCGGCACGGCGAGTAGATTATTGGGAGCTACATGCGAAACTGAGCTAGAGGCGCTCCACATCTTCGTCTGACACGCGGGGGCGGCCACTGGATTTTCCTTTACACAGACAACCCATGTCTTGGAATTGCCTCTACTATCGCTTAATGCTCTGCGCGGTAAGAGGTTCTACACCATATTGTCGCCAAAAATCACGCTGAACAGTTGTTACGGACTCACACTTCGCGAAGCATAAAACACAAAATGATTTCTGTTGTCCAGTCACCATCGTAACAAACACTGAAGTGGCAGATGCACGAAGCACGCTGATGCTACCAATCGACAACCGCGTGAAATTTGGAAATTATCTCTTTCTAACAGTAAATTGTTCGATCAAAACTGATTAAAAGCTAAATAGTTATAATTTTTTATATAGTATAATTCTTTTTCAAACACCCTGTATATGAATATATAAGAATTATCAGAAATTGTTAAATTATAAAATGACAAAAGAAAAACATGTGAAAGTTATTTAGGTATAATAATAAAAAAAAGGTAGCTCAGATAAAAAATAAATTATAGACCGAATAATGCAAGAAAACAAAGAAAAAAGCTTAACAAGAAAATATAACATCTGCGATATAATAATAAAAAACATATATTTATATAGTGTAGAGATAAATTTATGTGGAAAAACAATCATATTCTGGATTAAAAAGTTTATCATACACTACAATAAATATCTAAAAAGACACGATTACGTCTTTCCCATAGAAGATGGTTGTTGATAATAAGAATTATATTTCACAAAGTTAGAAAATTGGGTAGGCTTGTACCGCCCTTCCATGCGGGCTGCCTCCAACAGATAACATGATGTAATCAGAAACTTGTCAATAATCTTCGTATGCCATATTTTCATAGCATAATAAAAACATAAATTTTATAAATGGCAAACAAAATAGCTACGGGTAAATAGTTATTTAGTATGCCAGTGTGATTGTAGCACATTACTTGACGGGCAAACAGTACAACCGCTTGGATCAGCTATTTGCACTCCACTGTGGTGATTAAGTTCTCAAAATGGTTGGCCTACGTTAAACTTTCTTCCCCCCGTACTATCCGACAGAGGGTATTCCAGCACGTAACCATAAAAGCCACGAGTAATGGAGGTGCCGTGGCCTTCAACACTGGAGAAGAGCGTTAGAAGATATACTCCTGAGTGGTTGGCACGTCGAAGTCTTGACATAAGCCTGTATTTCTGACAAACTAAGGAGCGCCAAAGATGATCCTTATGGCTTGATTCAGACAATCTAAAGTTTTTACTTGCATTATGACCCTCACACGGAGTATAATTGAACGGATGATAGTCTCATATAGTGTTAGCTTCTTACAAAGGGACAGTCGGCTCCCGGGATTTAACAGGAAGTCAAGGGCCTGGTGGGTTGCCTAGGAGAGCTTCTGGTCCAAGGTCGCTTCTAGGTATTGTGCTTTTTCTCTCTAGGGTATATCACGGTCGGAGATTCTGAGTTCGTCAACGAAGTTGGGTCTTTGTGGAAAATAATATAACGAAATACTTTTCAGCGCTCACTTCTATTCTCCGTTCTTTGAGCAAGCTCACCTGCTCATCCTGGACGGTTGTTGAAAGCTTGACAGCACCGCTATGTTGTTTGTGTACTGGGCTATCGTTGTGGGGATGCCCCGAATTAAATGTTAAATAATTCCGGGTACAGCACCTAGCCCCTGAGTTTGACCCGAAGATGGACCTGATCAGCTGAATTATTGGCAGTGTGATGGACGCTGAAGCCATCTTGTAGACGAGGTTGTTGCGTCAAACGTTATTGAAGGTCTTGACCACATTTAGAAAGACTGCTGCGATGGTGAACTTCTTCTAGAAATTTAACATCTCTTCTACCACCTGAAAAAATTGGTGGGTGGTGGAATGGCCAAGATGGAAGGTTTTCAAATGCTATGATGGATGTTCTGTTCTACCAGTTTTTCTAGGGTCGGTAAGAAACTCACGACGTTCCTGACTTTCCAGGGGCTGGGAAAGTAGCAGAGACTGAAGTCAACGTTGGCGATTGCGGGAGAACCGGGAAAGCTTGCAGCGCTCGGTTTGAATGTCTTGGTGCCTTCCGAGCTTAGTGAGCTTTTTGTAAAATAATTCTTTAGATAATAGTGTAGAATGATTGCTTCATTACTTTTAAAAGTACTGCCATCAGACAAAGCATGTTTTACTAAACATGATATAATTATCAAAAACATATATGTGTGGTTATCGCTTATAGTGCAATTAGTATATGCCAGTTTCAGGAACGATTCAATGGCAACGTTGATGATGGCATTTTCCACAATTATTTACTCCCCGCATAAGTGATAAATATTAGTTTGCATAAAGATGCGTACGATAATTTGCTAACGTTCGCAGAGATAGATATTATTTATCACCGTTCAGCACGATAGTATGCTACCTTATCCATAAAGTAGATATTTCTCAAACAAATAAGTATGTTGGAATTCTTTAGTTTAATAGCTATCGTAATACCTGAAGTCCGTTGAATTATTTTTTCTGAGAAAATACGGATTTGTTTGTTTGTTTACCAACGAAAAATCGTCTTAGAACTAACACATCAAGACGTCACTTTAGTAAAAAGGCCTGGAGCCATCTGGGCACGGATTTTTCCACTTTGTTCCTAAGACATCGTTAAGTAGTCCTAAGAAATGATAAGCGCAGAGTCAAGGCAGATCCGTAAAAAGGTTATTCACTACTATTTAATGCATTTGTTTTAATTTGACTAGAGTGGAAGCAGATAATGTCTTAAAAAACAAAGACTGGATCAATCAAACCATCGAGTGTTTTTGACCTACAGGTGGCTTTCAACTTCACCAGTAAACTGGACTAGTATTGAGTATTGACCACGTTCAACTCATTGGTTCCACTTTATTTGGCTTTGACGAGTCCACGTTCATCTTCGTTCACTACTACATACTTGCTGATTTCGATGTGGAGGTTTAATAACATGTCGCACAATGACAGCACATAATAGCTGTTTAGTCAACGCAACTGCTGCTGGCGGTGACATTAAACTAGCCTACATGCACAGATAGACGCGCCCATATTAGCAATGGAACAAAAATCTCAGTTAGATTTGCCTTGCCTACCGATTTAAAATAAAATAAATTAAAATCTATAAAATTAAACAATTTCAGTCACAATTTAACGCACTATTCCACAACAGATACATTTTTTTAGAAATAGCAACTTTTAAATATACGTATCAATTAAATGAGATGGCATAAATGACACAAAAAGTAAGTATTATTTATAAAATGTAAGTTTATAATTCAAATTCTGGCAGTGACATAATAAGATGAAAGTGTGCATTATTGGTTGCAGCCGTTGCGTATTTTTTATTAGTATTGTCTCCTTTTTCTACCTGTGGGGCGTATAGCTCTTAATCCTATTATGTCACTTTAGGCGAGAAATCGTTTTTAATTTTTTTCTTGAAAATGACGGTTCTTTCAGAAAAATGCCAAAATACTTACTCCTACTTTTTATATATATCTAGCGCAGATACTCCATTTCTTGAGTGGAACAGTCCAATGGACTATGTAATGTACGTTTCGCGACAACGTAAAAAGGTCAACGTAATTTCAGCGAAACAATAAAATCCAGCACTGTTTGAGTTATTCCGGTAAATCATATTTTACAACGATATTCATGACGCCAAATTTCTACGAAGTTATTCCGTTGAAGACAAAACACCTTACAAGCGCTTGATTTTAAATTCTGTTCAGGTTCTGTCTATATTAACCTTGCAAGGCGCCCAAAGTGAAGTTGTTTGTTCCTAGAAATAATTGGAATTTTAAATAAATTACTAATTTAACAAGCTTCTGTGCGCTTGCAAAAAGATCCAGTAAGGAAATTCAGTGAAGGTCTGTAATAACTGCATGCACTTTTATTTTTTATGTAGCATTCTGAAAATAATTTTACATGTTAACTTATGTCGTTGATATTAAAATTTTAATATCTGCATAATAATTTCAGAACTTTAAAATTTCGGCAAATTTTAAAATTACAAGATTACATTTTATACATGTACGAGGATGGGATAACAAGTAATGTGAACTGAGATTCCAGAATTACACTAGTAAATATTAATATATTAGGTTATATTCCATTTTGATTCACAACATTTGCTAGAAAAGTTCTAAAACTGGGTTCCTAAAAAATAAGTTATTTAACTTTGTCAAAACAGCCCACTTGGCTACCTATGTATAGCCGTTTGTCAGCACACCTGCCACAGCCGTTTGGATTGCTGCAATATTTTCACGAGAAAAGATATTACAAGTCAACAGGTTGGATAAATATGTGGTAAAGCAAGGATATAATGTTTGACCAGATATCGCAGTATCAGTAGGGGTCTTGCATTGTTGTGCAACAAGAACCGTTGCTTAGATGCCTTCAAATCAGAACGGCGCCGCTAAATTTGTTAACGCAAACGTTTCAGCACGTCAACATAAAAGTTTTGGTTTAAGGTTTGTCTTTCAGGAAGATATTTATAGCAAACCAAACCTCTATCACCAAAAATGCGATGAACACTGTCTTTTCTTTCGAAGGTTTTTACTTTAGGAGGCTGGTGAACCATGATTTGGTCGTTCGATAATTTGGCGCTTCTTTTGAAGGTCACACTGCGAGCACCAATTTTTATCCCCGTCTCTTCTGGTTCTTTTTGTTCTTTGTGAGTGTGTAAGGAACTATTTTTGCATTAAGTTTTCTTAAAATATAGTGAAACATAGCTCTATTTAATTTTAGCTCTGATATATTGTAACGCTACGGTCTTCTTGCAATAACTCCTCCAAACGTTGCACATTTGTAGCGGTATGTAATGTTGAGAGACGAATAATTTTGGCGATTTTCTGCAATGAATATCTACCCTCCCAAAACCTTTTATGTCATTCAAGGATACGGCTTCTCGGTAATACTTCGTCGCCATATACTTGCTGTATGATATTTTATGTTTTATTAGGGGGTTTAATTAACCTTCTGCTTGAAATTTACATCCGACATGTCACTTGCGTAACTTCTAACTAAATCCGCCAAGCCTAACAGTGGGTTATTAAGTACACCTAGTAAGTCTACATGAAAACTGTTCTGAAGCTATGTCTGTTGAAAACATATTAGGTAAGTGAGTAACATCCATTTCTTGTGTTTGAATAAAAAATCAGTGTTACGTAAGTAGTACTAGTAGCAAAATTTTACTATAACAATTAGTTTGACTTCAGTGAACATTGTAAATGAAGTCGGTACTGATAATTAAAAAGGGTCCCACCGGTTAAGATAGGCGAAATGCCCCCAGATTCGGAATTTCTAATGAACCTAATAATGTTTTATCTTGAGGTAAAAATTATACGCGGACATAGTTCATATGGTCCCAACCCCCTTCCCTCTCCCTCCTAGGGTCAAAAAGGGTTATTTTTTGTTTTAATTTTTTTTCTATTGATGTGTTTCATGCAAAATTCTGAAAAAATTCATCAAGGTAGGTTATGAATAGACCTATCAGTAAAATTTTTTTCAATGACATCCAAGGTCATTTGGTATTTAAAAAATAAAAACAAAATTTTGTTTTTGAGCTAGAAAGCGTTGAGTTGCACGCAGTTTTTTTCACTATTTTATAAAAGTCCATTAATTTTACCTCTAACAGGAACTTTTAACACATTTCGTGTGGTGCGCCACCCTAAAAATCCAATTTTTCGCATTTTTTCGATTTTTCGATTTTACAGGTAAGGGTTGATATTTAGCAAGAAACTAATTGAAACTTTTTATAGCATTTTATAAGACAAAAATTTCGTTTTTTATTTTTTTCTAGCTCTAATATTAAAAAAGTTATGACTAATTAAAAATTTTTTTCTACTTGATTTCGATATTTTCCAATTATAACGGCGCAGGTGGATATTTAGCAGAAAACTCATAAGACATGTTTTGTAGCATTTTTTAAGACGAAAATTTTAGTTTTATTTACATTTTTCCCTTAATACAAAAAAATTATGTGTAAATCAATTTATGTTTCTAAAAATTACATAGTTAGTTCTTAATTTGTGATTATAGTAAATTGAATTATAATAATATATAATATATATGTAAACTACATTTTTAATCTTCATCACTGTTTTCATTAATCGCTGGTACAAAGTTATCTATATCGAAAATATTGGACAGCATTTCGGCGGGACGTACTATTTTTGATAACCATCGGCCGTAAGAAAGATGATATATCAAACTAGCCACGTGAGAACAACATCTAACAGTGCGTAGTCCATTAGCAGAAGTACAACAGTATTGTTGTATCGCATCGATACCTGCGCTTTCTTTGTTGTATTTTACATAGCATTTGTATTCTTTCGATTTTATATGACGTGATCTTACGTCAAACCTTACAATGCCTGGTTCCTCTTTAATGAATTTTAATATCAGTATTCCATCCTCTGTAATCATTTCTCCTAAGTAAGATAATGCTTGAGCGAGTTGGTATGAACCGATAAATAAGACTTCAAGATCTTCCAAAGTCTATTCAGGAAAATCCATAAGTTCTTCTGAAGTTGTACTTTGGAAAGGGACTGATTTTTTATTCAAGTTTTCTGCAGCAACCTTTTCAGCTAAATCGTTGACCTCCAGGTATGTCGATTTCATTCTATTAACTATAATATTTGTCTTATTATCCGTAAGGTTAAGTCGTTTTCCGAATTGATTTTGTAGAAAACATGCAATTCGACATCATAGCCCAGTAACCGGCAACATGCTGTTTCGAAATTGGTTGTGCAATAATCGGTATTTTTGGCACAAGATACCGTGAATCGCTTCGATTACCCAACGAAGTTTAGTGACAAATCTCGAAAAGTTTGATTCTTTAGCAGCTAGTTGATTTCTTTTACCTTTAAGAACTGGCATGAGGACCGTGAATCCTTTATTTTTCAAATGGTCCACAACATCTCGAAAACTTCTATCCAAGATAAAAATATCTCCAGGTTTAAGAATTTTGCTGATACCATTTGGGTTATTTAATACGCCTTCTAAGATTTGAGCATCTTTAATATTTGCGTTAAATGGTCCAGGTAAATCAACTACATATCCATTTGAAGTGCAAATTGTAAAGGGCTTGCACAACGGTGCCTTTTTTTGTCCTGAATATGACTTTTTTTGATAAATGTTGTTACTGCTTTTTTCGTGTCGAAGATAGGTTCCATCACATATTAATATTAATTTATTATCACCAATATCGTGTAGTAATTGAGTTATTGGTGCTGTTTGACTAAGAAAAAACTCTCTGCTCTTAGAATCTACTACAAAATATTCTGGTAGAACTTCTTTCTCAAAACAATCCAATACTGAATGAATAGAATTATTTACAACTCGCTCTTCAACTTCCATTGCAGCTGCAATAAGGTTATCTGAGTTTCCAGATTTTAATTTGAATAAAAAAATGATGAGAGCTTGAAGTAGATTTCGATTGCTAGAATCCCGCATTGTCCTCAGCATTCCACGTAGCTCAAGAATATGTTTCAACGAATGACCAGTTAATAACTTTATTCTTTCTTCTGACATATTTAGATCCGCATATTTGTCTATAATACGTAAATCTGAAGTTGATAATTTGTCCAGAAATTTTTTAACTTCATCAATTTCAATATCGGATTCGTTAGAATAAACACTAATGTTGAGTTCGTTCTCATAAAAACGTGAACCTAATAAATGTATTTTACAACATCGGTTTCTTTTGGGAATAAAAATTCGTTTTTTTACAAAAACTTGGATTCTTGCTTCAAAGGTACATCACACATATTGTATCCTGAAAACAAATGAAACAATATCTTTTAGTCGAAATTATGCGGTCAAACAGCATTGTTACAGTTTCTGGTGGAACTTTTGGATAGGTATGCTAAATCCTGATGATCAACTTGACCCTTGCGAAGTTAGAGGTTAAATCTTCATTAGAAGTTAAACTGTCTTGACTCTTCATTTCAGAACTTTCCGAGTTACTGTCTAATTGCGTTGCAAGATCTTCAATATTTCCTGATTCTTGAAAACATGGAACATCTTGAATGAATGAATTACTAGATTCCAATGATTCAATGGGTTGTTGCGAAGGTGCGGTTTTTGTTATTTCTTCCGAAATCGTAGAGCTTTTACTAGAGGTCAACGATTTAGCTGAAAAAGTTGCTGCAGAAAACTTGAATAAAAAATCAGTTCCTTTCCAAAGTACAACTTCAGAAGAACTTATGGATTTTCCTGAATAGACTTTGGAAGATCTTGAAGTCTTATTTACTGGTTCATACCAACTCGCTCAAGCATTATCTTACTTAGGAGAAATGATTACAGAGGATGGAATACTGATATTAAAATTCATTAAAGAGGAACCAGGCATTGTAAGGTTTGACGTAAGATCACGTCATATAAAATCGAAAGAATACAAATGCTATGTAAAATACAACAAAGAAAGCGCAGGTATCGATGCGATACAACAATACTGTTGTACTTCTGCTAATGGACTACGCACTGTTAGATGTTGTTCTCACGTGGCTAGTTTGATATATCATCTTTCTTACGGCCGATGGTTATCAAAAATAGTACGTCCCGCCGAAATGCTATCCAATATTTTCGATATAGATAACTTTGTACCAGCGATTAATGAAAACAGTGATGAAGATTAAAAATGTAGTTTACATATATATTATATATTATTATAATTCAATTTACTATAATCACAAATTAAGAACTAACTATGTAATTTTTAGAAACATAAATTGATTTACACATAATTTTTTTGTATTAAGGGAAAAATGTAAATAAAACTAAAATTTTCGTCTTAAAAAATGCTACAAAACATGTCTTATGAGTTTTCTGCTAAATATCCACCTGCGCCGTTATAATTGGAAAATATCGAAATCAAGTAGAAAAAAATTTTTAATTAGTCATAACTTTTTTAATATTAGAGCTAGAAAAAAATTAAAAAAAACGAAATTTTTGTCTTATAAAATGCTATAAAAAAGTTTCAATTAGTTTCTTTGCTATATATCAACCCTTACCGGTAAAATCGAAAAAATCGAAAAAAATGCGAAAAATTGGATTTTTAGGGGTGGCGCACCACACGAAATGTGTTAAAAGTTCCTGTTAGAGGTAAAATTAATGGACTTTTATAAAATAGTGAAAAAAACTGCGTGCAACTCAACGCTTTCTAGCTCAAAAACAAAAATTTTGTTTTTATTTTTTAAATACCAAATGACCTTGGATGTCATTGAAAAAAATTTTACTGATAGGTCTATTCATAACCTACCTTGATGAATTTTTAGAATTTTGCATAAACACATCAATAGAAAAAATTAAAACAAAAATAACCCTTTTGACCCTAGGAGGGAGAGGGAAGGGGTTGGGACCATATGAACTATGTCCGCGTATAATTTTACCTCAAGATAAAACATTATTAGGTTCATTAGAAATTCCGAATCTGGGGGCATTTCGCCTATCTTAACCGGTGAGACCCTTTAAAATGTTGAACTTCGATAAAATACTTAAAAAATAATTGCCAGTAAAATAAAAGATGTTATAGTATATACATTAAATAAGGATACCCTTTTCTTGCGAACTGTCTTCTTGCGAAAGAGGAATAATCAAAATTGAGGGTATTTTTTACAAACTGAAAAAAGTGTCAACCCAAAAATAATTGGTGGTTCTATACATATTATTTTAAATTATAACACAGTGGTATCTATATTTAAAAATGGGTGCATTTAATATTTAAAAAAAAAACTACACCACAAAATCGTCCACAAGATGGGTGCTATTAGAGAAGAATAACAAGTTATAAATCAACTTCCTCGGGTTGGTTTAGATATATTTTTTTATTTTAAATACTGCACATTTACAGTTTGTTGAACATCAACGATAAGTAAATAGTTTGGCTAATAAACATGCAAAATTTTGTAAGAATAAAATCCACAGACTTCATTCTTGGTTAGTAAGATTGAACTGCGTCGGTGATGAAGAGGTTACAGATTACACTGTACACTGAAATCGTGTCTAATGGATCTTTTAAACGTTGAATACACTGTTTTTCAAGCAAATTTGCTGCTAGGGTATTGGGGTGAACACTAAGTTTTGTTAGTAGGTTGCACTAGCTCAGCAAATTTCCTCGTGTACGGTTGGGAAAGGAAGATTCTGTTAAAGAACCCAATTAGGGACATAACGTGGGGCGTTAGATAGCGTCTTTACAACTTTATTTTGAAAGAGTTGAAGGATTAGAATTGAAGTTCGTATGTCCATATCGGTTTGATGACCGTTTTATGTAGCAGCAACTTATTTTCTTAGGATAAGGGGGAGGTTCTTCCAATTAACCGATACATTTGTCGAAATTTGAGCCCTAATTGCATTCGTTTTTTTATTATGTGTATTTTCCATGTCAGGTGTCTGTCCAGATAAATTGCCAAGTATTTAACATTATCTTGTTGTAGAATAGGTTCTCCATTAAGCGTCACTGATGGCCAGGTTTCTGTCCATACTGTAAAGATAATTTGTGTAGATTTTGTTTCGTTAACCTGTATACGCTATAGTTGTAGCCTGGTATGTATTTTATTAAAGATGCCTTGGAGGTAGTTAAAAGCTACACGATGGTCTAAGTGTGATGCTAGCATGGCTGTACCATCGACTTAGGTAATTGTGAGTGTTTGAGGGTTTGTGGTAAAAAATTGGTCCTAATATACTTTTCCAATGGCACTTCTGAGTATATTGGATAGAGTTCAATCAATACTTCCCTTAGTTTGATTTGAAAAGTTCGTCCTTGTAGGTATGACCGGATAAGTTCATACATTTGTGGAAGATTCCTTCTAATTTTATATATTAGTCTTGTGTGTTAAACCTTATCGAAGGCTTGTCTAGAGATAAGAAATACAGCAGTGCAGTATCTTTTAAGATTTTAATTTGTAGTTTATTTTTGTCACTATCCGATGAACTTGTTCTATTGTACCGTGTCCTTTCCTGAAACCAAACTGATGTTGTGGTAGTATATTCTGTCTGTAAGCTTGGTTTGTAGTTTTTGTAGAAGCCGTTTTTCAAATAGATTTTAGAAACTATAGGTAGCAAGCTAATTGGTCGGTAAGAGGTAATGTCCTCTGAGTTTTTTTCGGGCTTTGGGATCATTAGTATTTGTGCAACTTTCCACTATTTGGAGAATATAAGTCATAAAACTGCGCTGCATATATATATGTAATTAATTTAAAGTCATTTTCTGGCAATGTTTTAATAGATCTATCGCGAGTAAATCATATCCTGGTGCTTTATGCAAATTAAGACTTTTGACAGCAGTTATTACTTGTTTGACTTTTACGAGCTTTAGAGGAGGTTGCGCTTCAAGTGGTTCCGCTAATGTGCGATAAATTGTTTGTTCTTCTTCCACTGTGCAGGTTATGAGTAATGGCTGGAACATTGAAGACATCTGATTTGCAAATGCTGTTGCTTTTTCTTCGTCGCTTTGAGCCCAGCTACCATCTGGGAGTCTAATCTTTTACTTTCTTCGTTGCTCTCCGGAGTGGGGAATCTGTAGTCTCGCAAGGTGTTAAAATGGATAGGTAACTTTGTATATCCTGATTTTTGTGATGTTTCAGGAAAGTTTTTAAATTCTGGGTAGCATTGTTAAAATTAGTTTTGTCTTGTGGGAATCTACTGTTCTGCCAAATACGTCAATGTTTTCGTTTCTCAGCTATTTTCTGTTTAATAATCAGAGAGGAACGGTTAAGTGTACCCTGTTCTTTGTTGTCAGGAGTTATTTCCCAGGTAGCATCCTGTAAGGTTTAGTTGAGATGTTCCACTGCATAGGTCTATGTCCGTTTTCAAAGGAATGTTTAATTTTACCTTTTCTTTGATGATCTCTCGAAAGTACTCCCAGTTTGTTCGTTTACTATACAAAGTGGGAGGAGTACTTCTTGTTAGTACTTTTGCGCTGTATGTTATGATTACCGGGGAGTAGTCAGACGAAAGATCTAGAGTGGATTCAGCTTCGGTGTATCTATCAGATATTTCTTTGATCACACAAAAATCTAGGAGATCAGGAAGTTTTCGTCGATCGGTAGGCCAGTAAGTAGGTTGACCTGTTGATAGATATTGAAGATTGTTATCTTGGATGGATTTTAATAGCTCTCTGCCTCTGGTGACCGTAACCCTAGATCTCCAAGTTTGTTGTTTTGCATTACAGTCTCCTCCTGCTATAAAGCGGGGTCCAAGCATTTAGTAAGAAGTCGGTTAACTGTTGTTTGGTTATGTTGTGCTTGGACGGGCAGTAAATTGCAGAAAATACTATTTCCTTGTTCTATTCTTGTACAATGTTGGTGGCGGATTGTAAGTGTTTCTAATGATTTTTGGGAAGTTCATAGTGCTTTAAAGTATCTTTAACTATGAGTGCAATTCCTGCGTGAGCGGTGTTGTCTGGATGATTGGTTGCATAGATTATATGTATGGATATTTGTATGTACGTTTTCGGCGTGAAATGTGTTTCCGATATCATTATAATTAATGTTGTTGTGCACTTTAATGTTTTTATTTTTATTTTTCTTAAGCTGAAACAAGAGATAATAAAAAATGTGTGCAGCTAGTGAGTCGATTGTTTTGCTCTCAAGTGTATTTACAAAATAATTTTCTCTTGGTTGAAAATAATACAATGGTGAAACCTGTATAGTACGTTTAAATAATTACAAAATCAGGGTTATAGAAATCAAAATTTAATCTCAACTACAAAAGCATATATTTTAATTAATAATAAGTTTTTTTGAGATTGACACGCATTTCGGCGCGTTCAAGTGAGGAATTCATTAATTGTTTTTTTTTTGTGATCTTGTTTATAAAATTCCACTCAGGGAAGCTGAGACGGCTGTAGTTGCCTTTATCGCCAAAATCTTCAATTTTGTGAAAAGATAATCGTCACACGGAAGCAAGGTCCAGTGAATACATTAAATAAACCATTACATACATTTGTCACTTCTTGATTTACTGTTAAGTGAGCATCAAACGCCAATTATTTTTTTATTTTCTTTCGATTACTGCGTAATATAAATGATGAATTTTAATATGTGAAATTCTTGCAACATCCAGGCAGTCACACTATGATAAAAAGCTAATGAGTGCAGTGCCTTTTTATGAAATCGTTTGTTGATACGGTATCTGGGAATATGTAGAATATGAAGTATGGCCATACATCGTACTTTAAGTATTTTTTTATTTTTAAACTATTGATACAAACACTATAATTATGTACCTTTTCGACTCGTATGTTTTTAGATTTCTTTAACTTCTTAAATTAAGACGGTCACACTTAAATTTCTAGAATTTTTTATGTACTTTCAAATTTTCAAGTTACTGAAAAGTATAAAATTCAGTCTCTCTTTATTGCAACAAAGACAGGTAAATTTTGCTACATGTATTGATTATAATTTAATGCTAAAAACTAAAATTAACATACAAAGAGGTCGCCACCTTTTTAGAACATTTTGTTTTTATTTTTTACGAAAACAAATCTCAAAACTAAGCAGTTTTATTTCTATCTTTGGACTGTCCCCAATTACTGCACTTCAACCCACAGCTCCTAAAACGAAAATAAAAAACTTTCCTCCTGACAAGCATCTAGTTTTAATGATGTCCTGTGTCAGTTTCTTGTGTAACTTTGCGATACGTATTTTCCTTTTGTTATTCTCTTTATCTTCCGTTCATTTACGAAAAATAGCTTTCAAGTCATTATTGTAACCTTTACACACTGATTACTTCTAATATATAAACAGACGTAAACTCTAATGACTGTGTTCTCCATAATTGTTTAAATTTGATGAATCATAATAAATAAAGCTTTGTGCTTTAATAGTGGGTTGGCGAATAAGTTCGTTCGGTTTTATTTAACAGTTTTATTTAAACAAAAAACAATAATTTTAACAATAGAATAATCAATAATGTATTCTCCGTTACTGTTTACGACCTGTTCCCACTTCTCGGCTAATTTGTTGATACCGTTCCGCCAAAAATCGCCCGGTCTGACGTCGAAAAAGTTGTTGAGCCAGTTTTTGAGGTCCTCTTCGTTGTTGAAGGTAACGCCCTTCATATGGTTCGACAGGGGCGGAAAAGATGGCAATCTGTTGGCGCAAGGTCCGGAGAGTACGGTGGATGCTGAAGAACCTCCCATTAGAGCTCTTGAAGGGCGGCTTTGACGACTTGGGCAACGTGGGACCTGGCGTTGTCGTTGAGCAGGATGACTTGGCCTTGTCTATAGGGCCTTTTCAGTCGAATAGCTTCATTCACGCGGTGTAGCTGGGCAATGTAGAGCTCCTTGTTGACCGTGGCGTTCTTTTCGAGCATTTCCCAGTGCACCATGCCCTCCCAGTTCCACCATACGCAGATCATAGTCTTTTTTGGGTGGATATCCTGCTTTACTCTCGGCTTCGGAGTTTCTCCTGGAGCCACCCACTCCTTTCTTTGCTTCGTATTGACATATAAGCACCATTTCTCATCTCCCGTGACGATTCGATACAACAAACGTTGTTTGTGCTCACGTGTTGCTCGATGGCGGTCCAGATGTTGTGAAGCAATTGGAGGGCGATTTTCTTTGTTGTTTTCTGTAAGGTCGTGAGGCACCCAAGCTCCCAATTTTTCGACAAACCCCATTGAATGAAAATGGTTTAGTATAGTCTGATGATCGCAGTTCATTTTTCCGCCAATTCGCGACTTACTTGGCGACTGTTCTCTTTCCAAAGTGCCTTAAGACGCTCTTCATCGAATTCCGAAGGTCTTCCATTACGGGGCGTATCATCCAGGTCAAAGTCGCCATTTTTGAACTTCGCAAACCATTTTGTGCTGCAGCTGCTATAACATCTTCCGTACACACTGCATATGTCCCGAGCGGCTTCGGCAGCTTGTTGTCCTCGATGAAAAGCGAAGAAAAGCAGGTGGCGAAAATGCTGATTTTTGCCTCCTGGATATTCCATTTCTGTGCCTGAAAAGTGATGAAAAATTAAATTATTCAAAAAAATAAATAACACAGTTTTGTAGAACAGAAAAAGATCTTTCTAATAAATACTAACACTTTGCCAAACAGCAAACAAATCGTTGCAAAACAAAAGAATAAATAAAACCGAACGAACTTATTCGCCAACGTATAACATAACATTTACTGCTTTAAAAATGTCGCAATTCCATCCTAATTAGTGTTCATTTGCTAAAAGTGTACCTATATCACTCCAGTATAATTAAAAGTACTTCTGAATTTCAGAAAATGCTTATAAAAACCTATGGTAAACGTCGTTGGACGCAGAATGGTTTCTAGCTTAAATCTTTTTTGTTTGACGTAAGAGACAAAGAATGATCAGGACAACTGAAAATTTTAAAGACAAAGAAATACCAAGCATTATTAAACAAAGGTCTATGTCAGACACAAAAACAACTTACAGAAGCGTTAAATGTTACACCATCTAAGATTTCCATACGTTTAAAGTCAATGGGAATCATATGAATTGACAAGAAACCTCAAATGCAAGAAATCAATTTGCAGTAGGGAACAATCAACATAAACGCCAAAACAGTGTATTAATGAAAAGAACCGAATGCTTTGCATTTAGTAAGACCAGGAAGGCGTGCTGTACTTTGAGCTGTTACAGACAAGTTAAACGATCAATAGCGACTTCTAGTAACAACAATTAATTGAATTGAGTATTAAAGGTAAAATGTCCAGAACATGCCAAAACGACATGCTAAAGTGGTCTTTCAGGAAGACAACCGCATGTTGGGAAACAGGTTAAAAACACGCTGGAACGTTTTAACCTACTCGTCATATTTACTAGACATTCTTTCTTCCGACTTCTTATAAATAAATCTAAAATTGGATCCCTTAATAGATCTCCTCAAAAAATGTATTGATCATTCGTGCGGAATCTATAAATTGTTAGGAAGATGGAAAAAATTAAAGCTAAAGATGACCAATACTTTGGATGATGAGCTTTTTATTTTACATGTTGAATAAAGGCTTATTTTTTCACAAAAAGCGCAAACTTTTGAATACCACTATTAATACAGATTTGTGTACATAGTAGCTGTTACCACTTTTACCAGTCCGAAAAATTCCGTTGTTAATTTTACGTATTTCTCAGATATCTATACTATATACAACAGAGAAATACATGACTTCACTTCTACTAAAGGAAATAATAATAGTATACGTCATAGTTACATAATTTTTGTTCATTTGCACACATTTAAGTGTTATATGACTGCATAAAGAAAAACAGAAGAATGGCTCAAACCATGGCGAATACGTGTGAATGAATCAAAGTCAGTTCAAGTCAGCTTCGCTCTACGGAAAGAAACTTGCCCACCAGTAACATTGAATAACACTCTCATACCACACAAAACAGCCTAAAATACCTAGAAATTCATTTAGACCGACGCCTGACCTGGAAAACTTATGGAATTGAGTTATGGGGGTCTGCCAGCAATTTCAACTTGGACATTTTGCAAATATTTAAAAATAAAGTAATACGGTTAATAGCCAATGCTTCTAACTAGGTCCCTAATTAGCTACTTCAACAAGATATACCTATTTCTTCAGTTAAGAAAGAAATTCTGCGCACCAGCACCAACTACCAAGCAAAACTTAGTGCTCACCCCAATGATTTAGCTGCTGCTCTTCTAGAAAGACAATTTGATAAACGACTCCAAAGATTAGTCCCACTAGTGCTGGTTACTAGATTCACCTACGATTAGTTTTAGAATTTCTAGATTAAGCTAATTTTAAGCTAATCCAAACAATTTATTATAAGATAAACAAGTAATGTTTAAGGGTATTATTTAATCATGTTATGTAAAAATTCAAATAATTTACTGAATGTTAATATAATTAACAGATTGTAACTATTTATAGCAATAAACACGTAATTTTTTTTTATTTTTCTTACGTTTGAACGTAAACGTAAAAATGGCGGAAGTGCGTTATGAACGAGTGCATAAGCTTTGCATTGATTCAACTTTATGTATTACATATTTCTTATAAGCGACTTATGCTTATTTTATTATGAGTGGTCCCTAAGTTGACTTAGTCTCCGTTTCTGATCCAGAAAAAAAGTCAATTAAATTAAAATTTTATACGTTTCCACCTTGCAAAAATTTAATTGTTAGCCTAAGTCGCCAAAAGTACATTTTAGAGGGCAACCCCCTATTTGAACAACATTTTGGGAAACTCCTTTGCACAAGCTGTACTGTACCGAAGGTTTTTCATTACTATATTGTAAAGAACTAATTTTAGAACTTTATGAAAGTCAGAAAATAGTTCGAAATGGTCAAATGACGTCTTTGTCAAACCACCTGTTTTACTTACTGAGGTTTTGTGTCGTTACAGAATTTTTTTCCGAAATTTTCTGCATTATATTATTAGTCATAACGTTTTCGTGGTATACGTAATTCATTGTGTGCTAAATTGCGACAGCGTTATGTCTCTCCACTCGCAAAATAGCCGACGCACCTCCCTTGGCGGGTGAATCAGTCATGTTCGACATTTTTCACGATCTCTACCTCACTCTCATTTCTGTATTGCACACAGGGGTTATTTGCGGACTCATTAGAGACTGCAAAAATATCTCTCGTAGTCTAGTTGATCTTTTACATATAATTAAATTTAATAGTTTACTGCAGTTTTGTACAAATCTACTTCAATTTGTTTGTATAAAAGGTAAGCTATGAAGTATAGAGTGCTATCGCTGCAGCATTTTGTGGCAGTGTTTAACAAGTCAGCATACTAAATTGGTGGGTGCATTATTATGCATATTTGTTTGAGTGTAAAATTGTTATTCGGGTGCTAAGACAGTTTTACCAACATGACCATGAAATGCCAATCTAAAGTGAGCCAAGAAAGTTTGATGCTACTGCTAGTATTATCATGAATTCGTTAGCTTTCCCGTGTAATATACACCCCACAAATAGTAGAATAAAGCAAATTTGGCATAACAGATTAATTCTCTCTGCCCGTCGATATTTTCTTAATTCAAATGTTCGCAGGGTAAGTTTAGATTTTATATTTTAGTTCAACCATAAGCTTCACCTTTACAAAATTCGATTCGCTCAGGCTTCAAAACTAGCTAATAAAGCTCTCGCCTAACAATTTTAATTTATTTCTTAATAATTTCTGGAGCTCTTATAATTTATTTTTGGGATGGATTAATTCCCGTTTTACGCTTTCTTGTGATTTCGTGTACATTCTGGCTATTGCCACTATATTCCTCCTTTTTTGTGAAGAATTTTCCACTGTAAATCTTCCATGACTTAATTTCATCATATAACTTTTGGTACTTCTTTCTTCCTTATTTACATTGGTGTCTATTTTATTATTTTCTTCGTTATTCTTCTCCTCTTTCATTTTCATCGCATCTTCCAATCAATTAATTTTGCCTACTTTAATATTTTTTACAATGTTTTTTACTTTTAAGTCTTGTAATAACGCGTGGTTTATTCTCGGTTTTATTATTTTTTCTTTCGTTCTGATTGGACATTTTACATTTCCATGCCCTTAAAACTCCCTTCTTACAAAGTTTGCCCAAAAAATAACGCAGTTAAGTTCGTAAAAAAATTGCCTGAGATATCGTTACAAACATTTAAAATTCTTGACCTTTGGGCATCCACACAGTTTTTCCAGCAACTTTTCCATGCACGGTACGTATCCTGGAAGGCGTCGACGATGACCTCGTTTAAAGCCTTTGTCACGGCGGTTTGGATTACTTCATTGATTTCAAAACAGGTTTCTTTCAGGGGTGGGGGGGACTTGGTCCTCAGAGCCAAGTCAGGACTGTAGGACGTCTGGGGCAACGCTGCCAAGCTGCGCTTAGCCAGGAACTCCTGGATTTTATGTTTTGTTTCTTTGGTTATCTTTTTGTCTACCAGTACATATTTATTTGCATGTATGCTTTATTGCCTGCATTTATTCTCTTTTAAATATCCACTTTGTAGGTGTTTCTGTAGTTTATTAGTATTCATAAGTATTTAATGATGTCCTTTTCTTTAAATATGTATTTTCTTCATAAGTTTTCTTTTCTTTTAACTTTTCTTAATTTCATAGTTTTAATTTCGTTTGTATTTACTTGCTTTAATTTTTAATTTTTAAAAATCTTCTGCAGTTGCCTTTGTCTTCTTGTGATTATAAGTATACCATCAGCATATGCATATTATTTACTTTTTTTTTGTATATTATTGTTCCATTTATATCTATTTTTTTATTATGTTCCTTATCACTAAAGCGTCGTTGGCAAAGGATGTTTTTGTTGCACTTTTGTATTTATTTTAATTTTGTCGGTCGTACCTTCTTCAAGTTCAATTATTATTGCGGTTTCTTTTAAGTTATTTCTGTCAAGCGTAGTAGTTTTTCTGCTATGTTGATTTTCGAGCCCAGGCGGGCTTCAATGCATTTTTTGTTATTATCTTAAATTTAATAAAATTGTTAAAACGTCTCCATTTTGATTTTATACAAATTTAAAAAACTGGATAGTTTTAATAGATAGTAGGTAGTAAAGCCTATGCTTTTACATGCAACACAACATAATTTATTGATAATTTGTGAAAACGGACGAAAAAATTAACAACTTTTTTTAAGACACTCCAATCTTAATTGCTCTGGCTAGGAGTATGATAATAGGAATAATTTGAAGGGGTTCTACAAAAAGTTTTATTTGAATCAAAAAGGTTTTAAAAAAAAGTAGGGTAATATTTTTGAGTAACATAAACTCGTTGCTAAAAATTGTTAATTTGGGCATTTTACAAGTTTGTCTGGTACAATTTTTTTTAAATTATCTACTTTTGAAAAATGATCACGTGTTTTACAGAATTTCAGATATTATCGGAAATTTGTCTTAGAGTTATAAAACTTGAATTTTGTTTGGTTGCTTATGACATTACCTATGAGTTAATTTTAACAAATTAAGACAAGACGCTAAAATTATAATCAACATATACTTGTAATATTTGAAAAGAAATTGTTAAAATAATCTATTTCGAAACTATTTACACAGCATAAAAATCATCGTAAAAAGTTGTTTACCTACTTATTATTGTTGGAGAAGAATTTTGAAAATGGAATAAAAATAAATTTTGACAAGACAAAGTATATGTGCCTAGGAGAAATACAAAACGACATAAGTCTAAGACACCACAGCATTAAATATTGCCATACTTTCAAATATCTAGGATCAATTATGACAAGTAATGACAGTAGTAAAGGTATAAACAATAGAATTAAAATGGAAAAAAGGTAACAAAGGCGCTAAATGGAATTATATGATGTAGAATGCAAAAAAAGAAACATACATATTTATGAAAACATTATATAGTAAATAAAAGTTGACCTTTACTACAAAATTAGAGACAAGATAAGACTAACAGAGTTAGATTTCTGACTGAGATTCATGATGATAGTATCTCTACATATTGGTTCAGGAACATTTTGCTTAATTTATATGTCAAACTTTCGTACCAGACTTTATCGAAAACCTGCAAGTTTAGAAAGACTGCAGGACAGATTTGCTTTTCTTTAAGAGCATGTTCTATTATGTCAGTAATACGAGTGTTTTGTCTGAAGCCAAATCAGAAATCTAGAATTGTGTTGCTGGTTTCTATTAGTGGTCTTAATTTCTTGAGTTTCAAATAATCTTGAAACGATTTGTGGTAAGGAAATAGTTCTATAAGACTTAACATTATCAGATGGCTTACCTGGTTTAAGGAGCATGATCACTTTCGCGACTTTTTAAGTAGCAGAAACATGTTTCAGTCTAAAGGCTACATTAATAAGCTAGGTGAGCATAACTACACCTTTCTTAAGAAATTGTTTCAAGATTTTTCCGATGCTTTTTTGGTTTAGATTTATTTTTATTTTCTCGGCTACTTTGTTTGCACTAACATGGGTTATATTTTCAGTTCTTAAATTATCAAAAATAGTCAAAGTTATATACGCTGGAATTTGATTAGGTGTAAAGATATCAGCCAAATTTTCACCAAACAAGTCAGTTTTATTTATTATCTTTAGTCCATAAACCAATATCTTTTCTGGTTGGTGAAATTAAAGATATAGGCTTCTTGATTTTCTTAGTTACTGTCTAAACACAGTAATAAACCTCTTTATCTGCGGTTAAATTTTGCAGGTAAGTATTGATTGATTTTTTATTGAGTGTTTGTATTTCTCTTTCGAGTAGTTGTGCTTTATTATTTGAGATGGTTTTATCAGAGGTGTTTCTCGAAGGTTGCTATCTTCCCTGGCTCTCTTTGACAAGTTCTTTGATTTCTAATGGATAATTTACTCTTTTGGTTATATGACTAATTGCTTTTGTGTTGTAGGCTGCTGCCAGGATGTGTCTAGTGATTTTTTTACCTTCTAGTTTTAGTTGTTTTATCGTTTTAACCAGTTAACAGTTTACCACAAGTGTCGCTCGGGAAGAGCGTCTGCTTACGTACCGACTATCCGGAGCGTCACTCGGACGCACGTCTTTTTGAAGTGTTTGATTCTTGCTTCCACGATATAGACTTGTGGTATGCGATGACCTCAATTTATGCACTTGTTTACGTGTGTGGCTATTCAATCATTTACGAAAGCGTGTTGTGAAAACAATAATACTTATACTTTATTGCATAAGATTTCATTTAGAACGTTGTACCAGTTGCATTCAAGTTATAACACCTCCGATTTTTTTCTCACAAACTAATCACACAAAAACTGTAAAACTTGTGTCTCTTCTCGACGTAATTTCCTTGCAGCCGTAACATTTCTCACAACGTTGACGCCATAATTCCATGGCCGCTGCGAACACTTCTTTAGAAGTTTTCTTTAACCACTGAAAAATCGTTTATGAAATAGCGACACAACTAGAGAATTTGCGACCACGGACAGCGCTTTTATCGTTGGATACAGCCAAAAGTCGCTATAAGCCAGGTCAGGTGAGTAGAGAGCATGAGAAATCACTTCAAAGTTGTCAGCATTTGTGGCACTCACCTGGAGGACACTTTTTGCATTTTTAGGTCTTTATGCAGGATTGTGTGCAGAGATCTCACGGAAATGCCAACTTTTGAGGCGATGTGTTCCACACTCATTCGGTAATTCTCCAAAATAAGTTTCTCCACTCGCTTGATTATGTCGTCAGACCGGCTGGTGCGAGGGCGAGATAGTCTTGGTTTGTTGTCCCACGACGTTCTGCCTTCTTTGAACTGTCACGCCTACAAACGCACATAAGAAACATCCATAACACTATGATCACATGTCTCACTCAACTGACCATGAATTTCAACCGGTGTCGCCCCACGCAAATGGAGAAAACTCTGTTCTTGTAATAAAAACGTCGCCATTTTAAGTGTCAAAAACAGTCCTCACTCTCGCCGCTGCCACTAGTTATGTGTCTCATGCAGTGCTGGAATTTTTGTCACACATTCATAAGGAGTGCGCGCGTATTTTAAAATAAACCGCATGTTTCCATCTGTCCCAATCCTGAGGAAAAAATTCGGAGGTGTTACAAATTTTAATGCATCTCGTATTTGCTGGAAACAGTCATTGACGCATGTTGCTAGTGCAATCTATGTAATGAATTACTTTTGTAAATTTTTGCTTATTTTATATGTGAAAAAAAGTTATTGTCCAAATGTAGAAATTGGAGGATGATACCGATGAGGAATTCTTGATTAGTAAGTTAGAAAGCGATGGTGAACCTGAAGACGATTTGTTGGAATCTTTGGATGACGATTCTTATTCTGAGAATAAAGATTTCAACGCCCGCTCCTCCAAGATTTTCGTTCGCCAATACACCTGGTGTAAATTTGCTGATTGGATAGGGTACAAAGTCAGATATTTTATATTACTTTGAATATTTCTGGAATTCTAAAAGAATAGATTTGATTACAATGGAAACTAATTTTTGAATTTGTGTGAAATTTTTCGCGCTAGAAAGACTAAAGACCAACAGATAGTGCAGAAATATTTATTTTTTTTTGTTTTTATTATTTTTCAAGAAATTATAGCTAAGCCAATATATGAGTGGCCTTAAAAGATTGCATAGAAACACTTTTTTCGATAAGTTTATGTCATGCAAACGTTTCGCTTTATTGAAACGATACATTTCTTTTGTAGATAATTCTACTTGCGACGCTAATAGTCGTCCAAATACTAAACCAATAATCCCAATATAAAATTCTCTAGTGAAATTACACTTGAGGGAGATATCACAATCGACGATCGTTTAATGCTATATAAAGGTAGATTAGGATGGATTCAGTTTATGCTAGACTTGGCATAAAATCTTACATGCTTTGCGAATCCAAATCTAGAAATATTTGGTTTTTTATTATTTACACTGACAAGGGCACATCGCTTAAAACCAGTGAAGATCGTTGCTTAAGTACACGCATAGTTATGACACTGAGGAAACCACTTTTGAACACGGGACTTAACTCCAGACCAATATTATACCAAATATCCTTTTACAAAAGAAAACTGACACTGACTAGGAAGAAAGTGCCAAAAGATCTGGAAAAGAAAAAACTAAAAAGGAAGAAATGCTTGCATATCAGCGAAAAAAATTCTGCGTAATAAAGTGAAAGGATAGATAAAACGTTTTCTTATTGTCAACAATTTATAATATAGAATGATAGGTATTCAAAAAAGAAACGCAACAACAAAAATTCTAAAAGTGAAGGGAGATTATAATAACTCTATGGGTGATATTGACAGAATTGATCAACATCTAACTGGTTATCCCGTAATCAAAAAATGGGGATAAATAATATTACAAAATAGTTATGCACCTCATAGACCAACAATATGAAACTCTTTTGTTATTTATTAAAAACAGGGGGGTTCAAAAGTCATGTACAATTCAGACTAGGTTTAATAGATCAAATAATAGAAAAATAAGGTATAGTGCAGCGCCAAACAAAACTTCCATTATCATCTTCACAATTACGTTTAGTGAGTAGACATTTTATTTAAGTGATACGAAAACAGACAAGATACTACTGTCCAGATTGTAATGTTGCGTTATGTATTAAATGTTTTAAAATATGCCATACTCAGAAAGGTTAGTAAATATATTGATAAAAATGTTATTTTTATGTAGTTTGTAATATCTTTTAAAATTTAACAAAATATATGCAATTTTGGGTTATTCTGCACGTAAAAAATTGGCCTTTTAAATTATTAAAAATAGCATTTGATTGAAGCTTTCGTGAAAATCAAGTCTTTTTTTAAGAATTAAAACGTGGTAAATTTAAAATAAAAGGGTTATAATATAGTGAGAAACAAAAGATAGATAACCAAAACACCATGGTTCACAAAGGAAATTGACCAAAAAAGTCGTTAGAAGAGAAATGCCTATATCAAATATTTTCCAACTAAAAATAATGACTACATAGAATATAAAAGAATAAGAAGGGAGACTTATAAGTTGGTTAGGAAAAAAAAAACGGAGTACTGGGAGAGATTTACAAAAAGACTAGAGTGAGATTTATATGGGCAACGAAGACAAATATGAAGGTTTATAAGACAATAGAGAAGTAAAATGAAGAAATTGATTAAATACAAACATTAAAAACATAACATGGGTTACTTACTTAACAGATCTATACAAAAACGAGTGTAATAATTTCTACAAGAAACACAAAACATAAAAATAAACGAAAAAACAATACTAACAGAAAATGAACTAAAAGAGGTATAATAAAAACTAAAAAACAAAAAATTTCCAGGTGAAGACGAAATAGTAAATAAAGTATTCAAATATGGAGGCAGCAGACTGGTTAAACAACCCTAAATACTTATCATAAAAATTGTAATATTTAACAGAATTCCAGATGAATGGCGAAGAGCAATAATTCTATCGATAAAGAGAAAGGTTATTCCAAAGAACCCGATAACTACAAAGGAATAACCTTGCCAAACACAACACTAAAATTAACAACGAGAATAATACCAAAGAAAATAAATGAAAGAACATAACTGTAAGAGGAGCAGCAGGGATCCAGAACACGCCGATCCTGTAATCATGCCGTGTTTATAGTAAGACAGCTAAAAGAAAAGTTAATAGAATATAACGTAGTAGCATACCTATGCGTAATAGACCTCAACAGGCATTTGATAGGGTTCAACTAAGGATATAATACATTTGTTATATAAGAAATATTCCCTTAGATCTAATAAAGCTGGCAAAGTAATCGTTAAAAGAGAAGACGGATTTACCGAACCCATAAAGTATGAAAGCGGCATTAAATAGGGAAACTCCTTGTGCCCTCTGCTGTTCGATCTGGTAATGGACGAGATCATCAAGACAAAAAAGAATACAGAATGAGAAATATGGATCTAAAGATTATCCGTTATTAAGACGGCGCCATAATAATGGCAAAAAATGATGACCTTCAAAGGTTACTGTACCAATCTCAAATTTATTCACAAAAATAATATCCAGTAAAAAATAAAACCAATAGTAATAAGTAAAGAAACAATGAGATGTAAGCTAATAGTCTAAAATAAAATAATTGAACAGGTAAAAGAAGTTGAGTATCTAGGCATTAACATGGTCAGTGACAACAAAATAGAAGAATAAGTGAAAAAACAAATTAATAACCCAAACAGAACAATCGGTTGTCTAAATAACACTATATGAAATATCAAAAATTTATCAACAGAAACAAAAACGAGTATAAATAAAAGTGTGATAAGACCAGTCATGACTTACACATGTGAAACAAGACCTGATACTATCACAACATAAAGACTATTAGAGGCGACAGAGATTGGAATACTTAGAAAAGTCATAAATAAAACATTAAAGGATAGAGTAAGAAGTGAAGATATAAGGCGTATGTGTAAGATAGACAGTGTTAGTAACTGTACAAAAGGAAGAGAAACAAAATAGAACAAAAATATAGAAAGAATGGTAGACGACAGAGTGGTGAGAGTACCAAGAGACAAGTCGCCATTCGGTAAAAGAGCGATAGGACGCCCCAGAAAACGATGTCACAATTATCTAAATTAGAGGATGACCAAAGAAGAAACGGACAGTTCGGCTTATTTATGAAATAGAAGAAGATATTATAGTGACAAAAACCAATGCTTTATGTTATTTTATTAGATAAGTTTAGTTCCTATTTTACTTTCAAAGAGGAAAAACATACAAATTGTGTCTGCAAGTGAAAGTATAAAGTGCGATAACCCCGCGCCAGCGGTTTATCGGTGATAAGTATAGTGTTATCGAGGGACCAGCGGCCAAATCACCACGAATAAATTGTACATAGAAATCTACTTAAATTAATCGTATAATTATTTACAAAAAGGCAGTCATGTTTGGCGCGCCGAATTTCGGATATCAGTACCCTATCAACACACCAACGTTAATTGATCAACAATCAGACCCTTGCATATATCAACAAACCCTCCCACAGCAGCAACAACAACAAGCACCTATGCAAACTCAATCAATTATGCAAGTTCAGCCGGAACAAAATCAGCAATTTTATTATCCCCCACAACAATCACAACAGCACGGACTACCGGCATCAATAGCCCCACACAATGAAGAATTATGGCAAACACCAAACACAAGAAAATCAAAACGTGGCTCTACGGAACTACAACGTGTTAATAAGCAAGCAAAAACAACCGATTACTGGCTTAGTGCTCCAGAAACATCTAATCGTTTTCAACCTCTTGCTGCTAGTGCGGAAGAAAAACCGACAGAAATCAAACCTCCACCAATCTTCGTTTATGGCGCAGATAACATGAATCCTTTGAGGGATATGTTAGAAGAACATGCCAAAGATAATTATGTCATTAAGGTAATCGGAAATACTCAGGTAAAGATACAACTAAATGACGCAAAAATGTACAGTGCAATTATTAAAATTTTAAAAGCTAAAAACACGGAATTTTATTCCTTTCAACACAAAAACGATAGGCATTATAAAGTTGTTCTACGAGATATGCATCCAAGTACTGACCTCAAAGAGTTAGTCACTGAAATAACTACACATGGGCACAAAGTTCTAAACATATACAACATAAAACATAGAGTTACTAAAAATCCATTGCCAATGTTCTTTGTAGAATTAGAACAATCAGAAAAAAATAAAGAAATATTCAACATTGAATTCCTCATGCAAACAAAAATTAGATTTGAACCTCCGCATGCTAAACGTGAAGTTATACAGTGTCAAAACTGTCAGAGATATGGGCACTCAAAAAATTACTGTCACAGAAGTCCAAGATGTGTTAAGTGTGCAGGAGACCACTTAACAAAAAACTGCGAACGCAAGACTAAAAGCACGAGTGTTAAATGCATTAATTGTCAAGGTAACTATCCAGCAAATTATAGAGGCTGCATAGTAGCAAAAGAAATCCATAAACGAAAATATCCTCCTCTGCGCCCCAGACAACTTGGCACTAACACTCAATTTGTCCAGCCAGGAGTATCATATGCTCATAAAACAAATAATACGAATGGGCAAGATCAAATCACTACAACCTGCAATCCGCAATCAGTGCAGACTACATCGCAACAACAAACACAAACTAAACTGGAAATGCTGGTAACTAAACTTATGGAACGCATGGATACCATGTTAAACCTACTCACAGCCATGATAACTAAGATGAATAATAATGCTTAATATTCTAAGGATTGCTCAATGGAACGCCAATGGCCTCGCTCAACATAGCCTGGAGATAAAAACATTTTTACATACTAGCAATCTAGATATTTTACTGATCTCTGAAGCACATCTCACAAATAACACTTACTTAAAAATACCAAATTATTCACTTTATATCACTCCTCATCCTGACGGCACAGCACATGCAGGAACAACGCTACTTGTAAAGAGCTCAATCAAACATTACGAATTGAAACAATTTCAAACTGATTACCTTCAAGCTACTACTATTGCAGTTGCAGAAAAAAATAGAGACATTGTTTTCTCAGCGGTTTATTGTCCTTCACGACATATCATTAAAAAAAACAATTTAAGTCTTTCTTTAACACCCTTGGTCCTTGTTTCATAGCTGGCGGGGACTACAATGCAAAAAATCAAATCTGGGGCTCCCGAGTAACAGTAACCCGGGATAGAAAACTCTATAAAACTATGGAAGAAAATAACTTGGACTATCTAAGTACGTCAGAGCCTCACAGATCTTCACAAAATTCCAGATCTATTGGATAAATTATTTAAAAATCGAATCTTGTTTAGACTTATCCTCTGACCACTCACCGATACTCATAACATATAGTACTCAAGTGCTAAGAATACAAAAACCTGCATCACTCTTTTCATGAAACACTGACTGGAGTAACTTCCGAGACCTACTAGAGGCCCGACTACTGCTTAATCTCTCCTTAAAAACAAAAAGAGACATCTTTGATGCTGTTGAACATTTAAATCAAGCTATCCAACACTCGGCATGGGAAGCTACGCCAGATGGCGAAAATCAGCAAAATGTAGAGTACTGTCCCATAATAATTAAACAAAAAATAGCAGAAAAACGGAGGCTACGAAGAATCTGGCAAACCACCAGAAATCCTAGAAATAAAACGATACTTAACCAGACAATTAGAGACTTAAATGCATTCTTGGCCAACTTTCGAAACCAGGGAATACAAAACTACCTGTCTAACTTAACCGCCACGGAAGCTACCGACTATTCACTATGGAAAGCGACTAGAAAATTAAAACAACAACAACCTTCGGTGCCACCTATAAGAAAAGCCAACAGAACCTGGGCATGCACTAATCAAGAAAAAGCGGATGCTTTTGTAGAACACCTGGCAACGGTATTCCAACCTCATGATAGACTCTGCTCGGTGGAGGATGAAAACTTCATACATCAAGGGTTGGAAGAACCAAATAACCCTGCTCTACCAATAAAACCAGTAAAGGTTAACGAAGTTCATGTCATATAAAACCTTAACCCAAAAAAAGCACCAGGATATGATTTAATAACTGCCAGAGTCCTGAAGGAGTTACCACGAAAGGCAATACAACTGATAACCTACACAGTCAATGCCATTTTCAGATTACGCATATTCTCGGATCAGTGGAAGATGGCACAGATAGTCATGGTACCTAAACCAGGCAAAAATCCGGAAGAAGTTACTTCATATCGCCCGATCAGTTTACTGCCTGTCTTATCAAAAGTGTTTGAAAAGATATTCCTAAAAAAACTAAAGCCAACTCTTGAACAACAAAACCTCATATCCAATCATCAATTTGGATTTCGCGAAGGCCATAGCACGATAGAGCAAGTTCATAGAGTTGTAACTAAAGGAACTCACCACCTGCATCTCAAAAGATACTGCTCGTCTGTGTTTTTGGATATAAGCCAAGCATTTGATAAGGTATGGCACACTGGAGTGCTGTATAAGATTAAGAAAGTCTTCCCATTGCCTTATTATGAATTACTTAAGTCCTACCCATCGGAAAGAAGATTTCAAGTAAAATTCAAAGATGCGCAATCGAGTCTCTACCCAATACAAGCCGGCGTACCGCAGGGAAGTATACTAGGACCTATCCTGTACGTACTTTACGCAGCGGATTTACCAACCACTCCATAAATGCTGGTAGCTACCTATGCTGACGACACCGCAGTATTGGCATCCCATACTGATCCTCAAACAGCATCATTGTTACTCCAACGAAACCTCAACAGAATAGAAACCTGGTTGAAATTATGGCGTACACGTGTGAACCCTCCGAAAAGAAACCTGCCCTCCAGTAGCATTAAATAATACCCTACTGCTGCAAAATGACAACGTAAAATACCTAGGAATTCACTTAGATCGACGGCTTACTTGGAAGACCCACATCATGAAAAAGCGGATGCAACTTGGATTGAAACTGAGAAACATGTATTGGATGCTCGGGAGAAAGTCTCAGCTATCCTTGGAAAACAAAGTTCTACTGTATAAGGCTATTTTAAAACCAATCTGGACTTATGGCATCCAGCTTTGGGGATCTGCCAGTAATTCAAACATAGAAATACTACAACGATTTCAGAACAAAACAATCAGGATCATCACAAATGCTGCTTGGTATGTTCCTAACTGGTTACTACAACAGGATGTTCCGATACCTACAATTAAGCAAGAAATTAAAAGTGCTAGTGAAAAATATCAAGTAAAACTTAGTGCGCATCCTAATGATTTAGCTGTGGCGTTACTAAACAGACAATATATCCCTCGACTCCAAAGATGTGACCCGTTAGTCTTACCTGAACGATTTATAGATTAGGTTTAGTTATAGTTTAAGTATGAAACTTAATTAGATTATGTTTTCAACTAACCCTTACTTGTTGCAGTATCGCGAAGTACTATCATTGAATATTACTTCCTCATGTTACGTATTATATGCCAAACGATTTAATGAATGTTATCCTATAACAGATTGTAAATACCCAATTAATAAAGACGTGAAAAAAATTTAGATACGTTTAAAGATTCCGCGGGATCATAAATCTAAAATAAAATTTAACCATGCAATTAAAAGTTTCTAAGCTTTCGCTTAAATTAAGACTTATCGCGGCCCTAAAAAGCTCACGTATCCGAGCAAATTAGCACTTCGGTTCCTACACGAAAATAACATTTGCGGGCAGCGATCTCGCAGGACGCGGGGAAGTCCTTGAACGCAGAAGCACGCAAATTTACTTTTCACTCGATTTTGCCAACGAACCCGAACAATACGGCGATCGCATTCCGAGCTGAAATGTCAGCGCTGCCTTTCCTCGCCGGGCGGCTCCTTTGTGCCGCCGGACGCAATATCGGGAAACCGCGCCCGGGGCGAAGACGGGAAATGGCCTCGGCATGCCGAATCGCCGGCGCGGCCGGAAAATAACCGCGCGCCCGCCGCCTGCCTTCCAATTTATAAAGCGCCGCAGTCGCGTCTCGGCTTATTTTCATTTACACACCCTCGCTTTCTTTTTGCCGCGACATTCGCCGTAAACGAGGCGACGGCGGATGAGATTCCTGTCTCCGCAAGGACACCGGTCTCTTGGGCGCGCTCGGCGTTAAATGCGAAGGATGTCGATCATCGTGAAGCCGTAAAGCCGCGCCGCCCGCGGGGCCGCGCTGACACCCGGGAAGTCGGGAAACGGGAAAATTTCCGAGAATGACAATCGTTTCGAAGTTTTCTCGCAAGGCTGATGCTTATGAAAAAGTAATGTGACGTTGGGACAGGAAATGGCGGCAGGGTTTCTATTGTGGGATTCTTATTTTCGCGTTTATCTGAAATGTATCAGGCCTAAAAACAACTTCAAAGAGATGTAGTGCATAACGTGGGAAGAACCCACTTTATAAAGCGAAAAAACCATTTAAAAATAACTACGTGCTTGTAAGCCTGTTTTTAGCTCTTTTATTCAATTTTTGTAATATTTAATAATAAATTATTTATAAAAATAGTTATTGTCGAAAAAGAAATAAAATGGACAAAGTACTTACAAAATATTACTACTGACTTCATAAGGCGTCCAATCACCATTATTATCCAGTATCACAGGGTAATTATTTCGCAAACTGGTGATTAGGTTGAGAGTGTAAGAAGCAAGAAGCGAAATTCATGTTATTTTTCAAATCCGTTAGGATAATTTTATTTTTTTTATAATTTATTTATTAGCAATCAAAATACAAAGTCTTCTATAAGCTAATCTGTTAGCCTACAATCCAAGTATTAAGTAATTAGATCGCTGAAGAGATTTGTTAGTCCATTTTTCAGGTCAGCTGGCCATTATCTTTTTATTCTTCTTAATGTAGTATCTTCCAATAAAAGCTGCATTCATGGATTTGTGTGTGTTTTTAGTTTTTGGCGGTGTACGATACTTCTCTCATGGATGGCTTTTTGAACTTCTATACCTAAAAGGAAAGCCTAATGAAATCGGTACGTACATCTGCCTGCCGTCGCGACTTTCAACTCTAGAACTACTGAACCTAAAGACATAAGGGAGGTGTCATTCGAAAGCCCATGGCCTACCGGGTTCACATCCGCGAGCTGGCATAGGTGGGATGTCCTACAACAATGCAATAAGGACCCAGCTTCCAATATGATTTTTTTATAACTTTTGACCAAGGTTCCAAGCTGGAGACCAGCTTCTATTTCTGTCATTTCTGACATTTGTCACGCCTTATAATTTGTAGGTTTCTATACCTAAAAGGAAAGCCTAATAAAATCGGTGCGGACGTCTGTCTGTCCGTCCGTCCGTCGCAACTTTCCATTCGAGAACTACTGAACCTAAAGACATAAGGGGGTTATCATTCGAAAGCCCATATCCTACCGGTTTCATATCCGCGAGTTGGCATAGTGGGATATCCTACAACAATGCAATAAGGGTTTTTAATGTATCCAACTTCCAATATGCCATTCCTTATAACTTTTGATTAAGACAGCTTCCAAGCTACAGACAAGTTTCTATTTCTGTAATTTCTGACATCTGTCACGTCTTATAATTTTTGATCTGTGATAGATAGAGACATAACGTTTTTAGTATTGAACTAAGGACCATAAGTCAAGCCCAGACGCCAAATGTCAGCCTGATCGGCAAATCTCGAGAGCAGTTTTACCATAAGTGGCCGCAAATTTTTGTTTATGTATAGAAGCCCCGGCCGGACATTGGTGGAAAAGGAGTTCCACGTCCGTACTGGTTTATAGTTGGTATTGGATTATTGCAAAGTTGAATTTGCTGGTACAACCCCACAGCTCTATACTATAAGACCATATGGGTTT
The DNA here is from genome assembly GCA_036346155.1 of Sinelater perroti. NCBI lineage: Eukaryota > Metazoa > Arthropoda > Insecta > Coleoptera > Elateridae > Sinelater > Sinelater perroti. The sequence goes on from JARFIY010000189.1 coordinate 4,964,607, forward strand.
GATTAACTTCTTGTATAGCAAGAGTTTGCTTTCAATAAATAGCTAAGACCTTCGTCTCTCTGTTTTTGTTTATGTTTTTCTCCAATTTAATTTAGCATCTAAGTGCAAGTATTTTACTATTGTAGTTTGTGATATTTTAATGTTGTTTAGATATATCAGTAGATATTGAGCTTTTATTAAAGGTAAATGTTACATAAGCAGATTTTGTCTTATTTATTTTTACATTTCACTTTTTGAACCAGTGATCGAGATCATGCAGATATTCCTGTATTAAAGCGTGAAATTTTTTTACGTGTTTATTGCTACGAATATTTACAATCTGTTAATTATCTTAACATTCAGTAAATTATTTAAATTTTTACATGACATGAGGAAGTAATGCCCTTGGGCATTACTTCATTATCTTATAATAAATTATGTTTGCATTAGCTTGAAATTAACCTAAACTTAGAAATTCTAAAACTAAATTTAGGTGAATCTATTAACCAGGTCTAGTGAGTTGAATCTTTGAAATCGTTTGTCAAATTGTCTTTCTAGAAGAGCAGCAGCTAAATCATTGGGGTGAGCACTAAGTTTTGCTTGGTTGTTGGTGCTGGTGCGTAGAATTTCTTTCTTAACTGAAAGAATAGGTATATCTTGTTGAAGTCGCCAATTAGGGACCTACCTAGAAGCATTGGCTATTAACCGTATTACTTTATTTTGAAATCTTTGCAAAATGTCCCAGTTGAAATTGCTGACAGACCCCCATAACTCAATTTCATAAGTCTTTCAGGTCAAGTGTTGGTCTAAATGAATTTCTAGGTATTTTAGGCTGTTTTGTTGTGGTATGAGTGTGTTATTAAATTTTACTGGTGGGCAAGTTTCATTCCGCAAAGCGAAGCTTACTTGAACTGACTCTGGTTCATTCACACGTATTCGCCATAGTTTGAGCCATTCTTATGTTTTTCTGAGATGTTGTTGAAGTATCTGCTGTTTGGGGATCGTTATGCGTTGGCAGGATTGCAGTATCGTCTGAGTATATGGCTACTAGCGTTTGAGGTGTTGTTGGCAAATTTGCGTATACAGGAGGTATAAGACAATCTGCTTGAATTGGCCGTATGGATGATTGTGCATCTTTAAATTTGATATAGAAACTTCTTTCCGACAGGTACGTTTTTAGCAGCTCATAGTATTCTGGTGGTAGTGCCTTCTTTATTTTATATAACAATCCTATTGCCTGGCTAACATCTAAAAATACCAACGTGCAGTATCTTATTAGATGCATGTCGTGGTTTATTTTTGTGACTACTCTATGCACTTGTTCTATGGTACCGTGAGCTTCCCGAAAGCCGAAGTGGTGTTTTGTTATGATATTTTTTTTAGTCTAGTATCGGTTTTGTCTTTTGCATGAGTATCTTTTCAGACACTTCGGACAAAATAGGTAGCAAACTGATCGGTCGGTATGAGGTGACCTCTTCTGGGTTTTTGCCAGGCTTTGGTACCATCACAATTTGCGCTACTTTCTATTGATTTGGGAACGTTCGTAATCGAAAGATTGCATTAATTATATAGGTTATAAGTTTAATTACCTTTTGTGGCAACTCTTTTAGGATTTTGGCAGTAATTAGGTCATAACCAGGAGCTTTTTTGAGTTAAGATTTTTTATAACAGTTTTGTCTTTGCTAATCTTTAGAAGTCTTATATGTTAAGAGGCATTGTTAAACCCATTGAGAGATTGATGTATAAGTGTTTCTTCGTTTGCGTGGTAGGATTTGTCGTGTTGTCGTTTTTCCTAATGGGTGGAACTGAAAATTTTGATGTTTTTAAATGTTTCGTGGCTCCCCATAAAGAATAATTGGTGTCCTCAGTAGGAGTTAGGTATTTTTACCTTTGTTGGTTTTTAATGGTGGACAAGAGATTTTTTAATTCCCGCATAGCTTGATTGGGCAGAGTTTTGCTTCTGAAATTTTTTGTGGTTTGCCAGATTCTTCTTAATATTTGCTTTTCTTTAGTTTTCTGTTTAATGATTGTCGGACAGTATTCTGGTACTTGTTGAATTTCGTAAACTGTAGTAACCTCCCAAGCTGCTTTTTGTATTCGTATTCTGTTTTTAAGGGGATGCTTAATTGTATTCATTCTGTAATTAATTACCGAAAGTAATTTTAGTTAGTGGCTCTAGAAGATAGTGTTGCTGGCTTTTGAACTTTCAGTACTTCTGTACTATATGTAATAAGTACTGGTGAGTAGTCGGAGGACAAATCCCAACAGCTTTTAAATAGTTTGATGAGACTCCTTTGATGACGCAGAAGTCTAATAGGCCTGGACTCTTGTTAAGATCTGTTGACCAATATGTTGGTGCTTTTCTATTACTTTGTACAGCTCTCTTCCTCGAATTAATGTTATTCTCGACACCCATATTTGATTTTTAAAATTGCAATCTCTATAAGCTATGAACGTGAACTCAAGTGTATTGAAGAAGGATGCAAATTGCTGTTTTTTAATAGTAGCTCGTGAAGAGCAGTATACAGAGAGAATATGATATGTCTGTTTTTCACCACTACTGCGACTGTAGCAGCTTAGAGAAATTTGGTTTAAAATTTTTGTAATTCATAATGTTCCATTGAGCACTGCATGAGTAGTGCCATCAGGAAGACGAGTGGTGTATATTTTATACCTTGATATCTTCAAATAAGAGTCAACTGTGGTATGAGTTTCTGATATTAACATAATATCAATGTCATGAAGTGATAAGAATGATTTAAACTCCTGCCTATATTGAGCGAGGGCATTGGCGTTCCATAGAGCAATATTTAGGATATTAGGCATTATAACTCATTTTACTAATCATGGTTGTAAGTAGGCTGAGTACGGTGTCCATTTTTTTCATAAGGTTGTCATAAGTGTCTCTAGCTTGTTATATGTTTGTTGTTGGAGTGGAATTTGTGTAGTTGTTGTGGACTATTAGTTTTGTTGTAATCTGGTATAGTTTGAAGTTTTTCGTTGTACAAAATTGGATTGAGTATCAATCGGTCTTAGACGTAAGAGAGAATATGTTCTTCTTTGAATTTGTTTTGCAACTATGCAGCCGCGATAGTTCGCTGGGTGGCTACCCTGGCAGTTAATGACGATAAATAAAGAGCCTATCTTTTTCTTCGGGCGCCTATCTGTTCCAGACGTTGGCTATCATATTGGCTAATCTGACTTTCTTTACAGCTGCTCGGAATAGTTTAATGGTTGTCATGAAGGACCAGGTTCATAAATTTTTTAACCACGAGATTCTTTCCTTTCACTTTTTTCTGTAGTATGCACTGCAAGAGAATATCTCTGTGATGTGACCTAAGTGTTGTAATTTTCTTGTTTTAATTGCATTCAAGGTTTTCTTTCAATGTTTGTTACATAGTCTATCTATGATACTCTTAGCATCCTTCTATAAAGCCACATCCCAAATGCTTCAGTCTTTTTTGTCGTTGCTTCTGTCAGTGTCCATGTTTCCGCTCCATACAATAATACTGAAAAGACATAGCAGCTCAGCATTCTAAGTTTTAGAGTCATGGTTAGTTCTAAACTTTTAAACACTGCTAACATTTTTAAAAATATATTTCTGCTTTTTCTATTTGGCATTTAACATCTAAAGAAGGGTCTCATTGAACATTAATAATAATATTTGTCGACTCTTTTAATTATTCTACTATCTAATCTTACGATTAGTTGTCGGGTAGAAACGTCGTTCTTGCTTTTGATCATATATTTAGTTTTTCGCTGTTGATGTCCAGTCCATATTGGTGGCTACTATCTGTTAATCTATTAAGTAGTTGTTTCAGATCTTGCATATTATTGGTAAATATAGTCATCAACGTATCTAATGTTATTTAAGCGCAGTCTCTTTACCAGTGAATCTTTCAAGGCTTCTCTAAATATATGTTCTAAATAGCAGTGGCGACAGTAAATCTCTTTGTCTTACTCCACGCAAAATCTTAACCGCCTCAGTCTGGTTTTGTTCCACTCTTACACTAGTTATCTGATTCCAATATAAGTTTATTATTATCCTTAGGTCTTTGTCATCTATACCCTGTCATCATCAGAATTTCTATCAGTTTGCAATGCTGGAGCCTTTAAAACGCCTTTCTACAGTCGACAAAACGGACATGGACCTCACAGTTTATACCTCTGCATCTCTGGAATAGAACTTATACACTGAATAAAGCTTCTTTGATCCCAACTGCGTCTCTAAATCCAAATTGCGTGGGACTACCTCTTCTTCGCACGTTTTGTAAATTCTTCTGTGTATGATTTTTAAAAATATTTGCAATGGGTGGCTCATAAGACTTATTGTTCTATAAGATGTAGGTTACAAGTTTAAGGTAAAATTGTAGAACAAGTATACGACTTAATATAATCAACCACGTAAATCTCAAATAGCAAGTAACGCCACAAGTTATAAAAGCAACCTGGCAGATACCTGGCGCATTAAATACCATAGTATGGCATAACAAATACATAAATTAAGAGGTCAAAAGTCGGACATACAAGTCTGCGATTCAACCAATATTAACATACAGGGCAGAAAAAAGGGGAGATAAACAAAAAACTTGACGGATGACGGAAACAGCTGAGATAAAGACTGATAAAGAAAAGTGGTAGGAAAAACACGAAGAGATAGAATGAAAAGCGAGGATATAAGGAACCAGTGCAATATATGACCAGTAAATGAATGAATTACGGTTAGAAGGAAAGAACAGGACAACCACATTCAAAGAATGAATAAAGACCAATTAGATCGGATAGCCAGAGATAAAGCACCGATAGAAAAACGAGCACCTGGATGACCAACAAAAAGGCGAAGATAGTGACTATAACAGTGGGGAAGAACATGAGTAATCATGTAATAAAGAAGGATTAGTAATAATAATAATAATAATAAATTTATGGGACGGTATGATTTTGCTCTATTTGGATCTTTATCGGGCTTAAAAATTAAAATTACCTCAGTGGCTTTCAATTTTTGGAGCCAGTATTGGATTGCATTAAATGTATAGGTCAGTAAAACTATACATTTTTTAAACATTTTTGCTGTTACCAGATCCATATCCGGGACTTTTTTACATTCAGAAATCTTATTGTATTTTTTATCTGTTTCAGTGTAACGGCATTCATTGACTGGGTTAACTGGCGTGGATAACTCTAAAAATTCTAACATTTCTTTATCCGGGTCATTTTCGTAAGGTTGGAATATAACAGTAAGGTATTTTGCAACTACTTTTGTTTTTCCTTTATTACTTTTTGCTGACTGTTTTTGTGTTGGTTCTTTATCTTTTACAGGAGGAAGAGTTATTCTAGGTTTGTTTTGTTTTGGTTTTAATGAATTTCTAAAATTGTATTATGATAAGGGTTTAGTTTAGATTAGTAATATTTTGACTTAAGCAAGACTGTAAAACTCTCTGTCTTTTGTAGTGGTTGTTCTGCATCCCCATTTGTTTTTGCTATTGTAGTCTCCACCTGTCCAAAAATCTGGTGCTTAAAGTGCTAGAATAGGGTTCTAATTGGTATTTTTTTATATTGTGTTTTGGAGGGCTAGGTAATTCTTTAATAAGAAAACATCCTTTAATGTAGTGATTTTTCTTAAGAACAGGTCTCAAAGCCGGTATGCTTTTTATCGGAGTAGCCGTCAAACAGTTTGGTTGACTTCGCGCCCCGTTTGTCTCTTTTGCTTCAGCACCATTACTAACACAGCCAACTCAAACTCACGAAGATGTCTCGCCGAAGGTTTCACATTTCCATAAGCGTTAACTTCCAACTTCCTTTGGTGGTTTCGATCCAAAGAGTTTCTGAAAGACCGCGCACGTACATCCAGGCTCTCGCCATCTTCACCAAGGTTTGGTTACCACGCTGTACCAATCCATTCTGTTGTGAATTGAAAACAACGTTTGTTTTATGTAGAACACACATCTTTAAGAACCTTGTTTAGATTTCTACTCGCACATTTAAAAGCATTGTCTGTTTTAAACACACAAAATTTTTCTTTTGTTTCACTTTCTAATATAACTATATAATTTGTTGGCGCAAACGGTCACCTCTTCTCGATTATTCGTTCCCAAGAAATAAACTATCGTTTTTTAGACAACAGTTTTTTTCTAAAAAAATGCTTACCCAAGAAAGTTAAAACTTCTGTTATTTGTCAACGTAATCTCCTTCTAGACGTACACATTTTTACAACGTCGTCGCCATGGTTCCATGGCTGCAGAGAACACTTCTATAGAGGTATGTTTTGCCCATTTGCTGCAACAGCAGCCACGGAGAGTGTTTTTCATGGTTGGAAATTTATGGCGGAATTACGTGTTAACATGTCTTGAAACATTGCCTTCATCGCATATCTTACTCAATTGGCGATTAATTTCGATGGGACTTTTACCACGAAAAAGAAAAAAACGTTGTTCTTGAACACTATATGTCGCCATTTGAAGTATACAAAACAACACTCACTGCACTGCCGGTAATTCGTCTTATGTACATTGTATGATATTGTCATCTATACTAAAAGTGTTACACACACTTTTTTCTAGTTCAGACACATTCAGTTACATTTATTGTCATCGAACTTTAATTCTTCGGTAAACCATTGACAACGCTGGGGACAGTTTTTATTTTATTTATCAAAATGAAACCTAGTCTTCTATGCCATAGTATTGCATTGAGATTGTGGAAGCTTTCAGAGCTTTATTAGCATTTATTATATATTTCACATTCATTTGGCCATCATGTTTCAAATCAATTATCTTCTTCGTTATGATGGCAACAAGATCATGATTGTATGCAGATCCCACAAAAAGACGATTTTCTTTTGACTTTTGGTATACCAAAGACGTCCATAATGAGCATTTTTATAACACCGGTCGGTGACCTAAACTCTATTTGTATCGTTCCTTTGTCGTGTGCACCCAATATTTTTTTATTAGAGATTTAATTTGGATGGGCGTCTATAATGACAGGCTAACCGCTGATCAAGTGTTAACTTGGTAGCCAAGCATGCGTCACCTTTATCTTCATTTTCTGATCCAGTTCTAACTCTAGCAAATTATTTCTTCATCTTTTTCTGCTTTCGACACTTATACTGTTTGTGCTTAGCTTCATTGTAATCAAACCCTTTAAGTTTGATATAATTTATATATAATATATAATAATTTATGCGCAAGAAATTCTTCTTTACCTTAAAAGCTGCCAACATACGCATTGTGTGTATATTCATGCCAATATTGAGACTGCGCCTATGGGTTATCAAGCTACCAGTAAATTTTAGCACGGCATATTTTTCTTCTGGCTTCTCATCCCACGCCGGTAATAGTGTCGCGTACTCGTGGATAAACTACTTTAACGTCTGTTAACTTGATGTCAGCAGACTTCATTTTCGCGATTAGCCTTGCCACTCTGGCCACGAATTGGGCCATTGTTTCGTCCGGAGTATACTCAAGGATGCAAAATTTCTATTTGCCGGACTTTTTGACCACTTGGTCGTGTGCGCAACGCTGAGTCAACATAAAAAAAATCCACGTTAAAAACTCAATGGCTTGGTTTCTTTTAAATCCAATGTCGCATTTTTTAATTGCTGGCACTCTTTTCTTCTTATTTGTGACTTCTTCAGCATCCACGCTCTGTTAACATATAATTATAAATAAAAAACTGGCGTAACTATCAAGTTGTTTGATCATAAGCACAGTTTGTTGATGATAAATGCATTGAGTTGAAGAACAAATATTTTAAAATCCAATAATAAAAATAATTATTGGCAAAAAATGTGTCTTACTATATAGCAAATATTTTTGGTGTTACCCTCATATAAGCTTTTGTATTGCGACTCCGCCGTAAACTTTTATTAGTACCACGAACTGTTTTTATAATAAATTTAATAGAATATTTATATAACCACAGTTAACTAAAATTATAATTCCAAAGAAACAAAATACTATAATGTAATTAAACATTGAGATACAAAAAGAGAACTAAGAATAAAGTTCGGTTTTGGTGCAAAAATATCAAGATATAGCGTAACCAAAATTCCCGTAAGCCATTTTATAACACTAAAGGTAGATATAAATTGTCGCTTTAGTTATGGGCATTGTGCTTAAAATAATAGGAGAAAAAACGAAAGAAGTCTACTGACTTCAGTGAAATCGGAGCCACAGAATAACGCACATCACTTCGATTTAGATATTAATTACATATATTTGGATTGCACTAGAAATTGTTTTCTTTTCGCCAAATATAGCATTATATTTAACAAGATTTTCATTTAACAATTTTTACCAAAATGAGCTTGAGATGCCATACTTTTTAGAGACAATAAACATTTGATGTGGTGAAGAGAAAATATATTCAGAACGTCACTACAATGAGTGTCCTTTTTAATGCGCATGTTAAATATTTATGTACAATATATGTATACAATTATTATATTACTCATCTATTGTGTGTGGTTGATAACGTTTTAGTTTATACGTCTTATTAATACTAACAATGTATTAATCGTTTAGTTAGTTTGATGTAAATTGGAAACTTAATATCTTATCATGTTTTTAATGTACAGTTACATACGAACCCTGTCGAGAAATTGCAAAAGTTAAAAAACATTTTAACTTAATCCAACAAATTTACAAAATTTTTGTTTTTTTGAACTACAACTTTTTTTCTTATATTGCATTAACTTTAAGATTAGTGTAAATGCTTTCCATATAGTTCAAAATAAAAATATTAGAGATAGTAACTACCTTAATTAATTAGCTGGAAACCCACATATTTAAAAATATATAGCGTTTGTATATTGCTAAATAATTGTTATATAATTAAATATTTAAGGCAAGTTCCTTACAACTGTTATCAGAAGTGGGATTTATTGCAACTCGAAGAACTATTTAAATGCCAACCAAATTGAACATACTAAAGGTAGTGAAGGGAAGAAAGCCGTGTTACAGGAAAATTTGAGGAAGGTGAAAACTCAGCAAGGCAATATAAAAATTAGAGAATGAAATATTATAAATCAGGGAAAAATTTCGGAACTTTAAAATAACTAATGATGAAGACCAAAGAACATTTCAAAAGTTTGGGAGGAAGACTACAAGAATTAAGGAAACAAATCAGAAACTAAGCAGAGAAGTTTTAAGAATGTCCTAAAACTATGAGCAAAAATAAACTTGGTAAAATATTATAGGCATTTGAAAGAAGAATTAGCAATGAAATTACAAGATAATTCCAGAAACATGAGACTAGAAGTACATACAAATACAGAAGAATATTTTAGAATTTTGATCGTAAAGCTAAAAGAAAAGGTACGGGATAGATTCAAATATTTAAGACAAATATTGAAAAGTAATTTGCAAGAAGTGAGAATAAATGGGAAAAACACTTTTACAATTTAAAATAAGAAAGAAAAACAAGCACTAACAAACATTCTAGAAGTTCTGGAAAATAATTAAAGACAAAAGAACATTTAGGAAGTTTGCGAAAAGAATTAAAAGTGAATGCAGAAGAATACTTTGAAGGTTTTAGAAAAACTTGGAAAATACGGGAAGCTGGAAAAATAAATTAGAAAAACTAGAGATAGATGCAGATTCCTTGCTAATAAAATAATGCCCTAAAGCTTACGTACATATTTTTCACCCAAAGAAAAACGTTTTTAGGTAACGTAGAACTGCCTCGTTTATAAATAGATGGTTGCTACACTTAACTCAAAATTAAAAGTAATCCTGGAATAGGAGTACTAAGGATCAAGATTAGAGTTGAAAGAAATAAACGCACTAAACCCATTAATAAAGATTTATTGGGCACCATAGGACTCCTTGTAGTTAGAAGATGATCAATGAGGCTAAATTGAGTTACAGTTACTACTGCTGAGAAGCCGAGTGTCGAAAGTATTACGTCATCTGCATTATGAATAGCCAGGTAAGCTAAGTTAAGAAGACGGTGCAGAAAGTTTGAAATAGGTTCTGCTGGGTGGACTATAAAATAGACGCAAAGGAATGGTAGAAAGAGCAAATTGGGTGTTTTTGAAAAAAGCCTCCTTTGAAAAAGGGATAGCGGTTGACATAGTTGATCCATTCCCCGAAACTGATAATGACAACTGATATGTTAGCTACTTTACCAAATGGACCAAAGCGTATACAATATTAAATCAAAACCCATCCGCGGTTCACGGCTACTTCTACCATCAGATGGCAAGCAACTTTGAGGATATATGGCTATTCCCCTTTTTCTACAAAAGTCATCGCAATCTTAAGGAGAGGGCAGTATAATAGTCAATTCCAAAAAGCTAAACTTTCTAGAACGATTGCACTTTTTGCAAATGGGCAGCTTCTGAAGATTTAGAATGCAGTCTGTTCGACGTGTTAACATAGCCGCGAGGTACAATCTAAAATGTAGTTGCGATCAGACATCAGTCACGCTGTGGTGTCACCGTGCTCCAAAAACAGCCCCTGCATTATTTGGACCAAACCTCTGTTTGGGCTGTGGGTACATTTTATCGAAACTAAACATTTTTCAAATAAAGTGAAATAGCAGTAGCCTATTGACCTCTCTCTTCAAAAAAGTATAGGTTAATGACCCCAACTTTATTCGCCACACACCAAATAATAACACGTTTGCTGTAGAGAGTGAAATCTCTGTCTTCCAAGTACTTTTTTTAAATAGTACAGGCAAATGATAATCGCCAGGCAATAAGTTTTGGCTACAGACAAGATGTTGTAGTGTAGTCCAAAACAAATACTTAATTATTTGTCGAGTATAGAAAGTAGACTAGGACTGGACGTTGTACTAAATCAAGATTGCAAAATGGTGTTTCTTTGGACGATGAGTTTTGTTTGTTTAAAGTTTAGAGTAGTATGTATGTACAAATATATATGTACAAATGCCTTTGCCGCTCTATAAAGACTTATTTGGATTCCAGAACGATCCTAAGTTTTATCGTTAGTAACAATACGGTGCACAAAGACTTTCTTCCAGCCCAGTAGCGTGTCAATAGCGGCTTACAAACTTCAAAATTCAATCTCTTTTGTTTCTAATCTTTAGTCGAAAACAAGAGACCCACCTTGCAGACACTTTTCAAAATCCAAGATTGTCAGTAACAATTACCTGAGCACTACTACAATCTCAGCAACCGTTAATTCTTGCTTCCCAAAAATTGTTTATGCTACGCGTATATTTTTGTCTTCTTAAGAGTGTTATCCCCGAATTGCATCTTACATTTTCTCAAAATTTCGAGTGGTTTTGCTTCTTTTTTGTGACGAACTTGATAATAATACGTTGCGTAACGGATACGCATACTCCTTGCTCTGTTATTGTAACAAAGAATCCTCTTCAGCATTCCTATCTACGGCGCTCAGAAGTCGCGCCCAAATTCGTTCATCTCACAGTAAGAAAAAAAATTCCGGTTTATATTTGATTCACCCTCGTAATTCTTCTAAAGTACTCTTTACATTACAATTAAGATTCTTTCTCTACAATAAAAAAAAGACACAAAATTTTTTAATAGACTAAAATTCTGTATATTGAGCTGCTTGGGAAAAGAAACTTTGTTGTTTCAAAAACATTTTCTAATACCTGTTCGCAGCATACAACCTTATCTTTAATCGTTTATTTAATCGAAAAACACTTTTAAATAGCTTTGAAAAGTTGCACACGCCGTTTTGTATACTTTTAAGTATGGAAAGTCAAAGGAAGCATTTGTGACATGTAATATTGCATTATTTTAATAAAAGATAGAGTAATAACGACATTGCAAACAAAATTTCAACGCTTGTGGAGGTGATGCTACAAGTAATCAGAAAACTTGCACTTCTTTTAGGAGATTCCGAGCTGTTAATTTTACATCTACCACTCATCTACTACAAGTACACACTTCATCAAGGCTATACCTATTTACTTAATCCTATGGGTTTTCTATCTTTTCGGGTGTAAGGCTGTTAGAGTTGGGTTAGTGTGTCTGCATACTCGTCTGCATATGCTTCACGATGCTCTCCATGATGGATATTTCTGTCTTAGTTTCGCTCTGCACGATCAATGTTTGACTCGGTGACGGATGTCAACGATCATGTTACACGCTCTACACTTCACTCAAACACCCGTATCCGTGAGACTCACTCTTCTCCATACTATTGTTGGAGTCTGATAAATTTCAGCGACGGGACGTTTTCTCAAACGAGTAATTTAATCACGTAGTTCCAAGCTCCCCGATACCTTCTGTTCGCTCAGCACTCTAGCAACTCCCAAACAGGACTGAATAGGTTCTAACCTGAGCAAGGAGGAGGGTGAAGGTTGTGGCTCTACTCTCTCAAGGTCGCATAGTGTGGCTTGTTTGCACATAAATTAGTCCAGGTCATATTTGAACGACTTTATATAACCGTATTGTCGACTTATAACAAGTTTGAAATTTTTTGTCTTCTAACTTTCAATGTTTTACTTGTTTTTTACCCTGTTGATAGCTTTATCCAAAACTATACAGTGAAGGGCGCAGCCCCTTTGTTGTTTCAAACATTTTTGACTTATCATGTTTGAATATAATGAAGTTCTTAGTCTACCTATATAATGCTCTTACTTTCTTATTATTGTGTTAATTATTTTTTGTTTGTCCAGTATTCTCCTTATATTTGTTCTATTTGTCGATAAAGCAGAGATGGATTTTTCGTTTTCCCTAATTATAATAATAATGGCAAGGTCTAACGCTCCGCGTGGAGGTACGACTTGCAAACTGAGAGGTTAAAGTTCTTATACGTTTACTCACTCTGCCCGGTCATTCTGCATCACCTCTAATGCGATGTCTTTCTGGCATTTCTGATAGTCCCAAAAATAATTTTTGAATTTCTTTGTGCGCATCTTCATTTTGTTTCCAAATTCTATCAAAATATTTCATTTTCTTTTACTAGTTTTTAATTTTATTTTTTCGTGTTCATATTTTTTGTAGTTGTATTTTGTCCACGGTTGTTTTTTAATTGCTATTTTTATCTCTTCAAAATACCAATGCATTCTTTTTGAGTTCAGTATCTACAATTCGTGTAGTTCCGTATATTTGTTCTGCTGTTATTATTATGTTACATGTGTTCATCGGCTACTTGAGTATTTATATTACTCATTTTTTGTTCCAAAAGCTTTTAGTGTCTACTTCAAATTATATCTTTTTTAATTTATAGTATGTAATCTTTCTGTTCTCCATTTTTCTTTTATTACTTTTTCTTTGTTTTGTTTTTCATTTTCTATTTTATTTCCAATAAGTAGTGAAAGCGTCCAATTTCTGCTCCTTTTCTAGCTTTTTATCTATGATGCTTCCCGGGGTATTTTACTAACTAAAAAGTAATTTATTTATCTCTCTTGTTATTTTATGAATTTGTTTATGCTGGAAACGTGTGTTTGCAATTACTAATTTATTATCTATGCAGAAGTTTAATATCTTTTTTCTGCTTTTACTTTTTGTTTTCTTTTTATTTATCCACTCTTACATTTGCTAACGTCTATTTCCTGTAACAGTGCTTGAAAGAATTTATCTTTTTTTCTTTTTTGCATATTCATTTAGGGTGTAGGCTATTACAAATATTTATTCTTCCGTTCTTCTTTCTTTTATGTTTTTATATATTCCATTCTACTTTCTTTTACTATTAAGGTGACACCAGTTCTTTCATGCTCGTACTTTTCACCCCCAAACATGTCCAGAAATTATTTGTCACATTGTTGATTCCGATACCTTTCATTTTAGTTTCTGTGTACCCTAAATATTCTGTTTGTCTTCTAAATTTTACTGATTAATTGTTCTCTTTTTCTTGCGCAGCTGTTTATGTTCCCGTTTTGCTGTATGTTTTTCTTTCTTTATTTTTGCCTATTTTTATTTGTATTTTTCTTTTTGTTACTATAATCTTTTCTATTTTCCTATTAATTTTATCTAGACAATACTCACCAAATTTGTAAATCTGTAGATGTTTTAAAGATTCCTCAAATCCTCCTACTTCAATAACTCTTCAATAAGGGTTCTGCATCAGTTGATGATTTAATCGTGTTTGAACGTGTAATTTCCTTCTTTAACGAAACGACATTTAAGTTTTCTTTGAAAATGCTAATTACGAGCACTTTTGGTCTAGCGGTAAGAAGCTTAACGTTAGCAAGATACCGATCTTCACCTAAAAGAAGTTCTGATATCTATGTAATGAGACTGGTGTTTCATTTATTAGGAACTACTTCACAAGTAAAACTATGAATTCAACGAAATAATATTCTCAACAAATTAAAGGAAGCCTTGGTATTTGACTCAGATGATTCGCCTCATCTTTTGTACCTCCAGATATCACTATGCAATTATTTTTCGTTTCGTTAAATAAAATTGCATTTATAATGCTATTTTATTAGAAATCCATAATCATTTTAGAAATATGGCATTGTGTGGCTCCGAAAAAGCTAGGAGAAAGTATTATAGCAGAATGTATCATATGCAACTCAGTAATATAACAGAATATTATGCATGTATTGCTAATAAAGCGAAAAAAAAGTTGACCTTATTAATTTTCCTGTATGTAGAGAACTAATCAAAGTCTCAAATATGACGATAGAACCTTAACTGCTTTAAAAATGAAAAATATTTGAACTGAATTAATCTTCTCATTTAGGTGCTCTGAACAGTTATCTAGAGGTGCATTTGAACCACTCTCTGAGGTTTCGTAATCATGACATTTTTACCCTTCCAACAGTTTTTCTTTCTTGGATTTTGTCCTGTATTATTAAATGTAGCCTTGCGTATTTTTCTTTTCTTGCGATCTGTCCAAGTGTTCGAGTTTTCGTTTCTTGGTGAATTTTCCTCGTCTTGGAAACTCCATTCACGACACTTTAATGTATCCTGTACACTCGCATGCAAATGCTTCAATTTCTTAAGACTTGTTACATTTAAGGTTCGAGCTTCTACTCCGCAGATAAGAGTAGAATATCATAACATTTTGCTGATTTAGTTTTTAACTTTAAGCTCAAGTTTCTGCTACATAAGACTCGTTTTATTTTTAATAAAGTCATAGGAGTTTTTTCTATTCTTATTTTGATTTCGTGATTACAGTGGTTTGTCTGGTATATTATCGTACCAAGATATGTCTAGCTATTGATTTGATCGATGTTTTCTCTATTGATATTATAGCTTTCATTTCTCCTATAAGTTTTCGATACTATCATAAATTTGATCTTTACAATATTAAGTGTTAGTCTATATTTTTGGCTATATTCGGATCATTAGATTTTGTAAATATTTAATGTTATCTGCGAATTATCGACATATCTATTGTTATTAATTGGTGTTCTATTGCCTTTTATTCCGTCATTTTTGAAAGATGTTTCAAGGATTTCTTCAGACTATGCATTAAAGAGAGTTGGCGACAATATACATCCTTGTCTTACTCTATTTCTGCGTATTGTAGCCTTAACACAATTATGATATACTGTGAAGATCTTTATAGTCTATGTGTTTCAACTTAAGATTACTAATTAGTTAATTGTGACAGACTTTATCTAACGCCTTATTTTAATCGATAAAGCATGCATATACACCTTGGTTCACATCTAAGCATTTCTGAACCAACATATTAAATGATGATGTCTCCAGTTCCCAGTTCGGTTAACTTTAAGGAATCATTTTAAAGTGTGAAACATTAAACTAATGGTCCGATAATCATTCTTTGTGTTTAAAGTAGACACCAACAATTCAATAGTAATATTTCTGATTTGTATATTTTATTAAATAAATCCACTAATACATCCATATGTTCGGTATTAATCATTTTCAGGGTGCCATTTGGGAGTTCGTTGGGTTTTTAAGAGTACACAATACTTCTTTGCTGATATTCGGACTAACTTTATCTTAATTTGTAGGCATCTTTTACTTTTTATGCAGATTGAAGATCATATCGTTTTTCAAGCTTCTCAATTTCTTGACACTTGTCTTGGTAATATTTTTTTGCTTGCCTTATTTACTTATTTTTGTTTTTGTATGTATCAAGATGATTTATCATATTTGGAATCTTGTTGTACATACATTTATGTGTTTGTACTGTAGGTTTGCTAAATATCTCTTTACACGGATAAAGTATGGCAACTTTCATCACTCTTGTTAATACCGTCATTGTCACTGTTTACCTGATCTAAGATTTCATAATTTTTTTTTGCAGTTTGTCTGTGCTACTGTGTCTACTTAAGGTTTTTTTGGGGTCTTCTAAGTCGACTAGAAATTGAAGGATCATAATTTGATGATACGTTAGCCTCTGGATTTAATCGAATTTCTATATTTTTCATTGATCAGGATCTAATCGATCTGATTTCAAACTTCTTTATAAAGTTTATCTGCAAGCGATCGTCATATGTATAACTTTCTATTTGGCAATTTAAACCAGGCATTAGTTACAGACAATTGTTTTTCTTAACAAAATTCTACAAATCGATCTTTTCTCTCGTTATGCTGTCCCAGTTCATAATTTCAATGCTTTCTTTGTTAATCCTAGCATTGAAATCGCAGATGATTATTGTAATGTTTATGTTATATACAAGTTCTGTCACGTTGTTGATCTGCTGAAATAATAATTTTGTGTCTTCCTCCATGATTACTGATTTTCTTGATGTTCTATCTAGTATTATTGTAATACCATACACATGTTAGGCATTGTTTCTCCTTGAGTAGTAGATTAGTCACCCTGCTTCACTGACTCCTAAAATATTAATTTTCATTCTTCGCATTCCTTTGCATGATATGGATTTTTCTAAATTGATGAACATTCCTCGTAGTTATTATCATAGCTAACCCGGAGATTCTTAGCACTCTCCGGCTATTAAAAACGTGCCAGTGACTGAGGTCCGTAGTTTCGTGATTTTTAGCCATGACAAATTGTACTAGGGAAATTAATGTGATGGTTTTTTTATCTTCCTCATCGCAGTATCATAAGCATTCAAACTATTCCAATCACAATATTCTAGTCGTGAATCGTTTCAAGATTATTTCTTTACGCTTCACGCTGGTACTGGTGATAGCTGCTGCCTTCACCAGGGTAAGGATATAGATAGGGATTAATTATGGGATAAGATTAGATGATTAGGATTTGATTTTTCTCGGTGTCGAGGAGAGCGAGATCGAAAACTCGCACGGGCTGCACGTTATAAAGAAAAGGAAGACAAAATCTCTCACAAACCAATTAGTTATTTATGAAACACCACTTTTACAAGTATGAGGTCTGTAAAAATTTATTTATGATACATTTTACAAGTTATCTTTAATCAGAATATAAGATTAAAAATACAAAGTTATTATGTTTCATCAAAAACAAAAAGCAAGTTTTTTAAAGCCCATATAAGCAAAATTTCAAAAATAAGAGTACTAATTAGAAAGCTTTTTGTTTTTGTGAATTCTCATTAATAGTTGTAAATATTAATTTATTAGATGCAATATAATATATTTTTTTACTGCCAAATTTATTAACTGTAATCTTTAATAATAGATATAAAGAGTAATTTGGACCCTTACGGGCAGTAAATATAGCAGAAGGTAGCGAGGGCGGCGCGGTGAACACGAGGGCAATTAACGCAATTTCCGTTACCTTTCCTTCTTATTTACTGCCTCGGCAGGTCTCTCTCAGCGGCCAAAAAAGGGGCCCGCTTTTTCCGGAGGCGTAAACTTATGGCGCTGACGGGCGCTCGGTTGTGCAAGCAGCGACCAGCTTTGTTTTTGCCCGTTTTTTCGGGCGTTTATTTTTTGCCGGACATCTGTTACGGCTTGTAATATGAAGTGTGGCGCCGTCTTGCAAGTGGTTGCACGCGTGTCGTCTTACTCGCTATGGAGGCGACTCGTGGGAGTACCAAACCAGCTTTTCATTCAGGTTTGCGGCCGTTATTTATGTCGTTGTTCCACCCGTCCTCATCGCGCTCATCATTTAGGCACCGATTTTAATATTTAATTAAAGAATACAGCCACGGCTCTATTTTTAGAGCCGCGACCCGAGGCGGCGGCCGGCCGCGGCCCCTGCGCCGGCTCCTTCGCACCTTTGTTCCACAAAACAACCTGGCGATTGAGTCTTCAATTAATCTGTGCTTCCAGTTCGTTCATACCTTACAGTAAATTCGATCCAATAAAAAAGAGATTAATATACCAATTTGGATAAATACTGAAAAAAATTAAGCTGAAACATTTGAAATATGTGTATACAATCGCAATTATTTAAAAAATAAATATCAATTTTTTTTTAATTTATATAATATAATTTTTTAAGAAATATTAATATAAAATGCCAATTTAGTAAAAAATTTAATACCTCCTCAACATGAAAATTGTAGGTGTCTGTAACCATTTTTCAGCAAATTGAAATTTCCTCCATTACACATACCTAGATAATTGTAACCGATAATGTTTAGGTGTATCTGAGAATTGTTTTGACTGTTTTGTTTTTCATATTTTACCTATTTATATAGTCTTCTTAAAAAAAATAAAAATTTTCATTTGAAGTATAAATCATTTAGCAATAATTGTCTAAACATTCTTAATTTAATGATAAATGTAATCAGGTAACTCCCAAGCGTTGCATAAGAGGATATCATAACAACATTCAAAAAAGTGAGTCAATAGTATTCTTAGTAAAATACAGTTCCAAAATGAGAATAGGTTGTTATTGACTTCATTGGTGAGATCAGAAATTTCTGGATTTGGCCCCTACCTTCAATCCCTTTGATATGGTCTGGCGCAGATGTTGATAGGTCATACAAGCCGCTTCTGTATCACCTCACTGAAAAAATAAGATCTTCGGGCACTTATCACGAGCACCTCTGTGAATGTCGTACTGGTAGAGATCACGGAAAGTGGAATTATCGTGACTTTGTAAAGTTTCTGAGCGCTACGGGAGAAGTACTCCTGAATTCTTGGGATATTTGCGTTTCTATAAAGGTCGGAGTTATTACGAATCCCAAAGCTTATTGCTGTGTGTATTTGCGGCCCAGTCCTAAATTGAAACCGCATGCTTCCTAACAGGAAGTATGATTATACGTAGTAATTAATAGTTGGCTCATAAAGTAAAAAAGTAAACCAAAAGATGTTCTAGCTGTTTTCCTTTTGTTCGGCGCCCTGAGCTCGCTCCGAAGATTCGGTAGGTTTTCCGGTGAAAAAGTGGATAGCAAAACTTTTGTCCGGGTGGATGCCCATTATCCACCATTGTACCACTTTTCTAGTTTCCTTCTGAGGTTATTACATCACAAGGGATGTCTCAACGAGCTAAACACCACCACTGCGTACTCTGCATATGGGGCCAGTGTAGTGCAGAGCATCGTCGGCATGTCTCGGACAAGATAATGTACAGCGTCGGGGACCTTGGGGGACACACGCTCAAAGTCGTCTTTTCGATGACCTTACGGATAGGAAGAATCGGACAAGCTAAACCATCGCCAGCGACATTGCGGTGGAGGCCATCTTGTGCACTAGGCTATTGTGTCACTACTTGAAGGCCTTGGCCACATCGGTGTAGCATTTAGATGCACTGCCCTAAAAAGCTAAAGAATAGTAAAGTGACCGGAGCGAAACTAAAATGACTCCAGAACCAGTTGGAAACCTTTGACAGCTGTCTTCAGGCGCTTGTAAATTACTTTCTCCACAAGCTTTCCCACAGTCGACAGAAGACTTATTATCAAATATCCCTAGGCTAAGATCCTTGACTTCCTAGGTTTGGAAAACTTGATGATGTTTGCCATCTTCCAAGTGTTCGGGAAGTGGCAGAGATGGACAGCATTCCTGATGGCGGTTACGTACACAACAGCCTGCAGTGCGCGCTTTGTAATGCCATCCGGACCAAGTACCTTGTGAAGCTTGAGAGCTCAGATGAGTTAGACACTTTCTCGTAGGCCACGAAACGGTCAATGTGGTTATAGTCAGCTTCGTCGTAGCTAAGGTCGCGCTAACGCTCTATGTTGTCGGCAAAAGCCTCACTTGTGATCCATAGATGAGCAACGGCGGAAAAGAAATCTCATTCAAAGACTATTGTCGGCTACATTGAGTGCCTTTTGTCAAGCGGCGTAGCAGTGGTCTGCAACTGAGTTCTTGACCTCTGCAGCAATTTTGCAATACTTTTTTATGTCCGCAAGATTCGTAAATCTCTGCGCGTGCGGTTGCGCCCACTTTTCTCTCTAATTCTTTCAACTCCGTCAGTAATAGATCTCTTTCATCTTTGGCGTAGACGTCATTAGCGGCAAATCGGATGGATTGCTAGATGGAGACGATAAGCTGGTGTACCGCTTCCTTCAGGTCTCTGCATATTATGGGAATGGGTTTGTTCAGGTGGACAGTGAAAGTCGGCCATAAAACTGTGGAGCGAAAAAAAAACCGCTATCGCCTCCGTCGAAAATTCCCAGGGTAGGTCTATCGCTGTGTGGGAATGTCTTTAAAGATGGTGATGTTGAGGACGTCTAGGTGACTGGTGACGCTATAGTGGATGAGTTTTGTTTGGTCCCACAACTATGAGATAGCTGGGCTGAATGAATCCATACAATGTCTTGCCGTTGGTATTGGCCATATGGCAGTTATATGAGAAATGTTCGGCATTTAAGTCCCCTATTAAGACCATCGCTATATTTCCCTTGAAGATTACCAGCAGGTGCTCGGAGAGGAGAATGCGCTTATGCGACGGGGATTTATAAGGGAGACTAGTTTAATAACCCCATGATTCCTCGTCTCCAGATGCTCAATGACTGGGAGCTGTACTGGATAATGCTCTAGGCAAAACTTGACAAAGACGGCTGTTCCACTTTTTCGGCTAGTAGGTGGTTTGTACGTTGATGGGTATAATATAGGACTCTGATGTGATCTCCACTTTTGAGATAGGTGCAGACATAAACTGAGATTAGACTTAGTAACACGAAAAAGCAAACTGACTAAACAGACCCCTAATTTATTGTCATCAGGGCTGCAAACATTTATATTTCTAAAAATCTGTAATGCTATTATTAGATTTAAATGTTTTCTGCGATATAGATTTTTTAAATCATTATCAGCCTGATAATAAAAATAATGATTACGACTCATGGGTGTTACACAGCAAGCATAGTTATTAAAAACGTAATTTAAGATAATACTGAATTTTAAAGTGTGCTATGATTATTGTAAAAATACTTGTAAAGACACTTTGGACAATTTTACTACTGATTTTTTATTTAAATTGCTTTAATCGTACGGAACAAATACAAGTTAAAAGAAAAGTTTCTTAACGCTTGCGAATAAGTTCCTTTTTTGGGCTGATTATTGTCAAAAACAACAACTATTCTTTGAAATACTGATCATTATCGTAAAAAGTGCCTCATAGACTGACATAGGTAGTAGTTAAATAATACAAAGGGACTGTAAGCCGCGTTAACTTCAAAAATTTTGTCTTTGAAGTTTGGGGCACAACCAAGAAAAGCTCGATTGCGATTAAGCAAAGCTGCTTTAAAACTTTATAAACACGTCCAAGTTGTTGTGTTTACAGCTTGGCATAAAACAATTTAACATCTCATTTAAAATGAGATCACAACTTTCTCGTCAAAAATATTCTGTTGAGCAACTGGTGATGGATTTTGGCCCCAAGATACCAAGTGCTTAGAACAATCATGATTAACAAGGTAAATCTATTTTTCATCACGAGTGACAATGCGCATTAAATGAGAATTTTGTCTTGGCTTCTCGTGCATAAAGCCAAGTACACGCAAATTGTTTCAGACAGTCATGTGCCAGAAGACAACTCCAGTCGACAAATTGTAAGCACTTCATGAAGGTTAGGTATCAAACTTATCTTTAAAGATTGTCTAAAACAGATGATTGGCTGAAACGTTATTAAGCTTTAAGGCAAAAATCGCCAGAATTGAACCACTTATATTTAGCATAAAAATAAAAGTTTTGCATATATTAAGGACGTACATATAGCCTGGTAAAGAAGGTAATTATGTTAGGAAACACAAACGTTTGCTTGTCCCAAGATAAAACAATAGATGAAACAGTTGAAAAATCATTACACTGCTTTAGCTTCAAATGACACTACATAAATTTGTTATAAATGAGAGATTACAAACGGTGAGATAACGTGAAAGAGGAAATGTAATAAACATTATTTAGATTTAGAAACTGGTATGTTGGTTGGTACTCCAAAACAAAAAGAGGAACATATAAATGCTGGTAGTATGGCAAATGATATCATTAGACATAATTGGGATTCAGAGTCATAGTCTGAGTAAGATCCAGCTTAGAGAGTCAGAATTTGGGGGGCACAAAATTTTGAGTAAACTAAAAACTAAAGCTCAACCAAAGAAACTTTGAACAGATTATAACTGTTGACATTGTTTATCTCTGTATAATAAATCCTTAAAAACATTTACGATGTAACAGAAATAACATAACAGTGAAATTATTTGTAACTTTACAGAATGATCAAGCAACGTCGGCGCCATTTCTAACCGCTCTCTTGAGTTCAAATTCCAGAATCTTCTTATTCGTTCTACAACCGCGCACTTAAATATAGGGCGGGCCATTTGCAGCAGTTGAATAAGTGGAGCAAAGAATAGTGGTGCAAATAAATTAGTATTGTTATGGTAACTCTTGACCGTTGCGTTAATAGTATTACAAATTTATAATTATTGTGCAGTAGTGTAATCCTTGTGAATAAAGTTTAGTTTTGAATTAATTCGTCGTTAAGTTAACATTTCTTTTATCTTAAAGGCTGAACAATGAGTGACAGAAATGGTCAAAACTTGTTAAAAAAAAAACAAGTGGAAGAGTAGATCAGTATTTATAAAACAATCCAAAGTCCATCTTAAACGACAGGATGCTGTTTTCGGGAAAATACTAAAACTAAACATCAATGTACAGCTACAAAAGGTTTTCAGCTCACAGAGTTTTAGAAGTACTCTCAAAAAGTAGGCGCAATTACATTACTTGATGACGAACTTTGCAAGTTAGTGCCCCACAGTTGCATTCAATAAAACAAGACCCGGATTTAAAAAAATAAATTAAAAATCAGTATGTTAATAATAGTAAGCCAGCGTGGTCCCGTGGTTGACGGGCGGGCTGCGATGCTGCGGACCCGGGTTCAATTCCCGGTGCTCTCTGAGGCCTGGCGGGTGGCCTACTCAGTCACTAAAAATATTGAGTACCTGCGTTCACTCGAACAAGGGGTAATAATGGCGGTCGTCTTAGGCGCGGTGCTTGCCACACCGCCCCGCACCAGAGATGATGCGCAACGACCGGGCAGAGAGAGCGAACGTATGAGAGCCTTAACCTCTCAGTTCGCAGGCCGTGCTCCCACGCGGGGCGTAGAGCCTTACCATTATTATTATTATGATGTTAATAATAATAGTTCCCCGTAACAGGCCTTGAAGGCCCTTTAGGATCGTAACAGGATAGGTCTGCTACAATCTAGAGCCTACCGTACACAAGGGTAGTAACGTGGCTAGCGCTACGTACCGACCGCCTATTATTACCACAGAGTTTGACCTCCAGGTACTTATTTATTGCAGCCTGAGTCGAGCTGGGCCGTAAAAATTCCAGCGATTGAATTGGCGAGAGCGAGATTCGAACCCGCAGCTCTTGGTTTCGTAGTCTAGCGACCTATCCACAAAGCCACCACGGCTCTACAGTATGTTAATACTAATTTAAAAAGATTTTGTAGCAATATATGTACTAAAAAAATAAATTTTTGGTCAGTAACAGAGGCCCGAGATGCAAGTTAAAAACGTGACCAGAAAGCACGTTAGTCATTATTTCAAATGTAAGCTTCAATGGCCAAATCTCTCTACATGTTTATTCATGATACATTGGCTAAGAGACTATTTAGGCAAATATTTCTGACTAACTGCGTCAAAAAATGACTTCTTCCATGCTTCGCTTAATAAACTTTTTTTAATTATTGATAAAGTTTTCTTCCACCCTACAGTATAGTTAAATTTGTAGTACTTCTAGACGATTATTATAATGGTAAAAATTGGATTCATTGTTGATATGCATTTGAACTCACAAGTCTCCTAGCGGCTTTTGTTAGTATTATGTTAGTTTCCATGCAATAAGTGTCCTTAGCAACTTGTAAGCTTGTAACTGTTGTATATCAGTTGTATTTCTTCTTCACACAATAGCAAAATTTTTATCCACATCTCCATCATATATTGTTACAACTTTTTCTTTTCCAGGTTTTATGAATGTTTGTTGAGTTTAACAGCTCACTTTAATACTCCTCCCATTTCCCTTAATTTTTATCAACGCTCTACCCCGCTTGCAAAGAATGATTTTGGATTAAAAGCTACTTTTCTATTTCTTGGATTTCACTGTACAGATTTCTAATCTCTTTATTCACCTTAAACTCATCGATTTTTTACTATACATTTTTTCTCTAGATTAGTTTCTTGGTTGCTCCCCGTTTTCTGTAAAACTTTTTGATGATCACTTTAATGTATTGTTTTAACATTTTGAATCCTGTTGTCTATTGATAGTTCATCACTTTCTTGACTATTTTTGAATTTGTCTTTTATCAAAATATTGACATTATGTTGCGACACGGTCAAAAATCTGCTCCAGCTCGTTATAAAAAGCATCTTTATTTTCTTTTTTGACTCCTCCATGAGCATGTACGCAAGCTTGCAAAATATTGAACGAAATCACTCACCGACAAATTCATAGCATATAACTGCGTGCTTTAAGTTTTCTTTTACCTACTCGTGTTATTACTATACTTTTCGTTGTAGAAAATAACGTAACTGTTTATCTCCTATTTACTACTATTTTAATCTTTCTGTACTTATTTAGTTTATTTGATTTTTTTCTTAACTCTGACTACAAAAATATTAAGATTCTATGGGTTGAAATGTAATATCGTAATTTTTATGTAATTCCGAGTTATTCTTCAAATCCCTTCTAACGTATGGGTTGAGTCTCGCTCAACCCATGGGTGTGTGTGAATGTCCTAGCATGTAAGTGCATGTTAGTGGGCACAATAAGCCCTTGAGACTGCAGTGCCTGTAAGTGCGCCAAAAAAAAAAACATATAATAAGGTTCTATGAGCTAATAAGATGACGATAGTGACGTGAGGGGAGTCCAACCATCGAAGTTATCCCATTAGTTTCTTCTTAGATCAATAGGCCACGTTTTTTGTAGTCGTCTAGGAGGTGGATCATGTTGCAGGCTGGATGCCAGGACATTGGGATGAACTTAAAGTCGCAGAAAATGGTTGTTGCTTATTTTAGTACGTTCTTCTACCACTGTTGGCATTTCCAGGTCGGTATGCAGGGTGTCGTTGCTAACATACCAGGGAGCATTGGCTAACATTCTCAGTGTTTTGGATTGCATGAGTTGAATTATGTTTACGTTTAACTTGCAGGAGCATCCTCACAGCTCGATGCCATAGGTTTAATTATTATTTTATAAAGTAGAATCTTATTTTCTAAAGATAGACACGATTTCCTACCAAGTGACCAGTACATTTTTTTAAGGCGTAGATCAACTTCCTTTCGTTTCTTTAATATATGCAGTTTCCACATGATTCTTTTGTCTAAATGAAGGCCCAGGTAGTGGGCTTCATTTGCTTGAGGAATTGCTATATTATTTAGATGCACCGGCGGGCATTCCAAGCGATTTATGGTAAAATTTACCTGGGTGCATTTGGCTTTGTTCACTTGGATTCTCCATTTGTTTAGCCAGGTTTGTAAGAGGGACAGATGATGTTGCAAGTTTAAGGAGGCTGTTTAAGGATTGGTATGATGAGAGAGAAGGGCTGTATCGTCAGCGAAGGTGCTTATAGTTGTAGCTACTGTTGTAGGTATGTCTGCCGTGTACAATGTATATAGAAGAGGTTCAAGAACGCTGCCTTGTGGTACTCCGGGGTTAATTGAATGAATGGCAGAATATTCTTGTCCATACGTTATCTGGAAGTGTCGATTTGATAAATATGATTTTATAAGTAAATAATATTCACTTGGAAGGTGTAATTTGAGTTTGTATAAGAGCCCCTTATGCCATAATTTATCGAACACCTGTTGTATATCAATAAATACTGCTGGACAGTAAGATTTAGAGTCCAGTGCTGTGTTGATCATATTTACGACGCGATGACATTGCTGAATGGTAGAGTGATACTTTCTGAACCAAAACTGGTGGTCCGGGGTGCAGTTTTCCAATATATCTGTTTCATGTATTCTTCTGACTAAAAGTTTTTCTAACAGTTTAGAAACTTGGGGCAGTAAGCTTATTGGACGGTAAGATGTAATTTCCTCAGATGATGTAATATGAAATAAAAATTAGAGTAGTCTTTTAAACACCCACATAACTAACAATAAGTCAATAAATTTTGGAAAAACGTTCGCGATAAGAATGTTTATCATAAAATATACTTGACTGTAGATAGAGCAGATGCGTGTATGTATGTATATAATCAATTCTCATATTTACGTAAAAGAAGAAAACTGTCTTTTTCTTTGACTCTTAGTTATTCTTAGGAAGTAGGCAGATTGAGACACCGAGTAAAGAACTAAATTTCTTGAAAATGGCATCAAATCTGACGCCGAAACGTCGGAATTTTTCCAATAGTCTACGCGGTTCAACACGTGAACCTAATTGTTCATTTATCATTGACCGCAAAAAATTTTCCCAATATTTTATACGCCTCTACGGGGAGGATATCTTCAGTCTCACGAAGCTGTATTTAAAGGTTATTCTACGTAAGACTAGATTTTTATGTGCCCTTGCTTTAAAATCCTGCAAAGACAACCAAATTATCCCTGTGAGTTTACGACTGAAACACCATCAAAAATCATTTCCCATTTCCCATATCCTTAAGAAAGCAGAACTATCTCTGCTTAGACATTCCATCCAATCCATTCATAGAAACCTTGATCAAACCAACTCTTAACTGTATGACACTTTCCATAACTTCAACTCTTCTAAAATTCATTCAACCATTTGGTATTGCTTTACCAAAATAGTATGTAATAAAATATCATATATATCTAAAAAGAAAACCAATATCCAAAAACAGAAACTGTCCAAACTTTGCCAAAACCATTTATTTACTACCCATCCGTCACGTTCCAACATCACCGTGCATAATCTTTCCATGTTACCCGTTAAGCGAACCGGCTATCCAAGCTCTCGAAAAAGGTTTCAACTTTGCTATCACTCCTAACAATATCACAATAACAGATAGAATCATCTATTACCAAATTTCCCGAAAACCATGTCAATAAAGTCAGACAAGACGTATCCAAAGCTCTACGCCCAGCTGTATTGCCCAACCATGATTCAAACTTTCCAAACAGCAAGCTCTCAAAGCCTTACGACAAGACCAATACGGAATTTTCTTACCAGCAAACAAAGGTAATGCTACTGTAGTTCTCAACACCACATTGCCAAAATAGATGGCTTATTAAAATCATCAGCTGCCCTCTCTACCTCTTGTAATTTGTATGATTTAAATTTTTCTTGTTGCTCTTTGTTATCCTGTCATCTTTATGGTATTCTTTTACTTTTTAAGCTTTTCTATTGACAAATGACTGTATATTTCCGCTTCTCTTCTTACTCTTACATATTGAACTTTTATTCTATTATCTCTTTCTGTTAATATGTAATTTATTATAGATTTTTTATTTCTGTTAGCATTATTCTAGTAAATTTATGTATATTTTTATGTTTATAAAAAGTATTAGTCACTATTAAGTTACTTATAGTGCATAAATGTATTAGTCTCTCTCCATTATTGTCTTTTTCTCCATATATTTCTACCATTTTTTCTGTTGTGTTTTTCCTTATTCCTACCCTACCATAGAAATCTCCAGCTATAAAAATTATGCCTGTACTGGATTCCGCGATTTTCCCAGAATTTATGTTTTATTTCTTTTTTCTCATTTTTATTAGGCCCTTATACTGCAATTATTATTATTTCTAGAACAGAAGTTTTAGCGTTAATGTTCTCTCCGTCCATCCTTTCCAATTATTTTTTTGTTGACAATACACCCTATTCCTTCAGCCGCTATTTTATTTTGTTATACTTCGCTATATAGCAATACATACTCATTGGTTACTTATATCGCTCCAATCCCTTTTGTCTTTGTCTCTGCTATCACCAATATTCTAGTTTCCATTTAAGATTCTTGTATTCCATGTTCCCAGTTTCCATCTACCATTATCGTGTGTAGTCACCTTTAGTTCTTTCTTATCAACCCTTTCGTTTATCAGTCTTTTGGATCGTTAATTTCAATACCTGCACTGTTCTTCTTGTTCCATTTACAAATAGTTTTTGGTAACCCTTTTTAACACTGTTTTTCTTTATCTTCTTTGCATCTCGTATTTCTCTTATTTGTTTTTGTATCCATGTATTTTAATTATGGAATTCAACTTTAATTTATTTTTTATAACTTGCATCTTTCGATCTAGTTTTCCATTCTTCCTATACAAATTTTTTTTATTAATTCTTACTGCTTTATTTATTTTCATATCTATTTAGGGATATTTTATATTTTCATTTGTTTGACACAATTTACTGTCCACTATCTTTGTTTATTTTCCTTCCTATAATTATTACATATTTATTACCGCTGTCGCTTTTTAATTTTTCCATTCTATTTTCTATCCATTACATTGTTCCATTTTCAGTTTTAATTATATTTCTTTTGCAGGGCCTGATTTTTCTCTTTTATGTTTTTTTTTGTTCTCTTACAATTTTTTGTTTCTATAAGAATAGTTTTTAAAAAATTTTTAATTTATTTTTTTGATCCTTGGCCTCTCTTGTACTTTTATTTCTCATAACTGGCGTTCTCTGTATCTTCCCACTTTATTAAATACGTTTTTCTATTGTTCTTCTCGTTTTCGTTTTCCTTCATCTGCGGTTTACTCTTCACTATCTATATTAAGTTTATGTTTTATACGTCAAAGTAAAATATTCATAAGTAATATTTCTTATATAATTTATTATTTGGGTTGCCTATCTTAACACCTGCATGGAGTAATTGGAGTACTAGTATAGACTCAATAATACAGTTCAAATTAAGAATTGAAATATTTATAAATTGGGAAAAGAACTACAAAAAATAGAATCTGATTAATAAAAATCAAAGCTCGTAATACTAAGCTTTTTACAGAATTTAACAGTAATTTGCTTACATTATGTTTCATAAAAACATGCCGACCGATCACCGTATATCAGCTTTATTTATAAATTCCAACTTTAATCCAGCTAATGCCGCCGTATTTTTTAATGCCGATATCACCACTCCATTGATTACACCACTTCCTTGATAAGCGCGCCATTAGCATCTCGGCTTTTTAGCGGCGTTTTCAGAAGGATTTGGCCAGCTTATCTATGACTTCCTCCAATATATTGCGGCCCCTCGTGCGTTTCTTTTTAAAATCCGTTTCCTTATTGCCTAGTCGTGCTGTTATTGGCCTTCGAACGTTTCAAATGATTTCCAGAATCGTTCAAACGGCCAGTTTAGTTCCGGCTCTATAAAGCGGACTTTTTGTGGCGGATAGGAAGGTATCTTCGTCTGGGAATCTTTCCTTTCACGTCCGGGTCCGCCGCTGAGTAGAAAAAGTTGTTTCCTGCAGAACTCAATAATGGCCGAGCGTCGGCGCTCTAGGCTTGCGATAGTGGGTGGATCCGTTAGATAGCTTAGACAGATGGCCGGCATAAGCTTTTTATGAATTCAAAAATTCAAGGTATTTTAATTATTTTCTGTTTTAAATATATGTATCAATGGTATTAGCTAGAAAAAACTTTTAAAACAGTTATTTATTAGAAAAATTAAATCGTAAATATAATCACAAAACGGTATTCAAGAAGAAATGTTTAATATTTCAACAAGGTCAGCTGTTTAGAAAAGTTGTAATTGTATCATACCTCGTAGAAAAGATGTCTGCAAATCCAGAAAAGCAACTAAATAAAAATTTATTTTTATGAGCCTCGATATAATGCAGCAAAGGAGATGGAAAGTCACATTATTAGTTATCACCTTTATCAAGCCCAAGTATGAACTTGCGGTAAACCAAACCATTTTGACTTTCTCCTTACTCATGTAAGTTATTGCCTTTACAATGAGAGCTTTTAGAGCATTTTTGGTATTGTGGAGTTTCTCATTAATCTTTGCCTTGTCCACGCCTCACACATTATGTATACGTAGTATGTTCCAGAAATGATGCCGAATTTTAAAATTTAATAAATTAGTCAAATTTTCATAAAAGTGGTTCTACTCAACACATTTGCAATCAGTATAATCTCCCATTTACGTATGAAGCACAATGTCAGGCATGTCTCCACTCTCACAGAGTCTGCGTGCAATTATGCGTTCCTTGAATTTACTGATAACTTTCTTGCAGATGTCTAACTCGATGTCTCTAATCACGTGTATTTTTCCGTCTTCAGTTCCAAAATTATGACGTAAAAAATCACAGGATGTAATGTTGCCAACCATTCCTGGTCACCGTACAAAGAAATCACTCGTTGCGAGAATTTTTGTGGTAAGGCAACTGTCTCTGCAAATTGTAACAAAATCGTCAATTTCCATATATTCAAAGGTAAGCCACAACCGATTGAATATTATGTTATGGTAACGTTCTTCATTGACAGCAACTGCAATCTCCTCATCACTTTTAAAGAAAAAACGGCTATATCACACCACCTGCCCAAAAACCACACCACACAGTCGTTCTTAGTGGATGCATTTTACGCTGCTGAATTATTCGACGATTTTTATTTGCCCAAATTCAACAGTTCTGTTTGTTGACGAGTCCACTCAGGTGAAAGTAGGCTTTGTGACTAAAAATTATTTTTTTGCGAAATTTTTGTTGCCAATTTTCTACAATCCATTGAGCAAATCGTCTCCGTTTCCTATGATCAGCAGACTTAAAGTTACTACGTCAGTTGGAATTTTGTAAGTGTGCATATGGAGATCTTTTTGCAAAATTCCTTGTAACGAAGTCGTCGGAATGTCCGACTGCTGAGAACATCGTCAAATCGATTTTTCAGAATTCACAATGCTAGTGTTTTACACAACATCAATTTGTTGCTCTGTCCGGCACGACCAATTTCGGTCAAATTCAAATTTGGCGCCCTTTACTGAACATCTTCTAGAAAGGGGCTACAGTGCTAGTACAAAAAGTTGTAAAGTTAGGCAAAAGATTTTTTTTAGAAGAGAAGAGGAAGCAAAACGCATTGTTTTTGATAAACTTATTTCTATTCTTTACACAAAAACATAGAGGCGCTAAATTTAGATAATTTAAATTCGCACTAAACAAATATTGACCAAAAAATATCAAAGCTTTTTTTGAACACTTCTATATCGTTTGTTTCATTACCATTTTAGCATTTTCATTTATTTATGAATATAAAATCCGGTTGTAAAGCAAAATCAAATTATTTATGTGTTAACCTACTACAAGCCGAAACAGGTGGAAGATGTATTTCAATTTGGGCCAGTCCGCCTCTGCAGCCCAGCCCACTGCGGCTCGATAAATTAGAATCGGCTGCGGGTTGCAGCCGGAAGAGCAGTAGTCCCGGACCATTGGCGGCTTTATCAGGACCATTCCGCTTTATTTCGCGTTTAGATAGCGCAAATTTTATTTCGTGTTCGCGCGGTATCTAAACCTGAACGCGCGCATAAAACTAAGACATAAAAAGGCTTTTACAGAATCTGGAGGCAGCCGCTGCTACGATTTATGTTTATTGAAAGATGGACCGCTGCCGCCGTCGCCGCTGGCTCTGCCACCAAGCGCTATCTCGGCGTTATGTGTTTACTGAAAAATGACTGTCTTATGAGGCAATGCTAAATTTATTTGTACATAGTGGTCGAAACGTTCTAAATGCTTCCAGTGTATTATCTGGCTACAAATTACAAGGTAAAAGGTTTGCCAGAAGAAACTCAGGAGTTGATTTAAGAAAAAAAAACATTTTATTTATTTATTAGTTGGTACAGTTATAGCACTATTTGAAAAGGTAAAAATGTGGAATAGGATATTTAATAAATATCCTCCATTCTGCATTTTTACTTTTAATTTAAGAATCGTTCTTATTTTCGTAGCATAAACTTTGGTTTTCACAAATCCCCAAAGGTAAAGATCTCACGATGTAAGGTAGTAAGGTCTTGGTGGCTATTTTGGGAGATCAGTTCCCATTTGACTTTCGAGTTATACGCACATCGACTACGCTCTGCTATCTTCGAAAGTGCCAAGTGCAGGTTAACTAACTTCAGCGCCGCTCAATTGATAAGCGATAAATACGCTTATTGCAGCTAGTAAATCGTATGTACAAACACATTATTGGGTATTTTAATCAATTAACTCTGTGTATATAAAAATATTAAAAATCAACAATTAATACACGTTCCCTATGGGAAATGGGACCGGTCCTGGACCCCTAGCCCCTTAATGCAACCCGCTCCCGAGAATTACGGATTCACATTCAGTCTCTCTAATTATCAGGGAAATCAACAATCTAACAAATACGGTAGCCAACTAAATTCGCAATTCCCATTTGCGCTTATGGACAACCAATACTCCTCTCCTATACAATGAACTCTCACAAATCCGTGCCACTACAGCCAAATAATGCTAATCCATACCAACATGTACCTAATTTTGTTACCTGTACTAAATCCAACGACCCAACCTCAGATAAAACCCGGAAAGTGATAAATTTAATTCTATAATCATGGGCGATAAAAACATAGAATCAACCTCACAAAAACCCAAACACGCGTAGCAAACAGTCAAAGAACGAAAAAGAAACAATTCAGAACCACATTCAACAAATCAACAAACTACTTCTATAACTATTTCCAATGGATTCGAGGTACTCTCACAAATTTCAAGCAGCAGTGCAAACCTGAACGAAACATCCTGTACTCAGCAACTTAAAATCTCAAAGCCACCACCTTTTTATATTTACGGGGTAAATAACTACAACGAAATGATCACAAATATAAATGCAGTACTAGAAAAAGAACAATATTATACAACAGCGTTATTGAATACCACGATTAAAATCAACACCAACACGTCAGATTCCTACAGAAAAATCAAAACGCATCTTAAGAACGAAAACATAATACACCACACCTACCAACTTAAATAGGAAAGGTCATATAGAGTGGCTATATGAAATCTTCATACGATTTCAACGGAGGCCATTAAAAAAGAACTAGGTAAATTAGGACATGAAGTTTGCAATATCATTCGTCACAGACTAACTAAGTAACCACTACCATTATTTATGGTAGACTTGAAACCTAAAGATAACAATAAAACCATATTCAACGTAAAATATATCGATAACATCAAAGTCATAATCGAGCCGCCTAGAAAGAAGAATACAATACCGCAGTGCTTTCGTTGCCAGGATTACGGCCATACAAAGAATTATTGCAACAAACTTTGCATGTGTTAAATGTGGTGGCGACCACAAAACTTCCACCTGCAAGAAACCTCAAAATACTCCAGCCAAATGTGCTCTTTGTAGCGAGAATCATCCAGCTAACTATAAGGGATGCTCAGTGTACCAAGACTTACAGAGAGCTAGCAATGCCCCATTCAGAGGAACTTCTAATATAACGCGTACACAACAGATAGCGAATTCCCCCCACTTCAAAACCATATTCACAACATAAACAACGACACTACAAATTCCTTGCAAAATAAACTATCCTACTCACAAATAACAACAGGAAGAACTGACAACCTTCAAAATAACGATCAAGCATCTTCTATAAACCAAATCCTTACTAACTTTCTTAATGAATTTAAATCAATGTTCTCCCAACTAGTTAGTCAGAACAGCATGGTCCTAAACATGCTCTCAACAGTTATTAATAAACTAACATAAAAATGGCGACTTCGTTGCGCATCGCTGTCTGGAATGCTAATGGCATTTCTAACAACATCCCAGAATTAATCTCATTCTTGCAATTACAAAATATTGATATATTATTAACTTCAGAAACCCACGCAGCAACAAGAACAGTAATAAAAATCCCATTCTATACCACTACCTTACTAACCACCCCGATGGTGCGGCGCACGTTGGGACAGCAGTTGTAATCAAAAATACAATCAATCATCGAATGGGTGTCTTATCAGACCAATAAAATTAAAAGTACAAACATAAAGGTCCATACTCTCCCTTCTCCACTGATAATAGCAGCAGTTTACAGTCCTGCAAGACACTCTATCTCTACCGAAGAGTACGAGGAGTTTCTGCCAACATTCAATACAAAATTTATCATAGGAGGCGACTGGAATGCTAAAGACACAGCGTGGGGTGCCAGATTAAATAACCCAAAAGGCCGCAATCTACTCCGAGCTATAGAAAACCTCAGATGCAGTTATATTTCCACTGGCCAGCCTACCTACTGGCCTACCGATACAAACAGGCTACCAGACCTACTTGATTTTGCAGTAACACGTGGTATAACGAATACGTTCACACAAATAGAAGCTAATTTCGATCTCTCATCCGACTACTCCCCGGTCATAATTACAAAGAGTCTACTCCAAAACTATGTACAAAACTCACCAACTGGGCCCATTTTAGGAATTTGTTAGAAGGAAATCTCAATCTTGCTCTGCGAATTAAAAGCGCTGAAGTAGTTGACGAAGCAACAGAATACCTGACGACAATGGTACAAGATGCTGATTGGGAAGCCACACCCAACCCAATGGTTCATCAACAAATACACAACATTCCTCGCCATATTCGAGACCTTGTTGTCCAGAAACGGAAAGCACGAAAAAAGTGGTAAAGAACCAGAGATAGGTACGACAAAACCTTACTCAACCGAGTTACACATCAACTACACAACGTGCTAATAGAATCAAAGAACAATACCTTCCAACATTATATTACTAATTTTTCAACTGACGATCGCACGTTATGGAAAGCAACCAAATAATCAAACGACCAATTGCCACCATACCTCCCATCAAGAAACCGGATGACACTTGAGCCAGATCAGAGGAAGACAAGGCCGAAACATTTGCTGAACATTTCGCTAACATTTTCACGACACCACAATTCCAACCGAATACCGACGATTCTGAAACTAATTCATTTCTGGAGGCTTCATGCCAATTGTCGTTACCAATCAACCCATTCTCACTGAGAGAAGTACGACAACAAATATTAGCCACCAATACCCGCAAAGCCCCAGGATACGATCTGATAGTAGAAGAAGTCCTTCAAAATCTTCTTAGAAAAGCCACAGTACTCCTCACCACATTCTTTAACAGCATCCTCAGACTATACCATTTCCCAACCCAGTGGAAGTTTGCAATTGAGAAACCTGGAAAACCTCCTGACATCCAAGGGTTTCGAACGGCTACTCCTCAAGAGAATTCATAGTGACGTAGATCTAGAGCA
Source organism: Sinelater perroti (assembly GCA_036346155.1). Classification (NCBI taxonomy): domain Eukaryota; kingdom Metazoa; phylum Arthropoda; class Insecta; order Coleoptera; family Elateridae; genus Sinelater; species Sinelater perroti. The sequence continues at coordinate 4,999,958 of JARFIY010000189.1, forward strand.
CATAATCCCAAATTACCAGTTCGGATTCCGCCGACAACACTTCATCACGACGATTCATCAAACTCACCGAATCGTTATTAAAATAATGGAGACCCTCGAAACAAAATGAATTTGCTCAGCTGTATTTTTGGATATTCATACCATACAAAATTAAGCTCCACTTCCCAAGTCAACTATACTTGTTATTAAAGTCATATTTTAGCAGGAGGACTCTTAAAGTCAAGATCAATAGCACTGTGTATACTTACCACAAGATTACTTCTGGGGTCCCGCAAGGTAGTGTGTTGGGACCTCTGCTGTACTTACTGTATACCTCTGATAGTCCTCTCACAAATAACACATTAATTGCAACGTTTGCCGACGATACGGCTATTCTCTCAAAGCAGCGAAAATCCGGAAACAGCTATAGCATATCTACAAAATCACCTCAACATTCTTCAAGACTGTTTTGACAAATGGAGAATAACAGTGAACAGCGATAAATCTACTCATGTTACGTTTACCAATAGACGCATCGTGTGCCCACCCGTATTATTCAAAAACACCCCCATACCTCAGAAAACTGAAATAAAATATCTTGGCTTACATCTAGACCAGAAATTACTTTGGACACGCATATTAAGAAAAAAAAAAGAAAATAAATAGGCCTAAAAATAAAACAGATGAACTGACTGATGGCGAGACGATCTCAGCTCACCTTACAAAATAAAATACTCCTCCATAAAATAATTTTAAAGCCCATCTGGTCACAAGGAATCCAGCTGTGGGGTTGTACCAAGGCATCACATACCAAGATCCTACAGAGATGCCAATCAAAAATTCTTAGAACCATAACCGATGCTCCGTGGTATATCTCAAACGAAACTCTCCACAATGACCTTGGAATTCCTTATGTAGCGGAAGAGATCAAAAGATTGGCTAAATCGTACACCAAAAAATTGGCAGAGCATAATAATCAACTCGTGGAACAACTGTCCGTCCAACCTACCGTCACCAGGAGGCTAAAACGAAAATGGCCACAGGACCTATCTCCCTATGATAATTAATTAATACTAGTTAAAATAAAGCTAAGGGGGCTAAGGCACTGACCGAATCCCCCTCATGTCAAGTAATTAAAATAATAACATTTACTTATTACTCCCATAAAGAGTAGATTGTAAATATGCAAAGTTGATAATAAAAAAAAATATGGGAGATAAATTACCTATTAAATATTTGCTCCAACCATTGGATTGTTTTGCGCGTTGTATAACAGGTGGCGTCATCCAAATCCATACTATCCAAATAAGGCTGCAAAAAAATGGACATCTTACTAGTATAAAATCCACACCAAACTGTTACTCTTTGGGTATGCATAGGCCGTTCTTGAATGATCAAGGATTTTCTATGCCCAAATGCGACAATTTTGCTTACTGACATACCCACTAACGTGGCAGTATGCCTCGTCGTTAAAGTTAATTTTTTTAGCAGGATTGTCAACTTGTTGATTCTTTAGCAAATACCCGGTGTTTCAAATGATCGTCTAGTTTTAGCTCCAGAATTAGCTGCTTTAGTTTGAAAGGCTGCAGATGTAGATATTTTGTTAAATCCGCTACAATGTGCTTTTTTAAATGTTCAATTGCAGTGACCGACGGAGGTTTTTAGATTCTTTTCAACTGAACGGCCGGTACGAGGTCGGTCTGTTTTTTGTTGTCTGGAACCGAACTTGTGTGTTCAAATTTTTTAATTAGTCTCTTCACAGGTGATTCATTTGGTGAAGTTTTTTTTCTAAAAGTACCATATAATTTATACATAGTCTCTCCGTGCTTCCAATAAATTTTTACAATTGTCACTCATTCTTCTGTCAAGTAGCATTCCGTGATGACTAACCACAGTGTTTATTACAAAATGTAGTTAAGCACAATGTTGCCAAACTTGCAGAAAAAAAATGCGTATAATTTAAATCCTATAGTTTAAATCCATATAGTTTAAAAGTAATGAAAAAATTACTAGGCAAAGGAAGTAAATTTAATTTTTTTTTAATTTCTTTATATTGAAGTAAAAAGGCTGCATACCTACAGCCTACAAACCCAGCATCATAATTATTTCATTGCCTATATCAGTTTATTATTTTTTACACGGACATCTCCATGAATTTTAATTAGCAACGTAACATTAATTTAAATTAAGCGAAAAATCTATTAAGGTCATCAGATAACGCACATTTGATGTAATAAGCAGATGGCCTTAATTTATTTGATGAGAAGCTAATACGCCGAACTACATTTAATACTGAGCATGCTATAGGGATGTGTTATTGCCTATACTTCTCAATTCAATTAAACAATACTTATTACAACTTTGTGTCTTACTTATTGTTAAATAATTTTTTAATAGGTCAACTAACTTTTTTGTAAACATTTTTACGTACTTTATTTTGTTCTAAACATCTGTTGTATCTGCTTTATGGTCTGATTCTCACTTGCATTTTTTGTATAACAACGATATGTACATGTTTTTGTCACAAATAAATTTAGAAACACGTTGCAAAGTTTAATAGCATTTAAAAACCACTTATAATTAAGGAGCATTTTTCAAGGTTCATATTGATGTACAGAAAGGAAGAACTATTCAATACAGAGTAAAGATCACGAAGACCTTAAAAAGTCTGAAAAGATACCTAGCATTATGAGATCAGGAAAAATCAAGTGAGCACTTAATGTAGTCTATGTAGTACTTTCTCAAGAAGCACGAAATTTATTAAAGCCATGGTTAATCGCCGTTTTTAGGATCTGCTTAATACGGCTATGGTGCCAAGTTAAGGCTAACTTCCAAAGGTAGGCATATGATTCTCAAAGATTATGTTACACAAACATTTCTTAAGGTACATTCTCTTAATGCACATTACTATACATTCCAAGCAGAAACATTAATAAAACCGGTCTCTAATTATTTGACAGACTACCCTTTAAGTTTAAAAAAACGAGGAAATAGCATTTGTTCTGTTTATGAGCGTGGGGGAAGGAGCTCACACTTAAAAAAACAAGTGTTATTTCCAGTATGTCAGTGGCTTGAAGCTACCATTAGGGCGAAGACAACAAGAGCTTTCTCGCTACATCTCTGGACAATTATTGTCGATAACCTTCTAAACAATTGTTAGAAAAGAGTCTTTACTGTTGACGGTCCCATTATCCTTGTGAGAAGACACTTTATAGATGTAACAGTAAAACAGTTTTAGTGTACCCTAAACATAACCGAAAAATGTCATTACCTTCCAAAAAAGAGACACTCTTGTTTCGTTTATTTATAATAGATAATTAGGCAAACTAAAGAACTAAATGAAGTGAAGGTTCCATCTACTTTTTAACCGAAGATGTCATGGGATCAGTACTAGAAATAACACTGGGAAACCATAAGTTCGAACAAGTCCAAACATTTAAATATCTTAGAACAGTAATAAGTAATAGAAACGAGAGAAGAATCGAAATAGAACAAAGAATAAAAGCAGGATACAATGCATACCACAGATTTAAAGAAATTATGAGAAGTAAACAGACAAGCAAGAAAACAAAACTGAGAGTTTACAAGGTTGCAATAAGATCAGCAGTATTATAAGCAAACGAAACCATGTGTATTACAAATAAAGACGCAGAAAAAATTAAAATATTTGAAAGAAAAATAATTAGAAGAATATATGGACCAAAGACGACAAACGAAGAATTATATATAAGATTAACAAACCAAGAAATAGAGGATCTACTAAAAGGAGAAAATATAGTAAAAGAAATAAAAGCCAGAAGAATACGTTGGTATGGACACATAAATAGAAAAGATGAAAACTCAATTACGAAGAAGATGATGAAATGGAAACCACAGAAAATAAGACCAAGGGGGAGACCGAAAACAAGATGGGAAGACCAAATAATAGAGGACATAAAAACAATGAGAATTGACAATTGGAGAAAAAATTAAAAATAGAAAATTATGAAGAGAAATAGTAGAGAAAGCAAAGAATCACAAAAGATTGTAAAGAATAGTGGAGAGGAGTGACCAACCACTCCACTAATTTAAAAGTCAGAAGAGCTCGAAAGAGCGGCAACAATTCCACATAGGAATGTACTGCCGGATATATATATATATATATATATATATATATATATATATATATATATATATATATAAATATTAATGTAGTTAAGTGTAGGTATGTAGATGGTGAAGTGGACGTAAACTGTCGACTTGTTTAACTCCCTTTTGTATTCTGAACACTTCCTACCTCTTTCCATTTAATCTAACTATTCTCCATTTCCGTCACGTTGTATATGCTTTCGATTACTCTTTGTAGTTTTGGATTTGTTCCTAATTCCCCTAGTGCGTTTCATATATAATGTCCTGGTCAAATGTTGCTTTTAGATCTAGGAAAGCTAAGTATATTTCCATGTTTCTGTCTATCGTTTTCTTTACTATGGATCTGAAAGTATATATATATATATATATATATATATATATATATATATATATATATATATATATATATATATATATATATATATATGATCTTGCGTTTGCACATTTGAAATGCTGTTTGCTCTTCTTCGAGTTTATCTTTTATCTGAGCTCTTAAACATTTTTCTAGGATTTTTAAACATAGTTTGTTTGCGACTGGTGCTAAACTGATTGCCCTGTAGTTATCGCAGCTAGTTGTTTCTTCCATTTTGTGAATTGGTACTATTACGTTTTTTCCGATCTTAAGGTATTGATTTTGTTGATGCTTGTTAAAACATATTCTATATCCATCGATCTATTGCGGGTCCCCCTTTTTTAGTAGTTCCGGTGGTATGTTATCTTCACGCGCTGCTTTTCCATTTAGGGTTTTTCAGACTTTCCTTACTTCTTCGTACGCGGGTAAATGGGAGACCCCACACCGTTAACCCCTTAAGCTGAGGGCGGAGCTACCCCATCCCACATCTGTGGGTAACAGATGCCGCCTGCAGTAATGACGTGGGGTAGAGGTTCACGCAAGTGACCTCGCCGGCAACTCGTCAAACGAGGCAGTAGAAATCCTGCCAACACGAGTACTGTCGACTGGAGTATTTGCTTACGCCCAAAGCCTACGGAGACGTTAGACCACATGACGTTATCCCGTTAAAACTGTTATGCAGGCTATCCGATCCCACACTTGTGGGCAAAGAACGCCGGTAACAGTAGCGATATGTGGTAGAGGTTTGCCCAAGCGACCTCGACGGTTGCTCGTCTAACGTGGTAGAGGAAACTCTACCGACACGAGTGGGACTGCGTTTCACTCTACGACGCAGACTCGTAAAGGTGCTTAGAGCCACCCTATCCCACAATAGTGTGGGTAACGGGCGCAACAAGTATCAACAGATGTAGAGTAGAGCCTCACGCAAGTGACCTCGACGGCCGCTCGTCCAACGTGGTAAAGGAAACTTTACCGACACGAGTGGGTAGTGTTCCTTACCCCGTGGCGCGTGATACCCGTAAAACTGCTAGTGGAGCTACCCAATCCCACAAATGTGGGCAACGGATGCCGCTAGTCAGTAACAGAGGGGTAGAGGTATCACGAGAGTGACCTCGACGGGTACTCGTCAAACGTGGTAAGGAGGGACTTGCTGGCGTTCGTGTGAGGATGCTCTTGAGCAGGGGAGGCTTCGGCCTGAGCTTCTGAGCTTCCCAGCCTCGACTTGCACGTTTGTCCGGGTGCATGCTTGTTGGCGTGCGGACCTTAAATTGGTCGTACAGTAAGGAGGGTAGAACCTCCCGGTTCGTGTTTGGAGACTCGACAATAAGGGTACTCGGTATCGCATCCGGCATCAGCAGGATGTTGCGGTCGTAACTATGACTCTCGCGTATTTTACCTTCCGCATTTTCCTCTCTGTCTTCTCGATTTTCTGGGTTTTCTGGCAGTCGCTCTACGTCTTTCTCATTTTCTCCTGCTTTAAGTTTTGCTGCATAATGGTTCTTCTATGTTTTCAATATATATGTTCTCTGAACGTTTGCAATTCTCTGTTTTGGCTCATTATGTTTTGTATTTCTTTTACACTGTTTCCCTTTAACTTCTTGACTACGTTCTAGAACTGTTTTTGATTTTCCATATAATTTTCGTTTAGTTTATTTCCGAAGTGTTCCTAGGCATTCAGTTTTGATCCTTTTAGGGCTCTACTATATTAAGTAACAATAATATTAAAAAATAGATTAAATTAATTAACTCCACTTAAAATATTGAAATGAGTTTTAGAGCAGCGAGTTTTATTTGACTTTGTTGATTTTAATCTTTGGAGCAGTATAACAATGTCTTGGTTTTCGATAAGCTTTAAATTTATAAAATTTATAATTGGTCATATTGATGAATTGCTTTCTGCTAGACAAGAAACATTTGAAATCGCTGCTGTATACATTGACATTTAGTTCTTATTCCTTTCATTATGTTTTTATAATTTATAGATTGGACTTTTATTAGGATATTAACGGGTTATATAGTTAACAAGTCAGAGAAAACATTAAATTTATAATAATATTTGTAGCACTGTAGAAAGGGTGAGAAATTGTTTGATTAAAATCTTATTTTAAACGCTTAAAAACAGCAGAATTCCAACACGTTCAAGTATAGTAAAACTTAATGTGACGTTGACTAAGTTCGATGTTCATCTTGATCTGTACAAAAATTATGTCTAATAGACCTGTCTATTGGTCCCCTTTGTGAATTTGTTCCAGTAAAATTATCGGGCATTTACTTCTTAACTTTTCTAAATATTTTGCCCTTATTAATAACGTCGATCGCTTTGTTTTGTCTTTTTTAGAATTGATCCACTCTTATTGCTTTGTTCATTTTAAGACCAAGGCTACACTTTGGTTCTTTTGCTATCAAATTTACTTTAATTGTGTAGTTTTATTTAGTTCAGCATATTTTACGACAGATTTATTCTATGGTACAATTAGTAACATAATTTATCGTAAAGTACAGACACAGTCGAACAGAAAGATAAAATATTAGACTTCAAAACTTTTATTTAATGGCAATTCTGTACGAAGAGCTACATGCAACTCAAAAGGACAAGGATAATAATCCTACAGATTAATAATTAAATGAGCATTAAAGTTAGATTTGAAAAAACAAAGAGACTGTACTTTATAAACATTTTTTTAAATAGTTTTAATCCCCAAAATTATGTTAATGCAGCTTGTCAAAAACACAATTGATTTGTTATTTTTGGTTATAGTCTAGTTATAGGAGAGATAATTCAGTTGTTTTGTAGGGCAGTATTAGTATTTCTATATATACAATAATACCATAAGACTATGTTATCTTTTCATATAATAAAAAAATGTTCTTATTCCAAATAATAACTAATATAAAACATTTACTGTATAATTTAAATTGCCATAAAAATGCTTTAAATGTTTTAAATGTAAACTACTTATTGATAACTTGGATACTTGGATACAGTACTAATCTATTGCTAAATAACCTTTAGTGTACTGCAGATACACTGAAATAGTTTATTTATTTAATATACGTATGTGGTCTCAAACTTATAATATTTATTTAAGCTGGCCAGTTATATAATAATAGTTTCCCGTAACAGGCCTTGAAGGCCCTTTGGGGTCGTAACAGGATAGATCTGCTACAATCTAGAGCCTACGGTACACAAGGGTAGTAACGTGGCTAGCGCTACGTACCGACCGCCTATTATTACTCCAGAGTTTGACCTCCAAGTACTCACTCATTTATTACAGCCTGAGTCGAGCTGGGCCGTAAGAATACCAGCGATTGAATCGGCGAGAGCGGGATTCGAACCCGCAACTCTTGGTTTCGTAGTCTAGTGATCTATCCACTAAACCACCACGGCTCTGACCAGTTGTATATAAAATGTAATACTAGACCAAATAGCTCCTTTTATCGTATTTTATATTATATTTTTACATATTTCTAGAACGATCCCGTCAATTTTGTTGCAAAAGTTGCCTTTAAGTTGTTTAATTGTGTCAGACTTGCTGGCGCATACATTCTCTTTCAAATATTCCCACAAATAAATCAGTGATCATTACATCTGGTGGACGAGGGGGTTAATCAGTATGCCAATTATGACATTATTTTGCTGCAAAAATTCCATTGTAGCGCGGTCTTATTAAAACCAAATGTTCTTAAAGCCATTTTTTGCGTCAACTGTATTTTGTATAGGTGTAGATAATTGTCTTTGTTTACACACTAAAATAAGATATTTTTAGTTGAGTTCAGTGTCTTGCAGAGATACTCAGGTTTTCAACTACATGCACTATAGTAAGACTCTTCGTTTATTGTGTGATTCTTAGACGACCAAATAAAGACTTATTTGCAAAGACACTATAGATTCGAAATTGTTAATGATACGGTAAGCAGCGGCAATTTCAATTTTATTGTCTTAACTCAATAAATCGCGCAACCTTCTCTATGCCTTTGCAATAAGTGACTGATTAAAATATTTTTTACATATAAACACATTGTTGAGTGCTGTAACACTTCATATTGAATTTGTTGCGTTTCGATGTCAACAAGACATCTAAAGATCTCCTTATATTTTTCTTTTTATTGCTTCTTTTGTAAATTTTTCTATAAGTTTTAACATTTCTCTTGTGATTTGTTATATTTTATTGGTAGCATTGTTCTATTTACTATTTAAATAAATATCTTTACTTGTGGTGAAAATAAATATAACTGTGTATTGAACCTTTAAAGGGAATTGAAAATTACTTGTTCTATTTGTATTAGTCATTGTTTTCCTATTTTTCATTTATTTAATTTTTAAATACGTCAAGATCATGTAGGGCCTCTTGGAATATATTTCAGAGAAAATGTTAAACAGTAAAGGTGATAGTATACAGCCCTGTCGGACTCCTCTTAAGATTTTCATATCTTCAGTCGGTTCAGACTCAACACACACATTCGCCCTTTGGTTTCAGTACAAGTTATTTACAAACCTTATGGTCTTACTGTCAAGATCTATTGTTCTCAGAATATTCACCAATTTTGCGTGCTGTACTCTATCAAACGCTTTTTCATAATTGATGAAACATACGAAGACATCTTGATTTATGTCCCAGCATTGTTGATTAAATAATTGATACCCAAACAGTCCATCTCTAGTTTCCAATCCACATCTGAATCCGAACTGTGAGTCTGAAATAGTACTATTGCATTTTTTGTAAATCCTGTTATGGATTATTTCCAAAAAGATCTTCAAAATGTGACTCATTAGTGAAATAGTGGGATATTCATTGCATTTCTTTGCTGGGGAAACTTTAGGGAGAGTAATAAAAATAGATCTGAGCCAATCTGCTGGAATGCGACCCGTGTTATATATATTACTAAACAACTTTTTCAGTAGTCCAAGGTTACTGTACTCTAACACTTTTAATAATCCACTGGGTATTTCATCAGGACCCACAGACTTGTCTATTTTTGCTGTTTTAATAGCATACGCTATCTCAGTCCTGGTTATGTACGGACCTATAAGTTCTGTATTAGAGTCTATATCTATATCTAGTCTGTCATCTTTGAACAAAACAGTAATGTAATCTTCCCAGATATTTAACTTTTCTTTTATATTCATCACGTATCTACCATCAGATGTCACCAAGGTGTGAGTGTTTTGTGATTTCTTAGCTCTCGTGATTTCTTTTATTTTCTTATGCACGTTGAACCAGTCATATTTAGCTTCAACCTCAGCACATAGGTCATTCAACCATTTTTGTTTAACCTCTAGCACTTTAACACGTATAATCCTATCTGTTCTTTTTTACTGCGTTACATCTCTACCTTTATACTGTCTGCGCTGATCCATTAAGTCCAGTATTTCGGATGTGACCCAACAGCTTTTCTTCACCTGGTTTTGTGGCTGTAAGACACGGTTTCAAGTTCTCTACATTTCTATCTAGTAACTTTTTGGACAAGTTGACGATTTCAACGTTAATCTTTGTATGAAGTTTGTTACGAACTTGTTCATCCTTCAGTTGGCTCACATCTATTTTCTTCTTAGGTGCCTATGTTTAAGGACTTTCATGTTGCAATGTAAAGAGGCGACCACAAGATTGTGATCAGATTTGATGTCAGCATCAGAATAAGTTTTGGTGGACCTTATGTTGTTACGTTATCTTTTATTAATTAGTATAAAGTCTATTTGATTACGGATTATTTTCCGATGCGAGTCCTTTGGCGATTTCCAGGTGTATAGTCTTCTAGGTGGTAATTTGAAAATGAAAATCAAGTCAAAATATCCAATCTTCTAAATATTACATAATAATAATCAAAGCGCTAACCAACAAATGCATTAAGTCACACACATACCAATTCAAGCAGAAGCGATTTTTTCCTGTAGTATCCACTTCTTGGCCGAACTACAGGAATTTAAAAATGCTATTAAAAAACTGGAAAATGAAGTCGTAATTTTCTCAATTATTTGCCGAAACATGGACAATATAAATCTCCATTATTTAATGTTAAACTAGTTTAAAATGTCAGTAATAATGTTGTTTACAAGTATAATGTAAATATTCTGCTAAACATAAAAGCTCCTTACCCTAAGTGTGTAATAATACTAAAATTCCAAATAAAAGCATACTGCTGTCACAAGACAAGATGTCCTGGAAACCATAAGACACAACAATGTCCTTTCGTGACGTAAAATCTACCCTAAACCACCCTACTAAACTACAAAGGCTTCGTTATCTATAAACAGTTATAAAACCAAACTTTCCTCACTCAACGAAAATGTCAAATAAATGCATTCAAATCAAAATCTGTAGCAGATACGCCTCCGAGAGATTGCTTAGATACAAAAAGTTAAGGAAAATAATCAAATAAATCAAAACATAAAACGCATTAAACCAACAAATTTACTAGCCACATTTTATCAAAAAAACAAAACTCTAAAAAATGCTAACAAAAATGATGGTAAAATAGATAAGCTGTTAGATCTCGTAATCTTTCCGATTACTAAAATGGTATAATCGAAGACATCAGATTTAATTTATGTACCTAAAATGCCAACTTTTAATGGCCTACTCAATCCTATTCAAGAATAAAAAGCCTTAATCTAGCTAGTCTTAATGTACTTCTAGTTTCGGAAATAGCTATCATTATTACTAACTTCATGTTGTCCGTCTGTCTGTCTGTCCGTCCGTCCGAGCAAAAACTCGAGAACGGCTGGGAATTTCCAAATTCTGTTTTCACCAATTGACAGGTGACCTAAAAGGCTTGTTTGCTAGTGATTTTGAAACTGATTGGTCAAAGGTCAGCGTTAGTGACCTTTACGATTTCAAATTGCTACAAACTAGAGGGTTCTCAAATTTGGGAGACTGCTTCGCCACTTCGCTATGCGTAAAAGTAACAGTAAACAGTTCGAACGAAACAAATCCAGTCTAATAAAGATACATGCTACGATCGCAACAGAAACAAGAAAACTTTCTTAATAAAACCATCAATCAAAAACAGTACAAAGCATTCTTTATAATACTCGGTCATTGTTTTACAATAGCCACAGACTTTAACTCTAGACATACCTCTTGGAGTTCTAGACTAACAACTCCAAGAGCAAGATAATTACTTGAAGTAGTTTAGAACAAAACTTTGGCAAACCGATTTATTGGCTTATTGATCTTATCAAGATCCTAAACAACCACGAAAGAGTGTTCTCTGAGCAATACAAGTTTTCGTACATTTTCCAAGAGCATAGCACAGAAGAATAAAAAAACTCACTCCAAAAATTATAAAAGTTTTTTATCTAATGGATATTCAAGTAAACAAATTTAAATCCCATAAAATAATCAACAAAATTTCCAAATTAAATTGTAAAAAATCAAATGGTTTCTGCCTAGCGGTGAGTAGAATATTAAAAGAGCTAATGCTGTACTAAACACTGTATATTATCCTAATCGGTGGAATGTAACAAGTATACTCATCCCAAAACCTAGACAGGTCTCCCGACGCTGCCTCATACCATCCTATTACTCTTCTCTGCACACTATCAAAAATGCTTGGGAAGTTCTTTCTAGATTGACTAAATCCAGTTATTGAAATTATTAAGCTAATACCCGTTTACCAATTTAGATTTTGGCTACCACTAAACAAACCCACCCTAAAGTCAGAATATAAAAGACGGCCTCGAAAGCAAGAACAGGTGTTCAGTAGGGTTTGGCACGATAATCTAATTTATAAAATAAATTCAAAGTGCTAAAATTTTACCTAAAGAACGGGGTGAAGTGAGGAAAAACCTGCACTTCCTTAGTAGACATTCAATTTGGTGTACCGCAAAGTACTGTTCTCGGCTCATTGCTGTATACTCTGTATATAGCAGACATGCTAATAACATCAAGTACATAAACATTTTCTACATTTTTAGATTTGCAGACATAACCATTCTAGTATCCCATCACAATCCCAACCAACTTCCTCCTTAATAAAATTAAGTTTAACTCAAACGATGGCTATTAAAGGCAAACCCCAGCACATGTCACGATTACATTCTGCTCTGCATCTCTGATTACAATATTGCAAGATGTATTGGTTATTAGAGCGAAAATCATACTTATCTATGGAAAGTAAGCTTTTACTTTATAAGGCAATCTTTATAAGACTATCTAGAGCTACAAATGTGGAGAGCTACATGTAGCACTAACATCAAAAAGATTTAATATTTCCATTTCAAATATTTGAAAGAAAATTATAGACCACCATGAAGATTTAAGAATTCTTTGCTCAAAGGAAGAAATAGCTACCTTTAACAGAGGATACCATAATTGCTCTGACTAAAAAATTGCTCATCCCAAAATGAAAAGACTCAAGTGGCTTGTTTTGCACTTATTGCTTCCATAACTTACTTCTTGTCTTTAGAGACACTGTAATATTCTATGGGCGTTAATAAAAAATATTTTCCTTCCACACGCCATTTACTTTTTTCTTATAGCTTACATCTGTTATCTTCTGTCGACTTGTTTTCCCTTCTCTTGTTGTATTTAGTCTCTGCGATTTTTCAATTGCTGTAATATTTATCTCGTTGACTAATTTAATTACCTATTTGTGAGTTCTTCTTTCCATACTTTATCGATTTTCTTTTCGAAGAATATAGTTTGTAATATTTTTTTTTCTGGGATATCTTTTTTTGGTTGTATTCAATATACATGTTACTTTAACCTGTTTTGAAGTGTTACTTAACCTCGCATAAAATATATTTACTCTTTACTATTGCACTTAAGAAGTTTGCAAAACTGTTCCTCTTTACCATGTTTGTTCTTATAATTTCACAATTATCTCTTTACTGTTTTAAGCATTTTCTAATGAGAAATCAATCGTATGATTATATCGGATCCGATCATATGTTAATTAGATTAAAAATTGGACGAAACAAACTGCTGAAGAAACTATCTTAGTTTTTTACTACCATAGAAAAGGTTCTATGGTAGTAAAAAAACTATCATATAAAGCTACGAGGAAAATTATATAGGAAAAACTTTTTGAGTTTCCAGATGAAAGACTTCTAGAGTACTTTATTTATGTCTTCTCGGAAATCCATAGCTTTTCTAGCCATAGAATTTTGCAGATTTAGAAAGGGGGGTTGTTTTATAATTTCCCAGCTAAAGCCTTCTAATGTTTGTAGTTTTTCTAGCAAAATATGTAGTGATAAAACATTACACCATTTCTATTAGTTCAAAATGGTTTGAGTAGGTTTAATAGTTGACAATAGATATCCTAATTCTTTTATTAGCAAAGTTTTAAAATGACTTTACTGTTTATACTTTGGCAAGTTGAGGTGTCTTTTTGTACTCACTTATTAACAACATTTAATATTCTTTTTATAAAACTTACTTTTATCTCTAATTATCAATATATGCAAAAATGGTTCTCTATTTAGACGAATAATATAAGATGAACATATTATTATGCGTTGTCGAGCCACATCGCTTGATTAGACTGGAATTTACAGACATAAAATGGAGTTGTTCGGGCAATTTCTGTGCCGTAATACTAAGACTTTGCTCCAATGTTACTCAAAACACGCGTTTATAAAATTTATTTGGTCGTCGAAGTCCCTTTTCTATACACCCATATAAAGGAATACTAATAAGTCTCCGCCTTTTTTATCAAAATTGGCCATTTATTGTAAAAATACGGAAACTTATGTTTTATTCAAAGTATTGTCGATCGCTAGCCACTACTTTTCCCATCTCTCTGACAGCATACTAATACCACGTCGGAAGAAAGCTTCATCTTTTGAGGCTATCCACGAATCGACCCAATTTTCATATGATGTAAAGAGCTGCTCAAATAGGCCATGTGCCATAGATCGGAACAAGTGATAATCGGAATGAGCAATGTCTGGTGGGATAGGACTTCCCAACTGAGTGTTTCCAAGTAAGTTTTGACTGGCGCCGCAACATGTGGGCGAGCATTATCACGCAGGGGAATAATTTTGTCTTGTCTGGAGTAGTAGTGGACACGTTTTTCCTCGAGTGCTCGACTCAATCTTACCAATTGTGTTTGGTAGAGAGCCCCAGTAGTCGTTTCGTTCGGTTTGAGCAACTTATAATACAAGACACCAAGATGATCCCACCAAATACACAACATGAGTTTTTTCCATGGATATTCGGCTTGGCTGTCGATATTGAAGCATGGTCACGTAGTCCCCACGATTTTCTTTTTTTTGGATTATCGTAGTAGATCTATTTTTCATCACCAGTGACCAGTGACGGTGGAAAAAACCCTTTCTTTTATGCTTGGCAAGCAGCATTTCACATGTGAAAATCGTGCGTTCAACGTTTCTCGGTTTCAGTTAATATGGAACTCAATTTCCTTGCTTTTGAATCATTCCCAACGATTTTAAACGATGTGAAATTACTTGTTGAGTCACCCCTAATGTAAGTGCAAGTTCTTGCGTTTGGCAGAAATCTTCCTCCAATAATGCTTCCAATTCCACGTCTTCGTAGACTTTTGACCATCCGCTACGTTTTTTGTTTTCAACGTCAGACTTGCCGTTCTTAAATGTATGAAACTTATTAAACCACTCACGACAACTTCTCGCACTTAAAGCAGCCTCACCATGTAATTCTACAAGCAATCGATGCGCCTCAGCTGCAGATTTCTTCAAATTAAAGAAGTAAATCAAAAGTTTACGCTTATTCGGCTCAAAACTCGACATTTTCGCACGAAAAAAATTATGTGATGCTGATACAAAATCGCTAATATTTTAAGGTTATGGTGTTGCCAGACGTTTTGCAGTTTTAACTATAACTTACTGGTGAGGCCATATTTTGTTAAACGGCGGAGACTTACTTGAACTCCCTTTAGTTTTCCTCATTTTTATCGATACATAGAAATGGCCTATATATTCTTTATGCTTCCATTTAAACATCTTTAGCACTACAAAGGGAACTGACCATAACTATGAAAGCAATCCACATTAACTGCACTCTAAGGTGTTTATTGCTCTTGTATCTTTTAGTATTGTCGAACAGCAGTCGAAAAAAAAACAAATTACATATGGACTGATCTGCATGTATATTTAAGGGTACATAAAATTTGAGTCTTAAAATAAATCGTAATATATATGTAGGTGCGGGATCATGTGCCGCTAATTTTAGATACGGTCCTGAAACGATAAATCTCCAGTTATCTAGCATGCGCATGCAGCAGTTTGGCCAGCCCTGGGCTTCAATTTGCATTTATGATAACTCCGCAATGGCCCGGCAATTAAGCCACCAAGGAAGCCGTTGCCCCCGGTTCGGTTTCCATTTCCACAAATTTCCCACGCTAAGTTCGCGGAAAGCGCGCAAGTAGCAATTATCGGCGCCAACTGACCTCGATTTTTGAAAAATCGCTGCCCGGCGCCGTTATCTCTAATTGTGTTGATAAGGCCTGATTGGGCGCGCGCGGAGCTCGGCAGTCCCTGCGGGATTCCTTCTCTGTGCTGTTTTGAATGATTTACAACGACGGAAACGGGCACAGGCCGAAGTTAATAAATTATCGGGGTTAAGGGTTTAGCTTAGAGCAGTGTGCTAATAAAACAATGAACAATAGTA
Source organism: Sinelater perroti (assembly GCA_036346155.1). Lineage (NCBI taxonomy): Eukaryota > Metazoa > Arthropoda > Insecta > Coleoptera > Elateridae > Sinelater > Sinelater perroti. The sequence goes on from JARFIY010000189.1 coordinate 5,016,005, forward strand.
TGCTCCAGCAGTACAATTCAAATGCCTTGTAACGTTAGATGGACACTGACAGTTACAACGTAATGCTATCGCTCAATCTGTTAAAAGGAACATTTTTTCGTTAGGTGCCAACTGGGCAAATTTAATAAATCTCAACAAATATCTGAAATTTAAGAAATTAACTAGTATCAATAGAAAAATATGTTATTAAACAAAATTACGTTTTTCTAATAAAAAATATTATGAAATTAGAGTCCAATAAATTCCCGTCATTTACATTTCCAGTTTTGCTACCAATTCATTTTCAACAAAGCAAACAATAATTGATAGCGTTATCTCCAACGTTTATTTATTTTAAATAGATACTTTGTGCAAAATTAGAACTAATTAAATTGATTCGAAAATTTTTGTTGTGAGTGGGTCACAAAGAAAGTACAAAGAAACAATGCTTTAATATAAGGGATCATACTGTCGATTACGATATCGTAAAAATATAATTCAAAAATATAAATCTGTCGACAACGATCACCAACATAAATTTGCTTAGAAATCAGTGTATTTGTAAGTCGTGTCTTTAACTATTCAAACCAACAAATACACTTAAGTTATGAAGTGAAGTTGAAGCTAAGCATCGCCACCTTATTGCACTTAAAAAAGGGAAAAAGATTTGTAAAGTTGTATTGCACGATTTGATTCAAACGCAAGTATAGAAAAAATGAAGTTTGTTGACAAATTCTTATAAATCTTTCTAATGATTTATTTATCAAACAAATTGTGGCAAAAATGTCTCTTTTTCTGTAATTTAGGCATAAACAAGTAATGGTTAACTGCATGCCATATACCAAAATATACAGACCCTCAAAATTGCACATGAAACACAATATATTTTATTAGACAAAGAAATAGGCATTCTACTAACAATAGAGACTCAGTTTACAAAGGAAAGTCAATAAAAATTAATGAACACACTATATAACATACAAACTATCCAGATGGAGCCGGACATAAAGGCACAGTTAGAATAATAAATAATAAAATTAAACACCATGAGTTGCCAAAACATAATAAATATCAACAAACCACAGTTCCAGAAATACAGGAGAAAACACTAAAACTCAAGATTGTATCGGTGTACTCGCTGCCAAAGCATTAAAAGGAAGATCTTAGCAAATCTTTGAACACTTTAGAAAACAAATTCCTAGCTAAAGGAGACATTAAGTCTAAAAATCAGCATTGGGGCTTTATAGTCCCTAATTCTAAAGGTAGACAATTACTAGAAACAACAAAACAAAATAACTTGAGCTACTTTTGATAAGGGGAACCTACTTATTAGCCCACAGACCTAAAAAAATCGAACTTTTAGACTTTTACATAATCAAAGGTATTGATCCTAAACTTTGTGATACAAAATTACGTTTTTTTATCTGATCATTCGCCCATAATAGTGAAAATGCAATATTATGTGCCGTTAAGCAAAAAGTCACCAACCCTTAGCAGAAAACAAAACAAACTGGGATTTATTTAGAGATTGTCTAGATAAATAAATCGAATTAAAGGTACCACTCAAGACACCATTGAAAATTGATTAAACTGTAAAAACATTAACAAAAGCACATTCAAAATTCTAGTTGGGCAGCAACTTCAGAGAGAAACACAAGAAAAATGCTTTTTAATTCTAAAAAACAAAATTAAGGAGAAAACCCAGGTGTGGAAAACAAGACTCCATTTTATAAAGCAACGGTAGAGTTATAGACACTGATAAGAGAAATCAATACAAAAACATCTTATCAAACTACTGGCTAGTGAGACAAATAAAAGCTTTGGGCATACGAAGTACAGCTGTGGGGAATTGTACATTAAATATTTATTGTCTCTAGACAGATTGTATAATCAAGTGAAGCCAAATTACAAAAAAAATACCAAACTCAGTCGATCATCAAATATTTTTTAAATTTCGAATTTTTTCCTCTATTTGCAGTATCGGAGGGTGAAGCGAGTACGCTAATTATACTCACCCGTCTTAAGCCCGGACACAAGAAAAGGGTGTGTGAGCAAGACTATCAACTTAACTACAGCATAATATATTTCTCGTAGAATTAATGTAATGTCTTAGAACAGAACAAATCATTGGTAGGCAAAACCGGTGGGAAAAATAAGAATAAATTAGCTACAAAAAAAGAAAAATTATGCAAATAGTAATGTAAAATACGTAATCACTATATAATAAAAATTAAAACGTTAAAAGAGAGTTAAAAGACAATAACACAGAAATATGCACGTTACAGGAAACGAAAAATGGCAAAGATTGACGAATATCTCTTAATATATAGTGGGATCAAAAAAATCAATAGAACAAAAAAAGTTTGGTATTAATAAATTAATGAAAAATTGTTTAAAAACTTTGTGCAATACAGATACCTATATCAGAAAGAATAATAACATTTAGACCAAACTAAAAAAATCAACTCAACTGGAAAATATAGTCCGGCAAATTGGAAGACAAGAAAGTAGACGTCCATAAAAGCTGCAAGAAACAATTGACTCAATACCAAAAAAAAAAGTAATTATTATAATGGCTATCTTTAATATACGGGTAAGAATTTTCATAAAATTAATCTAAAATTTCGTAAATTAAACACAAAAATAGAAAATCTAGAAAGCAAATCAATAAGGAACCTCTAATAGACGAGATTTTGGAATTAAATAAATAAAACCCTAACTATATCAGGTTTAGAAAAAGTCTCTTAACCCATTTGAATTTTTACTTTTTAGTTTTTAATGGGTTATACATTTACGATTCAAAATATTTTCCATCGCTGATCATTATTTTTTCCCATCTTTCGGACAGTGTACGAATTCCGTGTCAAAAAAACTGCTCATCTTTTGAGACGATCCACGTATCAATCCAATTTTTGACTTCTTCAAAAGAACGTAAGTGCTAGTCAGTCAAGCTGTGTGCCATTGATCGAAACAAGTGATAGTCAGAGGGAGCAATGTCTGGAGAATACGGCGGGTAGGGTAGGACTTCCCATTTTAACATTCTCAACTATGCTTTGAACGACTTTGCGACATGGGGTCAAGCATTGCTATGATGCAAAATTACTTTATCGTATCTTTCGTTGTATTGCGGTCGTTTGTCTTTCAATGTTCGCCTTAAACGCATTAATTGCTTTCGATACAGATCGTCTGTAATTATTTCAGACGGTTTTAGCAGCTTATAATACACTACGCGAAGCTGGTCCCACCAAATACAGAGCATGACCTTGGAGCTGTGAATATTCGGTTTGACCGTCAACGTGGTCGGGAAGTCCTCATGATTTTCTGCGCTTGGGGTTATCGTAATAAACCCATTTTTCATTACCAGTCACGATATCCCATCCCATCTTTGCTTTTCAAGCAGCTGTTCACAAGCAAACAACGCCGTTTAACATATCTCGGCTTCAATTCATGTGGCACCCAATTTCCTTGTTTCTGAGTCATTCCCATAGCTTTGAGGCGTTTTGAAATGGCTTGTTGAGTCACTTCTAGTAATCCTGACAATTGTTCTTGCGTTTGGTACGAGTCTTCATAAAGTAATGCCTACAATTTTGTATCTTTAAAAACCTTCTCTCTTCCACCGCTATGCCGGTCTTCGATGTCAAAATCACTGTTCTTAAAGCGCTGATACGTTCTATCACTAATATCGGTCTTGCCATAAGTATTTTAGAGAATTCCATGAGGTTTCTCCGCAGATTTCTTCATATTGAATCAGAAAATCAAAACCTACCGCAAATGACAACAATTTGACTCGTAAACTGACATTTTCAATCGAGAATAATTTTGCGATACGGACACAAATCGACTAATGTTTCATTAATTATGTTGATAAATGCCCAAGCTTATTGTGTGACGTCTACATCTGTTTACTTCCACCACCACTTACCGTCTAAAGCCATCTATTGGAAAACGGCGGAAGCAAAGTTGTACACCTATTGTATTTGTTGTAATGATAATCTTTATTTTTGGATTCCAGATGCCAATTAATATTATTAAACTTTAAGTAGTTTTTACTGAAAACGGTAACTATTAATAAGAAATGCTGTGAAATAAATGGACTTACCTTGTTAATCGTAATCGTTTCAAGCACTGTATTGCTTAGGGCCAAAATTCACTACCATTTGCTTGTTAGAATAGTCTTGGTAAAAGAATTATGATCTCGATTTGATTTTGACGTTATTGTGTACTTTCAATTAGTTTCAAATAATATAACCGTAAATGCAGAGCTGTACAGCAAGCAATTGGTATATGTTTATAAAGCAAAATCATCATTCATTTACCCACAAAATAAAATTCTCTGTTAGAGACTTTAGTCCACAAATTAGTAGAAAAAAGACAAAGAATACGATTAAAGAAAGATCAAAGATAATATTAAAAGTACAAGCAAACCGCTTGAGTAGCGCGAAATAAAAAATTTGAAGAATATAAAAAAGTCATCTTGGTTTTGTAACGAAGTGAAATTATAATTATAGGAAACAGAAAAGGGTACTACATCGAATAAAACTTAAGACATTTATGAAGAATATGCAACGACACAAATGAATTAGAAAGAAAAAATTTCAGAAAGTGGAATACGACTTTTACGGTTTACAGAAGAAAACTTGGAGGATGATATGGGACAACAGAAGAAAATAAAAGAACAAATAGATGTAAAATACATCAAAAAGGGTACATAGGTAAACTGCCTGGCACAAATACATAATACAACAGAAAATTTAAAACTAGAAATGCCAGAAATGTTAATTAATGAACCAACACAAATAGAGAGCGTATAGAAAAATATTTTAAAAATTAAAAACTGAAAATACAATATACGAGGCGCGTTTTTTACGTAAGTACCGTTTTGCAATGTCACCGCTGCAGCGCTGCTGTCAATATCCCGCGCTGTGCACCTGCATCTGTTGGCAAACCACAGACGTCAGTTCGAACGATTTCGACCGTGTTTACCTTTTAATTGGGAGCAGTTAAAATGCCTCCACCGATTGTGAGCCCCGCCGACTGTGAAGTACGCGCTGTGAATCGTGTCCTTTGTGCTAAAGATTTGACAGCGGCTGAAATTCATCAGCAGATTAGTGAAGTGTATGGTGAAAACATTATCATTAATGAAATGGTACGAAAATGGGTTAGGAGTTTCAAAGATGAACGAAGCGGACGGCCTTCGGTCATCACTGAAGATTTGGTGCAGAAAGTTGATGAAAAAGTGAGAGAGAACAGATAGTTTACGATTTAAAAAAACATCTGGGTAGTCAGCACTTTGAAAACGAGGTCAAAACGGCTGTGTTGCAGTGGTTGTCTAATCAGGCGGCCGATTTTTATGAGGATGGGATTTAAAAGCTTCCTGTACGATATGGAAAGTGCGTTGATGTTGGTGAAAATTATGTAGAAAGTAGATTAAAGTACAGGCTTTTATGAAGTTTTTCAAAAAGTCTACTCTTTTTTTAAATAAGAAAACGGTACTTACTTAAAATAACTAACAATATTAAAAACAAAGTAGTGCAAAATCCATAAGCACCGATAGTACAGAAAAGAAAGTATAACGATAGTACTCTTTAAGAAAGGAACTAAGTTCAGTCAGAATAATTAAGTAATTTCCTGTGTAGAACATCAAAAAATTTATTACCAATAAAAATCCCTTCTCTTAAATTTTCAGGCAAACAAAGGATTTTTGAAACCAAAGTTTCTGTAACGACATAGAACTTAAAATATACAAATCACTGAAAATCCATTGAGTATAACAGATTAGTGATTTTATGATATATAGATTTAAAAGCATTTGATAGAGTGAAATTATAGGACGCAAAGCAACAGAAACGTTCTATTGGATCTAATAAAATTAATTGAGAACATCTACAGAAGGAATAAAATGGAAATATAAGTAAATTCAGAGTTAAATGAACCTATAAAGATAGCAACTAGAATTACCCGTAGATCTATGTATATTGTTTTACATCATGTTTGGCAAAATAAGAGCGAAAATAAAAAGTTCTAAAGAGATACAAATACTGTGTTACGTTGATTATGCCATTCTAATAGCTGAGAATGAAAATGGACTGTGGAATTTTTACACTAATTTAATACAACAAATAAATTGAATATAAAAAATTTGAAATCAGTTATCAGATTATAGAACAAGTGGTATCATTTAATACCTAAAAAGTAAATTATGGTCTTATAATAATCTCATAATAATGACAGATGTGAGATGTTTAAATGATACTGTCTGAAAAACTAAGTATCTGAGAACTGAAATGATATCCTGTGTATAAAAATCTGCAGAAAGTATGTCAGTCGTGTTACATAGTTAGAAACAGAAAATAAATCTGAACAGTAAATAGTGCAAATAGCTCGACAAAAATCATCGCCCTATAAAAGAGAAAACAACAACTTACAATAGATGAATGAAAATTAAAATATTACATACTTACTATAAGGAAAACGACAAAGAGAAGAAGAACTGAACGTTTATACATCACTTTTTTCTAACACAATTTGACTCTTGTAAACAGAAATCAGGTATTGCTACATCTAGATAATGCTCTTGTCCACATAGCCTAAAAGCAAAGCTCAAAATCTGGGAACTAAATGGAATTAAACATTTACCTTGCTCTTCCTATACCCTTGCTCCTTGAATTATTAAATTACCCCTTATTTCAGTCAAGACGGCACTTTAAAAACACCATGAAAGTGAAGCTTTGAATTTCTTGCTTGTAGATACAATTGAAATATTTTAAAAATTTGTATTACCATTTTTGTTTTTTTATATAAACTTATATGGCACAAAATTTATAGATTCTTTGTAATTGTTTTACAAGGTTACCTAATGTTAAAGATAATTTTCTTCTTATTGACATCACTGCATAGCAGTCATAGCAAAATATCGTCAAGTATATAAATATTCCATTCAAAAATAACATGTTTCATTGATTTATGGTATGTAAAAGATAACCTTATAGGCTCTTAATACTTGGACTATAAGCTTTTAAATCACCGATATAATTGTAACTACAGAGATAACGCTAGAAGTCTAAATTTTTTTCCTTTATCTTTTTCAATATTTTGAGCAACGCTTTATTTCTCTTTATTTCTTTCTTTCTCTCTCTCTTCTCGTTTCTTCGCTTCCATCATTCCTCTGTGAAATATACACATAAACACACACACACAGCCTTCTCTACACTAGTGATTGAAGGTTGAAGATAATTGCATGTATGTAATTTATCTTGTATCACTCAGAATCCCGGATTAATTAACGATTTTTTCTTATCGATAATATAAATAGGCGAAGCGATTATTAACTTAATTTTAAGCACTTTCGAAGAATACATACAAAATCTCAATTAGCGACTGCCATCACCAGAGGTACAATATGAAAATGCTTTATTCGATGCTCAAAGTTTTAACTTTTGAATTGTGTGTGTTCCTAACCTATCACAAAATATATATATATATATATATATATATATATATATATATATATATATATATATATATATATATATATGTTCGGATAGGTTAGGATATATAGGTTACTATAGGATATATTAGGTTATATATATATATATATATATATATATATATATATATATATATATATCAAACTCTGGGGTCGGTACGTAGCGCTAACCACGTTACTACCCTTGTGTACCGTAAGCTCTAGATTGTAGCAGACCTATCCTGTTACCACCCCAAAGGGCCTTCAAGACATGTTACGGGGAACTATTATTATATATATATATATATATATATATATATATATATATATATATATATATATATATAACATACATACATACATACACGCACAAGATAGGTATACAATAAAGACCGCTTTGCGGCCTGGTTAAAGTATACTTCTATGCGTGAGATGATAAAGCTTTCGAGTGGTGTGCCTTGAGGCGCTTCGCGCCTTATAAGAAGTGCAAACTCTATCTTCTCCCCCATTTAAATGTAGTCAATGTTGCAAAAGACTGCAGAAAGACGGCAACCACCAAAGATATTGAATCCTCAAACATCGCGTCTCGAAGCAAACCCGCTACCAACTCGACCAATTGGGCACTACGGGAAAGCGCGCTTTATGGACTGGTTCGTTTGGTACGTTTTTCTGTCATTTCTGACATCTGTCAAGCCTTATAATTTTGAAAGGGGCTATTTTGTAGTCCACTTGCACTGGCTTTCTTAAATTTCTAATCGCGGATGCGGATTCTACATCAAATAATACTACAAATTGGACTGTCTATCAGAAAATCGCATAGAATAGACTTCTTGTTTTATTTCTGTACCTCTCAATTGTTACCTAATAAAATTAAATAACTACGTATTGAAACAGTGTTTACAAATGTATACTCTACGAATATTTTGCCGTGGCTGAATCTCAAGGGTTTTTTCTGTACTAACAAGAGTTGAAAACATATTAAAATAATGCGCGCCAAAAGCATCTCAATAGTTTGCATGTTTTCGCTATTGAAGCAATATTAGATACGACATTAGGGTAAAAGAATGATGGAGAAAGTAAGAAAGAAAAAAAGAAGCAATATTAAATAGTTGACTAATAAAAAAACTTAAAAGGTTCAACATAAACTGTGTTTAACTACTTGTAATGCCGAAGAGTTGTAAAAAAATTGTTGGAGCTGGAATTTTCCAAATAGTCATTAAAATATTCTTCGAGTATTTACAATTGCAGTTTCATAAACTTTTTTAGATGAATGTCCTTTATTTGCGTAGTATACGATACGACTATTGTTTAGTCTTTTCATTTATGGATCAGTGTTTAATGGAGTCAAACGCCTATTTATAACTAACAAACACTATTTATAGCACAAGGTCGTAGTTGAACTTTCTTCTATTAATATTATTGCTGTTAATAAGAAATGTCGCTTATTTGAGTGGTTAATATTGCTCTAATTACTTTGCTATCTCTTTATTGTTGTAAGGAGCATGTAACAGGCTAATTAGACAGTAGCTTTATAAAAGAGATGGGTCTCCGTTATTAAATAAGATAATCCTCGTAGTTTTCGGAATCTATCATTTAAAAACTTAAATTAAATAAAACTTTTACCTTAGAGATTGCGAATGTGACTCGAGTAGAACAGCGTTAGCATATCAAAATAGACGTTCTTGTGTTTTTATAGTGTTTTATCACTTATAATTATATTTTTAGTGTCACATTGACCTTCTTTATACTTTTCATTTAATATTTCTTTTAATCTAGTAGAACTAGAATGTTTTTGTCATGCAACTTTAATTGAAGTACCCATTATTAGAGTTATTAGATATTGGGGTAACTTAATTAAATCTCCTTTGATATGTTCATCATTTTTTTTTCTATAAAGTTTGCTTTCGGTGTGTATACTGACATTAATTAAGTTCGTATGTTTTTAGCTACTCCTTATTTTTTCTCTTGCCAGACCATGGTAATTTATTTAATTAAACCAAACTTTATTCATTACCCACTACCGCCTTTTATAATCTTTTGTGGATTTTTATTACTTTAAAATATCTAAAAGTTACTTCCACCTTTAAAAAACACGTATAGAACCTCTCAGCTAAAATCAAATTTAGAGACAATATAATGGAGGAACTCACTGAATCTGCATGAGGCGCAAATATAGAACTACTCCGAATTTCATCATTGGATCTAATTTTCTCAAATACAAAGTATTGTCCTCTGCGGTCGAACAGAAAACACATGATTCTAGTAGATATCTAGCTAAATCAAACCATAAACACAATCACTGACAATATAAAACCTACTCTCCACTTAATCTACGAAGAAGGGCAGTTGGATGATAATACGCCGATTATTAACAAACATTTTCTAATAAAATCGAAAAATCCACTCATTAAAATGGCTCTACAAAGCTTTCTAATTTTATTATTGAAAACGAATGATTAGGAAAATGAGAAACTGGCTATAAGAAAAATAAAAACCTTATAAAACTTTGATTTAAGTTACCTCGCAGAGAATGGTGTAATCTTAACAGAATACAAACGGACTAGGAAATCTACAATAAAAACCTGACTGATATATTACTCCAATAACAAATGCGATCATCTCTTACCTCTATGGTTTTAGACCTAGTCCCGTATTGTGATTTTAAAAATTACAATTAAGCTTAAAAGAATTGCGTCAACGCATTCTAAGGATGCTAACAAAAAAAATCATCAAATGTAAATTAGAACAACAGTAATCCATTAAACTGTCTCTTTAAAAAAGTAACGGTTAATGACATCAACATTACTCATCATACACCAAATAATGACACTTTTATATCTTCGATAACGAAAGTTTTGCTTATGTACGCATCCCAATAAGTGGAAATGCGCAATTGTATCATCTGGCATGCTTTCCAAGATGTTTCCACACATTGATAGGCGATGTTGTCGACCACGTTCGTAAAGTTTTTTTGTATAACAGCCTCCTTGTATTGATAAAAACAAAATCTTGGGGCAAAGCATCTCGAAGGCTGCAGAATGTTTTACTAAACTGATGTTTTTTGTATTCACACATACCGAGGTCTTCCTTCTCCCCTTCTTAGTACAAAACCATTACTTCTGGAGTTTTTCGCCTACAACAAAATCGATATTCAATCGGAAATGAAGGCATGAGTTGCAAGTTAAAAGCAAGTCCGGAAAGAAAATTGTTCCAAATGTACGCTTTGGCAACAACAGCTCTCTATTCGTTTGTCTACGACATGTTGACTACTAAGGGCCCCTCTAGATGAAACTTTCCGACTACTTGCATCTAGTGAATTTACTTTTCGCCTTCTCGAACTACTCTTGGCTTTATAACTTTTCTTTAAAATTGCCTCACCTCATACATAGCAACGCAATTTTTAAATGTAAAGTTGTAAACCCTTTATGTATATTTTATTGATATACCACTTATGTCCCAAAAGAAGTTTTGAATATTATTTTTTAAAAATTAAAGTTTTTAATTGTATAGTAATTAATCATCTTTTTCTAAATTATGCTGCTTGCTTGCTCTCTTAAATTTTATGAAATATAAGTAATATTGGTATTTGTTATGAAAGCTAACAAATAATTGGTGTATTGGTATTTAACCCATGTGGGGTTGCTAGTCCTCTATCAGGCGCCTCCTCAGGTGGCGGATAGGAAAATGCCTTTCAGATATGGGGGGTACCGGGAAAATCAACTACCCGAGGCTAACCAAACTAGGATAGCAACGTTTGTCTTCAGAAAAGCGGCTGCAAACAGCGTCTGACCCAGAGTGGGGGTCTGAAATATAAACCTAGGAAAGCAACGGAAAATTACCTAGGTATGCTTGTATACTTTTTATACATTCCCCAGGATATTATTATAGCTGAAAAACAAACTATCATGGCCCTCAGTTCCGAGCACTCCTTAAGTGGGGAGAGGGTGCGAAGAATCCCCAGGACAGCTAATATCCTAAAAGTCCAGACATTGATGAGAAGAGAAACTTGGAACGTTCAAAGTATGTTTTAAGCAGGAAAAGCAGCGATTACAATAAAAGAAATGCAACGATTGAAGATTGACTGTTATAAGTGAGATGAGACGGCCAGGTAATAGACAATATATGAATGATGATCACCAAATTTATTATGCAGGAGAAGACATAAGAGTTGCCATAATAATAACTAAAGAAATAAACAAAACGGTACTCCGTTTCGTCCCTGTATCAGATAGAGTAGCAGTAGTTAAATTCCACGCAAAACCACGTAAACTAAATGTAATTCAAGTATACACACCAACTTCCGAAAGTAGCCAGGAAGATCTTGAATAATTCTATAAGGATATTAGAACAGCGCTTAAACAAACAAAAAAAGAAAAAATAACTTTACTTACGGGAGATTTTAATGCAAAGATAGGGAACGAAGCGGAAGAAGATATAGTCGGCAGGTACGGCCTTAGAGGGAAAGAGGGAAAGCCCTAATACAATTCTGCAAAGAAAATCAATACATAATCATGAATATCTTCTTTAAACTACCACTTTGTAGATTATATACATAGAAATCACCTTCTGATAACAAACACAGTATCGTTAGAAATCAAATATTTTATGTTAATAAACAAAAGATTTCGAAATGCTGTCACATCAGCAAAAACTTATCCGACACAACCTATTGTTGGGAACATTAAGACTTTGATTAAAGAAACTAACAAAAACACAACGGAGAGCTAGAATAGACACTTAAAAGCTTAAAGACGAGAACGTCAAGAATGAAGTAACACAACACTTGAATAATAAGATTGAAGAGGTCAAACAAGATACAACTGAAATCGAGCAAAGATGAAATACCCTTAATAATAGAAATAACCAAGTTAAAGCTCGTATCAAAGTCAAGAAAAAGAATAACAAATGACAGATGAAATCCTTGATCTTATCGAAAAACGCAGGACCTATAAAAATAAAGACGAAATACAATATAAACGACTTCATATGCAGGTTAAACGGAAAAGCAGAAAAATGCAGCATAATTGAACAGCTAGAACGGCAACACGATGTATTTAATTTACATAGGAAGGTAAAAGAAGCAATAATATGTAAGGCAAGACGCAAGGATATTCTTATGGACAATAGCAGCGATACGGACGAATACTAAACAAGTGGAAGGTTTAGATGCAATTTCTGTACAACGACGAATACAGAAGATTTGGAAGAAATTATAATTGAAACAGGACCTACCATCACTACAGAAGAAGTTTCCAACTCGATTAAGAAGCTAAAGAGTCAACAAAGCAACCGGACCGAAGGAAGTTTGCGGCGACATCGTAAAGCTAATTTGGGAGGACCATCTAGACATTATAACCGATCTCTTTAATCAAATATATGACATTAAAATAATTTCATGGAACTGGTTGCTCTCAACGTTTATTCCCATTCCGAAGAAACCGAAGAATATAGATCTATAAGCTTAATGTGCTACATTTTGAAAGTACTTTTCAAGATTATACACGAACGAATATACCGAAAGATGGAATAAAATATAAGCAAAACACAATTTGAATTTAGAAGCGGCTTCGGCACAAAGGAAGCATTATTTTGTTTGAATGTTCTAATTCAAAGAGCGCGTGACGTTAACTACGATGTCTTTATCTGATTTATTGACTATAAAAAAGCTTTTGGTAAAATAAATCACAATAAACTAATAGAAATACTTCAACAATCAAATCTTTATTGGCAACAAAAAGCGCTTGTAAGAGTAGACAAGGCATCGGAGGAGTTCGAGGTTCAACAGGGAGTTCGACAAGGGTGTGTGCTATTTCCGCTACTTTTTAACGCACACTCCGAGAAACTGTTTACTGAAGCACTAGAGGAGACTAAGGACGGCATTCTTATTAATAACTTAAGATATGCGGACGACACAGTTTTTCTTGTTGATACAACAGAGGGACTGCAACGACTGATAGAGAGAGTAGCGGGGAGATGTGCGCAATATAACCTGCGTTTAAATACAAGCAAAATTGAAGTTATGATGGTAAGCAAAAATAACAACAATAACGCTATGTTTCATGTAGATGGCTCCCAGATCCAAACAACACCATTTATTACATATTTGGAATACAACTGAACGAAAATTGGGATCAAGCTAAGGAAATAAGAATAAGAATTGAAAAAGCACGAATCTCTTTTAATAACATAAGAACTGTGCTATGTAACATGAAGCTAAATACTCAACTACGAACTTGTATTCTAAAATGCTACGCGTTCTCGATATTGATGTACGGTATTGAAGCCTGGACGTTGACAGATGCTGCGTGCAAACGCCTAGAAGCGTTTGAAATGTGGTGTTACGAATATCTTGGACACATCACGTAACAAACGAAGCCGTCCTGCAATGTATGAGTTCAGAAAAAGAAGTGATGAAAACCGTTAAGGAGAGAAAATTTTCATAGTTTGGCCATATCAGGCGAAATGGCAAATATAACAATTTGCAACTGGTTATGCAAGGTAAAATCGCCGGCAAAAGAGGAGCCGGAAGACGCCGAACATCATGGTTACGCAATCTGAGACGATGGACCGGAAAAACATATGCATACTTATTTATAACCGCATTCGCTAGGGTTAAATGGGCCAGAATGATCTCCAATGTCCACTGAGGATATGACTCAGAAAGAATTGGAATTTAAATGTCTTGCTTGTCATGCAATTGGCCAAATAATAGGAGGGATACGTTGAAATAGATAGAACTAAAGATTTAAACATAATTTTTCTTACTGGGAAGTAAGAGAGATCGTACGTAACAAGAGTACTGATCCTTAAAATACATTTGTTTCGTACCGGATTTTTAGAGAGAAGTAGTGTTTTTTTAAAAACAAGTTTTCGGGTAATTTTTGCAAACCAAATTTATCAGTTAAATTAGGTACAAACTTTTTTGACAGTAAAATAACCATAATTGTTCTATAACCGTAATGATAGATAATTTATTCGGTGTTTTCATTATCAATTATAATAGTAGTAGTAGTACCAATTGTAAAAAGATCTCTTATAGCAGTATAAATAAAACTTTAAGTGGTTTTATTAACTGTTACTTTCAAAAAAGAAACCTAAATTGAAAACAGAAAACCGATTCCATTATAAGCACGCCTCTGGCAGCTACCAGCTACTATTACTGCACTAATCGATTGCCACACGCGATAACTAATTTAATCTGCAACTGCTTTGTATAGTTCAAAGTTTTATGTGGCGCGATTAGGAAGATTAATTATTTGCAAGGTCGCCGTTACAGCCAGCCGAACAGCGCGATGCGTAGCAGTGAATTTTGGCGAATTTATCTTTGGAAGGGAGTTTGTTGATCTTGAGTTCATGCCAGCGTAATTGGTGTACGTTCAAAGTTGTACCACTGCCAATTTGCAGAAATTATAATTAATGCGGAAAAGTTCAATGTCGAAAATATAAACATCTGTGTACAAGGAGCAGTTAGATATAAACAGTGGCTAAGGAACAAACCTTCCAAATATAACAAATCGTACTGAATATGACGAACAATGCTGGCTCTCAAGATGAGGTAGTATACCATACAGATTAAAAAAATCTAAATATTCAATAAGTCAGAATGCAGTAGATTTTTTTACAACTGAGCTGTGCACTATAGCCTGTTGGGTAAAATATGACAACTTAAAATTTTTCGTTTAGCTCTAGAACAATTGGATAACATTTTCGTGCTAAGTAGGTATACTGTCAGAAGTTGTTTTCTCTTTATCAATTTCTTAATGCAGCAGATGCTCACCAGCAATTTCGGAAACAGAAAAACGTTAATGACAATTTCGATTTACTGTTCATGGAATTTTTGTTAAAACCTAAGTAATAATTTGTTACATTTTTAATTCTAAAATTAAAACTTACATGAGTATATTTATAATTCATCTTATATTTCACCTTTAACATCTGCCTTTTTTCACCTGTATATTTACTCAGTTTAATTGGTGTAAATAATTACATTTAAAACAGAAAGCTTATGTAAACTACCTTTTATTAGATTGGACATCTGTTTATTATCATACATGTGAAATTAAATTTGGGAAATTGCGTTGAAAGGATGGCCTACATTTGAGTCTGTGCAATTACGCTTGTTATATATTGCTATACATTATTTTTAAGGATTCATATAAAAAAGTATAACCTATTATAATTAATAAGCAACTATACTTTTGATAAAGGGTGGTCCAAATTAAACTTTAACATTTAAATTGCGCACCATTTCCACTCTGTGGACGTCGAAAGTTTGCATTTACTCAGTTGGTGTTATCGATATCGTTCCAGTGCATTATGGAAGTAGACGCCAAGGAAACTTCGCCCATTGTTTGGGCGCAATAATGTGCTAAGTGAGCGTGCAACGCATGATTTAGTGAAAATATGAATATAAAAGGATACAAAATGAGATAAGGCAAATTATAAGACCAGCAAAATCAAAGTGGCGTGATCAACAATGTATTGAAATAGAAAATTATAAGAAAAAGCACGACCTTTTCCGTCTGCACAAGAAATAAATGGTACCAAACGAGAACACCACCCTCGAATTATAGAAGACCGAAATGAAGACAAGCTCCTAAATATAAAACAACAACTGCTCAGATGGAAAAAATATATATCAGAGTTATTTAATGACAACAGGCCAAATTACGAACAAACGGAAGCTACTACAGGACTCGCAATTATCAAAGAAGTCATGCGAGCAAAGAACGGGAAAGCAACCGGACCAGTTCAACTGAGCATAGAAATACTCAAACTTTATTTAAAAGGAATTCAAGGCTCTAAAAATTTTAACACTCTATATGAGATCGGAGAAATATGTTTGATAAATCAACTTGTCCATAAATTAACCAAAAAATTAACAATTCCACGTGGACTGAAAGTTGCTTTATCAGTTAGTTTTAAATTTTCCTACTATGAATGACGCAGATAAAAAACTTCGCCCATTGTTGGGCATAGTTTGGCTTGAGCGGCAATGACTGTTTAGGCAAAGTGTTGATTCAAAGAAGTCGTATATTAACCAGAATGTACTCTATTAACGCATAGTTCGAATAGCTTGAAAGCATATACTAGAAAATGATCAAGATAAAAAGAAGATAGACGAAAAAAGTAAATGAGATAACTGGCACCAAACATCAACAACAAGAATGGAACATCAACTGTCAGACGAAATTATTCAAATAGAAGTAGTAATACTGCCCATTGATCTTCAACAAGATAAATTTAATGAATGGTACCAAATGATGAGAACCGAATTAAGAAGACGTTAAAATAATACTTAAGTAAGAACACGCTAGATGAAAAAATAATTAATATTAATGAAATGCAATTAACAAGAATACGGAACTATTAAGCGCTAAACTAAAAAAAGACTCATGGATCAATGAAGTAAGAAAGAACGAAAGACAACGGCACAGCGTTCAAGAAGGTCAAAAAAAAGATTTATCTGAGAAGTTCCATCAATGAAAACTGGGACCCATGCGTGGAAATTAAGATCTGTATAGAAAAAGCAAGGGTAGCATTCATTAAGATGAGAAAGGTCTTATGTACTCGTGACATAAGAATTGATCTAAGAAGGAGGATGGTGAGATGCTATGTTTTCCCCATTCTATTGTATGGCGTCGAAGCGTGAACACTACCAAAACCACACTTAAAAGACTACAATCCTTCAAAATGTGGGTGTACAGAAGGTTATTAAAAATAAGTTGCACAGACAGATTAAGTAGTAACGAGGTACTCATGATAATGAATAAAGAATTGGAAATAGTTAAAACTATAAGAAAGCGAAAGCTGTAGTACTTCGGTCACATAATAAAACGCCCCGAAAAATATGAGATTCTCCACTTAATTACACAGGGAAAAATAGTCGGTAAACGTGGGACAGGTAGAAGAAGGACTTCCTGGCTGAAGAATTTACGAAATTGGTATGGGAAGACGACCATTCAGTTGTTCTGAGCAGCAATCAATAAAGTTACCATAGTAAACATAATAGCCATCATAAAAGCTAACGACCATTGACGGCCAAGGCACCACAAGAAGAAGGAGTACGAAGAAGAAAAAATCTGGTTGGTCATATTTCTAGAAGTACCCAGGCTTTTATAAAGCAATATTCTGAAATATCTAAATCTTATATATCGGAACAATGCAGGAGTACTCCAAGGCAGTGTATTGGGATCCATACGATATCTGCTGTACACTAGCAACTTTCCACAAACTACAATTTCAGAGTTTGCTGATGACATGGCTATCTTAGGAATAGGTAATGACAAGAAAGAGGTAGCTACTAAACTTCAGAAAGCGTGCAACAGAATTACTGATTGGACTAACAGATGGAGAATACGAATCAACGAGAGCAAATCACCACACATTAACTTCACCTATGTTTTTGATAACAATAAATAATACACACATCCCGCAATGCAACACAGCAAAATACCTAAAAATTAATCTGAACACTCGTCTTGGGAAGAGGACATAGAGAAGAAAATAAAAGAACTTGGTTTCAAACATAAAAAAAATGTACTGGTTGATTGGGAGGAAATCACAACTGTCTGTAGATAATAAGCTACTTTTATACAAACAAATCTGGTCCTACCGGTTTCATCTTTGAAAATGTGCAGTCAAAAACAACATAAATAAAGTGCCCGAGGTAATGCTGATGCTCCATGGTACTATCGGAATAACCACCTTCATGAGAATTTGAAGCAGGAGAGAAGACTTCATGCTCACATGCTACAACTACTGGATGGACTTAAAAGGGTCAAACCTTTTGACCTTGCGTAGTGTGTGATGATAAAATGTTAAAGCAGAGCATAGTGATTTTGTGAGTAACAAGGCAAGTTTATGTTTCTTCTTAGGAACTAAGAGACGCCAATAGGGATATTTTAGATAAGTAGCTAGTCTTAAGAAACTTAGATTAAAATTGTAGGTTAGTTAATAACGACTAGTAACAATGAACGATATTTAAAAAAGTTTACCCCTTGTCTATATTAATAATATTATTTGAATTACTGTAAAATAGTGTCTCTTGCAATTCCCTTTACGGTGAAAAAGGGCATTCACGGTCCTTACTTGATGAAATCTTTAAATTAGGCCTTAAAAGATGCTGATTTTTCACTTAAGGTGAGGTCCTTTGCAAAATATAGATGTGCAAGTCTAAGCATAATTCTATTATAAATTTTATGTCCGTGCTAGATCAACTCTCTCTTCACCTCATAATTACACCAATGAAATCATTTCAGTTATTTTCATCTTCCTCCAAATAGATATCTCGCGGAAGTCTGCGTTTCAATCTGCTATGAATAGAACGTTGACCCAGGTCGTGTAGTTTAACTGTTCTTATCACAAAATATTTTTGGATGTTTAGACGAACTTCATGCTCCTAGTTCTTTCTCTAATTGATCTTTTATGTGCACATTCGTACTTTTTACTATTTCGTTACCAAATGTCATTCGTTACGCTGTAGCGTGATTCGATACCCTTTGCTTACCTTTTTGTGCCCTTGCTTTTCAACAAAGTTGGATAACATGAGGAAAGGGGTAAATGAAATTTTATCTGGACAAGCAAGGAAAATTTTGTATCAAACGAGCATCCGCGCGAGTTGAGTGACTGTAATTGAAGGTTGTAAAGTCGGAGGCGTATGACGAAATAGAGAAGA
Source organism: Sinelater perroti (assembly GCA_036346155.1). Classification (NCBI taxonomy): domain Eukaryota; kingdom Metazoa; phylum Arthropoda; class Insecta; order Coleoptera; family Elateridae; genus Sinelater; species Sinelater perroti. The sequence goes on from JARFIY010000189.1 coordinate 5,035,126, forward strand.
GGAAAAAGAGGAGCGCAATTTTAGTGTCGCCGAGTTTAGCTCGAAGTAAACAAACATTAAGGAAGGAACGAATTAGTATAAACGGGATCGTTAACGTTTCGCAGTCCAGGCGAAGGAGGCTCTGAAAGTTGGTAATGGACTCGTCGCCTCGCCTTTTTGCGCCCGAAGTTGTTCCGCGCCTGAACTTGCGCGTTCATGACTGGGCTTAAAGTGGACGTGCGCCATTTCGGCGACTATTTACGGCCGATAATAACAATAAAGTGGGTTTTTAATTCGCGGCGGCTCGGTTTCTGAGCGCTCGCGCCGGTGGTTGGCGAGGTGCGCCATAAAGCGTTATCTGCGATCGGCGCGGCGGCGCGGCCATATGGCCGCGGCGCGCTGGCCGCCCTCGCGCGCCCCCGAGGCCCGGGCCGGCGACACGCCGCCATAAAGCAGCCGTGTAAGAAGCAAAAAAGCCGTTGTTTTGCATGCAGTTCGCGCTGCCGGTGTCGTGTCGGCCGAGCCTTTTGGCCGTATAAAGGACGAAACGATTTCGATAAGCCTACTCGAGCCAGTTCGCCCGCTTTCTCCGAGATAGGGCCGAGTGCAGTTCACCCACACTGCCGCCGCGATCGCCCGATACGCGGCTTCTGCCGCCGAGAGGTGCTAAGTGTGGCGTGGGGTCAACACTCCGGAGTGGGCGCCCCGGCGATGTCTTTCATCACTCACTGCTAGCGTTGGCGCCGGCCCCTTGGTGCACCGCGCGGCGGCGCGGACTGCATTGCAGCCATTATTTTTAGGCGCCGGCTGCGGTGCCGCGCTCGGCGACGTGGATTCCGCGCTGTAATCCGGACAATGCGCCGCCAAATTGGGCAATCGGGAACGACGGCCAGGTGACGCGCGGCCGCGCTTTCTCGACAGACACACCATCCGAGCAGATAAAATCGGCACAGGACCGAACTATGTACACAAAAATTTTCATCAAATCATTCCAGTCTAACATTTTTCCATGTATTAATGTTCTCATTGCACTTTAGTTTTTAGGTAAATTCAACCAGTTGAACAATAAACTCAGAAACAAATTAAACAAGATCAGGGGGCGAAATGGCAATACATACAAATGTTGAAACTCATAAACACTTTGGAAACTCAAACTTAGACCAACCAATCAACTATGAAGGTCTCAGCACTCTATATATTATCGTTCATGAGATATGTCACTTTAAAATAAAAAAAAGCAGGAAAACCCCCCTTAGGGGTGTTTCAATGGGTCGGGTTTATGAGACATTCCTATTCTACTTTTTAATGAGGAGTACAAAAAAGGTGGTCAGAAGTTTCGACCTAATTGTACAATTGATCACTATACTCAATTGTATATATTACCTCTAAATTACCTCTAAAAAACAAACACGCAACCAAACATTCTCCATTTGTGAGCAGTCCATCTGAAAAAATACAAAAGTCACGAAACGACCGAAAACACATACCACCAAGGGACCAAGTAGGTAATTGGATAAGGTCTAAAAGAAGGAAGCTGATCAATTCGCACACCATCTGGCGGAAGTTTTTAAGCCAAACTCTGATGAAGAAGACGGAAAAATAGAAAACGAACTAGGAACGCTCCTTGAGATGACATTTCTTATTTATTTTCTTCTTAGCCCATTTCTGTTCATGTTTGAATGAAGACCTCTAACATCGATTTCCATTTGGTTCTGATTTATGTTTCCTTTTCCAGTTTAGCCTTGCTATTTTCTTTATCATATCGTTTATGGTTCCATAATATACCTGTACTTTCGTTTTATGTCTAATCCAGGCATTGTTAAGGAAATACCTAACATTTTTCGTTCCATAGCACGTTGTGTAGTAACTAGCTTTTGTAAGTGAGTCTTCGTCAAAGACCAATTTTCATAATAGACATCACGCATTTATAGAAAACTTTTGTTTTTAAATGTTGTGCTATATTGTTGGAGGAAGGAGTGAAGCTTAATCTTCCAAAAGCTACCCATAATAAACGGCATCTTCGTTTGATTTCTGATACCTGATTCTTTCGATCAAGTGATTGTTTAACCCATAATATATATATATATATATATATATATATATATATATATATATATATATATATATATATAGATATATATATCTTCTTCTTTGTCCTTTCCTTTGTACCTTACGGTGTCGGGTCCTCGATCCATTTTTGGTATTTTCTGGTATTTCTGTTGAGCGCCATCCTCTTTACTTCCTCAATGTTCCTTCCCCTCTGCTGTACCACAGCTTTAATACTGTCTATTCATTTCATTCTGGGCCTGCCCCTTCCTCTCTTCCCATCTCCTCTTGCTTCCATGATCCTCCTGGGGAGCCTCTTGCTGTGCATACGTACCACATGTCCATACCACTGCAGCTGTCTATTTTGTATGGTTTCTATCAGCGGATCTACACTTAGCTCTTCTCTTGTAATTATGTTTCTCACTCTGTCTCTTCTGGTCCTGTCCATTATTCGCCTTAAATACCTCATTTCTGCGGCAGTGATTTTGCTTTTGTGTTTGTCTTGCATGGGCCAAGTTTCCGCTCCGTATATCAGTGTTGGTACATATACTGTTTTGTATAGGTGTAACTTTGTTTCTTTTCTCAATTCTTTTATTTACCAATGTTGTGTTTATCTGGTAGTATACTTTTGCTGCTTTTGATGTTCTGTTTCTTATTTCTGTTCTAATGTCCCATCATTGCTTAATATTACTCCCAGGTACTCATATTGTTTTACTACTTCTAGGGTGTTCTGTCCGCATCTAATATTCATGTCTTCATCCTCATTGCCTGTTTGTTTGCTAATTTTCATGATTTTGCTTTTTTGCATTAATTTTCATTCCTGCATTTTGTATACTGTTGTTCCACTTATTGACTGCGGCTTGTAATTTCCTGGCTGTGTCCGCCAGTAGCACAATATCGTCTGCATACACCAGGCTTTGGAGGTTTACTTCTTCCATTCTCCAGTGCCCCAATTTTAAATTTAGTGATCTCTGTTTACTCTTCTTTAGAATTTGGTCCATAACTATAATGAATAGGAGAGGACTAAAAGAGTCTCTTGTTTGATTCCTTTTTCTATGTTGAAGCTCTTCGACTCCTTCCCCTTTATTCTGACTGTTCCTATTACTTTTTTGTATAACGCTTTTGTGACTTTGGATATATATATATATATATATATATATATATATATATATATATATATATATATAATCGTCCAGAATTCCTTAATTGTATGGTCTCCCAAAAATTCACAAAGAGAACATTCCTTTACGCTCTATAGTTAGTACATTCGGTTCTCCCACCCATAACCTAGCCAAATACCTTGCCAAGACTCTTCAACCTATCACAGAGCAGGCATCATCCTACTACCGAAACTCCTATCATTTCCTAGAAATACTGAAAACCTTCCCTATACGCAAAGGTGACATCATGGCTAGCTTTGATGTCGTTTCTTTGCTTACAAACATCCCAATTCCTGATACCCTACAGTTATTAAAGTCAACGTATAATATAAATAACAATATCCTCTCCCTAGTAAACCATTGCCTATCCAATACTTACTTTACCTTCCAAAATAAATTTTACCGCCAACCTAATGGTGCTCCTATGGGTTTTCCCCACTTTCACCTGTCATTGCTAACCTTTTTATGACCGATTTTGAAACAAACCTTAAACCTACCTGCTGGGTACGATACGTCGATGACACTTTTGTTATCTGGCCTCATGGACATGATACTCTTCCAGAATTCCTTTCCCACCTCAACCAAATCCACACCAACATCAAATTTACAATGGAAACTGAGCATAACAATTCCCTTCCCTTCCTAGCTACTCTCATAACAAGAAATCCTTCTAATGACAGCTTTTATTACACTGTCTATAGAAAACCCACTCACACTAACCGCTACCTAAATGCCAAATCTCATCACCACCCTACCCAAATTCATTCAGTTGCAAAATCCCTCATAACCAGATCCATCAGACTTTCCGATACGAAAAATCGCCAAACAGAAATTAAATCCATTACCACTACCCTTCTGCAAAATGGATATTCCAACAAATCCTTAACCAATATAATCAAAATAAAAACACTAACTCTCAATCCCAAAACCCTCCTGACCAACAAAAAGCATTCCTACCTTACATCAGAGGCATCACCGATAGAATAAGCCGCATACTCATGCGGCAAAATATCCGCACGGTCTATACGACCAACAACCAAATATCTGAGCTTATTCGCTCAGCAAAGGATTACTGGCCCAATGAATCCCAAGGACCTACATAGTTCAAACAAACCGGCAAATATCTAGCCGAATATACGAGCATTCTCTGGCCGTACGGAAAGGCGATAATGGTTCGGCACTTGCCAAACACAGCAAAGGAACAGGCCACAAAATTAATTTCTCTGGGGCTAAAACTATTGCCCCCATTTCCCATTTTACCAGCAGAATAGTACGTGAGGCAATTGAAATAGAAAAACGCCCACAGTGCCTCAACACAAGAGATGACAGCCAGCGTTTGCCTGTTATGTGGTGCTCTGCACCGCCAATTACGCAATACCCTTAACCCTACAAACTTTCCCCAACCCAACACATCTCCCGCCAAACAAACTTCCATTTCCAGCCCTATAAAAGATCAAGCAGGTCACACGAAAGCTCAATCTTATTCAAAGATTCATAGTTCTCCTTGGGGAGTAGGCAGATTGAGACCCCGGGCGAAGAGCTAACCCCTTGAAAATGGCATCAAACCCGATGCCGAAACGTCGAGAATTTTCTCAAAATAGACGCGGTTCATCCCGTGAACTAAGTTGTTTAAATATATAAATATAATAGTTCTAGAGGCCTAATAGGCGCATGGCTTGTTCCAAAGTTTTTCTCCATTGGTTCCTCTCTCTAGCTGTCTCTTCCCATTTTGTAATATTCAAGCTGCGTAGGTTATCTTGTAATTCTTTTTTCCATTGGCTTCGAGGTCTCCCCCTTCTTTTTTTCTTCCTATTTTCGCCCTGTATATTTTATAGAGTGTTCTTTGGTCACTCATTCTTATAACGTGGCCTAACCAACTGAGCCTCTGCGTCTTCACTACATCAACTATGTTTGGTTCCCCATATAGCTCGTATATCTCTTTTCCATTGTCCTTCAATACATTTTCCACCATAAATTTTTCGTAGAATCTTTCTTTCCCACACTTTCAGTATTAATTTGTCACTTTCCTTTAATGTCCACACCTCACGTCCGTAGGCCACGGTTGGTCGCACAATTGTTTTATCCACTCTTATTTTTGTTTATCGAGAAAACACTTTACTTGTCAAGATGTTTTTTAATGTTGCTGCGCTTTTGGTACCCGCTGCAATTCTTGCTTTGATTTCTGCGCTGTTTCCTGGTTCCCTGTTTATCAACGTACCTAGATACCTAGATATGTGAACGATTCCACCTGTTCAAAGTTGTACTGGCTAGCATCGTCTACTTTAATTAACAAGCTTTGACTTTGTTGATAAGGACTCTGGTCCCAAGTCATATACTTTGTTTTTGTTTCGTTAATTTCTAACCCCATGTTACGCGCATTCAGCACTAATCTTTTAACCACCTCTTTTAATTCTTCTTTTGATCTTGTCATAATGGTTAAATGCAAATGCCAGACATTGATGACGTCGCTGATAAATTGTTCCCTCTCTATTTAATTTGGCTTTGCGTATTGTGTATTTAAGTGCGATATTGATCAAGATAGCTGATAGCGAGTCGCCCTGTCTCGGCCCCTTTTTGACTTGAAACGATCTTGTTAGCGATCCATTTACTCTGACCTTGTTTTCTGTTGTTCTTAGCGTCATTGCTATTAGGTTAACTAATTTCTCCGGTAATCCAAAATGTTGAAGTGCAGCAAACAGCGAGTCTCTTTGTATGGTATCATATGCTTGTTTAAAGTCTATGGATAGGAGATACGTATTTAATTTAAATTCATATCCTGTGGCCTATATTTCCCGTAGCGTATATATGTGGTCTGTTACCGATCTACCCTTGCGAAAGCCACTCTGTTATTCGCCTATGATATTTTCTGTATAAATTTCCAACCTATTTTTGAGACATGTAACAAATATTTTATACATGATATTTAATAATGTGATTCCTCGGTAATTTGCACATATACTTTTATCGCCTTTTTTGTGAATGGGGCATAAAATCGCTAGACTCCAAGATTCAGGCATCTTCTCCGTTTTGCATATTTCAGTGATCATATTGTATAACTCGTTGTGTAGCTGATCTCCTCCACACTTTATTTCTTCTTGTAGGCCGTCAGGGCTTGCGCTTCTGTTGTTTTTTAGCGTATGTATTATCTTTACTATTTCTTGCAAATCCGGTGCCTCTTCGATTTTGTTTGAGCTTGTTCAGCTTTCTGTGGAGTTTCGACAATTATAGGAGCTTCTTGCTTATTCAGTAGGTCCTCAAAGTATTCAGCCCATCTTTCATTTATTTCTTCTTGTGTACCTAGCAGTCTTTCCATTCTTATCTTTGTGGAATATTATGTTTGTCTGATATCCTTGTTTGACTTTTTTATTTCTTGGTAGAAGTTTCTAATTTCTCTTATTGTATTTTTCTTCTATTTTTTCCAGAAATTGTATGTTATGTTTGCGTTTCTTCTTTCTACATAATCTCTTGGACTCTTTTCTTTTATCAATATATTCCTCGTGGTCTCTCTTTCTTTGACTGCTTGTTCACATTCTGAATCAAACCACTGTTTCTTTTTCGTTTGTTTACCGCGCTCTGTTCATTTACTACATTATTTAAGCATTTTTCTATCTTTGTAGTACGTTCTACGTTCTGTTGTCCCATTATTCTTTCCATTTTTCCGTTATTCTTTTTTTGTAACGCTCTTGGTCTATTTTGTTGTGTAGATATAGTCTTTTGTATGTGTTTCTTATTTTTCTTTTCTCACGTTTATTAATCGGGATCACTTGTTTAATTTTTTATCAGAGTTGAAATAGTTTTTTGGTTTTTTGTTTCATTCAAAAGATGATCAATTTGGTTTATGGTCTTACCATCTGACTCTCCAGGTTCCCTTATGTATATTTTTGTATTGAAAACGGTGCTCATTATTTTTATGTTCTTATTCATGGCAAAGTCAATTAATAGTCTATCGTTTTTATTTGTTTCTCTATGTAAACTGTATTTCCCATTTGTTGGGTGATATATCGTCTCTTGTCCTACTTTAGCATTACAATCTCTCATTATTATTTTTAGATCATATTTTGGTATTTTGTCATACTCTTAATCCATGCTATTATAATATTGTTCTTTGATTGTTATACGCTATACGTATTGTTATTGTAAAAAACTGGTTATACGTTTACGATTCAAAATATTGTCTATCGCTGTCTTTCTCCCACCTTTCAGGCTGCGTACGAATCCCGCGTCAAAAAATCTGCTCACTTTTTGAAACGATCCACATATCGATCCAATTTTTGACTTCTTGATAAGAACGTAAGTGCTGATCAGCCAGGCCGTGTGTCATTAATCGAAGCATGTATTAGCCAGAGAAAGAAATGTCTGGAGAATACAGCAGGTAAGGTAGGACTTCCCATTTCAACGTTTCTAAATATGTTTTGACCAACTTTGTGACATGGAATCTTTTAATGCTCGGCTTAAACGCACTAATTGCTTTCGATACATATCGCCAGTGATTGTTTTAGCTCATAATACATTACGCCGAGTTGGTCCCACCAAATACAAAGCATGACCTTAGAAATGGTGAATATTCGTTTTGACCGTCAGAAGCATTGCCGAGAAGTCCCCATGACTTTCTGCACTTATGGTTATCGTAATAAACCTAGTTTTTGCCCCCAGTCACAATGCGATGCAGAAATCCCTTTTATCTTTGCCTTTAAAGCAGCTGTTCACAAGCAAACAAACGCCGTTTAACATCTCTCGGCTTCAATTCATGTAGCACCCAATTTCCTTGTTTCTGAATCATTCCACGGCTTTGAGGCGTTTTGAAAGGGTTTGTTGAGTCACTCCTAATGATGCTGCCAATTGTTTTACGTTTGACACGGGTATTGATAAAGTAATGCCTCCACTTCTGCATCTTTAAAAACCTTCTCTCTTCCACCGCTATGCCGGTCTTTGATTTCAAAATCACCGGTCTTGAAGGTTGAAATCACTCACGACAAGTTCTTTCACTAATAGCGGTCTCGCCAACTGACGTAAACTGACATTTTCAATCGAGAATAACTTTACGATAAGGATACAAATCGATTAATGTTTGATAAGGTTATGTTGACAAAAGCCCAAACTTATTGTATCACGTCTACATCATCTACATACGTCTACACATATATTACACATTTATATTTTCAGTATATGACAAGCTGGTGGACAGAAGATATAAGAAGAATGGTAAAGTAAAAGAAAATAGCGTGGAAAAGGTACATCCAAACAAAAGAAATGGTGGATAAAGAGGAATACAAAAGGAAGAGGAATATAGTGAAAGAAGCAATAAAGGTAGAAAAAAAGAAGTCCTGGAAGAAGATGGGTAAAGAGATAACAGAACTGCACAGAACAAACGCCAGAGATTTCTGTACGAAAATAAAGAGATTAAGAGGAGGTAAAAGGAAGGTGATAAAAGCAATAAGAAATAATAAGAGACAAATGCAAACTGATACAAAGGAAATTCTAGAAACATGGAAAATATTTATGAAAATATGTATAAAACGACAGTAGGACTAGAAGATAATATAACACAACAAATAAATTTGGAACAAACAATCAAGAGGGAAGAAGTAGAGGACGCAATCCAAAAAATAAAATTAGGCAAAGCCAGCGGGGAGGACGATTTATCGCCAGAGATGTTAAAATGGATGGGCCAAAAATGTATAGAATGGTTTTGGAAAATGTGTAGACAAGTATGGGAAGAACAGAAAATACCGAGAGACTGGGAAAACAACCTAAGTCCCAATGCGAGAATTATAGCAAATATGTCTAGCTCAAACTAGTTTTAAAATATACACTAAAATCTTAGAAAAAATGCTAACAGATTATATAGAACCTTCATTAGAAGAAGAACAGGCAGCTTTCAGACCGAATAGACAAACAGGTGACAATATTTATATAATCAGAAATATAATCGAAAAAAATTGAAGAAAGAGAAGAACTGGATCTAACATTTGTAAACCTGAGAGCTGCGTTTGATACAGTAGATAGAAGGGAAATTTGGAGGACTTTGAATGAACTGAATGTGGATAAGAATCTGATAGGAGCAATAAGAAGTTCATATAGAACAGTCAAAGCGAAGGTACAATTGGACGGGCAGAGATCGGAGGTGTTCGAAATTAATAAAGGTATCAAGCAATGCGACAGCTTAAGCCCTTTATTATTCATAATTATCATAGACAAGATAATAAAAAGAATAAAAGAAAAATATAGTCAACTGAACACAGCAATTGCATATAAAAATTTAGAACCAGTAAAACTAAGTAGTCTACTTTATGCAGACGAAGTAATACTAATCTCAAACACCAGAAGTAAAATGCAGAGTTTGGTGAATGCATGGACGACTTTTTTTTTATTTTTTTTATTACAAATTTATTGACACTAGTCATTTCTGACTAACCTTCAATTTTTCTCTACAGTGGCTTAAAACTAAATACTTGTCTAAAAAGTCGGTCTTAACTTAGTCTCTTAAGAGGATTACACAATTTTCACGTGTTTTTAGCACTTACCTGCTTTTGCACTATTTTCACTTGCACTGCACGAGCTCGAAGGGACTTGATTCTTCTAAGCCTTCGTTCAACAGATCAGCAATTGTTCAGAAGTTGCAGTACTTGGTGTTCACGTGTGAGTAGAGTCTCTCTCATGTTTTCCTGCAAACTTTTGATCTCATCCATGACTGTAGGGATTTGATAAGTCCCTATGTAGATGGTACATTCCGAAGTACCATGGTGCATCCACGATGCTTCTGAGAACTTTGTTCTGAAAAACTTGTATTTTATTTATATGATTTTTGCGGCACATCCCCAAAGCTCGATCCCGTAGGTCCATATGGGCTTTAATACTTGTTTATACAGTAGTATCTTGTTATGTATGGATAGTTGGGATTTTCTTCCAATTAACCAATACATTTTCCTGTATTTTAGGTCAAGCTCTATTCTTTTCTTTTCACGTGTTCCTTCCACCGGAGTTGTGCGTCCAGGGTCATCCCAAGGTACTTTGCATTATTGCTGTATGGTATATTGGTATTGTTTATTGTTATTGGTATATGTTCACGGTGCTTATAAGCAAAATCAACATGTACCGATTTACTTTCATTGATTGTTATTCGCCACTTTTTAGTCCAAGTATTTATGCTGTTACTTGCTTGCTGTATTTTCCTAGCTGCCTCTTCACTGTTGTCGCCGATAGCTAATATCGCCGTATCGTCCGCAAATGTGGCGATGGTGACGTCTTCTGTTTGTGGGATGTCGTAGGTATATAGCAGGTAGAGAATTGGTCCCAATACGCTACCTTGGGGTACCCCTGCTTTGATTTCTCTCATGCTGGAATATTCGTCTTCTTGTTTAACCCGAAACATTCTTCCTGAAATATAGGATTCTAGTATTTCCGCGAATTTTTTAGGTAATAACTTTTTAAGTTTATATATTAAGCCTTCATACCAAACTTTGTCGAATGCTTGGGCTATGTCTAAAAATATGGCCGAGCATATCTTTTTCCTTCATAGGCTTTCTCGATTATGTCGGTAATTCTGTGGACTTGATCGATCGTTGAATGGTTGTTCCTAAACCCGAATTGATGTGTAGGTATTAGGTTTTACTTTCAATTATTGGCTTTAGTCTTTTTAATATCAGTTTTTCAAATAGTTTAGAAATTACCGGCAACAGTGAGATTGGTCGGTATGATTTCACTTCATTTGGTGGTTTTCCCGGTTTTGGAATCATAATGACTTCAGCCATTTTCCAAGCGTCCGGTACATGCTTTAATCTAATCGCTGCGTTGATCAAGTTGGTGAGCTTAACAATTCCTTTTCTAGGAAGATGTTTGAGAATTTCCCCAGTAATCAGGTCATAGCCTGGAGCTTTCTTTGGGTTGATGTCAGTCTTGATTGTCTTCGTAGTTTCTGGGTGTTACCAAATCTATCATGCTATCTTCGCCTTCATTTTCTGGCAAATCTTGGTTAATCTGAGTTTCGTTTGATTGAAAGGTTTGTTCAAGGTGGTTGGCGAACGCTTCAGCTTTTGTTGGTTATCGCGTGCCCAGCTACCATTTGCAGTTCTTATTGGCGGACTATGTATACATGGTCGTTTCAGTTTTTAGTGGACTTCAAAGAGAATAGTCCGTTTCTTTGTTATTGGTTAGCTTTCGTAAATAATGGTTTATGGATTCGTTCTTGATTTCCAAAATTTCTCTTCTCAGTCTTTGAGTTATATTGTTTAGTCTATTTTTGTTGGCAGGTGTTCTAGTCTGTTGCCACTTTTTCTAAGTTTTCGTTTTTCAGCTACCAACTCCTTGATTTCTCTAGGTAGTTAATTCCCTGTGTTTTCTCTTGATTTCTGGGGTATTATTCCAGGCAGACTGTTGTATGTTAGTGACAAATCTTTCAGCTTCCTGTTCCAGTTGATTTATTGTTCTGAGTGGTACATTTAACTGAATGCGATTGCTCAGTTCTTCCTTAAATCCATTCCAGTCTGTTCTTTTATTGACCAGTGTTGGATTATGTTCTTTTCTAATTATGTTTTCACTCAGAGTTAGAACTACTGGCGAATGGTCAGAGTCCAAGTCAAAATTTTCTTCTATTGTTACGTAGTTGATCGATACTTTCCTTGATATAAAGAAATCCAGCAAGTCTGGAATCTTATCTGGATCGGCAGGCCAATATGTTGGTTTACCTGTTGTCAAGTAGTTGCACCCCAGTTCAGCAGCTGCTTCGTGTAACTCCTTGCCTTTGGTAGTGGTCAATCTCGATCCCCATCTTGTGTTTTTGGCGTTAAAATCGCCACCTATTATAAACCTTTCCCTAGACTGTTTAACACGTTGAGGTAGCTTTTTTTTCTGATTATGTCTCGGAGGACAATATATTGCAGCTAGGGTAATCTTTTGCCCTCTAGGGTTAATTGTTACAGCTGTTACTTGGTTTTCTTCTAGTTCAAGACCCATTTCTTCATAGTGAGTAATGTTATCCCTAATTATTACCGCACTCCCACCCCTAGCTGTGTTCGATGGATGGATAGTGTGATAAAACTTGTATCCTCTGAAATTAATAAAAGAATCTCTAACAAGGTGGGTTTCAGATATGAGGCACACATCTATTTTTGTTGTTCTAAGAATGCTTGCAGGTCAGGTTGCTGCTGCTGATTCCATTAGCATTCCAAGTTGCAATCCTAATATCTTTGTTGGTCATTTTGCTGGTTGAGGCAGCTGCTCTGTTGCTATTCTCTAGCTTCTGAAGTCTTCCCGAAAACGATTCAAGCATCTTTTCTTGCCGGTCTAGTTTTGCTATGAGCGTGAGGAGCAATTGGTTAGTGGAGGCTTCTGGAGTTCTCGGTTCGGTCTGTTGTTCGGGTTTTTAACGCTTTGGGCGTATGTTTTCTCACTGTTGACTTGTGGGTAGGATTTAACAGGTTTCGTTATATTCGGCTCCTTATGTTTTCCTTGTGTTGTTTTATTTCTTCGTTCTTGGAACGTTTTCGCACGACACATCCTCGATAGCCAGCCGGTGCTCCTCGCTGCAATTTGCACATTTTGGCTTTGTTTCTTTTAGTTTACTACATTCTGCAGTTATGTGTTTTCCTGCGCATTTCACGCATCTCGGCTCTCTGCGGCAGAACTTTTGCGTATGTCCGTGTAATTGACACCGCTTACATTGTGGTACCAGTTTCGTTTTTGAGGGGTTCAATTCTCACTTTTGTTCCTAATATGCTTTTGATTCCGTATATAACTTTGATATCTGCTTCGTGGTGGAAGGATAGCATGAATAGTGGGAGCGGCTTCTTCCTCACTTCATTTTCGCCATTTTTGTTCTCAAATTTTTCTTTTTTTAGTATGTTTGTGGCGCTAACACACTTTAGTTTGCAGTTATTCAGCTCTGCAATAATTTTTCTGGGGAGAACTTGCTGGTAGTCCTCTTGCCATTACTTTTATGTCTCTGCTTTGTTTGTCCTCGTATGAATGCCACTGTAGGTTCAAATCTACAAGACATTGTATTGTTTTGCTAAACTCTTCACGATTTTCAGCATTGATTTTATTTGATCATTATTCAGAGCTGTTACCTTGAACAGTATTTTATTACTTTGTAATTGGTTGTAAAGTAAGTCATAATTTGTGACATTGCTTACAATAATTGGTGGTGGGTTGGGTTTTCTTTTCTTTATTTTGTTGTATCGGTTTGCTGGTTATTGGTGGTCTTGAGTAGAACCTGGTGAGTCGCTTGCTTTTCTTTTCTTGTTTTTCTTTTAGTGGCTGTTATCCAGCCAACTTCTTTGGCTAATTCCTCTTCATCAGTTTCGTAATTTATTGAGACAGTTGGCTTATTCTTGCTGGCGTTGTTTTCGTCGCCCTGGTTAAATACTTCTTGTTGCTTATTATTTTGTCTGCTCTGCATTGATAATTGCTCCCGGAGCATGTTTATCTGGCCTTGCATATTATTTAAGGCAGCTGAAAGTTTTTCTTTCTGTACGTTCACAAATCCAGGCATTGTATAATGCTTGTTCATTCTGACTTCTAGATTGATTTTCCTGAAATAAGGCTTGATTTTGTTGTGCCAGTAGTGCTTCTCCTGGTGTCGCTGGTCGCGTATACGGATCCATGTCGATTATTTCTCGGGTTTCGTATTTACAATTTAATATTTAATATTTTAATTTTATATTTACCTTGTCTTATCACAACCGGCCTCGCATGTTCGCGACGACCGGTTATCACGTTTGGCTTGTGCACTTTCTTATTTACGAGCTCGATCGCAACACGTCTTTACTCCGCAAAATTCAAACACACAATTCCATGGACGACTGAAATAGAAAATATGAGTATGGAAGTGGACATAAATAAAACCAAGACCATGATTGTAAATGAGAAACAAAAAGAAGATCAAAACAATAAGGGCATAAAATGTAAAGACAAAAAATTGGAGAGGGTAACGACGTTTGAATTCCTTGGAAACACAATAACAGAGGATGGGAAATTAGATGCAGAGTTAGCAAACAGAGCGAACAAATCGTCAAGAATCTATTACGCCATAAATAAAACTATATTAGGCCATAAAGACATTGATTTAGAGGTGAAAAAGAAAATTTATAATACGATAACACTTCCAATAATAACTTATGCCAGCGAATCATGGACACTTAAGAAGAAAGACGAGGTTAAAATAAATGCTATGGAGATGAAACATCTCAGGAGGATGGCAGGAAAGACTAAGTGGGACAGAGTGAGAAACGAAGACATAAGAGAAATCGTTAAACAAGAATCTATACAAGGAAAAATTAAAAAGTGGAAACTGAACTGGTTTGCGCACCTGACAAGAATGGAGCCAAACAGAATTGCAAGAAGACTAATGGAAGCGGGAAAACCACCTAAAAAACGAAGTGGCAGACCTAGAAAAAAATGGATGGACCAAATCAAAGAAATAGCAGCAGAAAAAGATGTGACACTGGAAGAAATCAAAACAATAGCGAGAGACAGGAAGAGGTGGAGACAATGGATACGGGATTAGCGACCTTCATCCGACGCTCGAAAGGGCATAAAGGATTAGAGAAGAAGAACATATTTTCAGTATTTGTCTCTTACTTTTATTTTCCGTTTTGGCCTTCTTTCATTGGTATCATTGTCTTAGCCTTGTTTAAATTAATTTTTACGTCAATTTTCGCTGTTTTTTCATTTAAATCCTATAGCATGTAATCTAAGTCATTTTTGTTATTAGCGATAAGAAAGATGTCATCCGCGTATCTTAGGTGATTAAAGTTTTTAGCATTTATGTTAATTACTGTATTTTCCCAGCTAAAATTTATAAATAAGTTTTCTAGTATCAAAATAAAGAGTTTTGATAATAGACAGTCACCTTGACGGACTCCATGTTGTAAAAGATTTGGTTTTGTATCTTCGTATAGTTTGTACGTGGCTGTAGCTATGCTGCTTGTATTTTTAAGGAGATTGATGTATCTTTGGTCTATTCTACAGTTTTTGAAAGATTCTATTACTATCCATACCTCTAACGATCAAAGACTTTTTCAAAATTTATGAAAGCCAAATGGATGGGAATGCTATATTTATTTATTTTTTTTATTGAAAGATGGATGTAAAATCCGGAAAGACAATTTTTGAAAGTGAAGCAAGTCATGCGTGTGATCTTGTGACCCCGGTATCTCGGGTCAAATGAGAACTACAGGTTTTAAATTTAATTTTTATAGGCTTTTGAAAATTAATAACAGTAAACAGTTTGAACCAAACAAAGTCAATCTAACAAAGATACAAGCTACGGCCACAAGAGAAATTAGAAAATTTTCCAAATAAAACTATCAGTAACGAACCGTACAGAGCATTATTTATAGTCCTCGGCCATTAGTTTGTAACAGCAGCAGACTTTAACTCAGACATACCCCGTGGAGTTCTAGACTGACAACACCAAGAGCGAGGCAGAATAAAAACCTGATTTACTAGCCTATTGATCTGACCAAAATCTTAGACTTCCTGAATTTTTATATTTCACCAGGTATTTCACAAAACTATTATATCAACAAATTAAGCACACTTCCGTCTTGGCTAACCTACACTCCCGGGTTTTTCAAAGCTTAATTAGTTGCGTTAACAAATAAAAACGCGGACTGGGACACTTTAGAAGAAATTTTATTAACTTGATCTTATCTGCGCTAGACATTTACTTTTAGATCTTCTTTTTTGCTTCTTTGTTTGTGGTTACGTTTCAGGAATGAATTTGTTTTTTGTTTTTTTGTGTTTATTAGGAATCAAAATTTATAATTTTATGAGCTGATGTACTCGCCTCAGTACTAAATAATCACAGTACTATCTCATGAAGAGGATTGTTTCAGTGGTGTCCTCTGCAGCCATCCAATAGGTCTGTTAGTCATCTTCTCCACAGACGTCTTCCGTTCTTCTAGGAGTGGATCCATCATACTATTATGGTTTCCAGTTTTTACGATGGTTGACATTTCTTTTCTTAATAACATTTGTGGCGTAGGGCACTTTTAGACCATCGCCGAGTACCTTGTTAGTGATGTAGGGTTTATAATTATTCATAGCATTTTGGAATGGCACTTTTGGATTATAGTTATAGTGCTTTTGCTCGCACATCTCCAAAACCCAGCTCTATAAAACCATATGGGATCGATGATGATTTTATACAGTAATCATTTGTTCTCTAGTGATAAATGTGATTTTTTTTCAATCAACTAGTCCATTTATTTTATTTTTAAGTTTAGATGTTTTTGCTTTTTTGATTGTAGGTTCTTTCCAATGAAAGCCCCAATATTTAACTGTGTTACGCAATTGACGTTGACTGTTGGGCACAGATTTGTTTTCAATTATTTTGATTCTATTTCTCTGGCCAGAGTCTTAGCTCATTTAGATGGTTTTGTAATTTAGTAGTGACGATTTGTGAATCTTGATTCCTGGCAGTGATCAATGTGCCGTCTGCAAACGTTTCGATTGTAGTGTTAGCAGTGTTGTCGGTAGATCAGATATGTAAAACACATACAAAAGTGATCTATTTACGCTGCTTTGTGAAACTTTCGCTTTTATTTTACATAGGTCTGATACTTCTTGATTCACTCTTGTTTTAAATGTGCGATCACTTCAATATTACTTAAGAAATTTGAAGTAGTGTAGAGGCACGTAACGTTTGATTTTGAATAGTAAGCCTAAATCTTATCAATAGTTTGGTTAATGTTTAGGAAGGTTTCTGTGTAGAATTATTTATTTTCAAGTGCTTCGTTAAAAACGTAAATGCTCTGATGGGTCTGTTGCACAGTCGAATGGCAACTTTTAAATTTAAATTCATAGAGGGGCATCCAGTCTTCTAGTGCTAAATTTTGTTTTATTTTTGGAGTATTAACCGCTCAAAAATTTGTTGATAACGTTGAAGAATTAACCTTCATCAAGCAGTCGTGATTTGTCTTCGGTTCTTAGAGTTTAATTTTATCAAACTGTACTCGACCACTTGTATCAACTAAAGTTTACGTACAAGAAGCATAAACTAGACAGCGAGTTGAGATCAATTGTTCAACGATCCGCCGGACGATTGCTTCTAAAAGCAACGTAACGTCGGGTGGGAAATGGATCTACCTGGTTTCACAATAAACAAAAGAAGTAGGTTTGGCAAGCTCAAAATTCACCATCAGTTCTGTGTTGCCGTTTTGACAAGGTTTTGGCATGTGATAGTCTGGTCCAATAAAAGCGCACTTTGTTTCAGTAGGGCAATGCAAAATCGCAGACCCCCAAAAAGACTAAACATCTAGCTTACAGTCCAGATGCCACTACATCCAACTGCCGTTTCTTCCGATCAATAGAGTACTTCTGCCGATTTAAATTGAAGAAGCGTGTGAAGAATTCTTTGACATTGACGTCGACTTTACTGGCAAAATCAGAGATTCTTAGATCAAGGCTCTAACCTCAGTCCTCTTAATAAGATCTGACGTGGATGGTGGATGGCCATAAAGGTATAAACGGATCGGCATCTCTACCGAATTTATAGTTACATATTTCACAGACAATGGAGTTTCCGTAGCCTTGGTAGGTTTTGAGCCGACTGGAAGATACATACTTAGATCATGGAAGTGCTGATATGCTGGTCAGATTTTAAGACCCGATTCTAGATAACCTGGAGTTTATTGATATATGTCTTAGTGGCTCAGTCCCGAACTGAAGCCGAATACGTCATAATAGGCCGTATTATTATTTTATATATCTAAAATAAGGCCGAGTTATGATCTTGTTTTGTTAATTTATGATTTTTATATCAGTTTTCTATTCAAAATTACTCCGCGGTATCTTCTTTCCAAAGATCCTAAGATTTACTAGGTCGTCTGGCCAATAAAGTGGTCTTTGGTAGAGAACAGGAACCGCAGAACTCTTCCTTGCGTTGATATCTTCACTTGTCGCATCATCGTTCCAAGCAATCCAATTCTTCTTGAAGTTTTTGGATCACAAAAATGTCCTTAGACGTTTCGTCTTCGTACTGGGTCATGTGTTGCTGGAAAGTCGAGGACCTCATGTATACTAGGCCAATATTGCCACACGTTGTTTAAGGCCTTGGCCACATCAAGAAAGACTACTCTGATGGTTTTTGATGTAGCCCTCAGTGATCCGTCCCACTGCCTAAAAAAGCTAGAGGGTAGTAAAGTGACCAGAGGAAAAGCCAAACTGACTCTTCGGAATCAGTTAGAGGTTTTTGAGAGCCATTTCAGGCCGTTGCAGATTACGTGCTCTGCACGCTTCCCAACAGTCGGTAAAGCACTTATCGACCGGAAGAAGATCCCAGACTTTTTAGATTTGGGAAACGTGACGTCATCCGTTACCTTCCAACGGTTTGCAAAATGGGAAGAGCAGAGAACGGTGCTAGCAATGGTAAGTACGCAGAAAATAGTTTTCTTGGAAAGAACCTGCAGCGCGCCTAATGAGCTAAAGGACTTCTTTATAGGGTTCCTGCCCCAGAAGACGGCCTACGAAGCGCTCGACGTAGAAACTTTTTGATTCGAACGAACCAGAATGATACCTTGATCAGATCCGACAACTTGCGGAACAGTGACAAAAGATCGTGGGGGGTGGTGGCCTTTATTTTGAAAACTAGTTATCTACGTTTCTGAATAAATTTGTAAATAAGGAATGTTATATAACGAACACAAACTTTGTCAACTTTATAAGTGAGACAATGTTATTTAAGAGACAAGAGTGCAATTTTATAAATGTATAATGATATCACTACGTGATAATAGACAAGTCGCAGACCAATTTGTGTGTTAAAACCATAAATGTTATTGTGTTATTAAATTAGTACTTAAAGATATGAACAGAATTCAAAAAAATTATATATAATTAATATTACAGACTTAAATAGTTTTTGAGTGTTATTATGTAGGATTCGCAATATTTCAATCATTAGAGATGCAAACTCTTATTTTTCCGACTACATTTATTTATAAATACATAAATATGATTTATTTTTAATTATACATTTTAAGGTTTTTTTAAATACGTTTTTAACATATTTTGACTAACTTTAAAGATATGCCTTAAACTGTGACGACTTAAAAATAATTATAAAACGACCTTTGATAAGTTTTTTAAGATTAAAATTAAGTTTAAAAAACTGAGTTAACCCACATTAACTTTTTTCCGTTCCACTTTTCAAAATTATGTCAACTGTGAGTTCGCTCCTAAAAATAAGTCAATAAAAGCAGGCGCCTGCTGACCAAATTGTGAGCTATTTTGAAGCACAGCCTCGGACGTGCGACAAAAAATCTATAGATAATTAGATCGATACAATTGGTCGTTAGGATCGTTCTCGGCAGCTTAACCAAGCGAATCAAATCGGTAATAGACTGGGGAACCGTCTGGAACCCCAACTAGCAGACAAAGCGCCAGCCTTGACCTTCAGCACATCCATCTCATTTGTCTAGTTCTTCTCGGTAATAATGAAAAGTGTGATTCAGTAATTGTGTACGCGTAATTTATTATCGGGATCTGGCAGTAAAATGGATTGGAGCCATTGTGTTGCATTGCCACGAATTGGTATTTGTTTTTTATTGACAATCCCCTTCTATAATTTAATTATCGCGAGCGAGGGCATGATGGATGAGTTATGCCTTTAGGGAATGTTGTATAGATTATTCACTTGTAATAAATCGTAAGTATCATACTTGATAAACAATTTGATGTGTAACATATTACTATCTTAAACTGGTCTAATTATTAAGATAAAGAAAATATTAAAAATGTTTTTTTACAATTATATTTTAGAACTAACAGAAGAATGTTGCCCACAACATAAAATTTCTATTTTAGTTTGTTTAAAATGGTCATTTATTAATTGTCAGACATTTATTATTTTTTGTGTTGTGTGAAGATTATATCATAATCGATCTGATAGTAACGATATGGGCTAGAAATTTAGATTAAAATTGTCAAAATTGGGATCAGTGTGTTTGATGTCTGCGATAAAACAAAAGGTTGATGCATTATTTTATTAATAATTAATTAAAAATGATTATAAATGAAAAATATCGTTAAAAATTGTAAAGGTCCACTAACAGTAAGGAAGCAATTAAAAATCTCATCTAATTAAAAAGATGAAAAATCAGAAGGGCACGTGAAAGAAATATGTATGTGCAAAGTTTAAAGGGCAATGACAAATAAGAAGAATGTTAAGCTGTTTAAGAAAACAAGCAAAATAATATTTTAGCTGTCTGTGTTACAAAAGCAGAACGTTTTATTTGTTAAGTTATAGAAAACAGGTTTTTACGACTCTGGACATATCTCTTTTAAGTCAGGTTTGGAAGTGTTGTTTTACCCATAAATATATTTTTGTTGCAAATTCGTCTATGGCGCTGTTACATAAAAAGGTTTTTTTACATTTTGACTTTATATTGATCACATTTTGTTTACAAAATGAAGGTATTTAATACTCAGAATTCCAAATTTATTTTTTTAATTTAGTTAATTGCTTTATAATATATCGTTTAATGACCTGCAAATCAATAATCGGCTAGGTTGTAGTTAAGAAGAAACCAAATTAACAATAAGGATGTTAGAGTAAAAAAGGTGCAGACTCTGGTAGTGACCATTAGCTGTTAATTGCAAAAATTATGTTTAAATTTTTGATGTTGGATATTAAAAACTCATTTGTTTTTCGAAATATTTTTTCTGGCGGTCAATGTATTGTTGCGTACACTAAAATGTTTATAGCATTTTTCTATAGCAAATCAGGTATCTCCGAAACATGGGTTTTGAACGCATCAACCGTCCCTTCCGGTTGAAAATCATTATTCACGCAGTTTGTTCTTTACTTGTAGGAACAAAAAAATGTCTAGAGATCAAAATCAGGACTATACAGCGAATGACTTATTAATTTGAGGTGCACTTCGCAAACTCAGAATAAAGAAATCAGTTGGTAGAGACAAAATTTTTGCTGAAGAACTTAAGCACCTGGTGGATCAAGGGGTGAAGATAGTGCTTGACTTATGCAATCAAGTCTGGAAAATAGGAAAATGGTGCACTGACTGAAAAGAGTCCTTACTAATTCCACTGCACAAGAAAGGCTCAACAAGAACATGCGGGAACTACCGCACAGTTGTACTTATATCTCATGCTAGCAAGATAATGCTTTACGTAATCAACGGCCGACTACAATCGTACCTTCAGTGGTAGATATCCAGTAAACAGGCGGGTTTCGTGAAAGGTCGAGGCACAAGAGAACAGATTGTGAATATGAGGCAAATAATTGAGAAAAAGCGAGAGTTCAATACGCCGATACTAATATGCTTTATCGATTGCGTTAGATGAGGTTGCCTGTGAACCATATTACAAGAGATGGGCGTACCTCAACACCTCGTTTCGCTGATCGCTAATTTGTACCAAGACGGGGTATTTATGGTGGTTAACATCACCTCGGGCCTTTTCAACCCAGAAAAGGAGGCAAGACAGGGATGTATTCTCTCTCCCATTCTCTTTAATATATATGGTGAATATATAATGAGAAAAGCCTTAGAAGATTAGGAGGGAGGCGTCTCAGTCAGTGGAGTAAAGGTCAGCAACCTGAGATATGCGGACAACACTGTACTCTTTGCATCTTCGGAGAAGGAACTATCAATAAGTCGAAGACAAAAGTCATGCTCATCGACAAAACCGGTCAACTTTATAAGGCGGGAGAACTATCGGATTTAGAATTGTCGGCGAGTTTATAAACCTCGGATCATTACTTACTGACCAGCAAACGGAAAATCAAGAGAAGGGCTCAAATGGCCAAAGCTGCAATGATCAAGCTGACACGTATTTGGCAGAACAGAAAGGTCTCTAATAACACCGAGATGAGACTAGTCCGGACAGTGATTTCTCGATATTTCTATAGTTCAGAGTCATGGACGATTCAAGCAATAGAATAGAAAAAGATAGAAGCCTTTAAGATGTGATGTTGGCTTAGAATGCTCTGCATACCATGGACCGCCAAGAAAACGAACAAATCCATCCTTGACCAACTATGCATAAGCACTAGACTATTCACGATCTGTTACCAAAGGATTCTCGATTACTTTGGTCACATTGCTCGTCGGAAACCAAATAACCTTGACAAGTTGATGGTGGTGGGCAAAGTAGGCTGGGCACTAGCCACTGGTCGGATCAAGTAACCGCCCTCACTGGACTCTCTGTTACGACCGCCCTGAGAGAAACCGAAAACCGAACGAAATGGAAGAACATTATACATAAAGTCACAAAGCCTTTCAGGGACACGACCTTCAGTAATGAAGTATGCGACCAAGAAGAAGAGGAAAAGGCCAGTTGTATGCGTCGATGTGTGAGCTTGCAGTGTTATATCGGAAACAATCCGACGACGCGCGTTGATTTTTCTTACTTCTTCGAAGTCTCTGGTATGTAAATGGTTGTGTACCATTCAGAATTGACCGTTGTACGATTTTTTAAAACCATTTTTTTTAAATTTTAGTGCTTTAAGCGCTAATGACTTTTGTTAAGATTGGCTCATCTTGAAAGGTCCATACAGTTGACTGCTATTTACTTTCGGGCACATATACATAAATCCATCTGTAACAATGTTGTAGATGGTGTTTCAAATCGTATTTCTTAAGCATTTCTTTCGGCCAATCGACACAATCCTATTTTTGTGCAATCACTAACTTATGCGAAATTTAACCCGTACACAGCTTTTTTACGATTAATGTTTATGAAACGTCGAATGTACGCTAGTTTACTAATGCCTAAGGATGATTGAATTTTACAATAACTCACATAACGACTTTGTTTTATTAGTTCGTGCACGGCATCAATGTTTGATTGGTACCTCAGCAAATTTTGGACGACCTTCTTTAAATTTATCCAGCTAGCGAACTACGACCACGATTAAATTCATTGAGCCAACGATATACGGTGGCTTTTTGTGACGCTTTATCACCAAAAATCAACGTGAATTGATCTACGCACTGTTGTTGAGATAATCTAAGTCGAAAGTCATAAAAAATCATCGCACAAAAATGTTCACGAGTTAATTCCATTTTCTTGGAGGGAATTTTCAACTTAATGAAAACAAAACAAATAGCGTCCGTATGACAAAACAGCCCAAGTATTGCTAAAATATGCTCACAAATCCAATTTTAAACGAACCGCGAAACCAGCAGAATTACTGAAAATGAAAGAAATTATTTAAATCAGATTCCTAATCATATTACCGAAAACAGCGATGGCGCTTAAATTTTTTAATTATATATGTGAGTGTAAAAAAGCTGAAACATCATTTAGTGTTCTGAAAAGAATTAAAAACTTTCTACGGCCGATTATGTGTCAGGACTGACTAAGAAGACTAGTAAGACTCAACATTACTTACCATTTTAGACTATTCTGAAATAACTGAATTTGCTAAAGTTAATACACGCAAAGCTTCTGTGAAATAATTAAAATTTATAATCCAATATATATTGATTTTATTTTCTTGCCCACAATTTTATTTTAAATTTTGAGGGGCTCCAAAAATGTTAATTACCCGGGGTCTCGTATTTTTTCTGAAAAGCCTTGGTTATAATTATCAAACATTGAAATCGTATCTTTATCGTTTATCTATATATAACACATTTTTCTTTTCCTTCTTTTTTCTTCATTATAAGATTAATCCTGTCTTCCACTATTATAATGACTCCATCCACCTTCTTGATGGTCTTCCAGGTGCTCGTTTTCCTAGCCGCAATTTTTCTCTGGCTATCCGGACTAATTGGCCTCCATTCATTCTTTGAATGTGATTGTTCCATTTTCCTTCTAACCGAAATTAATTTATTTACTAGTTGTATATTGCACTGCTTTTTTATGTCCTCTTCATGTTTTTCCTACTATGTTTCTCAGAGTTTCATCTCGGCTCTTTCCATCATCTCCTTCTTTCTACGCCATATATTAATATTGGTCTTCCCTTGTTTTTGCATCGTATGTTAATCTTGTTCGTATCGTAGACTTTCAATCCAACTTTTGACTTCCGTATTTTTATATTTATTATGCCATATTATGGTATTTAATGCTACAGATGTCTTAGCTGCCTTTATAAGTTGTGGTATTATTTGCTGGGTGTAAGGGGGGCAACAACATCCTAAAGGCCCCAAATGTCAACCTCACCTGCACGAGAGGTGGTAGTCTACACCACCCGGTACACCCTGCTGGAAAACTGACGAGGCTCTGACCCAGTACTGGGGGTATAACCTGGAACCAGTTGTCCCGAGGTAACGGGGCCCTTGACGTTGGGCTAATCACCCACTTGAGGTACGATGATTCAGAGAAAAATAGGGAGCCTCGGACTAGGACGTTAGCGATGCAAAGAACCAACTACAAGAAATGGATAGAGGCCCCAACGCTGTAAGGCATAAATGGGAAAAGAGAAAGAAGAACGGGGCCCTTGACGTTGGGCTAATCACCCACTTGAGGTACGATGATTCAGAGAAAAATAGGGAGCCTCGGACTAGGACGTTAGCGATGCAAAGAACCAACTACAAGAAATGGATAGAGGCCCCAACGCTGTAAGGCATAAATGGGAAAAGAGAAAGAAGAAGAAGAAGGTATTATTTGCTGTTTGTGATTTCTATACCTGATTATATTAAGTCCTAGGTAAAAGAGGGATACTTGTTCTATAATTTCGTCTTAAATTTGTAATTTACATCTTATAGGCACTTCGGTTATCGTCATACATTTAGTTTCTCGTGCTGATGTCTTCATATTAAATATATTTTTCACATCTTCAATAGTAACACTGCCCAACAATTTTTCATTTTCGTTTTTTACAAAACTGAAAGTAGCAACCTTTCATAAATTTTGGGACGCTGAGGACAAAAATCACCCTTGAAATTCTCTTGTGACTCAGAGTTTAGGGTAATTTTACTGTTTACATTTTACATATAACGCTATGGGATGTTATTACGATAGGTAAAATAAAAGAAAATAAGAAAAATGAAATAAAACAGGCATTGTCGTTCTTGATAAAACTGCTGTCGAGTCGGCGACGTTGCTTCCGATCTTCGTCTCCTAAATCACGTGATCGAACGGTTGAAACTGGTTCCATCCAACAGCCTCGGTATTGTACGCGTGGAGTTCATATTGTGCCGTGTGTTTCTAAATTTTCTACTAATTTGTTTAATTAGTGACTTATTGCATTAGTAACTGTACATTTTACATAAATATATTTTACATAAATTTTGTGGTTCACTGAATGTGCCATGTCTTTTGGTGTGCCAGCCGTTTGGCGTGAATCAAGAAACCATACCACTGATTGCTATTTCTGCATAGTAGCGTGCATGAAGAAAGGAATTAATACGAAGAAGAAAAGAAGATTTAATACCTTGTGATATCATCTGTCATCTGTCTCCGCTAACATTTCAATAGACAGTAATATGGATGGTGGAAGTAAGTTTTCTATGCTAGAAAGTGTTCCAAACACCAATGTTGCAGATCCAACATTTTAAGGGACAAGTACTTTCTGTAACGCACACAGAATCACCAATGTGCATTTCATTAGCTGACTAGGGATTTAAAACTCCCAAAGAATAAAGCTGAACTCTTAGCATTTAGATTGCAGCAGTAGAACCTTCTACCGGATACAATTAAAGTATCTACTCTTCGCGATCATCAATAAGAACTGTCAATATTTTTCAGCAGTGATGACGACTTAATATTTTGTAATGATGTTGAAGGTTTGATACTGAATCTGAACATTCCGTGAAAAAGCTGATAATTGAAGAGAATCCTAAAGGCTGTGGTATTGCATAATAATAATGAAATATCATCATCAATCCCTGTTGCTTATGCAGCCCTAGGTAAAGAAAGTTACCCCATATGCCAACGCCTTCTGAATCTTATAAATTACAATCGACATAAGTGGTTAGTATGATAGTATGAGGTAATTTCAGAATAATAGCAGTTATACTCGGTCTACAAGGTGGCCACACAAAGTACTATTGCTATATGTGCCAGTGGGATAGCCGCGCGAGGCATGCGCATTACAAATAGAAGGAACGGCCTCTACGATCAGTTTTGTTACTTGGCACTAAAAACGTTTCATACGAACCTCTAGTGAACCCTAACAACATTGTTCTACAACCGTTACACATAAAACTGGAACTTATAAGGGCATTTGCGAAGGCTGTTAACAAAAATAATCGTGCATTTAAATACTTATCCTAAAAGTTTCCAATCTAAGTAAGGAAAAGTTAAAAAAGGTGTATTTATAGGTTTCCAGATGCGCAGGCTTTTTAAGACAAGCATTTTGAATAATAATCTAAATCTTGATAAGCTACATGCCTAACATTGTTTTCGGAATGTTAGTACACAATTCTTGGGCAACCTTTGTGCTGAAAATTACAACATTACAAAGGAAAGTGGTCAGTTTCAATGTTGCAGATTTCTGCTGGATGACCCAGAGAGATGCTCCGGACGTTCCCCACAAGCGACAAGCAAAAATACGGCGTGTATAAAAAGGAAAGTTTGTTAAGTGTTATTGGTACTATTGTACTCCCATAGCGTTATATCTAAAATATAAATAGTAAAATGATTCGTGTTCAGCGACCAAAAATCTACAAAAGACGGATATTTTCATCTCTGTAAAATTTTTACTGCTGAACAGTGTAATCGTTGGAACTGGTCTTCGCTTTCTGCTACCAGGACAGCATCATATATCTTGTATCTTTGTAATGCTTTTACCTCTTTTATTACCTTGTCCATCACTATGTTAAACAGTAGCGGCTTCCCGAATTCCAACTGTGGCTTTTATAGGCTCCAAAAATCTTCCATTTACTTTAATTGTTACCTTATTGTCGGTGTATATGTTTTCGGCTAGTTTTATAATTTCATTTGCCATTTGTCTTTGTTTCAATATTTGTAACACGTCTTTTATTAATATTGTGTCAAAAGCCTTCTGCAGATCTATCACACACATAAACGCTAGTCTATTGTACTCCAATGATTTTTCTATTAATTGTTGTATTATAAAATGGCGTCAGTTCAGGAGCTTCTTTTTCTAAAACCTTGTTTGTATAGTGTTTTCTATCGTTTCTTTTATAATTCTTGCAGTTAGCTTAAGTGAGATGTCCAGTAATGTAATTCAACAGTAGGTACCCAGTATCTACCGATTGCCCTTTTTGAATGTTAATATAATTATGCCAATTTTTATTTTTTAAGTATATTTCTTCGTAAAATATCTTTTGCAGGTGTTGCAATAATTTATTTGCAAGCGCCTCAGCTCCATATCTTAGAAGCTCATTGTATATTTCATTGTGTTTTAGAGGTTTTCTGTTCTTTAATTTTTTATTTGTTATTTTGTCTAAGTCTGTATCTTGTTTTTTATTTATAGTTATTATTTCTGGTTCTTTATTGTGTATTTCTGTTGTGTCTGGCTTTTCATATAATTACTTAAATAAGTTCACCCATACTTTCGGATCAATATTATTTATTACTGCGTATTCCTTGATATCGGCCTTACTACACCTTACCACGCCTCATACCTGTTTTTTCCAACTTCTTTGATGATTTTTTAATGGTCTTTTTTACTTTTTCTATTGTTGGTGTTGACTTTATTCTTACCACCTTATATTTATTGTAGTGTTCTGGCGTTCCATTAATATTGTAGTCTGTAAATACTTTTTTTCTTCGCTCAACCTCTTGAATTTTCTTATAAATCATTATGTTTTCTGCTTTTTTTTTAATAGTTTTTATCTTTGTCCCCAGTGCCTCTTTTGCACTCTTTAATATATTTGTTTCTAACTATACCAGGCTTTATCAACATTGTCTATTATTAATTAACAACAAATTATTTTGATATAGATTCAGAATTGTTTCTCTATTTCCAGTCTTTCTTGGTTCTCTGTCCTTAATTTGTCATCCTTAATTTTCTATTATATGTAATATTTATTTGCTTATTTCCTAAACGAAAGCTTCTCTTCCTTGCTACGTTCTCAGGTACATATGCCATAACTAGTTTTTCTTTTTAGATTTTTAGGGTAACTTTTAGTACTCATAGTGGCACATATTTAATTTCTTTAATGTTGTTTAGATATTTCTTATCAACCAACATTACAAATCCTTCTTTATCTCTTTCTTCTTTATTAACACCGCTGTAAATCAGAATGTATGCATGGTATTGTCCTTTCTTTTTTATTTCTGTTAATGCACATATGTCAATTTTATTTATTTCTATTGCCATTGCAACTTTCTGATCTTTTATAATTCATCCATTCATGTTCCAGGTGGCTACACATGTATTATTTGTTCTCTATTGTCTCTTTTTAATTTGCGTCTTGGTCATTACTTATTTAATTTTTTATTTATTTTTGTCTCTGTCAATTTTTTCGCTGGGTCGTTAGCATTCGATCGGTCTCGGTTCCGAGGTTATTTTGTCTGTTGTAATCCATAATTAATGTTTATAGTGCTTGTTCTAGTGCGTTCTTTTAGTAGTTCGTTTCCGTATTCACATTTCTTTTATTGTCGGGTCATTGGATTCCATGAGCATTGTTTGTTTTACGGTGGGTAGATTGCTGGTTTGATCCACCAACCTTCCTCATTTTTTCGGGCTTAAGACTCGCAATGGTATCCAATGCATTACTCGATCCACGCATATTCATTTACCGCAGACAAAGTTATAACATATTTTTATTAAACAAAAATAACACGTTTTTAAAAACACTTATGTTGTAACAGAAACCATATATCACAAAAAATTATTGATCACTGTTTGCGCCGTTGGTAGCGGAGCCCTTGAGTCCAATTTTCAGAACCGCGGGTTTGAATATAAGGCCGTGCAGAAAACCACTCTTGGTAGTCGAATAAAGCAAGTCATACAGCAAACAACAGTTGTGCAATTAAATTAGTATTGTTAGAATAACCGTTGTCATTGTGTTAATAGTATTGTAATTTTATTTATTATAAAATCTGAAGAATAAATGACAAATATGATCAAAATTTGTTAAAAAAACAATCACAATAATCGTCATCGATTTCATTAAATATTAAGCCTACATTGTAGTGAAAATGCTGCAATTTTGTAATTCTAAATTTAAATAACTGTAGAGGATAGATCCCCGTGCGGGGTTGTTAGTCCCCCATCGGGCGCCTCCTCAGGTGGAGGATAGGGGAATGCTTCCCAGATATGTGAGATACCGGGGAAATTAAATACCCCGGGGCGGACCAAAACTAACACGAGACGCGACGGTACCTCAAGTTAGAGGCGGTACTCTCACAGCGTCTGTACACCAGGTCAGGGGCGGCTGAAATAATACTCACCAACACGCAGGGCTAGCGCGGTGTTTTAATTAGCCAAAATCCTCTATATATATATATATATATATATATATATATATATATATATATATATATATATATATACTCAAATGAAAAAGTGAATTTTAAAACACAAATACCCCAGATAGGTATAACCACAGGTACAGAATCCCATACTGCATCCGCAGTCAGTCCCAAGGATTCTGGGGGGGACAAGAATTCACAAAATAGGCAACAAATCAAACTACTAGTAGGGACCTATAACGCAAGATCAATCGCCTCAGAAGCAAAAAAAATTGGAGGAACTCCTACATGAACTAACATTAATAAAATGACACATCCTTGGAATATCTAAAACAAGACATAAAGGAGAAGAACACCTTAAACTACTAAATGGGCATGCGATGATATATATAAAGGCAGAACAGACTAATCACTTAGTGGAGTAGCTATTATAATCAATAAGAAAATAATGCCATATGTTACAATAATAAAACCAATGACAGACAAAATAAAGGACTACAATAAAGATCATACAATGTTATGCATCAACATCAAGTTGTGAAGAAGAAGAAATCGAAACGTTCTACGAAGAATTAACTACGGCTGTAGAAGAGAACAAAACAAAATACATAATAGTTCTCGGAGACTTCAATGCAAAAGTAGGAACAAAAAAGGACACAGCAGAAAAACTTGTGGGCAATTATGGAGTGGGAACATGTAATGAAAGGGGAAACATGCTAATAAACTTTATAGAACAACACCAACTTTACTGTATGAACACCTTTTATAAAAAAGGACCCAATAGGAAATGGACAAATGGACAAACACATAATAAAATAGACTACGGTCTCACACAATAAAAATATCATTCAAGATGTAAACCTATTAAATAGCTTCAACACGGGAAGTGACCACCGCCTAGTACGAACGAAAGTATATATAAATCAAACAATGGAGAGAAAACAATGGATAATGAAAAAACAACAAACACTACTTTTGACAAAATTGAGGGAAAACGCCGAGAAATATCAGGAAGATTTAAAAACAGAATTCAACAAAAACAAAAATAAAAGAGAACAACAAGAAGAGATAAATGAAATAAACAAAAAGTAGTTAAGAATAATAGAAACAGCAAAAAGTATGCAAAAACCACACAGGAAAGAAAGATAAATTCAGGATAAAACAAACAATTACTACAACAGAGAGAACATTGATAAAAGAAAATAAAAGACATACAATTGAATATCAGAACTTAACAAACTAGTTCGAAAAATGACTAAAGATGATATTAGAAAATACAAAGAAAAAGTAACGGAGATACTGGAACAAAACAAAGGCATAAGAGTATTTAGAAGAAAAATGCAAACGAAAAGGGAATTACAAAAATAAAAACAAAGAAGGAATAACAATAAACGAAAGAAATAAAATCCTGGAAACAACACAAAATTTTACCAAGAACTCTACAAATTCCGTAAACAAGATAGAAGGCCAAAAGAATATTTAAAAACAAAAGTACTAAACGTGGGCTCGGAAGACAACCCACCAATTACTGAGGAAGAAATAAAATATGCATTACAAAAAACAAAAAATGACAAAGCCCCAGGAGAAGATTAAATAATGACTGAAATGCTAAAAAAAAGAAGAAACAAACTTATGGAAAGAATTAGCGAGACTATTCAACATACGTCTAGAAAAAGGAGAAATACCAAAGGCATGGGAGAACGCGATAGTGATAATACTGTTTAAAAAAAGGAACACTGAAAACCTAGATAACTACCGACCTATAAGTTTGCTATCGCAGATATATAAACTATTTACCAGAATATTACTAAACCGATTAGACAACAAATTCGAACTATACTTAAGCAAAGAACAAGCAGGCTTTAGAAAAAAATTTAGTACTTTAGACCATCTACTAACAATAAAAATCTTAATAGAACGAACTAGAGAGTACAATATACCGTTATGGCTAGGGTTCGTAGATTTCAAAAAAACCTTTGATATCATAGAAATGTGGGCGGTAATGCAAACACTAGACAAGGCAAGAATTGACCATAGATACAGTAGACTAATAAAAAATATATATAACAACGCAACTATGCAAATAAGGCTGCACGAGGACACAGACAAAGTCAAAATACAAAGAGGGGTAAGACAAGGGGATGTAATATCTCCAAAATTATTCTTAATAACTGTCGAACAAATATTCAAAAGCCTAGAATGGGAAAACAAAGGAATCCTAATACAAGGAGAAAGGTTAAGTCATCTATGCTTTGCTAATGACGTAGTTGTAATATCCGAGAATAAAGAAGAACTATAAACAATGTTAAGCGAATTACAGAAAGAAGCCGGAAAAAAGGTCTAGAAATAAATTTGGAAAAAACAAAAATATGCACAAACGATAAAACTAATGAAGAGGATGTAATAATAGAAGGTAAAGTTA
Organism: Sinelater perroti; assembly: GCA_036346155.1. Classification (NCBI taxonomy): domain Eukaryota; kingdom Metazoa; phylum Arthropoda; class Insecta; order Coleoptera; family Elateridae; genus Sinelater; species Sinelater perroti. The sequence continues at coordinate 5,067,025 of JARFIY010000189.1, forward strand.
TAGAAAAAGTGGAAAAATGTACATATCTGGGTCAAATAGTAACAACTACAGGAGACAACCAGACAGATGAAATTGAAAGAAGAATCAAATTATCTTGGGCAGCCTACGGAAAATTGAAAGACGTTTTATCATCAAATATACCACTATACTTAAAAGCAAAAATATATAATGAATGTATCCTGCCAGTAACCACATATGCAAGTGAAACGTGGATATTTACAAAAAAAAAACGATAGACAAACTACGAGTACACCAACATGCAATGGAACGCAGAATTTTGAACATATCCTTGAAAGACCGCAAAACCAACAGATGTATTAGACAAACAAAGGTTGAGGACATTATAGAAAGAATAACAAGACTTAAGTGGCAATGGGCAGGACATATCATAAGAAAACAAGAGGGATGGTGCAAGAAAATAATGCAATGGAGACCATGGGGAGAACACAGAAACAGAGGAAGACCCTTCAAGGGGTGGGCGCATGACATAAAAATGCAAGCGGGACTAACATGGAACAGATTAGCACAGGACATATGGGAGAGGCTTATATCCGTAAATGGGTAGAAGAAAGCTAATGATGATGATGAGAGTATAGATCTGCGACAATAACAATAACTGGTTTGGATATTGTTCAGACAAATAAAAAAAAAATCTCTACTCATATGCATATTTTGTACAGGCCACTCTTTACAACTAGTTGATTCTACAGTTGCAAAGAGCAACAATATTTTTCTTTAATAACAAATCTACAACTTTATTAATAGGTGTGCAAGTAGAAACTCGGCTTTTTTTGGTCAAATTTAACCTTTATTGAAAAGATACTTGTTACAAAGATCAATAATCGAAATATTTGCCACTACTATCTATGGTCATTTGTCATTTATCGGGTAGATGATAAATGCCTTCGCGATAGAAACTTGGTTTTGAAGCAAAATAGTCATCGAGCCATTTTCGCACATCTTCAGCCTTCGTAAACCGCTGGTCTTTCAAATATGACAACATCGATCTGAATAAGTGGTAATCAAAAGGAGCCAAGTCTGGAAAATACACCGCATGCTGAAAAACTTTTTAGCTTAAGGAAAAGATGAGTTCTTGGGTTGGTTTACTGTATGTGGACGAGCGTTGTTATGCAGAAATATCACTTTCCGCCCTTCTTGACCCGCAAATGACCCCTTTAGAGCGTCACTTAAATTGATCAATTTGGACTGGTAATATTTGGTTGTAACAGTTTGATCAGGTTCGAGAAGCTGTAGTAAATTACTTTTTTCCAATTCCACCAGACACCCAGTAACACTTTTTTGGCATGAATATTCGTTTTTGCACCAATGTTGATGGATGAATCAACCTATGCTTTTCTGTGTTTAGAATTGTCAAACAAAATCCACTTTTTATCATCAGTAATGATTTTGTGCAAAAATTATTTTTTTGTACCGAGAAAGCAAGTTCATGCAAATATCAACTCTTAGGTTTTTGTTTTCTTACGTCAGTTTATAAGGAACCCATTTTCCTTTCTTCTGTATCTTTTCCATTGCATGCAATTGAAGTGAGTAACTCCTAACTGTTCTGAAAGCTCTTCTTGAGTTTGACATGGATTTTCATCCAGTAAAACTTGAAGTTCGTCGTCTTCAAATTTTTTACTACACCTGGACGTGGAATCGCCCTCAAGACTAAAATTTTTATCACAAAATTTTCAAAACCAATTTTACTGTAGAATGGCTCACAGAATATTCACCCAGTCGAATTAACAATTCCATAGCTTGAGTAGCATTTTTTTTTTATTTGAAGACAGAATAGAATGCAATAGCGTAAATGTTGCTTATCGACATTTATCTATTATAAAATTTGTTACACACGGAATGACAGCTTTAAATGACTGAAATTTATGTAATAAAAACAGCAATGACTAAACTACATATATCCTAAATGGTGGGCAAATTGGCTGCTTCTACTTGCACACCTATTAGTCCTCCAACAAAATAACGGGACACTTTTCGGTCTTTAAAAACTTTGTTGGCAATCCTATGGCGTGCCCGTCCTGAGAATAACCAATTATTATACTACAAATCGCACCAATAGATTTTTGATGCTCTGACACATTACACATGATAGGGATGAGACTAAGAACACACAGTATGCGGTAAATGTGATATTAAATAAAAATAAGAGTCTTGAAATGGCATCAATGGTATGTTTCTCAAGTAAGGTCTCAAGAAGTAATTGAAAAGCTTCAAAAAATACAGACACGACAAAGCTCGTTACTCTATACAGTACTTTAGAAGCTTTTATAAACATTCTTCGAAATGAAAATAAATTTTCAAGGCTAGAAAATAAACTTACAAAACAGACATTACAAAAAGAGGATGTCAAAGGTTTCTTTTGGCAAAAAAATTGGAGAATATGAGTTTTCTGGAAGATAATCTGTGATGAGAGAATCCTATTATGCTACATACAATTGATTCTCTGAGGTTCTGATTTAGATAAAACAGTCTCCGAGTTGTATGTGCATTTAGCAGTATTTTTAAGGACTAACTAAAGTACCGACAAAGAAGATAAAAATAACAAACCAAAATCATAATTAGAACTACAAAGTTTTCTTGTGTTATTGAAGTCATGTGTACAGCAGTTACTAATTACACCGAAGAATAATCCTTTTCAGCTCTTTAGTGAAAAACTTTATGGGATCAACGTTAAAACGAGAAAAATGCCTTTTAATTTTATTTATTGGGAGTCCTTCTTTTAATGAAAAGGTCCAGAGGTTTACTCATCCCAAAGCCAGGAAAAATGTTTTTAACTAAAAGTTTTTAGATAAAATGCACATTTGCTTTTTATTTTTCCTCATCGATATCTAAATGTATGTAAATATTGTATTGAAGTGTGTATAAGTAACAGAAATTGGAAAAATTAAATAATTGTGTTATCTAAATAATCAACGTTTTTGTAATTTCTTAGTAACATTCTAAACAAGCAAAAATTTGAAGAACAGCGGGTTCAAAATTGTCATCCTAGGGCACTAAGAATCTTAATTAGGCCCTGCACACTATACATGTTTCTATGTTTACAAAATATCTCTCAAAGATCTCAAACATTTGGGGAGCTTTTCACTAATGTAAACTTTACTACAATTTAAAAAAAAATCATGAACGTGAACTGCAATTACTGTTAAAAGAGCTTTCAGCTGGAAATCGGCGTTGTTAACATCTGGCTCGCAAATTCTTAATGACTCTCAGTATTATTGCTTTTTTATGAAATCTAATTGGACGAAAAAACACTGCTGATGGGCACTCAATTAGCATTCGTCTCATATAGACAGTAAACAACGCAGTTCACTAAACTATGGTCGCAATACTGCGTTATATAAACAAGTTCATCCAAGGCATCCTCCACACAATACAACAAATTTCTGGCACTTTTAGGGCAGCAAACATTTCTGGGATATTACTCAGTTCCGCCTTCTACTAAAACGGCGATTAAACGTCTGGGTGCGATGCCTCGACGCCATAAAGTGGCATATGAAGTTAATTAGTCCTGCGTGACGCTCGCCGCATATTTGCTGGAGGAAATTCGAAATATGCCCCAGGCCCGCGGCTTGCGGTGCGGCAGGATTCCGCTAATTTTTAGAATTGCGTCAGCCGGGATCGGCGCCTGATTCTCGTAATTCGCCATTCATTAGCAGCCATTAGCATGTGCTTTGAACGAGAATCGTGAATTGCGTAACGGAATTCAATTAATGAAACCGCCGACGCCGCCGGTCGCCCCCGGCGAGCGCTGCACGCCGCATAACCGGCCGCGTCAGCCGCTTTCGGCGTAAGCGTTTGAGCCGGCTTCGCGAATAACTTGCGGCTTAGAAAGCATGTAAAGCCAATTAAATGAAAAATCCGACTTATTTATGTACACTTGTATCGTTGTAATTATTTTATGATGCTAACATATATGTATATATTTTATAATATTAAGAACAAGTTTGCAAATTGCATATATACACGGTAATATCTGAAAACTACATAAATTCAACACAATAATTTAAGTTGTAACAATTTATCATTTTATTCAACAAAATGACTTATTGGGTTGTATGACCTTGTCCTCTAAGGTTTTTCTGGGTTTGTTTTTTTCTCTCCTTTGCTTCCTTTAGTCAATTTAGGGCTTCCCCTGTAGTCAGAACTTCCCTATATGTCTGCTGTTTCAATCTAGGAATGACTATGTTCTTCAGCTTACTTTTAGATTCACATAGTTTGACTTCAAGAATAAAAATGCTCTCCACTATAACATTAGTTGAAATTGATGTTGAAGATTGTGGGTTATTTGCTGGTTTGCTAGTAAACTATGGCCATTATTAGACTAATCAGACAAAAATAAGGAAGCAGCATTAAAGACCTCCCTTGATTTCTTTGTTCGAAGATTATGTAAAGACGCTCTATATTTTTCCAGATCTTCTTTGGTGAAACCTTCTTCGAAGAACTTTAAAAAATCCACTGGATATATACCGGTATTCGCAAACCCCGATATAATGTTTTCAGGTAGCATTGATTCCTACCATGTGATGCTGAGATGTTTAGAAAATGTTTCTTTAGTGAGTCTTCCGCATCAACCACCCATCTGATCCTTGCCGTACTTTACTAACTGTCTGTTCCAATTGGTCTACAGTGGGCCAAACACACACCTGTCCGGAGGTCGTAATTCGTCGGTGGAAGTCTTATTAAAACTATTTTGTGTTTTGTAGCCTCTTAAATAAATAGTAATAAGGCTGTTTGTTTTGCTAAATTCTTATTCAAAACTTCCGACATACGATGTAAATTGTTTATAAACAAATGGTAAAAGTTTCTGGATTAGCGTTTGCTGAGGTCCATCGAGCTCAATATCCCCACCCTTTAATATAATTAATGGTGGTAGAGCTTTACCATCTGCTGAAACGCATGCCAGTACAGTAGTGCTTTCTCTACCAGAACCTCCAGATACACGACATAATACGATTACTTTAATACGATTTGGATCACTGTTAAACACTGATTTATCCGCATTAAATATAAACTACTTTATCGTCAGCCGGACCATGTTTAATTATATTCTTTTCAAAATTTTTATAAAAATTGTAAATGATTTTCGATTTCATTTCATCGTTTCTTAGTTTTTACAGGTTTTTTCAAGGATTTCTTCTCATAAATACATAACACCAGTCTTCCACCGGTTCTCCATCTTTAAAAGGTGTTTTCTATTTTTAGCTTTAAGATATTCTCCAACTAGCTGACAAAGTTTCAATTTAACACAAGAAATCTCAATTTTGATCTTGCTAGCAAACATTTCTCAATTTGATTTTTGACTTCATATGGTAAAACTTGGTAACGACCTGGTCCAGTTACATTTATTGAAGTTTTCATTTCGCCGATTATATTATAAATGACAGATTTGGAAACCCCATCTTCTGCTTGATGGTAGCTTTTATTTCTGTTCACACATCTGAAACAGCATTTGCCATTTCTTCGGCCGTGTAGGATGGCTCTTCCTTTTTTCGGCGTATGGTAACTGCATTAACAATGAAAATATTTTTTTATTGTGTCTTCTTGCAATCTCTGTGTACAACAAGCAAAACATATGTTAGTTGGTTTAGGACATGACAGAGTGACATGATTGTAATCTAATGATTAACAATTTGTAGTTTCTACCTTATAGTATATATTATGCAGGTGATTTTGTTAATGGTTAGTCAAATCTGTGTGAAAGGTCTATGCATGTTTTCACTATTATCCAATAAGTTAACAGCTAGGGCGTTTGGGTGATGGTCTAGTTTACTAAGGTAATTATCACTGTATTTCACTATCACTTTCTTTGCAGTGTCAACTTTTAAATCACATAGTATGTCTTTATTTCTTACAAAGTATGGTACGTAGCACTTTGGATTGAACCTTTCAATGATTTGATGTTCGAGTTGGCTGTTGTATCCCATAACTGTATACCACATGATCATATGGGTTTGAAAATCGTGTTGTAGACGAAAAGTTTACTTTTTGGGAATAATTTGGATTTCCTTCCAAGTAGCCAGTAGTGTTTGCTAAACATTATACCAAGTTGTTTGCGTTTTTTCCATATATGTGGTTTTCAGGTTAGTCCTTTATCGAGATGTAGGCCAAGATATTTCACTTCGTTAACTTGTGTTAGCGGAATGTTGTTTGCATCAACTAGTGTAATCTTTGCGCTTAGTGAACGTGATATGGAAGGATTTGGTTTCATTGAGTTGAACTCGCCATTGCTTGGTTTATTGGATTATTTATTTAGTCAAAGTTTTGTTGAAGGAGTTGAGCAGCTATAACCGGATCTTCGTGTCTTGTCATGATGATCTTGTCATCTGTAAAGGTGGCGGTTAGGATGTGTTGATTTGTTGAGATGTCTGCAGTGTATACTAGGTATAAAATCGGGCCAAGTACACTGTCCTGTAATACTCCTGAGTTTATTGGGTGAAGATTAGTTTGGTGCTGTCCAAATTTTACTAGAAAGTATCGTTTTACAAACAGGATCTGAGGATAATGTGAAAGGAGTGAAGTAGAATTTTCTTTAGTTTGTATAGGAGGCATGTGTGCCACACTTTGTCAAAGGCTTTGGTTTCATCAAGAAGGGTAGCTGTGCAATATTGTTTCTCTTCGAAGGCTTGATTTATATTATCAACAGTCCGGTGGACTTGTTGGATTGTGGAGTGCTCTCACCGAAATTGGTGATCTAGAAGTATGTTATTGTCTTCTAGAATTGATATTAGTCTGTTTGCTAGAAGTTTTTCCAAGATTTTACCTAATACAGGGAGTAGGCTAATAGGTCTGTAGGAGGTAACTTCATTTGAAGTATTACTGTATTACTTGCGCTACTTTTCACTACGCAGTCTCAGAACTGCATTGAAGATCATGATTAGCATCGCTAGGCCCTTGCATAGTAATTCTTTGGCTAGTTTTCCAGTAATTATGTCAAAGCCTGGGGCTTTCTTGGGATTTAGGTTATACTTGATCATATTTTTAATTTCCTTTGCTGTAAAGCAATCCACAGGCGGAATTAGTTGATGTGGTGTTTCTAAGGACTCTTGTATTCTCTCTTCATCTGTTGGGGGCTTTTGAGTAGGTATAGGTTGGAAGACGCCCTCAAGGTGTTGGGCGAGAAGTTCTGCTTTTTCCGAGTCGGAGCGCGCCCATATATTTTTCAAGGGGGGAATGGGTTGTCTTTGTACCTTTATTCTCTTTGTTGCTACCCAAAGAGAATAATTGGTGTAGCACTCAGGTTATTGAGATAATCTTGAAAACCTTTGTTTTTTAGGTCTTTGATGAGTGTTTTAGCTCTGAGGTTGCTTAATTGTATTTTCTTTTATCGGATGGATATCTTGTGTTTTACCATATACGCCTTAGCCGTCTTTTTTTTGTCATTTTTCTTTTAATTACAATAGGACATTTTTCTTGTTGTGTTTTGCTGGTAAATGAAAATATGTGATAATATTGAACATTTGCAAAAAGATTTCAACTTATTATGCCTACATTAACTTAAAAATCTGGTGTGAACATCACATAACTTTCCTTATCCTATTAATTCTGGCAAAAATCCTGGGAGTCAATTTTTTTCGAGTTTTTATTTTACCAACTTGTTTATCTCGTGACAACAAATCATTTTTATTCTCATGAATTTTTTGTATCTTCAACCGTTTAGATTCGCAACCGCTTTGCGGTCCATGGCTCGGCCGATTTTTACCAAAAGTTTCACACTCTTACGGTTCTCGAGATATCCTGTTTACTGACAGACCGACAGATAGACAGACGAACACACACACACACACACACACGAACCAATGGCTAAAACCAACTTTTTTGGTGTCCTGAGGGTATAATTCGTCCAGAAATGTGAAAAACTGAGTAGGTCAAATTTCCGCCGATTACATTACTTTTGTTATTATAGGATAAGGAAAGTAAAAATGGTGTTAATATTTACTCCAAAAACTACTTTATATATGAAAACAATATGGAATAAATGTAAACGATAACCTAATTTTTTCCATTTACGTTTTGTGCGTATAATTCATGTTGAAACATAAATGCTGATAAACCTCAAGCATTAAAATCTCAAAATTTTTTACTTCCCTCAGAAAATGTCCTTAAAATAAAAGTTTTGTAAGATAACATAAATTCAAAAATGTCTTAGAATTCAGCTTTACAAACAAAACAAGGCAAATATGTAATGAAACTTCAATGGTATCCCATATCGATTGTGTCCGACTTCCGGATAGATTTGATAGATAGTGTTTTTGGCCTGTAATGTGCATTTACAATTACCCTGTTTACATTTACCCCAATCAACCATAATTATTTATATGCAAAAGCATATTGATTTTCAAAATAAGAAAAACAACTTCCAGCTTATTATTTTTAAATAAAATATTATCTTCATTATTTTATCGTCTGCCTATATCCATTCGTTGTTAGATGTAGTCCTCTCCAAGTATTCGTCACTGTCCTCGGTTGTGCACGTTGTATAGCCAATTATATCAAGCCAGTTTCTTATCCTATCTAATATTTTCCGTTCTTGCTATATGCCCAGCCCACGACTATTTAAGTCAAACACGTCTACTTTTATCTTTTGCCTTATCTGTATGTTTGTTATTTTATCTTTCAGAATTATTTACAGCACTTTACACTCTACTGATTTTTGCACTATTCTTAATTTTGTATGTTCTTTGTCGTAACGTTTATGTCTTTGCTGCGTAGGTTACTAGAGGGAGCATGTTTTGATTGAATAACTTTGTTTTTAGTTTTTGGTCAATTTCGCTTTGTAGAATGTCTCTCCATCTTCCAAATGCCCCTCAACTTTTATCCTTCTAGCTGTTTCTTTGGACTATCTGACCTAGTGTAATGAAGTTATCCAAGATAAATATAACTGTCAACTATTTATGTAGTTTCGCCCTCCAATTAATTGCATATATCGATTTCTAGTTCCACTAAGTCATCATTATCTTAGCATTTGCCTTGTTTATATTTAAAATAGTTTTTTGCCTTTCCAGTTATATTTTTAACATTTCTTGTAAATTCTATGGGATATTAGTAGGATGTCATTCACAAATTTTAAATGGCTCAGTCTCTCTTCGTCACCGTTTAATCCCTTTGCTTCTCACGAACAGTTTCTAAGCGCATCTTGTAAATATAAAGCAATAATTTAGAAGAAACTCTGTCGCCTTGTCTTATTTCGCGTTCCATTTTATCGATTTTGTATTGTTTTGTAATTCTATTTTACATGTAGCGTTTTTATAGGTATTTTTTATCAATTTAGCCTATCTGGAATCAATTCCGCTATTTTGTAGCGATTTTAATGTAGTCTAATGTTCTACCAAGTCAAAAAAAACCGAAAGGTAAATTATATTTCCTAGATTTTTCTATTAGGGTTCATACTACTTACAAATGTACTTGAGTACTGTAACCACTACAAAAAAAACGCTTGCTCTGGTTGTAAGTGTCCATTTTGTTGATCAATTTATTCGTTACAGTCTTTGTGAACAGTTTGTGTGTTTGTAATAATACAGTAATCGGTCTGTAGTTTTCTAATCTGATTTTCTCATCTTTCTTAAACAATAACATTATGAGTGCGTTGTCTCAATCTCGCGATATTTCCCCTTTTAAACATTTTTTTTGTTTTAGTGCTTTCTGTCTTTTATATATTCCAATCTACATCCAAAAAAGGCCCCAGGAATTGATCAAATAACAGGAAAGATAATCAAGGAACTTTCTCGCAAAGGCTTTGTTATGATTACAATCTTATTCAATTCAGTCCTGCGTTTAGGGTACTTTCCGTTACTCTGGAAGGTGGCTCAAATGATTCTTATATTAAAACCTGGGAAACCACCCAACGAGGCTGCTTCATATAGGCCAATTAGTTTACTATCCATACTTAGTAAACTATTACAAAAATTGCTAGCCAAAAGACTTACGCCAATCATCGAAGAGATGAATTTGATTCCAGCGCATCAGTTTGGATTTAGAAGGGAGCATTCAACCATACAGCAGGTCCATTGTGTAGTCAACTTAATAAATCAATCTTTTGAAGAAAAAAGTTACTGCACAGCAGTCTTCCTCGACGACAGCCAAGCATTCGATAAGGTGTGGCACGATAGCCTGCTGTATAAATTGAAAAGACCGCTACCACATTTATATTATATTATAATTCAATCATACTTAGAAGAAAGATACTTCCAGATAAAATATAATCAAACGCTCACTAAAATACATCCAATTAGATCAGGGGTACCACAGGGAAGCGTCCTCGGACCCATTTTGTATATCCTTGTTACGGCTGACATGCCTACCAATGATCAGTCGCTCACAGCTACTTTTGCGGATGATAAAGCAATCTTGGTGAAACATAAAGACCCAGTAACAGCTGCAAGAACGCTACAAAATCACTTAAATGATATCGTAAATTGGACCAAGAAGTGGAGTGTTAAAATAAATGAGTCTAAATCATATCACATTACGTTGACAAAGTGTAGAGGCAACTCACCACAAGTTTTCATTAACAACAATCCATTACCTCAAGTAACAGAGGTCAAATATCTAGGAATGCACCTTGATAAGGGGCTGACATGGAAGCCACATATTTGGAATAAGGGAAAACAACTTGGCACCAAATTTAGCAAACACTACTGGCTACTGGGCAGAAAATCCAAATTGTCTCTCAGGAATAAATTGTTAGTTTACAACGTCGTGTTTAAACCAATTTGGACTTATGGTGTCCAACTATGGGGAACTGCAGCCAACACTAACATCCAAATTATCGAAAGATATCAGTGAAAAGTCCTACGTGCTATGTGCGATGTTCCGTATTTTGTGAGGAATGCTGACATAATGAGTGATGTGAAAGTGGACACAGTTAAGGAAACTAGTAGAAAGTTTAGTGCAAAATATCTAAATAAACTAGAACATCATAGCAACGTCTTAGTGATCAACCTTTTGGACAATAGTGACAACATCCAAAGACTAAACAGATTAAAGCCCCTTGACCTGCCAAATAGGCTTTAGTTGTAGTTAATGTTTTCATTATTATTATAAATATAAGCAACAACTATATTTTAAGATAACACTGAGTTAAGGTGACTGGACCCTAACTCACATGCATACTACTCAACCCACAATTCACACATTAAATTTGCTTATTGTAAGTCTTTATAGATTGCAAATAGTTAATAAATTAATAATAAAAAAAAAATATTCCAATTTATTCTGCAATTACATTTGTTACTTTTTGTTCTATGTCTGATCTTCGTGTGCATTCTTGCTCTGTAGATTTTTTGTAGAGTTCTTCTTCTCTTTTGAGAATCTTATTTTAGTCTATAACCAAAGCGCCGTTTGCATCTTTTAATGATGTAATTATATTTTATAATATTTTTTTGTGTTTCCTTCATTTGCAATTGCTTCTTCGATCGATCATGACATTTTTATATTTTTTTCATTTATTTTCTTGTTGTTTTAGTATTCTCTAAAAGATCTTAGATTTTCTTCTTTGTATTATTGTAAATCTCGATATGTATGTTTTTCCCGCCCCTTGTTACCTAAGACTTCAATTGCTGTTATTATTTTGTGTTTCATTCGTTTAAATTATTTTTGTCTTTTATTATTACTTCTGTTAGTTTTTTCTTTCTTATTTAGAGTTATATTTGGTTTTTGTTATTTTTTATTTTTTATTTTTTCTGTTGATGACTATTTTACTTTTTACTAATTTGTGATCATTTTCTATCTTTGACTGTATGTTTGTATAGTATTATGATAAAGTTATACTGTATATCTTTGTTCTTCCATCGGGACTTATCTACGTTTCATTGTTTTTATTTTTCTCTTTAAAAAAGTATTCATTATGTAAATCTGCAGTTATACTAGAAAATTTATGAACCTCTTTCCACTTTCATTCCTTCTTTCTATCCTATATTCACCAATACAGTTTTCTTCTTGTTGTTTTCATCCTACCCTTACATTAAAATCTTCTATAATTAGTAGATATTTTGTGGGATTTTCCAAAATGTGCTCATTTTTTTTCTTTGTACAGTTGTTTTAATTGTTCATCATTTTGTCTATATCTGTATTATTCTTCCACTTTTTCTCTTATTTGTAAGGAAACCTACTCCCTTCTAAAATTTTAACTTCTTGTCGTTTATAAAACAATATGTGTCTTAAATTAAGTCTTAAATATGGTTCGCCCCTTCGTCTTAAGTCACATATTCTGATAACATCCCATTTAAAATCGCTTAACTCTTCTTTTAATTCTGTTAACCTGTCATCTTCTATCATTATTTTTATATTGTATGTGCCTATAAATCACTTTGTTATCTTCTTACTTGGCAGCCAGACCGAACCCAGAGATTCTTAGCACCCTCTATCTTCTTAGTGTTCCGCCCATTGCCTTATGCGAGATATTGGGATTTGCTAGGGACTGAGGGCCCTGTTACATACAATTATGTTACTTGGTGGGTATTTGGCTTAATACACTACGTTGGCCAATCGTCTTTCTGTGTACATTTTAAACCTTTTGCCAAGATTAAATTAAGCTGCTGTATTAGAATACCATCACTATTGTGTACCCTCTCACTCCGAGTTAAACAATACAGATGTTGCTAGCTTTTATATGTCACGGATATTTTATCTCTTCAGTAACCACCTTATTTGATAAGCTTTTCATTATCTGCCACCTGAAGGGGTGCCCGATGGAAAATTACCAACCCCAGACGGTAAACAAATATCAAGAGCAATTAATATAACTAACGGTTAGGAGCTTTCTCAACGTAGCATACTCGGATCTTTATTATACCCAGTGTATAATGCATCTCTGTCCTCAACAAAGCTAACAATAATAGTGTATAATATAGAAGTGTTATTTTCGAATGGTGATCCAAACATAGCATCTAAAATATTAAGAAAAAACAGAACACTAGTTAAAGATTAAAGAAACTAAAATAAACAAAAAAAATCTATAGTACAATCACACCAGTCAACTTAAATGGCATCTTCATTCTCCAAAAAGATAATATTAAAGTGTCTAAGAATGCATTTAGATAAGCGGCATACCTGAAAGTCGCAAATTTCGGAAGAGAAGAATTCAAACAAAACTAAAATTTCGACAGGTGTACTAGTTAATAGTGCGCCAGTATATATATCCTAGCCTCAGATGGGTGGCGGGTGGCCTACTCAGTCCCTAAAAATCATTGAACAATAATTGAGCAATTGAGCATTCGTTTTAAACAAGGGATAATAATGCAGTGCTTGCCACATCATTCCGCATCAGAAATGATAACGTGTTATAAAAATGTACCTTCATTTTCAAACAACTCTAGTAAATATTACCCTGATAGATTATTAATCCTTTAATTTGGATTAGCCCTTGGAATCGGTCGTGTCGTTCTTGTGTTTCAATAAAATTTATCGTAAAGTGGTGTCAAATAGAAGCTTAATGACTTTCGATGGCGTAACAAAAAAATGCGTTTTAGAGAGCTATATATCCTCAGCATTTGCAGTTTAACATTTTATTTTATTTTGTGTAATTGTAAACGCCGTGAAGCTACTAACTGGTATATACCCTGCTTTAATGATCAAGACCTTTTTAAAAAACAAACGAAATATGAAAAATTTTAAACAACTTATCAACCAGACCTAAGAGTTTATTGTGTTGGATTCAGAAGCTTATAAGAAGCCTACCCGTAAATATCGTTGTGGTCTCTCACTTGTCATGCTTATCTCTTTTGTCGATTACCAAAGAAAACAATCAATGAACGGTCATGGTTAAGAACGTCAAGAAGGTAATTATCAAACTCTACTTTTCGACTCATAAAAATTACATGTTGTCTTTTTAGGGGCACAATTTTGGCTTTTTTTTAATTTTTAATATCGAAAAATTTTTCCTTCTAAAGATGAACAATATACTTTAATTTGAGCTTTCTAGGTCACTGCAAAATAGAAAATTTAAAATTTGCTCACTATAAAGATTAAGTAAAAGTATTACAAGTCCTTTGCTTGAAAGGAAAATGTCCACTAACATATCTTCTTATATACGTGTATCACTATCCCTCAGTATTGTTGAACACAATCCTCTGGGTAGAATTTGCTGAGCCTTCTATTAGGCGGTTGATCCCTGTAAGTTTCTTATATGTTTGTTTTATAAGTCGATGCTAATATTTAATGAAGGGGGTTTTGATTTCTTTCGTGATTTTATAGATCTTTAAACGAGTAGGGTTGGCACATCCTCAAAGTTTAAGACTATATGGTCTTGTATAGTAAAATTTTATTTTGAATGGATAGTTTTGACATTTAATCCATAAACCAGTCTGATGTTAAGGTCCAGTCGTCTTCGTTTTGTCTGTATCAGTTTCTGTTACGTTAGGCGTTGATCTAGATGTAATCAAAGATATATCTAATTTTGCAGGCACTGGGGTTCAATTAATGGTTATAGGAGAGATTTTAATACGTATAGTGAGTGTTGTTTAGGCAGATTTAGATTCATATTTTAATTTTTAAAAAAATTAGGTGCATTGCATGTTTGCAGCAATTGTAATGTTTGTTTTAGGCAAATCAGCGGTATATATAAAGTAGAGAAGAGGCCAAAGATACGGCTAATTATATAGTATAGAAGAAAGTACGTTATTATCTTTTATAGAGAAATTTTTATCCGTCAGGTAAGATTTCAGGAGAAGGTAGTAGTTGTTATGAACCACATTTTTAAGTTTATAAAAATAAGTTTGCATGCCACACTTAACTAAATGCTCCTAGATATTTGATTAACTTTTCTATGGGCTTATTGTATCGTCGACATGTTTTTTAAACACCTGGTAAAAAACTGATAGGTAGGCTGGTAGGCAGCAAATGTATTAATTGCTAGTTTTCCCTCATTCTTTTCAGTAACACCTTCTAGAGTATTTCACTAGAGATGGACAGTAGACTTTTAGGTATGTATAACAATGTTTTATTAGAAAGTTTGACATTTTTGTGAGGTAGCGTTTTCAAAATTTATCTGGCGTTTTGTGTTGGTTTAACTTGAAAGTTCTAGCTTTAATTTCTGTCGTGCATTACAAATCTTATAGATGGCGACATCTAGCATGGTACACCAAATATCTCTTTGACATCATTATTTAAAATAACAGGAGTCGGATCAGTCGTTCGAAGGAAATGGGGTAGGTAAACTGTAAATATATCGGTCTTTTCTTTATTGGGACGAGCCTATTCCTTGTTGAATTTTTTACTGGAGACATTAAAGACGTAGGTCTTTTAAGCATTCTTGTGAATTTCCATAGACTAAGGTACTCTGCAGATTGTATATATGTGTAAATATACATTTCAAAGATTTATTTCTGAGCTTTCTTAAATGCTGCAATAACTTGTCTCAACAATCTTCTGTAAGAGTTTAGATTTTTCACATTATGTGATCATTTCTATTTCCCCTTGTCTCGTTTTTTCTCGTTGGTGAGTTGTCGGATATGCAGGGTGGCGCGGAGCCAACTTACACATGTGTAGAGTCGGTGCTTTCGGAATTATAGGCTCGTATTTCTGTGAAAATGAGAATGAACAAACAATGACTTTTGATTCAGAACAATATGTGACTATGTTGGAAGACTTTGTTGAACAAAAGTTACGACAGAATTTAGCAACAGCCTACACCGCGCGAAACAGTATGGCTGTAGTTCGTAAAATGTTCGGAACTGTTATCTCTCGTTTCGGCGAAATTGCTTGGCCAGCTCGGTCACTCGACTTCAGTGTACCAGACTTTTTCTTGTGAGGATTTCTGAAAGACCGTGTGCTCCATAGGCATATCGAGTATTCAAGAACTCAAGAACTCAAACAAACCATTAGTAACGAAGTTGCAGCCATTGTTAAAGACCTACGGAGGCGCGTGTACAACAACTTTAAGAAACGTTTGCAATGGATTGATGTAAACGGAGGCCATCTGCCTGATGTAGTTTTCAAAAAATAACCTTGCAATTGGTGGTAAATAAGTGGCATACTTGGTCGTGTTTCTAGACACTTTGACTTATTTGTCTCTGTTTCCATATATAATATATGATTATTTTAACTAGTCAGTTGGCTCCGCGCCACCCTGTATAACTCGCTGTATGTGGTTCGGTTTTAGGAGTCGGTTGGCACGTTACTTGTTGTGATGAACTAATGAAATACTGAGCGATGGTATTCAAATCTGCTGGATATTTGGTACGTATGTTGAGCTTTATATTTTTATTTATGCATTCTCCAAATATTTTGCTTATTAACTTTAGGCGTATAAGTGTATTAGGGTTCAGAATGGGGTAGTGAAGCGCAATACATGGCATCAGATCCAGATTATGCCACATAGCCTCTCCTACCCAATTCCTACTCTCACCTTCACGCGGTGAACCCTGTCAACCTGAGCAACCCTACTGAAGATCTGGTATCCAACCCGGGTGGAAGGTAGGGTCAGGATCGAACGAGAAGGGAGAAATGGTCCTCCGAAAGGGGTTGGGCAGGGTTAACTACCCTGGAGAAATCCTTCCCGGAAAAAGTCCTAGTTAAAACACTCAACATGAGCCTCGGACTGGACGGACTAATGGCAAACGACAAAACGACGAAAAAGGACATTCTACTAGGAACATGGAACGTACTAAGTCTATACAGGCCAGGAGCACTACAAGAACTGGTAAAGGAAATAACTAAGTACAAATTAGACATCACGGTAGTTCAAGAAACAAGATGGTCCAATACTGTATAATATAACTATAGTAAACGCATACGCGCCAACAAAAGCGGTAGAAGAAGAAGAAAAACAGGAATTCTACGAAGCCCTGGAAGAAAGCATCGATAGCACCCCAAAGAAAGATGTCCTCATAGTACTGGGCGACTTCAATGCACAAATAGGAAGAGAAGAAACATATAAACCAACAATTGGGGCCCATAGCCTACACCGAGAAAGTAACGATAATGGATTAAAACTGATTGAACTAGCGGCAAGCAGGGGTTTAATAATAAGCAGTACCACCTTCCCGCATAAGACTGTACATAAGGGTACCTGGAAATCAAACGATGGAGTAACTGTGAACCAAATCCATCACGTACTAATCAACCTTACAAACCGCACTAATATAATAGACGTGGGAACAATGAGAGGCGCCGATTGTGACAGCGACCATTTCCTAGTACAATCAAGATTACGACAAAAGATATCAAATATCAAACGTCAAAACACAACCATCAAAACAAAGAGATACAATTTAGATAGGCTGAAGGACCCAGAAACCGAAGAAAGATACCAAAGAACACTAACGGGGAGAATAGAAGAAGAACTGGCAAGCAAACAGAAGAAGAAAACAGCGACAAACAATGGGATGTTATAAAGGAAGCGATTAACAAAACGGCTGAAGAAATCGTGGGTACAAAACAATTACAAACACACGAATGGTTTGACGATGAGCGCAGACAAGCTATAGAAGATAGGAAGAAAGGGCGCATGCAAATGCTTCAATAAAATACAAGACAAGCCAACACAAACTACGAAGAAACCAGGAAACTAGCCAGAACAATCCTAAGAAGGAAAAAGCGAGAACTAATAAACCGAAAACTATCGCAAATAGAGGAAAGGATGGGAGAAAACGAAATATGGAAAGCACACGAAGAAATAAGGTACTTTAGAAGAGGTTTCCAACCCAGTGCAAACATGTGTAAAAATAAGGAAGGAACTATAATGATTAATAAGGACGATATTGCCGAAAGATGAAGGAAATACTTCGCTAATTTACTGAACACAGACAATGAAAAAGAAGAAGAAGAAAATGAACAAGAAAGCGAAACCATAGAGGTAAATAGAGACGAAAATGAAGAAATACAAGAGCCGGAACCCACATACGACGAAATCAGGAACACTATCCGCAAAATGAAAATGCATAAAGCATCAGGGGAAGACAACATACCAACAGAACTACTGAAATCCGGAGGTCAGGAGTTATGGAGAAAGATACGTGAGCTAATCCGAATAATATGGAAGAACGAGAAGATGCCGGGTGCATGGAATATAGGAATCATATGTCCCATACTTAAGAAAGGGGACAAGACCGTATGCTCCAACTACAGAGGAATCTGCCTCCTCAACACAATATACAAAATCCTGTCACACTTACTACTGGATAGACTGAAGCCACATGTGGAGAGAAAACTGGGAAATTATCAAGCCGGCTTCAGAAAGGCGAAGTCAACAACAGACCAAATCTTCATACTGAGACAAATAATGGAAAAAGCAAGAGAGCTCGGAATCGACATACATAGAGCAGTAAAACAAGCCCTAAAGACCTTTGGCATACCACAGAAACTAAAAAGACTAATAATAATGACTATTAAGGATGCACAATATAAGATAAAGGTAGGAGGACAGAAAACACAGGCCATCAGTAGCAATGTCGGATTGAGACAAGGAAACGCACTGTTCCCCATAATATTTAACATGGTGCTAGATATCGCCGTAAAAACCCCTACATGGAATGATCATCTATTTAGGAACCAGAATCAGATATTGGCCTATGCTGATGATATAGCCATAATCAGCACTAACGAAAGGGACGTAACCCAAACGTATAGAACTCTAAAAGACAACTCGGATGAGATTGGACTCACAATAAATACAGAAAAAACAAAGTATTTACGACTATCAAAACAAATTGAACAGCCAGAACAAGTAACTACAACTACAGGAATAGACAGAGTCACTGAATTTAAATACCTGGGTACACTGATCAATGAAACAAATGATATAACTGACGAGATAAAAACCCGAATCTTGACAACTAACAGGGCCTATTTCGCAATGAATGATATTTGAAGACAAAATTAGTATCCAAGAAAACAAAAGTACGACTATACAAGGCAATAATAAGACCAATACTAATATATGGATGCGAGTCGTGGACGTTAGTTAAAAAAGAGGAGCAGAGGTTAAGGATGTTCGAGAGGAAAATACTGAGAAGAATTTTTGGACCAGTTAACGAAGGGGGAGACTGGCGGCGACGACACAATGAAGAAATTAGGATCCTATATAACAAACCCGACATAGTTAATGTCATTAAACGTATGCGAATACAATGGATTGGGCACGATTGAACACCCCAATACATTTATATTTAATAGCACGCCAACAACAACACGACCCAAAGGAAGGCCGAGCAGTAGGTGGATTGACAATGTGTTTCAAGACCCCCAAAAACTCAATGTAAATAACTGGAGGAAAACTGCCAAAAATAGAATAGACTGGAGGAAAATCGTTGAGTCGGTGAAGACCCTTGTTGGGTGGTAAAAACGAGAGAGAGTATAAGTTTATGGTAGTGCACACATTTAGAATAACAGGAAAGTAATTTTGTGACAAGTCATAATTGGAATCTATCAAAAAATTTTGTATTAGAAAATATAGTAGTTTTGTCAGTCCTACTAGTCAGTAAGTAAGCGCTCCATTATTTAATGAGCGTAGCTTTGGCCAGTTAAAGCCTGCGGCCCGAAGTTGTGATAAATCCCCTGTTTTAAGTCTGCTTCTGAAAGTTTGAAAAAATTTTCTATATTTCTTGAAAGCTGTTGTATGACGTGGTGGGCAATAAACGCAAGTTACAGCCAGATTACATGTTTAGGTGTTTGTAGCTTAGATTTTATTAGTTTGATATTTGTCTAATTTGAGATAAGATATGGAATTTTTAATGGTGATTGCCGATCGACCGTGCTCTGTTCCATCAGGGTGGATATAGCTATAGGTAGAATAATGAAAGTGTGTTGGATCTCAGATATGAAAAGAATGTCTGCTCTATTAAAGGAGGATGGGCAGATTGAGCCCCAAATAAAAAAATTGTGTACCCAAACTAAACCTATATTAATCGAAAGCCTTAAGTGCCCTGAGCAATATTGTCTAAGGAATCAACCCGGTATAACCTTTCTGAAGAAAGATATAGGCATTAGAACTAAAAAGTAGGCTCTAGAGCCGGTACGGGAAGTTTTAAAAAATGATCTCGGTCTAATAATAGGGGACAGTGTTCTAATAGGATTATTGCGATCACCACCTAAAACTGAATCTGGTCTTAGCTACTGGCCTTAGAACTTGACCTAACATAGTGGGACTACGAAGTGCCGCACGATGACAAATGAGTATTTAAACAAGAGAGGAGCAATTATCGTATAAACATAAAAATAAGAAACAACATTTGTGAATCTTCTACCACCACACCATGTTTGGAAATTATATTAGAACTTTTCCGTTTAATAATGTTTTAAGTCATGCCTTTAATGTGATTTGAACAATTCCTCATTGTTATTAGGGCTTTTTATTTCACTTAGTTCTAACCTTTAGTCTTGTCTTATATTCCAGTTAAAACTTTTTATAGTTTTTTTTACGCGGGGGGCTCTGCGTTCATAGGGTTTTGCCCATCCTCCTTTAAAATGCCATTTCACGCTGCAATTCGGAGAATTTTAGACATTACAAATTTAGTTTGCTAATATAGGTGGTTTTCATTAAGTAGGTGGGAAAACATGGTTTTGAATTCATTTAGGGACATTATTAGTTGGTCGCTTATATCTGCTGTAAGTTCAACGGGAGTATTATTTTCATTGTTTTATAGAATTCGTGAATAGGTTGAATTTAGTTTTGCGACATGTGTATTACCTGAGTTAGAAATAGTTTGATATGGCCGTGGGATGTGATCAACAGTTTGTATGGTGTTAGTAGGAAGACACCTGACAGTCTTTGTAAATACTGGAGCCTTTGAAGTTTGTTGGGTGAAGAGTATCTCCAGTTTTTCAACAAATCATTATGTCATTGTAACCACCACATTTAACGCAAGTGTATGATCTATTGCAATATGCTTTAGAATGGCCATACTCTTGACATACATTGGACTATTACGTTTTTTATTTCTCGGTGCTTTTCCAGTTATTTCGGTATTGTAAATATACTTTAGGTCAAATAATAGTTTACTTTTTGCTTGTAGTTCAAGATTAATAAAAGACAAGAAAGTGGTTCTTTTCTAGTCCGCTGTTTCGTACGTTTCGCACATTAAGACCTAGTTTTTCAAAATTATTTTTAATTTATTTAGTTGTTACAGAGTAATGTATGTTTCTAATCACTGTTCTATAAGCATATATTTGTACGCTTAGTATGTGTAACAGATTATGTGCTACTACCTTTCTGTAGCTGTTGAACATTAACTTTAACCATTTCATTGGCTAAAGATTTGATATGGCATCTTCCTAAATTATCAATCCCTCCCTGGTAATTTTTACTCCATATATAAATAGTGGTGGTGATTTAGTTGTTGCAGGTTCATTATTAATATTATGGTTATTAAGTACATTTTCATCACTTGTTTCAAGCGGTTTGAATCGACTTTGAATGTTTTTTGAGGTAAAATAGAGCTTGATCGTTGATTTATAAAATTGTGATTTTTTTGCGTTTTGTGAACCTGTTGTTAGTTATGTCTGTTGGTTTTACCTATATCATCGTTCACTTAACATGAAATGCCATTGGTTGTAAATGTTAATATGTTTTGAATATTAGGTGCGATATTGGACGTGTATACATTTAGATAAACATTGTATGTTGACTTAAAATTTGGCTTCGATAAACTAAATTTGTGGCCTGAATTTTCCAATAACTAAAAAGTACAACTGTTTGTTGGAAATCTACTGCATTTGAGTCAAAATTTGTGAAATCGGACACTAAAAATGGACCTACCGAATTCCAATCGGTTCTCCGCACAATTTTGTAGATATATACGCAGGGAATACACATTAAAAAATGTTTCTTAAAAATTTTCGGCGATATTATAAACAAATCAATTTTTACACACCTTTTTCTTCAAATTCCAATTTCTCCGAAAATACACGATCAAAGTTAACGAAACTTTCAGGGTAGATTCATGAACAGTAATAGAAATAAATACAGAAAGAAAATTTTTAAAAACTTGGAATTTGTTTATAAATAATTAATTTTTTAATAAACAATTGAAAAATTAACCAACTTCTCGTAGGGCTTGAAAAAAAATCTTTGAACTGTAATGTTTCTTATGCTCTAAGATACCCCTAAGTGAAAAAAAATTACTGCATTTCCCATGGAAAGAGAAGTTATTGATGTTTAAGCGGAAGAGTCTCGCGGCAGCCAGAACCTACGAGGGTGGTCCCATAAGTACCCGGCCTGACCTAGAGATGGCGATAGTTGTTTGAAAAATATCACTGTATTAGAAAGTATACAATCTATAAAGCATATGTTTCAAGTTTGAAGACGCCACGTTGTTTAGTATTTGTTTGGCAGCCATCAATAGTGAACGTTGTCAGTGAATTTGTGAAAATGGAGAAAATTGGTCATCGTTATGTGATGCAATACTTTTATTTAAAAGGCCTCAGCCCAACCAATATAAAAGCTGAACTGGGTTCTACTCTGGGTGAGTCTGCTCCTTCGTGTACAACAGTAAAATATTTGGAGGCAGAGTTTAAATGAGGCCGTACGAGCTGCCAAGACGAGCATCGCAGTGGTCAACCAAGTGAGGTGACGACTCCAGAAATGGTCAACAAAATCCACAAAGCGGTACTGGATAATCGTCGACTGAAAGTGCGTGAGCTAGCAGACATAGTAGGCATTTCAAAAAGTGCAGTATATCGCATATTATCTGAAAATTTGGACATGAGAAAGCTATGTGCAAGATAGGTGTCGCGTTTGCTCACACTCGAGCAAAAACAGTGTCGTGAAGATGTTTCAATTGAGTTTTTAGCAGTTTCACAGCAACAAAGCAGAATTTTTGCGCCGTTTTATAACCATGGATGAAACATGGGTCCATTACTTCACACCCGAGACAAAAGAACAATAAAAACAATGCACTCAAAAGAGAGAACCGGTTCCAAAGAAGGCGAAGACCGTTTCATTTGCAGGCAAGGTCATGGCGTCGGTTTTTTGAGATGCGCGTGGGATAATTTTCATTGACTATCTTGAAAAAGGAAAAACTATCAACGGCAGGTATTATGAGAACTTATTGCAACGTTTGAGCGAAGAAATCAGGCAAAAACGGTCACATTTGGCTAAGAAGAAAGTGTGTGCTCACAAATCTGTTATTGCAATGGCCAAAATTAATGAATTAAAGTTTGAATTGCTACCTCATACACCCTATTTGCCAGATTTAGTCCCCTCAGATTATTTTCTGTTCCCAAACTTAAAAAAATGGCTTAGCGGTCAAAGATTTTCCAACTATGAAAAAGCGATGTCGGCAGTTAATGGCTATTTTGAGGAGCAAGACAGTTCTTATTATAAAAAGGGTATCGAACTTATTGAACAACGCGGGAAAAATGTATAGAGCTGAAAGGAGGTTATGTTGAAAAATAAATATATTTTTTTCCAAAATTTTTGTGTTTTCTTTATTGGGTCGGGTACTTCTGGGACCATTCTTGTATACTACTAAGCCGTACGCCACCAGGTTAGACCACGTGCCACCGTCTTCGTTTACTTGCCATAAAACTTCGTTTTCCACATTAAAAATTATTTTACATGTTATTGACGAGTTGCTCTTTCGATTAATTAAGTTAAAAAAATAAAAAAATACATACTCTAAGAACAAACAGCTTGAAGTTGTAACTCGATTCTCATTGTGACGGAGGAGTTTTTGACCAAATATAATAGCACCATTAGAAATAGCAGGTCAAAATCTATCGATTTATATCTTTCTATTATTTTTTGGCTACTTGCCTTCAATCGTGAGCGAGTTGAACGTAGCGCGCTCCATTAGGAAAATGCACCGCGCGAGCCGATTCGGAACGGCTGTTTCAAGTGTGATAGGCTTATGCAAGTACAAACAAGCAACAGTCGGCGTGTTATATTTTGTTTTGATTTTTTTTGCGTCGTTGAATAAGGTTATTATCTACGTAGTGACACCTCCGCCGAAATGTTGCAATCCTTTCAAAAAGAAAGGCCACAGTTGCTACCGACTAAATTTAGTTTTCTTGACAAATGCGTGCGATGAAAAATTTCGCCGTTTTCACGGTCAATATATTTGTAATTCATGTAGGACACAGCTATATAAGAAAAAAGATCAATTGAAAACAGTAAGTAACGTGACAGAAAAACCAATGGAAGAGAGTAGAGAAGAGGTAGATACGTAAGACAGAGAAGAAGATGATATGGATATCAATGTGTCATTCAAGGATCCAAA
Source organism: Sinelater perroti (assembly GCA_036346155.1). NCBI lineage: Eukaryota > Metazoa > Arthropoda > Insecta > Coleoptera > Elateridae > Sinelater > Sinelater perroti. Next base: position 5,091,195 of record JARFIY010000189.1, read on the forward strand.
TTACGAGTGTCCAAAAGTAGATAAAGGAATTAAACGAAAAAATATACAAAATATTGAATTCAACTACTATGCAATGTAAATTTTTTTACAACATATCGAAAATTAGAGAGGAATGTATAGGCATGTATATTATTAATATGTATATTTATGTGAAATAATAAACATTTTATCACTCTCAATTAATTTTACGGTTGCCATAATCGTCCTACCGAGAGAATTATTCGCAGTGTGGTGGAAAAATTTGAGTCCACTGGTTCAGTAAATAATCAGTCAACACCAGTACGACGACGAAACGCAAGATCTGTCGAAAACATTGCCGCTGTCAGTGAGAGAATGCAGTAGAATCCGAGGCAGTCGATTTCGCGTCGCTCTCAAGAACTCGACCTTTCGCAGACCACAACTTGGCGAATTTTGCGTCGTGACTTGGGCTTGCACCCGTAAAAAATTCAACTGATCCAAGAGCTGAAGGTACATGACCATAGACAACGACGTGTGTTCGCTGAATGGGCCCTGGAGCAGTTGGAAACCGACCCTAATTTTCATCGAAAAATCACCTTCTGCGATGAGGTCCATTTCTGGATGAATTGGTACGTCAACAAACAAAATTGTCGAATTTGGGACGATTCCAATCCACATGAGATCCAATAGCGTCCAATGCATCCCATAAAAAAAGTCACTGTTTGGTATGGATTTTGGGCTGACGGTGTCATCGGTCCATATTTCTTTGAGAACGACGTTGGCCAGGCTATCACCGTCAACGGCCAGCGCTATAGGTCGATGATTACAAACTTCTTTTGGCCGGAATTGGATGATATGGACACCAACGACATGTGGTTTCAACAGGACGGCGCTACGTGCCACACAGCTCATGCCACATTGGATATTCTGCACGAGCCATTTGAGGGCATGGTCATCTCACGTGGAGGTGATGTGAACTGGCCACTGAGATCGTGCGATTTGACCCCGTTAGACTTTCTCTTGTGGGGTTTTCTTAAGTCGCAGTCCACAAACTACAGCAGCCCTCAAAGCCAACATAACCCATGCCATCGGTCAAATTCAGCATGATTTATGGGTCAAAGTCTTGGAAAATTGGACATTTCGGATGCCCACCACCCAGCGAAGCCGTGGCAGACATTTGCACGATGTTATATTCTATACATAATGGCATCGATAGGCCTTTCAAAAGAATAAATAATTTCGATGATATCTCACGCACACTTTGTTTTATTTACATTTAAAGATAGGAAGCGCTTAATGAAAGATCATTTAATTGTGGAATTATAGAAGATTTTTCTCGGGGTATAAGGATTGTAAGTTTAAATTAGTAATAGAGGTTTTGGTTTTCTTTTTAAAGCAGATCGGTTTGTTAGATACATGTGTTTAGATTGAATTACAAAACTGCAAAAAGCTAACTTATTTTGTACAATATAAAATTAAACTTTGACAGTTGCTATTTCCATTCAGTATGACGTTATAAAGCTGTAAATATCTTTTGGAATCACCTTGTATGTACTGCACTTGTTATTCTTTGATATTATGTAAGCAATTCGTAGACAAAATGTAATACATACTTAAACATTTTGTTAGTATAAAAAGTTTAAATATATTGATTTCTGCTAACTCGTTTATCACTGTTGACAGGTAACGATATTGTTAACTATTGTTATAGCAATTTGCGGTTGGTAAGAATTAATCGGTACATTACCGCAATTTCAAGCTTCACCAACCTGTTGCTCGGCAGATATATAAATATGCTGCAGGATGTGGAATTGGTAAGCAACTAAGGCACAATAAAGAAGCGGATGTTACACCTAAACGGCTATTGCAACGAAATAATTAATTAACGTAATAACTGTTCGATTATTGATCAACTTTTTTCCTGGAATTGGTGCCTCCACTTTATTCAAAACTAAGGTGTATTATTGAATCAGCGATTTATCAGATAATCGATTAGTAAAATAATTCTTTTGAATCATGACTTTTCATTTGATCGGTTTTGTGTTCTTGGAAATCACATTATTATAAAGAATGTCTCAACGCAGGACTGAATTTGAGAAAAACGTTTTATAGTTTGCAAAATCTTGGTGCCCAGTTTATTATGCTATTTTGAAAAACAATTTGTCCGTTAAATATTTACTCCAACAATTAAATTGTTTCACGCGTCGCACGATAGGTAGAGTCATCCTGTTGGAACCACAAGTCATCCAAATCTATGTTGTCTAAATGAGGCTACAAAAATCTACTATCATCTCATGATAACGTTCGCCATTTTCAAAAAAGAACTTCTGTGTTTTTTGGGTAGCATTTATATTCAATTTGTATCTATCATTTAGAAATTTATTGAAGTCTTTTTGAAAAATTTCAAGCCCATATAATATACTGGCACGATAATCTTTAGAAGAAATAGTAACCCCTTCAGTGATTTCCAAATCTTGCCGATCTAACCCTATAAGTAACAAACTATAAGCAATTTGTGTTCAGGTGACATTTTTGTGAATAATTAGATAAACGCCAAAACAGTCTTCCTTATCCGAGTGGTCTGGTAGCAACATACATGCGCTGCGGTTTTCGGACATTTAATTTTGTGTTCGCTTGTGGGCAGGACCGCAGCGACCGCCACAATGCCCAGACTGACCACAACCTGAACAGCAGCTGAGCATAAAGGCCAAATGCTGCCTGAGTCCTGACAGAAAACAAATTAGCCGAAGATTTCTACCTACCTCACATAAAATATGTTGCACATACCGCCCACGATTTATTTAGTTTGATTTCTTTCATTACAGATTTATTGTTGATTAGGCACTTTTAAATAGTAACAGAAATTGGATTTCGAAATATTAAAAATACACTCTGATACGTCAAATATTTATCAAAATAAATTACATATTTTCAAAGAAAAGAAGTTTGCCGACTTAAAGATTTGGATTCAGTTTTGAAAATATGAAAACATTTTACATTTATATAATCACATCCTTAAATGTGAATAAAAATTATTTGAGATGTTATGAGATCTTTTACTTTAATTTAGAAACTACGGAATATCACTCGTAATAAAATGCAATTAAATTCAAGTAACTGCTTGGCTCCTTCTTTTTATTTTTTAATATGAGGTTTATTTGAAAAACAAGTTTTTCTTAGCCGCATGTAAAGGAAACGAGCCAAGACTTTCAGAATAATTTATTTTCTAGTTTTGTTATTTTTTTACAAACTTTCATTTATATCTAAACATTTAAGATAACATGAACTGCGATTTTAAGGCGAGTGGACGTGTGCCGTTCCTTAATAGCAAAATTCTACCTCCCGACTGGGATCAGGTCTACATTATTTAATATGAATCATTAAAAAGTTGCAAAATGTGCATCAGATCAAATGAGTAACTAAGCGTTGAACTTATTCAAGTAACTGATCAGCAACTATATCATAGTGCATACCAACAAATGCCCCCGCATAAACAATAACAACACTTTTATTTCGAACAGCCTCCCATATAAGTATAGTCGCAGTAATCACAACACAACTATCCGTTATATGTAAAGCAATAATTAACTTAAAGAGCGCAGATTTTAAATTCCGACTGGCTCTAATGCTCCAATTACCTCTAACAAATATCAAATATGAGTTAGAAGAAATAAAACCGTCGCCAATATTTATTTACGGCGCCAACAATTTAAAATCTCTATAAGATATGCTTAAGAAAAAACCAAAGATAACAATGTGAACAATACTCAAGTAATAATACAACTAAATGAAGCTACAGACTATTATACAACCATTAAAATACCAAGAGAAAAAGGACGGACTTTTACATATTACAATATAAGAATGACAAAGGGGGGTAAGGGGTGGCGCCAACATCTAGACACCCAAATGCCAACCTCACCTACACGTGGTACCCCCTGTTAGATAACAGACGAGGCTCTGGCGACCCAGCATCGGGGGGTACAACCCGATACCAGTTGTCCCGAGGTAACGGGGCCCTTGTGGCTGGGCTAATCACCCGCACAAGGTAAACAGATTCAGAGAACAAACAATCGCCTCGGAAATGGACGGACAACTGGGAAACGGGCTCGGCGCGAATCACGGATAAGAATTGGAACATGGAATGTAAACGGTATAAACGGAAAGGAAGTAGAAATAATAGAAGAAATGGCCAAATATAATATGGAGATGCTAGGTATAAGTGAAATAAAGAAGAAAGGAAACGGAAAACAACTATTAGATCAAGGTTACCAGCTTATATACTCAGGATCAGCAGGACGAGCTAAAGAGGGCGTAGGAATAATCCTAACTACACAGATGGCCCAACAAGTAAAACAATGGGAAGCGGTAAATGCAAGGATATTATATGTAGACCTAAAACTGCAAGAAGAAATAACCATAATACAGATCTACGCTCTCACAGAAAACTCCACAGAAGAAGAGAAAGAGACATTCTACGAATAACTCCAAGTACAAATAGATAAAGGGAGAGAAAGAAGCAGACACATATTAATAAATGGAGACTGGAATGCCAGAATAGGAAATAGACAAGATATAGGATACGGCACGATAGGTAAATATGGAGGAGAATCTACCATAAATAATAACGGAAGAAGAATGATAGACTTTTGTGTTACCAATCAAATGTTAATCGGAAACAGCCACTTTAACCATAAGATAATACACAAAATTACTTTTTAGGCAGCAGGAAGAGAAGCGAAAAGCATTAACGACTATAACATACAACAGAGAAGCGAAATATGCCATAACAGATGTAAAAGTAATAAGGGGCTGAACTGCATACAGACCACAGACTGCTAATAACAGACACCAGATTTTATAGCAGGAACCCAGGAAACAAAGAGAATATCAGAAAATAAAAATATCAGTATTAAGAAAACCAGAAAAAGCAAAAAAATTCAAAAACAGATTAGAAGACACCTTAGAAGGATGGGAAGCGAAAGAAGCAGAAGAAGGAAACCAATGGCCCATGGAAAGAAGTGGACAATAATAAAAACAGAAATAGTGGAACAGGCAGTAAAGACCTGCGGAAAGGTAACAGTAAAGGGAGATCAAAAAAGAACCCGGTGGTGGAACGAAGAAGTAAAAGATAAAGTAAAGATCAAAAAGAAAGCTTGGAAAAGGTATATACAAAGTAAGAAGGATTGCGATAAACAACACTATATAAATAAAAGAAATGAAGCCAAAGAAGCGGTACATAGAGCAAAACAAGAAACTTGGGAGGAATTCGGAAAAGAACTAGAGACGAAATTCAACGAAGATAACGGAAGACAGTTTTGGAAAGTAATCAGAGGGCTAAGAGGGAAATATGGAAAGCAAGTAGGGAGTATAAGGAACAACAAAGGCATAGTAGAAACAGAAGAAGGAAGAATCTTGGAGGCATGAAGAGAGTATTACAACAACATATTTAAAAAGATGATAATATCCGGGGCAGAGAGAGAAGAGGAACAGTTCAGGAAGAAGAAGAAGAAATAGACATAGAAATAGAAGAGGTGATAGAAGCCGTAAAACATATTAAACAAGGAAAAGCAGGAGGTAGAGATGGCATAACTCCAGAAATGATAAAGAATGGGGAGATAGAATATTAAAGTGGATAAAAGAGATATGTCAACTAGCCTGGAAAGGGAAAAATACCAGATGACTGGGAAGAAAACATAGTGGTACCTATACACAAGAAGGAGATACAAACGATTGCGGCAACTACAGGGCAATATGCCTTTCTTCAATAGTACAGAAGATATATTCAAGAATACTAGAAAGAAGATTACGAGAAGAAGTTGAAGAAAAACTATGTGAAGAACAAGCCGCTTACAGGCCACAGAGGCAAACACAAGATCATATCTTTGTACTAAGAACAGTTACAGAAAAGAGATTAGAAAGGGAAACCCTTTGTATCTAGCATTCATAGATATAAAATCAGCATTTGACACAGTACCCAAACAAACAATATGGAATGCGCTAGCAGAACTAAATGTATCATACCCACTACAACAGGCCATAAAAGAGTATACGTTAATGCAAAAGGAAGAGTGCGAATTAAAGGAAAGAATCTCAAAGCTTTGAAATGGAAAAGGGATCAAACAAGGAGACTCACTGAGCCCCTACTGTTCCTAATAGTAATGAATCAGATTATTCAGGAAGCAAAAGAACCAAGATTCAATGTGAAGGTAGGAAATTGGAATTTAGAGCCCATATATATACAATGCCTCATATATGCAGACGACATCGTGCTTCTAGCAGAGTCAACTAGAAAACTACAACTAGCAATAAACAAATGGAATAGAGCGATAGAAAGAAGAGGTATGAAAATAAACACAAACAAGACTAAAATTATGAAAATCGAGAAAAATGATACAAACGAAAACACAAGAATAATATGCAATGGGGAAGAACTAGAATGGGTCAATAACTATGAATATTTAGGAACGATAATAAATAATAGATTCTGAATAGAAGAGATAAAGCAAGCAAAGTATATTATGCGATTAACAAATCAATAATAGCGAAAAAAGACGTAAGCATGCAAACAAAGCTTAGGGTATACAAAAGCATATACACACCAGTATTAACGTATGGGGCGGAGAGCTGGACAATACAAGATAAAACCAGAAGCAAAATTACGGCGAGTGAAATGAAATATCTAAGAAGACTAGTAGGTAGAACAAAAAGAGATCGCATACGAAATACAATAACCAGAGAAGAAGTAGGTCAGCAACCGCTAATACAAGAGGTAGAGAAGAGACAATTACAGTGGTATGGGCACATAGTGAGGAATGTCAAGAAATAGAGACTCCAGAAGAATTCTAGAAGCAAAGCCAGAGGGAACAAGAAGCAGAGGAAGGCCACGAGAAACATGGGAACAGAGCTTAGAAAAGAGGGTAGAACAGAGAGGAAAACACCTAAGAGAAGTAAAAAGGATGGCAGCCAACCGGGACAGCTTCCGGAAGTGGTTAGAGGACCCGACGCTTTAGGGCATAAGGGAGAAGGAAAAGAAGAAGAGAAGAATGACAAAAGATTTAAAGTAGTACTATGAGAAATGCATCCCACAGTCGAACTCAAAGAATTGGCCACTGAAATAGATAATTATGGACATACGGTCCTGAATATTTACAATATTAGGCACATGATTATAAAAACCCCACTATCAATGTTTTTTTAGAACTAGAACAGTCAGAAAACATTTACAACATAGAATTTCTGATAAAATCTAAGATAGGGTTTAAACCAAAAAGAAAGTCATTAAATGGCAAAGTATTAAACTATTGCCATAAAACTCCGATATGCGTTAAATGTGCAAGCTAACACAACGAAAAACTGCGAAAAGAAAGCCAAAAGTAACGATGTGTCAGGGCAATTACCCAACAAACTATAGAAGCTGCTTAGCCGCAAAGAAAATGTAGAGAAAAAGTATTCTCCCTTACGTTCAAGGCAATTCCATATTAATACCAACTATGTCCAGCCTAGGTATAATACATCCATAGTGTGAAACACAACGTAACAATCAACAACAATCTACACAAAATATATTTCAACAACAAATAAAAGCACTAATGACAAAATTAATAGAAAGAATGGCTACAATGCTCAACCAGGTCCATTAAGGCGAATCGTAATGCTTAACATCTTAAAAATTTTAATATGGAACACAAAGCTTTGCCCAACATGGCCAAAAAGTAGAGATTTTTTATCAACACAGATATTATGTTAATATTCGAAGTTCTCAACTACCTACCCTTATTTGAGGATGCCAAACTACACTATATACCTATATATAACACTTCATCGCAATGGTCATGCAAGAACAGCGCTCACAAAAACGCCAGTCAAAAATTGTAAACTATAAAAAATACAATCAGGTAACCTTCAAACTATGTACTACCGTTGCAGTAGCAGAAAATTACAGATACTTTATATTATCTTCTGTGCACTACCCTCCACGACATAATATTAAGAAGCAGCAATTTATATCATTCTTTAACACGTTTGGACTCTGTTTCATATCTGGTAAAATGATGGGGTCAAATATGGGATCCAAGAAACACATTAACTAAAAAAACTGTACAAAACAATAGAAGGACATAATTTGCACTACTTAAATACATTTGAATCTATTGGTCATTGAACCTTTATAAAATTCCAGATTGACTAGCCGTTTGCGTAACCAACGGCATTTCATCAAACCCTTTGAGGGTAAAATCCTGCTGGAATCTATCCTCCGATCACTCATCAATACTTATTACTAATCAAAAACCAGCACTGCTATCCTCAAGAACGAAGGCTAAGGCGAATCTGGCAAATCACTAGATATTCCAGAAACAAAATTGAACTCAAACAAGCTACCCGTGGATTAAAAAATTTGTTAACCAACCTTAAAAGCCAAGGAGCGCAAAAGCACTCACTGAGGATACTTCCTATTCTTTATGGAAAGTTGCCAAAAAACTAAAAACATCAAAACTTTAAGTTTCACTTATTACAAAATTTGGACAAGACTTTTGCAGATTATTTAACTTTAGTGTTTTAACTCCACGATGGATTCTGTCAAGCAGATGAAGAATTAATCATACATCAAACTCTCAATGAATCTGACGACATTGACCATGCTATAAAACCAGTAAAGTTAGTCAAATTAATGTTGTTATCATGAGCGTTAAATCAGAGAAAGCTTTAGGTTATGACCTAATAATAGCCAGAATCTTAAAAGAGCTACCAGAAAAGGCAATAAAGCTCGTTAACTACATGATAAACGCAATATTTTGATTACAAACGTTCCCAGAACAGCTGCACAAACTGTAATGATACTGAAGCCTGGAAAAATACAGAGGAAGTCATTTCATACCCACCCATCAGCTTGATATCCGTCGTATCTAAAGTTTTTTTAAAGATATTGCTGCAAAAGGTTAAATTAATTTTTTTCAGGAAGGGCGTGGTACTATAGAACGAGTACATATAGTATCCACAAATATTAGTCACGACCTACATATAAAATAGTACTGCCAATCAGTATTCTTGGATGTTAGCCAGGATTTTGAAAAAGCTTGGCATACTGGGTAGTTATACAAAATTTGTAATTTAAAGAATTAGAACCATTAGGGCAGCATTATAAGTCTTGTACTATACCTTCCATATATAGCGGACTTGATAACAACGTATGCAGATGACACTGACATCACACAACGATCCAAAAACAGCATAACTGATAGTCCAGAGAAATCCAAAAAATCGAAAAACGGCTTAAACTATGGAGGATGCATGTAAATGAAATTAAATCGGTTCAAGTAACTTTTATTATATCTACTAGTTATACTGAATACTACATCCAAGCATAAACAAGACAGTGTAAAGTAGTTAGGGATTCACCCAGATAGATAAACGCCTGACTTGAAAAACTCACATAGTAAAAAATATTTCAAATTAGATCAAAATATACTGGATGATAGGAAAAAATCTTAGTTATTATTACAAAACAGAATACTTCTATATAAAAAAATAATAAAACCAACCTGGACTTATGGAATCCAAATTTGGGGATTTGATGTCTACCCTAACCTAGAAATATTGCAAAAATTTAAAAATAAAGTAATAAGTACGTTTTCTTTTACAAAACACACCCATCGCTACAATCAAGAAAGAAACTCAACGTACCACCACCAATTACTAAGCTAAAACTTAGTACGCACCCTAATGATTTAGGCATTGTGCTTCTAGAAAAGCATTACGACAAAAGACTCAAAAGCTCCTATCCGCTAGATTTGGTTAACAAAGTAAAATAAGATTAGCAGCTTTTAGGGTATTTTCTAGGTCTAGGTTTATTTTTCGACCTGATGTAATTACATTTTCTTATAGTGTAAAGGAATAATTCTAAATGGAATTACTTTCTTATGTCACATGTTAATTAAAAAAAATTGCTGAATGTTAATATTTAACAACATGTGAAAAAATAATAATTCCACTACTAAGAAACTCGGTATCTTGAGTGTAAAAAGAAAATACTTCGGGATTTAATTTGTGCTTTTTATGGAATCTACAACCACCTAAATGTTCCCTTAGTTGGGAAAATAATTAGAATTTGGTCGGTACCAAGTACTGAGTATAGGTATGAGACTGAAGGTGTTCTTGCATCTTCCAAGTTGAACGTAAGTGTGCCTTGTAGATAAGAAAAACGTTTTAGTTTTATTTGAAAACCCTCGTCGACAACTACCAGTCTGGAGATCTTCCAGTCTTACCTTTTAACATGTAGCCAATCGTAAAAATATCTCATATCCAAAATACAATTGCAAGATTATGCCAAACAAAAATAAAGTTTCTAGTTTATTCGGGACGAGTTCACCTGGACTTCACTGACGCTAGCCATGTCTCTTTACTAGCCCCAATCCTTTTAAAAGAAGACAATTTTTTATTTGCATAACACACTAAGAAATGAAAATCTGAGCCGGAACGTTGCGTTTTGAGTTTGTTTGTGAGATGCCGTGACACTCAATAACTACTTACTTAGCAAAAACCCAGCACAAATTCAAGCAATTGCTACTCTGCCGTAATTCATTGCATTCCTTCATGCACATATCGGTTCTCCGTCTAAGAATGCACTTACTTCGTCATCAACATTTGCTCATCTTTTCATAAACATTTGCCTCCAACACTGCACCATTCGCACTGACTTATCCACAACTCCATGCACATACATCACATCGTAAAATGAATTTCACCAGTAAGTTTATTCTGGGCTCTTAAAAGGCGAATAACAGTACACACTTCACTAGCGCTATACGTTCGTAGCTCTATATTTACTGACGAGCCACATTGCTCGGTAAGCTAGGTTTGCAATAAAATTTATACGATATTGCGAGAAGTTCAAACTGTTTACGTTTCGCTATTTTTATGTCGTTGTGTTTATACCCAACAGGGGATAAAATAGCTAAACTTACTTTAAAGATAATCTTCTTCATTCATTACTAGTCCCTCTTTTATACTACTTTTAGACTCATCAATACAAAAGTTACGTTAAAAAATAATTAAAAATGTCTAATAAAGGCATTTTATATATCTCTTTCTAAAACTGAAGTTCGTTAAATTTGACACTTTCTGGACTTTAGTATTTTTTAATGTGGTATGCAGTTGCGCCTTGTTAAAATTAGATATGATTGTATTTGTACTAATGAAATTACTTGTTGTGTTACAAAAAAGTGAGTTTTTAAGAATAATTGTGTGTTAATAAATTTAACAATAAATTAAATTTTTACTTCTTCAGATGTGTAAATATAGTGTAATAAAAAATAGGATTTATTGATAAAAATTGTTCCCAAAACCGGTAACAATTTTGTTGAAGCCTAATCAACAAATTTATTAAATATGTTATTGAGCTTTAAGTGAGCATTTATTTAAACCCCTATATATCGTCATCCCCACCTGTACAAGTGACTGAAATTACACCCTATTAGATAAAGAGCATAGGGTGGGAGTATAATCTGATACCAGTTGTGCCAAAGTAACGAGCCATAGAGACGATCCTAGTCCCTAGTCCATTTTGGAAACCAAATCTATTCTGATTAATTTTTTCTTAGATTTTCTGATACATTCTGTTGTATATTGTCCTCGAAAATACCTTACTTTATGGCGCTAATAGATCGAAAGATGTTCCATTTATTTGCTTAGGCTTTTTCGTCATCGTAATAAATGTAGATTTGAACCAATGAGTTGGTACAGTTTTGATGTTTTATATATAGTGTTGAGAAAACTTATCAATGCCTCTATTCTATTTTATTCAAGTAACTTTAGTATTTCGCTGCTTACTTGATAGGGTCCAGTTTCTTTTCCGTTTTTTGTTTGATGAATTGCGTTAATTACTTCTTCCTTGTTGATTGATGATCTCGTCATAGCATCTGTTGGGTTGTAATCAGATCTACTATCCTCGAATAATTCTGAGATGTATTCTGTCTATCTTTTAAGTTGTTCTGTGGTATATAATAATAGTTCTTTATAATAGACCACAAGGGTAGTAACGTGACTGGCGCTACGTACCGATCGCCTATTATTACTTCAGAGTTTGATCTCCAGGTATTCATATATTGCAGCCTGAGTCGAGCTGGACCGTAAAAATGCCAGCGATCGAATTGGCGAGAGCGGGATTCGAACCCGCATCTCTAGGTTTTGTAGTCTAGCGACCTATCTACTAGACCACTACGGCTCTGTTCTGTGGTATCTATAATTATATTACTATTACGGTCTTCTCATTTATCTAGTGTTGTTCGTTTAATATAGTTTTTTTTTATACAGCCGTTGAAGTCCAGTGTGAAACGTAGGCCCCACTTGAATTTTGTAGTTTTGCAATTCAATGGGGATTTGGCAATTAAACGCCACGCTAGCTGGGCGGGTTAGCGAGTAGATAGGGTAGAAAGTACTTCACGACCTCCAAACGTGTTTGTATGTCGGTTGGAAACCATTAGATGTTTGCCATTGCCGCGGTTCAAACCTGGGACCGCCGCATGCCAGTGTATGTTAGCAGGCGGAGGCCGTTTACTCCTTTTAATTTTTTAGATGGATGGAATAGATCATGTTTTATATCATACTGTTCAATTTCTGTGTATTTTTTAGCATTTCAAATTGATTTTACTTTTCTTATTTTTCTAAGAATTTTGTTGTTGATCTCCTTGTATTCCATACGATCGTTCATAAGATTTAGAATACTTTTGGTCACCCAATTCTGTTTCTTTTCACTTATTTTTTCCTTTAAATTGTTTTTTGTGTCTATCAGTGTATTCTTGAATCTGTTCTATGTTCTATGACGATGCAGGATCCTATTGACACAAAAAAGGGAAACTTAAATATAAACATTTAGAGGAAAATAGGATGGCAATTAATATAGGGAAAACAAATGCACTGCATCCCATAGAAAAGGAGAATTAGAAAAAAAAGATTTACAAATAAATGGGCAACAACCACAAAATGAGCATAAATGTGAGGATCTGGGAATACCGATCAGTAAAGATGGAAGAATGGGTCAAAAATTTAAAAATTGAATAAGCAAAGGAAATCGATTTTAATATCAAATAGAAAAAAATAACTTAGCATAAAAACAAAATTTACCCCTATGAAGTAATGTATATTCCAACACTATTACGCACAGCTGAAACATTGGCGCTTAAAGATAAATAGAAATCCAGGATAAGATCTGCAGAAATGAAATACTTAAGACGAGTAGTGAGCATGACAAGAGGGACAGAGTGAGTGATGTAAGTATACGGGAAGAATTATAACACATATTTTAGTAGAATATATAAAATTAATTGCAATCGCTTGAGAACTTGAAACGAAAATTCTAACCCAAGGGTTAGAGGAAGATCTAGACTGAAATGGAAAGAGAACATCCAAACAGAACCCAGAAAAAGACTACAGATCTTGGCACAAATACAAATTCTTGTAAAGGACAGAAAGAAATTTGAACAATAGCTCAAATTCCTAATACTGTGAAGTACAATGGGAGAAATGAATAATTTAAAAAGAAATCCTAAGTCGTTTGGCAGCAGCTATCAGAATGTGTGACACTTTACGATTTTTTAAAACACCATTTAACTGTTTGTGCAATAAATATTATTTTGCATATCGTTAAAGTTGACTTTTGTGCTTATTTTAGATTTAAGGCCAGCAACCACTTTGTGTTTACTCATCTCGTTAGCATACGCTGATTCAAAATTTTTGGGTTGTTTTTCTTTTATTTTGTAACTTGCATTATGATTTATCGATTCAAATAACAAATAAACCACGAAAAATGTAACACCAAAACATAAATAGCTTGTTCACTACAGAAAGTTATAAAAAGGAAAGACTGCAACTAGAACTTGCAAAAAAAGGAAAACAAATTTAACATTTTTTTATTTCATCTACGGGTTAATATATTTCCCATATAAACGCATCTGAAAATATGTGCGTCGGAAGAATCATTTGTTGTATTAGTCAAAATTCTCAAGCTAATTTATTTTTACATGCCTCGCGATTCCCTCACTCTTGCTGCAGTAACAGCTTCTATACGACGCGACATAAAAATACAAAAGAATATCAGTCTTTGCAGCTTTAACATGTAGCCAAAGCTCATTAATTTTAGCAGCTTAAAGTGCATAAAATGCAACTTACAATCATAAAAAACTTAAAATCATTCGTCTTGTGTGTTTGATTAAAAACAAATCTAAAGAACATGCTAACTAAGGAAGTAAATGTTGGCTCAAACTAAACGCCTTTTTTATTTTTAGGTCTGCAACTCATCTACAATTCTTTCTATTAATAAAATATAGAACCTAAGCGAAAGAATAGATAGTTATTATTGTTAAAATCATTGCTAATTCGGTAAATATTTTGCGGAAAAAGTACGCAACCCCCGTGAAATTTTTAGTGTCATGAAATAGATACTTAGTTTAGTTCAACTCTGCGAATTCACAAACAACTAATATTGTCGCATTTGTGTAAATCACAAAAAGCAACTGCACCCCAGCGATTTATTCCTTGGTATAGATTGTATAAATGACGATCGTTACCGTTATATGACAATTCAGTTTATTGGCGAAAACTGCTTAACATGGAGCTGGAACAAATGTGGTTTTAGTAAGACAACTCCACCTACCACACAGCTCGAGCAATAATTGATTTACTAGACCAACACTTTTTTGGATAGTAAAGCTTGTGACTTGCGATTTAACACAGCTTTTGTTTAATTATTTGAAATCCAAGGTCTACGCCACAAACCGTTGACAACATCAAGAACCAAATCCGACATATTATCGGCGAAATACTACTTCAGGATTGATTTGAAAATATGATAAAACGACTAGCTACAAAATATAGTGACTAACATTAATTATTTCGGATATTTGAATAAAAATCATCGCGATCTAAAACTAATGGTTTTCTAAATAATGATTTCGAGTGTTGGACCAGTATATCATTGACTCAGAGTACCTTTAGTAACTTGGTGTCCAAACATGTATTTGGAAAGTTAGAATATTGTAAACAAAACCGAAATTTACTGTAGAATACAATATCTAACCATTCTTATTTACATGGCATTCATTCAAGGCGCCATGTGAATTAAAAACATCTGTGAGCAGTAATCAACATAAATATCTATTTGATTCAAACGATTTTAATGGTTCAAATAGGCAGTTGAGCAATAGCCCTAATGTGGCGATGTGGTCCACGATTGCTCTATCATAGGGCTACAGTCGTTCTTAGCTTTCTTAGCTCGTAAAACTGTAGCAACTTCTTGATTAACATAAACCCAATTTCTCAAAGCGATTAATCACATTCATCAAATTGTATCAAACTGTCTAAACATACTCATACCTATTTTTATTTATATGCTTCATTGGAAGAATATTACGTAACATAAATTTCTCAAAGTAACAATAAACAATTGCTATACAAAAACATACATTGGTATCTAGATTTACCAACAAAAAATATCAATTAAATTAAGTAGTCAAAATTCGAAAATGTTATTTCAAAGAATCTAGAAAGAAGTCACCTACTGATAAAAAAAAAGAATTTTAATCAAAAGGTCAAAAGGCTGGAGACACTCACTGTGGAAGCGGATGCTCTGCTGCAGGAATCGGCTCACCTGATGCGGTAATTAGGGGGAATCGAGGAAGAGGAAAGAAGGGTGTGGAAAAAAAGTTACCCCAATCTTCGCTGCGGGGCCGATCGGAAGCGTCTTTCCTGATGTGGGTCTTTCAGTTGGTCGTGTCCGAGGTTTACAACAGGGTTTCTCGCCGGGTCAAAATACAAAATAAAACGGACCGAGTTTCAACTCTCGTACACGCAATCGGTCGACAACAAACGACCTCCGGGATATAGAAACTCCTGTCACCAATCAAACACGCCGGCGAACTCTCAGTCAAAACGGTTTCATACACACGGAAAAATTAAAGCCGATATGGCAAATCTAAATTTGCAAAATTAATAAACACACTACGACTAAATTCTGTTAGGCAAAGAGTACAATAAATAAATATAAATTGATACCAGGCATTATAAACAACAGTCTAAAAGTATTTATTTACAAAACACTCTAAATTTTCGCTACATTTGACAAAGATTTGGGTATTACATTATTTAAAGTATTTACAAAGAATTTATGTTCGAAAAAACATTTTTTTCTTTTTAATAGAAGACGTTAGGATGGCTGCAAATTTCGCTACCAGAGCATTAGAAAAATATGATATAAAAGTAATCTGAGTCACACTATCAACCATGCAAAATTTTCAAACTCAAACTATAAACGTAAGTTTCTATACCGGGAATCACATGGCGCCACGAAATTAACATCTCAAAAGACGTCACAAAACAATTATCGATTCTTTTCTGCAGAGGCGCCGTCCCGGAAGCATTATTCATGTGCGGGCAGGTTACGTGCGAATGTTCAGGTGCAGCGTCAAATCGGTGATTTAGCGGCGCCAAAGTTCCGGAATAACAAACTGCATAATAGAAAAATGCGTATAGCTAATCAATCAATGATGCTATTTTAAAACTTCGACCACAGCCACAACAGACGACGAACCGTGACCTTCGAGGCTGAAGCGAAGTGAACGGTGTGCAAGTTGCATTCAAATTGTAAGATATCATTTTCCTTTTGTAAACACCAAGGTGGGAGAAGTTTTAAAAGATGTAGACATTTATTAAAAGATACCTGATAGATTGCCTGCAGATAAATTATGAATAATGTAAGCTACTGTCTTATCATGTAAAATCCAAAAAAACTGCTTAATGACGAGAAAAATATTTTCGGCGAAAAATGTATGTAAACGCGACTAAACGGGACTACTGCTCTTCCGGCTGCAACCCGCAGCCGATTCTTCTTAAGGCTCATTCCATTGAAAGTGTGAAAATAAAATATATATTAAAAGTAATTTTGCTAATTTATCTTCAGTCATCGATTGTGATAGTAGAACCGTTCTTACATTTTTAACTTTGTAATATATTTGTAAAAATTCCAATAAGTTTTCATTTTGATGATGCTTTTATATAACAGTAATTTGTTTGACAATGAGAGTTGGGAGCGTCTGTCAAGGAGCCAGTGCATTTGTTTAATTTTAAGGTCTATTTGTTTTCGTTTGGCTTTGATGCGAGTGATCCAGGTGAGCTTATGGTCTAGGTGTAGTCCAAGATATTTGATGTCCGTCTTCTGAGGTATCGGAGTACTGTTGATGTTGTTTAGTGGGCTTGCAATGCGTCTATTTGTGAAAGTGATTTGCGAGGATTTGTCGTTATTGACTGTAATTCTCCATTTGTTGAACCAGTTTTGCAAGATGTCTAAGTGTGTTTGTAGATGGGCTGCTGCAGTTATTGGGTTTTCGTCTATTGAGAGGATAGCTGTATCATCGGCAAACATTGCAAGTACAGTATCGTCAGTTGAAGGGGTGTCGGAAGGATATAGGAGATACAGCAGCGGTCCCAGTACGCTACCTTGCGGTACTCCAGATGTAATTTCGTGGTATTCGGAAGTTGTGTTATTTACTTTAACTTGAAAAGTCCTCTGGGTTGGATATGATTTTAGTATGAGGTACAGCTGATTTGGAAAATAGAGTTTTATTTTGTATAACAGACCCGTGTGTCATACTTTGTCGAAAACCTGTTTTAGGTCTAGGCATACAGTTATGCAGGCGCGCTTGGTTTCTAGAGTCTCCATAATGCTGTTAACTATTTGGTGTCCTTGGTGGATAGTAGAATGATGCTGCCGGAAGCCAAACTGGTAATTTGGGAGAATTTCATGTAGGTCGACAGTTTCATGGATTCTCGTGAGGGGCAGTTTTTCGGATATTTTTGACATGAGTGGTAAAAGGCTGATGGGTCGTAGGAGGAGGGTTGCGTAGGAGGTTTGCCAGGTTTAATAACGGTAATGATTATAGCATGTTTCCACTGAGTGGGGAAGTGGCAGAGTCGTAGAATGCTGTTGTAAATGGTTGTAAGTAACACTAGGGCTTTTCTGGGGAGGTTTTGCAATACATCTCCTACGATTAGGTCGTAACCAGGTGCTTTACGTGGGTTTGTTAATTTAATTTGCTGTCTTACTTCGGCTGGTGAGAATGGTCTCAGAGGTAAAGACATTTGGCAGGGCGCGTCAAGGAATGCGGAAATGTCGGTGTCATCGTTGTTTCCTATCGGTTGTGGCGATGAGAACACAGTACCAAGATGGTCTGCCAATGAATCAGCTTTTTGATTGGAGGTACCGGTGCTATTGGTCTTTTAAATTTTTTTGTTGCCTTCCATATCGTATGATCAATAGGTGAAAGATTCGTGATGTAATGCTGAAAGATGTCGTTCCGGGCTTTTACTAGTTCAGTGTGGAGTTGATGAGTAAGTCTATTATATATGGTCTTGTCTGGCCTTTGTTTAGTTCGTTGTCATTTTTTTCGTGCCTTGCGTTTTTTCGTGACGAGGTGCCTTATATGACGAGGGATATTAATATCTGCTGAGCAGATGTTTGTTTCACTGGGTGTTGCTTGCCATGCCGCATTTTGTATCATTGTAGTTAAATATTGGGTTGCTTCGTCTAGGTCATAGGCGTCCTTAATTCGGATAGTTAGATTAATCTCGTGATCCAGTGTGTTTTTGAAGAGGTCCCAGTTGGTGTTTTTGTTGCAGAGTTTTGGAGATGGTTCTCTGGTAATAATGGATGTGCTTAAGGTAATTAGAATGGGAGTATGATCTGAGGACAGGTCATAGTTAGATTCCACTTTGGTGTATGTGTTTGCTATGCCGCGGGAAATAGCGAAATCTAATAAGTCGGGGATTTTATTTGTATCTGTAGGCCAATAGGTGGGTTCTCCGGTTGATATGTAGTTGCAGTTATGATTTTGTATTGCTCTCAGTAGGTTACGCCCTTTCGTATTGGTTAGTCTTGAGCCCTAGGCCACATTCTTGGCGTTCCAATCTCCTCCAATGAAGAATCTCGCGTCAAGGGATTTTAGCAGATCTGCGTATTCTTCAGTTGAGATAGCATGTCGTGGTGGACTGTATACTGCTGCTATGATCAATGGGTAGAGTAGAACTTGAATCTTTATACTAGAGCTTTGAATTTTGTCGGTTTGAAAGGAGTTCCATTCATGGTGGGAGATTGAGTTTTTGATAATTACCGTTGATCCGCCATGTGCTGTGCCATCAGGGTGGTAGGAAAGGTATACAGAATAGTGCGGTATTTTTATAACTGTTCTGGCTGTTGCGTGGGTTTCGGAGACGAGTAACACATCTATATCCTGTAATTGCAGAAAACAGTTGATCTCGGGTATATGGTTTGATAAGCCATTGGCGTTCCAGAGAGCTATACGGAGGTGGTTGATCATTTTTAAGCTAATTTGTTTATAACAGTGGAAAGCATGTTTAAAACCATGCTGTTTTGGCTGATAAGCTGCGAAAACATTGCTTTAAATTCCGTTAGGAAGCTAGAGAACAATTGGTTGATGTTATTCTGCTGTTCATTGAAGGTATGAATAGGGGGTCTTCTGTCGGGTGGTTGCAGGGAGAGAGGTCTGTGGTAAGGATGATGCATAGCTTTTGGATTTTGTTTGGCGTGGAAGTGGTGGGAATTCGGATATATTTGGTGGCAACTGGTACGTTCTGGATTTGTTTGTGATTCCTCTGAGTGTTGGGTTTTTGGCTCTTTTGATGTCTTGATATACTGAACATCCCTTGTAATTGGCTGGGTGTTGTCCATTACATAAGGCACAAGTGGCTGGAGTATTGGTTTTTTTTGCAGGACTGAGTTTCGTGGTTACCGCTACATTTGACACAGACAAATGGTTTATTACAGTAAGTTTTCGTATGGCCATACTCTTGACAGCGGGTGCACTGAGGTATGGTTTGTGTCTTCCTGGGGGGGGGGGTTCAACCGTGATATTCATATTACTTAGATGTTGAACGTTGAACATGGACTTATTATTTTCTTTATGTTCTAGGTCTACCATGAACAGTGACAATGGTTGTTTGGTTACTCTGTGACGTATGTTTCTAATATTGCGTATTGTGTGACCAAGATTCTCAAGTTCTTTTGTTATTTCTGAAACTAGTATGGAGTGGTGAAGATTTCGAATGGCTATCCTGAATGCGCGTTCTTCTTTTAATTGGTAGGTGTGATGAAATATATTTTCATCTTTAAGGTGTTTGGTGAGTTTTCTGTACGAGTCTATTGTGCTGGTGTTTATTTTAATTTTATCGTTTGATAAAGTTGTTGTGTGGTATTGTTCTTTTTCCAGGATTTTAGTAATATTTTTAATCATTTCATTATAATTGTTTACTCCATGGATATAAATAGGCGGAGGCTTCGCCATTCTAGGACTTTCATTATTCTTAGGTGTTTGCTCTTGGCAAGCGTTTTCGGGTTGAGTTTGTGAGAGGATCTCGTATCTGTTTGATATGCTCGTAGGAATGGGTTGTTGACGATTAAAGATTGTATTAGAGTTGGTTATTTTCCGTTTTTTGATTTTTTGCCATTCCTGTTTCGTATTTGTCGAGGTACCTTCCGTGTTGTTGGAGCTGTTAGTATCTGAATCAGAGTCTTCGATTAAATCTGCATTTACACGTGAATCGCGGCCTTCGTGATTGAAATCATTGTTGGTGGCATTCATTATTTGTTGGTTTATTCCATTTTGTGCAGTTTGAGAAAAGGACAGTGGTTGCGGATTGAATGAAAAAGGAGATGACTGGTATGCTTGACAATTGGTAGAATATCTGGGTTGTGGACCAGATTGGCTGTAGGTGTTTTGTTGTTGAGTAAATTGATATTCTTGTATACTAGGGATATTGAACGTGAAACCGTAATTTTCAGGGGTGCTGGGGCTCCCGGAGGCCTAGTCGCTTTCTGCTTGTTACGCGCTGGCTCTTGATCGTACACTAAGGGTAAAGCCCCAGCCGTGATTTGATAATAGATCGAAAATAAAATTGCTCATACCACAGTCCTAAGCGAGTCCTCTAACGATGTCTCGTCGGCCTAGTCAGACATATCCTTGTCCGTCTTCAGCTTATTGGATAGTTTTATGGCGTCATGGATGGTTGAACGCAGGGCATCAAGCCGTTTCTTGATGTCTGCAGGGCGGTCACCCGACTTGAACCTCTCGAGAATTGCGGATCTCCATTTACTAGGCGGTATCATTATCTCAAAAAACAAGATAAAGACGTTAAAATGATCATCATTACCAATCAACCATGTTTACATGAAGAAACGTTCACGAACACGTTTGTCCTGGTAATTATTTTGTACCTTGAACATAAGTATTGCAACAAGATAACAAAGATGATACTGTGCAAAATCAAATATATTTTATATTAAAAAATTGAAGACTTAAAACTTCTTGAGTACCTGCGTTCATTCGAACAAGGGGTAATAATGGCGGTCGTCTCAGGTGCGGCGCTTGCCACATCGCCCCGCATCAGAGATGGTGCGCGACGACCGGGCAGAGAGAGCGAACATACGAGAGCCTTAACCTCTCAATTCGCAGGCCGTGCTCCCACGCGGGGCGTAGAGCCTTACCATTACCATTATTGTTGTTATTGTATTAATAATCAAAAAAGGAAAATTAAATAAAACTAAATGAAAAATTTAGCTTAAGATACTATTGTATGAGAAAATATAGAACGTCAGCAGCTCCTGGGTTAAAACTATATATAACACAAAATTAAAACTCCGATACTGACCAAATTTCATGTACAACTAATTAAATTATGAAATGACGATGGAATCAAAAGTCTTAAAAAAATTTTAATTGTATTTATCGAACGATAACTTTTAAACTCTTGCCAAATAAATATAATATATTTAAATACTCAGACTTTATATTAATCAGCCTGGCAAGTTATATCTTTACACAATTTTTAAAAATAACATATAATAGGGTATAAAGAATACGAGAACACCTTGGCCAAATACAGTTTTGCTTCCGATATAGTTTAGAATCGAAAAAATATTTTGTGTTAAGGTGTTATCACAGATATTACTGGAATAATGAAAAAAAAACTATATGTATGCTTTATTGATATTTAGGAAACATTAAGTAGAATTTAGCACACTAAACTAATTAAATATTTGGCTAACATTAAAAAATAATAAAAGCAAAATTATATAAAGATAAAATACAAAATTAAGAACAGAACCAGGTAATGGCGGAATAAACATTGAAATAATAAAAGGTATGGATCCTATAGAAAGAAAAATGCTTTTGAATACAATTATAAAAAAGAGAAGAACACCAACAGACTGGAGACTACCGATAATCCGGCCAAGTTTTAAGAAAGTAGACTAAATGCAAAAATTATAGAGACATTGCTCTATTGAGTGAAATGAGAAATTTTACAAAAGTTTACTCAGAGACAAAGAATTACTAATATACAATTTACAGTGTATTATCGGTAATATTACTTATGTTGCACTAGTACAGAACCCTGACTGCTTTGCTGCGTGATATTTTAGCAACTCAAAACTGGTTCTAGAACCTACGCGAAACCTCTAGTAAACAACTGAAAATTTCAACATTGTTCAAGTCCTTGCACGTGCGCGGCTGCGTTTATGGAAGGTCCGTCGCTCGACTGTGACTGAAAATTTATTACCATATGTTAACTGAATGTAAGCATTCAAACATACACAATTATTATTTTATGAATTTTATTTTTAAATTACAAACCATTAGGTTCTGTGTGCCATAGGTTTGCTACCTCATAACTTTATCAGCACATAATACTCCATCACTATCACAACGGAATTATCAGTGGCTGTGAAAATGTAACATAGGACTCCATGTTTTGCATCACTCCTTGTAATTATTTTATTCTCAAAATAAATATAATTACAGAAAAAACATATTGCAAAGACGTCTTACCTTTGGAACAGTAAGTAGTAAACGACATGATTTTTACCTAAATAAAAATAGATTCAGATGAATCTTTGTAGTCCATTACTTAATGCGTTATGTGTATTATCTGTACTTTAAATTTGAAGTTAATAAAATTGTCAGCACTCACATGTGGATAACATAATTCTTGGCTCTTTTTCATTTGATGATAGCATCCATTTAAATTCATATACTGTCTCGACTTACACTCATAGTATATCGTCATCTGACAGCTTTATAACGCACTGCAAGAGGTGCTTATTTTTCCTGTACAACCCAAAATTTAATAGTGAAAGTAATGTTGATCAACAAGCAACAATTTAACACAAAAGAAGTATTTATTAAGCCCGGAAAATGATGTTTGCGACTTTAAAAAAGATATTACTTCATAAATTTCTGCAAGCAGTGGTTTCAGCAGTTTTTTTATTTAATTTATTTATCGATAATATGTCTTTCAGAGACATACATTAGGCGATTTGACAATAATGTATACATACAAAAATAACATAAACATGTGAGAAACAAACCAATGAGAGTTTATATTCAGTAACTTAGTAGTTTTGTAGTCCTAAATTTACACTATACTCATTATTTATACAATACGCACTATATATTGCCGCACAAATCGGTATAGAAGAACGGAAAGTTTTATTCATTTCAGTTAAGCTAGTCTTCGTCTTTCTCTAGGAAGCTTTCTATTAGCACGTTTGTATGTATACTAAAGCGAGTAGCATAACGGATACTATATTCCTGTATTTTGTCTGTGATTGAGGGGATGTCTAGATGACGTTGGATAACATCGTTTGGAATAAACCATAGACCGTAAAACTTTGGATTGAAAGCACCTTAAAATATCAGTATTGGAGTTGCTTGCTGTTCACTAGAGTGAAATTCTGTAACTTCATATTGGTTTTATAGTGGCTTTATAAAGTAAAATTTTGTTGTTAATGGGCACTTGAGACTTTTGGCCTAAAAGCTAATACATATTTTAAATATTAAGACTCATATGTTTCCTCTTCGTGAAAATATGCCTTTTTCAAGTCAAGCGTCTGTTTAAGTAAAGTCCTAAGTATTTTACAACTTCGTCTTGCTCGTGTGCTCATAAACAGTACAGCAGGGCAGGTACCTCTTCTTAGAGCAAAAGTCACATGCACCAAGTTTTCTTAATTTACTTTTATCAGCCATTTATTGAACGAAGATTCTAACTTTTGCAAATAGTCCTGTAGATATTCACTTGCCATATAGGATTTAAGATGGAAAAAGGTACCGCAGATTCGTCTGCAAATTTTGCCACCCTAGTGGAAGGTAGGAAGATAAGCCGTAAAAAGCAGCACACTGCCCTGAGGTACACCTCCATGTACTGGAAATAGGGGTATGCAACTATCTCCATATTTGACGAGAAAATGACTGTCTGTTAACTATGACTTGAGGATTTTGAAATAAGCCGATGTTAGGGTTCTTTCATTCTGAATAGAAAACCTTGATGCCTTTATGCGACATCTATGAAGATGGCCCAGCGTTTTGTCGTTAAAGTTTTTTATAATTCTGTCGACTATGCGGCAAACTGATGATCAAATATGAACTTATTATTTAAGATGAGAGATAATAATTTCCTTAACAGCAATTCTTCGAAAACCTTGGACAAGAGAGGCAGTCTGTACGAAGATAGGTTAGTAAGTGGTTTTCTAGGCTTTTGGATTCGGATCATTTCAGCGACTTTCCATTGTTCTAGAAACACAAATTCTTTTTCCGACAATTCTCTCAACACTGTTGCTGTAATTAGGTCGTAACCGGGTGACTTTCTTAGTTTTAGTTGTGTGGTAAGCATGGCCTGAACTTGTGTGTGTTTGATCTTCTAGATTGGTGAGCACACTTGAAACGGTGCTTGTACGTATCGTTGGATTTCTTGTTCTTCTTCGAGCGTGATTTTAGAATCTAATGGTGTAAAAACAGCTTCCAAATGGTTGGCAAATACAAGAGCCTTTTCTTTGCTACTTTTCGCTTAAGTATTATTTGGAATATTTCTGTGGTTCTTTTAATCTTTCTGTCGCCCTCCAGAGAGAGTATTTTGTAGCTTCTGTTGGAGATAAATGCTGTAGATAGAAGTTATTTTAGTTCCGACGTTTTAGGATTAAGTTTCCTTTTATTAAGAAAGTGCCTGGTAGTTTGTCATTTTCTTCGCAGTTTACGTTTTTTGATGATCTTTTTCTTTACTACAATATAGGTCAATCTATATATATCTAAATAGTTCTGCAGCAGTAAATAAGTCTTTTTTTTTTGTTTTTAGAGGTAGGTCGAGCGGTGAAGTTTCGTCAATTAACTTTTTGAAAAAATTTTAGTCCGTGTATCTGTTGCAGAGACTAGGGAGCTTCGAATTGAGGATCGCAAGTGTTCCCATAGTTAGTAGAATCGCCGAGTGCGAGCCAGTAAGATCGAGACAAGATGCGACAATAAAGTAGTTTGGATTTACTCCCTTTATGATACTGAAGTCAAGTAGATCTGGCATTTTTGCTAGGTTCAATAGCGATTTTGTTTAAGGGGACATTCCAATCTGACGGGTTGAAAAAAATCGAAATTTTTTTTGACATTTTTCGATAGTTTTTACCCATAACATTGGTATCCTACAATTGGTTTAGGTAATTCCCGCCTTGTTGACCAGTTATAACACTCTAAAAGAGAGGCTCAAAACTGCGCGCACTCGAGTTTCGGAACAGGTATACGGATGAAACATTCGAGCAGCTATTCCGTGTTTATATCTACATCTATTCTTACAGGTATACAGTAGAGACGTCCTTTTTCATGATTTAAGGTTTTGTGAAACGACCAGTATTATTTGAGATTTCGTCGTGGAAAGAGCGTTGTTTTTTCAGAACTTGGATAAGTAAAAAGGGATAAGAAGCAGCGTAGATCATCTTCCTAGTTATCATGCTAGAAAAAGAAAATTCCATGGAAATCAACATTCAGATTATACTAGAACTGATTTTGCTAGTACATCAGCAAATAAATTGAAAGAGAGTCAAGATGACAGGTTTGCTGTGAGTGAAAGCGACCCTGCCACTTACTGTTTTCTCCAGTTCGCTCTTGTTTTCATCACTCCAAGCTATCGTGAAATGTCGAGAATGTGATTTAAACATTACTTTTACGAAATATGGTCAACAAGGACTTGGTTTTAACATCAAATTAGTTTGCCAGTGCGCAGATAGATTCATAGATTCGTGCCATATGATTTTTTATCTTGAAAAACTTTAAACGCGTTTTACTCAAAACGACATTTTTGCACCTGGTGCAGGTGATTTCTCAAAAACCACCATGCGTATCGACTTCAAATTTTAACACGACATTCATTACTATCACGGCTATGGCCCGAACCTCCAACTTGTTGATATTTTGATTTTAACTTATCATTGCACCTGATTTATGATGCAAAAATACGTGTTTTTGTTTACACTTTTGCAAGAAATGCCGCCATTTTGTTAATTTTTGATAAAATAAAAAAGTGGAGGTTCGGGCCATAGGGGCAATGACATAGATTAAGAAACTTCTTAGATTTTCTGTTTAAAATCACCAGGTGGGCCAGAATCACCTGCACCAGCAGAAAAAACAAAGAAATATTTTTCATGACCAAAAAAAAATTTTGTTTCCACTCTGCTTGATCATACCTTTAAGGGAAAAAAAGTTTGTCCAATTATTTTCAATAGTTCCCGAGAAAAAAATTGATGAAATATGCCTTTTTTGACGTTCACATTGGAATGTCCCCTTAAAAACATGAATCTAACTAACAGCAGTTTAAAAGCAGAAATTTTAACCTGCATGATACCGAATGTCCTAACCAGACAAAAAGCATACATACACCTAGCATAGCTATTCAATTCTCGTTTGACTACATCTTTGTTGAATATATATAGAGTTGGTAAAAAGAATATTAGAAATCATTGGATTTTGAAAATTACAGGTGGAATCCAAACAAAACCTGAATTTGCTCACAAAATGAATAAAGTACTTTAAATTTTTTAATGAACTTTGCCTAAAGGTAAGCAAGTACAATTACAATAATTCTATGCAAATTATAATGTTAAAAGATTACAGATATGCATGTTTATTATTAACAATAAGAAAGTTAACAAAGCAATCAACGAGTATAAGTGGCATTGAATATGTAATAAACTACAATCCGAAACTGCTTGTTGGGAAAGTAAGAAAAGCAACAAAGAAAGTGTTTGCTTGTTTATGATTATTATGTTATATTACCATATATTTTCAGATGTTGAATTTTATACTTATGTTAGTAAAGAATCAGGTTATGACTTTTCAGTATTACTTCATATAACTAGCTGTACAGTCTGTATAAGCTCGAACAGCAGTTTATTTGTTTAACTGTAGAATTGTCAAATCTAAAAGATTTAAAAAAAACGTTAGGTTTTCGTTCTTTTTCTCTAATTTTGTATGTAGGGGGGCCCGTTAATCAGTTCTTTTGAAGTGATTAACTTAATGGCAACTAACAGTCAGTTAAAACCCAAAAAAATTGTATGCAATCGAAATACCTAGTAACAGACCTTACACACATTATTACTACGTCGTATGTCAATTTCTTTGTTAACTGCTATAAGTCTTTTATAAATCTATCAACAGACACATTGGTAATTTAAACATTTTAAGATATTTGTATAACCGACTATATGATATGTTTCAGCTATTAAAATGCCAAACGTTGCAAATTATTAGGCGCAATGTAATGCGTGTTAATGGCGCACTGGGCGCAAAAAGTCATAGCAATAAGAGAAAAAAACAAATATTTTGCTTTAGGACAATACGCAGTTATACACCGCCAGAATGACTGAAAACAAAAACTGATCTATGTTTGAAGATTTTATCACACCAAGAGATTAGCGTATTTTCAAGTTCATGCAATATCACCTGCTTGAAGATGTCCAGAAAAGTTTGATTAAAGAATTTTAGTTAGTTGTGGATCTAAGTTTTTAGCGAGATGGTTAAAGTGCAGCACAAGGTTTTTTGCATTTATGAATTCAATATGTCAAAATCGACTGCGGTACAACATGCATTTTATCGTCATTACTACATTGTACCTGCAACGAGAAAGACTATTTATCGATTTTGGTTGAACTGGCCGTTTGTATGAAGGTAAAAGCACGGGACAACTGCGTATATTAAAGAATAAAGTGGGACAAATTCGGCAGAGTTTAGAACGTAGAGCGAGCAGAAATCTTGAACTGCTAAGTACAATTATCTGGCGTGCGTTGAGGCGCCGTTTAATGTTCAAAACATACCCTTAACAAGTAGTACTAGCTCTTTGCACAAACGGCAAACTAAAACACTAGAATCTTCTAATGGTATGCTCGAAGCCATAGAAGTAAGTTCGGATATGAGGGCTACAAAATTCCCATGCAACACTGAAACGTGAAAAAGACTCCCTGAGAGTTAATGTGTTTTATGCCGTATCAAAAACAAAAATTTATGGACCTTTTTTATGGTAACATAGTTAGTGGGGTAACGTATTTTGCACTGTTGTGGAACTGACTTCTTTTGCAAATGAATAAAGATTTAGAAAACTTTGTTTTCCAACAGGACAGTGCTCCACCCTATTTGCATTCTTTGAATTAATCTCTGGTTACATAGAGAAACAATTATGTTTTGGCGCCCAATATCTACTGATCTCACACTTTATGACTTTTCTTGTGAAGGTTCGTAAAAGAAACAGTTATATCACTTCTACCTACAATTTTGAACAACCTAAGACACCGTACCACGGTTGCAGTAAACTTAGTGACGCAGACGTTCTTTACGTATGTGGTATGAATTCTGCTACCGTCTAGATGGACGATTCTGAAATTGAAGGAAATTTGAGGAGGTAAAAAAATAAAAACAAAAATGAAATTTTACTCTTAGAATTTTATTAACAAAACTAATACATTACTACTTCATTAAAAGGTCAAGGAAAAATATTTTTTCTAAAGAAAAACAGTTTTCTAGTTTTGTTGGACACGGAGGTTACAAGTGACACTTTCAATGATTATACAGTACGTATTAAATGAAAACAATAAAATCAGTAACTTAAAATTCTGTCAAAGTTATATCTAAATTATAAGAAATTACAGTTGAATAACTGTCCTAATAAGCCTATTACACACAAGGAAAGTCTATTTTTTTAAGTTTAACCCACATAATTTTTTATTTTTCTAAATTTTCAGGAAACTTATAATGACTTCTGTGTTCAGTATTGGTTGCTGCAATTTTAAAAGCATGTCTTTTGTATCGACAGTAAAAACATCATCTTTTGGTGGGAACACAAATATATTTTATCCAGATTTCTTTAAAAACTTAATGTCCAACTTTTGTCCAACAGAAGATTGAACAACGCCAACATAATGCTTCATGGCATTTTTTGTTGTACAAAATTTCACAAGAACAAAAGTGTATTCTTTAGGCCTTTCTTCTGTATTGCTGTCTGAAAAGTATACATCACTGTCTGAAGAGTATACATCACTGTACTGTAATTTAAGGTGAAATTTATTTGATACTGGAAATAAGAAATTAAGGACAATTATAATTTAACACAATCTAATGTAAAAATGATTTTAGTTTAGTGAGTTACCTCTTATAGTCCATACAGGGGTAACTAACTAAAAAATAACAAATTAAAGAAATAATTTGAAATGATAGATGAAAAGGATATATTCACTGGTGTTTACAACAAGCACAGGATTATAGGATACATTTTCTCCACTAAGAAGTGTTCTTAGACTATTTTCATTGCTTACTTTATTTCTTAAGCGAAAGTTTTTTTTTGTATTAATCCCCACACCTTCTTGGTTCTTCTAGTTTCTTCTTGAGTTTTTTCATTTCTTTTCATTTTGATTTATTCCTTTTTACCACTCTTTTATCGCTTTCCTCTAGGCTGGTTCCTGCCCGACCAATATTAGGTTCATTAAAAATAACTTGGAGGGTAAGGGGTGGCGCCAACATCCAGTCACCCAAATGTCAACCCCACCTGCACGTGGTACCCTCTGCTAGAAAACAAACGGGGCTCTGACGACCCAGCATCGGGGGGTATAACCTGATACCAGTTGTCCCGAGGTAACGGGGCCCTCGTCGTCGGGCTAATCACCCATACGAGGTATACAGATTCAGAGAAACACAGAAAGCCTCGGACATGGACGGAAAGATGGAAAACGACTTAAGCGTGCACAAAGGACAAGAATTGGAATATGGAACGTGACAGGACTAAATGGGAAAGAGATAGAGTTAGTTGAAGAAAAGGAGAGATATAAAGTTAAAATCCTAGGACTTTCAGAAATCAAAAAGAAAGGAATCAAAGAACAAACACTCGAAAAATATTATACAAATTGTTCTACTCTGGAGTTCAGTTAGGAACAAGAGCAAAGGAGGAAGTAGAAGTGATAATTAGCGAAGACCTAACCGGAAAGGTGATAGGATGGGAAGGTATCAGTTCAAGAATAATGACAATAGATGTCAAGCTAGAAGAGAGAACTACATTCATACAGATTTATGCACCAACATTTCATGACAACATACTGGAAAAAGAAGAGTTCTACACAAGCCTACAACAAGTGCTCGACAAAGCTAGAGACAGAAGCAGATACACATTTATACTTGGAGACTGGAACGCCCGAGTGGGAAAGAACCCA
This sequence comes from Sinelater perroti, assembly GCA_036346155.1. Classification (NCBI taxonomy): domain Eukaryota; kingdom Metazoa; phylum Arthropoda; class Insecta; order Coleoptera; family Elateridae; genus Sinelater; species Sinelater perroti. Next base: position 5,121,718 of record JARFIY010000189.1, read on the forward strand.
GTCAAAGGGCATGGAGTTCTAGGAAGATACTGTACAGACATAGTGTTAAACGACAATGGCAATAGGATGATTGACTTCTGCATAAGTAACGAAATGCTAATAGGAAGTAGTTTCTTCAATCACAAACTAATACATAAAATAACTTTCATTGCAGAAAACAGAGAGGCCAAAAGTGAAATAGACTACTTCACATACACAAAGGGACCAAAGTACGCAGTATTAGACGTGAAGGTCATCCGAGGGGCAGAAATCCACTCAAATCACAAACTAGTAATAGCGGACAGGAGATTCTATGTAAGAAAGGAAGTAGCGAAGAAAGGCTACGAGAAAATAAAAATAACTGAACTAAGAAAGACCGAGAAAAAAACAGAATACGCACAAGAAGTAGAGCGCAGACTACTAGAACACGAACAACAAGAGCACCATCAGGAGGTAGAATGGAACGTGGAAGAGAGATGGACAAGACTTAAGGAAGTAATACTTGAGACAGCAACAACAATCTGTGGGAAAAGCAAAATATCACCTCGATACCAACGCACGAAATGGTGGAATGAGGAAGTAAAAAGGATAGTAATGGAAAAGAAAACAGCTTGGAAGAGATACCTACAGACCAAGAGAGAAGAAGACAGGCAACATTATATAACAAGGAGAAATGAGGCAAGAGAGGTAGTGAAGAGGGCCAAAGAGGAAGCTTGGGAAGAGTTTGGTAGAGAGATGGAGCAGAAATTCAAAGACAACAAAAAACAACAAAAAGGACTTCTGGAAAACAGTTAAAGGTCTAAGGGGAATGCACAAACAAAAAATGTGGAGCATTAGGAACGAAGAAGGAGAAGTCGTTACAGAACTGCCACACATATTAGAAACATGGAAGAGACATTACAGCACAAAATTCAAAGCACCAAACATACAAGAACAATACAACCCCATCAGAGTAGAACAAGAAGAACAAGAAGAGACAGAAAACGAAACAATAACTTTGGAAGAAACAGAAGAAGCAATAGCACACATTAAAGTAGTAAAATCTGCAGGAAAAGACGGAATAAGCCCTGAAATAATCAAATACGGTGGGGAGTGTATAAAGAAATGGACACACAAGATATGCCAGCAAGTATACGAAGGAGAAGGAATACCGAGGGATTGGGAAGAAAACATAATAGTACCAATCCACAAAAAAGCTAACACAAACGACTGTGGAAACTACAGAGCAATATGCCTGGCATCCTGCGTACAAAAGATCTACACCAGGATACTAGAAAAAAAGATAAGGCATCACATAGAAGATGAGCTATTAGAGGAACAAGCTGCATACAGAAAAGGCAGACAGACTCAAGACCACATATTTACGCTTCGCACAGTAATAGAAAAGACACTTGAAGGAAACAAAGAGCTACACCTGGCATTCATAGATCTCCTAGCAGCCTTCGACACAGTACCAAGAGCAACCCTGTGGAATTCAATGGAAAGAATTGACGTCCCGAGAAAACTTGTAGAAGCCACAAAACGACTATACGGAAGAACGAAAGGAATAGTATGAATACAAGGACAAGAATCGGGGAAATTCTTGATGGAGAGGGGGATAAAACAGGGAGACTCCCTCAGTCCACTACTATTCATTATCATGATGAATGAAATAGTTAAGAACAGCAGAAACCCAAACCTGAACACTAAACTAGGACACTGGAACATGGGGGCAATCAATATACAAAGCCTCGTCTTCGCAGATGATATAATACTCATAGCCGATAGCCAAAGGAAACTACAACAAGAAATAAATAAGTGGAACAACGAAATTAAAATAAAAGGAATGACAATAAATGCGAAGAAAAGCAAAATAATGAGAATAAGTAAGAACACAGATGAAGAACAAAGAAACCTGAACGTAAGATGTGAAGGAGAGCAATTGGAACAAGTGGAGAGCTATGAGTACCTTGGAGTAATAATAAGCCAAGACGGAACAGTAATAGATGAATTAAGGAACCGGACCACCAAGGCGACTAGAGTATACTATCAGATCAACTCAACATTAATCAACAAGAAAGAGCTGAGCAAAGAGACTAAGCTCCACCTGTATAAAACAATATACTTACCTACATTAACATACGGAATAGAAAGCATACCGCTACAAGACAAGAGCAAAAGTAAATTAACGGCTGCGGAAATGAAGTACCTGCGACGTATAGTCGGAAGAACAAAGAGGGACAGAGTGAGGAACATCACAACAAGAGAGGAGTTAGACCTAGAACCGCTAGTGGAAACACTACAGAAAAGACAACTAATGTGGTTTGGGCACGTGACACGAATGGGCGAAGAAAGGCTGCCAAGAAGGGTATCAGAGGCAAGAAGAGAAGGAAAAAGAGGAAGAGGAAGGCCAAGGCAAACGAGGGGGAAAAGCATGGCAGAAGCTAAACAAATCGCTAGGGACAGGAAGAGATTTCGAAAATGGATAGAGGACCCGACACCTTAGGGTATAAGGGATGGACAAAGAAGAAGAAGAAGAAGAAGAAGAAGAAGAAGAAAAATAACTTTCTCATCCATCATTACATTAGCTGCATTGCTGTCATTGTCACTAGGAGGAGGGGTATCCTGTTCTAAAGTTTAGTTTACTTCTTTTTTCTTCTTTTCTCTGTGCCTTTTTACTTTTTCTCGTATAGCTTTTCTCTGTACTCGTTTTTCTCTATCACTCATCTGGGAAACTTTTTAATCTTCCCACATTCAGTTCTCGCCTTATATCTTTCTCTTTCTTTCCTTTTATGTTCTTCATACAACGAAGGATATTCTTTAATTCTATCTTTTCTTTTTGTTCAGACTCTCTTTTTATCCGTTGTATCTTTTCTCTTTGAGCATCTGATATTTTACTAGGTTTTTTTTATTTGTACTTTTGGTAGCAGCTGAAGCTGAACTAAGATTTTTCTTCGTCTCTTTTTTCTTAGAGCCATATCAATCTGCAATAAATTAAATCAATAATTTCAGGTAGGGCTAGGCCTATCTAAAGTAACCAGGGCGGGACCGAGGTGGAAAGGCAAGGTGGCATGGCTTGCTCCAAAATGAAAAATTTAACATATTGTAAAAGGTAAATGGACCTTTTACAACGTTAAATTTCAACGTTACATTTTTCATCTTAGAACGAGCCATGGCTCCTTGCCTAATTTTAAATTGTAGACTTATATAATTAAGTCTATTATTTTGAATTACCCTGTATAATAAAGTATAATGTATCAGTCTGACCAATTACTGGCCTTAAGTAAAAAAAATAAAACTTAAAAGTGTCTCGCTTAATGTGCATATCATATATTTCAAAACAGTCATCTTCGTACACGTTTCTCTGATCTAATTGAAAATTTTATATAGCATGTTCAGCCTGCAAACATGAAATTAATTAACCAACTTCTAGCGTGCCAGAAATCTTAATTTTCTGATAATTTCTATAAACTTCGGTTTTTCCTGTCAGCAAGATAAGATGGGAGGAATTTACGCGCGTCCGGCATTCCTGCATGGAACGGTTGCGCGGCATCACACACGGGCGCCGACGTGAGAACGAGAGAGACGCCGACACACATCATGCGGGCATTGTGGCGCGAATCTTACTATTTTTCGAGAATCCCGAAAGCCGTTAAATCGACAAAGGGCAGGACGCGCCGGGCGGAAGCTGAATGAACCGCTGGCGCCGGACAGTCCGGTGCATTGTGCATATAGCGCGCCCCGGATGATTCCTTTATGCTCCCGCGCGTTTGTCACCTCGTCCTGAGCATTCCTGCGCTGGCATTCCGCCTTTGTACCTTTCGGCCGTCTCGCTGATTGACAGCGTGTCCGTGATAATCTGATATTATCCGATGTAGCCGTGCCGGTGGCCGCCGAGATTCGGATAATATTAAAAGCTTTGAGCCCGGCCCGCCGCCGCCAAGGCGCGTTCGTTCCGGACGCGAATTAAACGGTGCCGGCCCTCCTCCGCCCGTTCCCACATCGATTACGGGGATTAATCGCGGCAGGCGCCCCTCCAGACACTGCCCCGGCCGGGGCGACGCGATTAATGGAAAAACAAATCAAACTTTCCAGCTTCGTACTGTTGCGATAATAAACGAGATATCCTTTTGTGCTGAAAAAGTTCTTGTAGGTTTGATCAATCATCCGATAGGTTACGAAACGGACAATAGATGTATGTGTTTACTCGATAAAAATGTACCTAGTGATCATTAATAATTCGAAATGCAATAGTTGCATTGTAAAAAAAATGGATTAGGTGGTATTCAATGCACAAAAGCCTTGTTTTGCAAGCACAAATACATGTGCCGTTTATAAAGATTTAATATTACTTAACAACTATACACTTTACACTTTCTTACAAAAATATTTTTCCTTTACTTTCAATTAATCTTGTCAGCTCTTCAATTTATCTCCTCTGTAAACAAGACTTCGTCTAAGCTTTGTAAAAACATTTGTCTATATATAAGGCCTATTTTCAACTGGATGGCTATGTCAATAACAAAATTATCGATATTGGGGTACCTAAAACCCACATTTGACCGAAGTTCGTAGATAGCAGCCAGAAAAAATTAGTGTATGATGTGCAACCTCGCACTGTGGATTATTTTCTGATTTCGTCTCAGGCCCATGGAATCTTAAAATCGGCGTGCAGCGTTTTATTACTGACATACCATTTCTCGTTTGCTAAACTGCGAAGAACCTTGCTTTGAAGTCTTTGTATAACTTAAACATTGGATTTTTTAGAGCAACCCCGGAATCGGATTCTGAAAGTCTATACACTATTACTTTGTACACTAGCACTTTGTTATTAAGCCACAATATAAATTTTCTGCCCAAGAGCCAAAACATGTTTTTTCATTCTGATGTTCAACTCTTTCCTCTTTGTTGTAAGGTGTGCTCCCCATGTCTAAATACACGCCGAGGTACTTGGCTTCTTGTTTCTTTGGAATTTATATGACATTTAGTGTGATAAGTGGTGAAGTCTCGCGCTTTGTAGTGAATGTTATTGCTGCCGATTTTTATGCGCCACTTGTGTAAACACTTTTGCCAGTTATTAAGTGATTTTGTGGGGAATCTATATGCGAAGCTAGTATCGCATTATCGTCTGGGAATGTAGCCGTGACTACATTCCTGTTGTATGGTAGTTACACTGTAAATAGTTTCTATAGAATAGATCCCATGACGCTTCCTTGTGGAATACCAACGCTGATTGGATATAGATTAGAATGACTGTAACCATATTTCACCTGATAATACCTATCACTTAAGTATGATTTTATAAATATTTAGATAATGTTGATATGGTTAGAACTGCTTTTGAATAGTAGGCTAGGATGCCAGATTCAGTCAGATGCCTAGCTTACATCTAGAAGCACTGCCACACCATATTGGTGTTCTTCAAATATTTGCGTCTAAATTCAAATTGATGTTGAGGAATGAGTTCTTGTTTATCTGTTACGGGCATTATTCTTTTTAATGTGAGCTTCTCCAGCAATTTTGATAATATCGTGTGTTTTTTATAGAGGTATTTTCTTTTTTCTTCAAGTGCATACTCTTCGGGAAAGAGTGTTTGCGATCATGATTCGGGATACTGCATTTCTAAACAGTTGTGATGATGTCAGTTTATACCAATCTCTTAGATTTCTCAGCCAAGATATACGCCTGCGACCTGGTGAACGTCGGCCGTTAATCTTGCCTTGTAGTGCTAGTTGCAATAACCGATATTTAGTGTATCTCATAATGTGGCCGAGATATTGCAGTTTATTTGTTTTTATTTTCTCAATACATTCTGTTTCTTTTTGCATCCTTTTCAAAATTTCCTTGTTACTTACTCTGTGGATCCATGGAACTCTAAGCATTCTTCTGTATGTCCACATTTGAAAAGCCTCTACTCTTTTAAGGGCATCCTTCGTTAATGTCCACGTTTCAGCACCATAAAACAGCACAGAGTACACATAGCAGCGTAATAGTCTTATACGTATCTGTAGATGTATCTCGTGAGAGCATAATGTTGCTTTCATTTTCATAAATGCTGAGCGGGCCATTTCTATTCTCATCTTGATTTCTTGCAGACAATTACACTGATCGTTTATCCATGAGCCCAGGTAACGATATTGAGATACGTTTTCAATTATTCTATTGTTATGCCGTAGTACTATTTGCGTTGCTTGAGGATTTCTGCTGATCATCATTGATTTTGTTTTTGTTGTGTTTATGGAGAGACCGAAATCTTGACTAATGACTGATATCTGGTCCAGCATTCTTTGCAATCCTTGAGCTGATTCAGACATTAATACCGTATCATCGGCATATCTTATTGAGGTTATTCGTTCTCCATTTAATAGTATTCCATCATCAGAATTGTCAAAAGCTTGTCTAAAAATCTCTTCTGAATACAAGTAAAAAAGTAGGGGTGATAACACACATCCCTGTCTTACTCCGCGCAGAATGTCCATTTCTTCCGTACTGTGTCCATCAACTCTTACACCTGCAGTTTGGTGCAAGTATAAATTGGTTATTACACGAATATCAGCTTGATCTAGTTGTATCGCAGTCAATACTTCAAGAAGTTTATCATGTTTGACTTTGTCAAAAGCTTTATCGTAGTCAATAAAGAGCATATATGCATCTTTATTTACATCACGGCATCTTTCTAATAAAATTCTCATAAACAATAAAGGTTCGCGTGTACCCAATCCATCCCTGAAACCGAACTGATGTTCTGTTAGTCGTTCTTCACATTTCTTATAGATCCTGCGATGTATGATTTTTAAGAATATTTTGAGATTTTCATTAAACTTATTGTTCCAAAATCTTTACACTGTTTTGGTTTATTAATTTTTGGCAATGTTACAAACACAGAGTGTAACCAGTCTTTTGGAATTGTCCCGCTTTTATATATACAATTGAAAAGATCTACTAGTATTGGGATATTTTCGTCTTTTATCAGTTTCATAATTTCAGTAGGTACCTCATCTGGTCCTAAGGCTTTTCCTGTTTGTGATGATTTTATTGCTTGTATAATTTCATCCTTTGTTATTTCTAGGATATTGTCTTTGTTTACATTTGTATTTGGTTTAACACCTCTGTCATCTTTGAAAAGATTTATATATAATTTTCCATTTTTTATTTTATCTTCAATTGTGATAAGAATTTCTCCTTTTGAGTTTGTTGATATATTACCTTGGTTATTATTATACGCTCTTCCATTTAATTCACGGACTTGCTTATGCAGATTCCTTGAGTCATGTAATTTTTCCAGATGTTCAATGTTTTCACATTTTATTTTCAACCAATTACTCTTTGCTTTTCTTATTTCTTTCTTTATGTTTTTGTGCAACTCCCAATATGCAACACTATTATTGCATAATTTCATTAATCTTCTTCTTTCCATCATTTCGAGTATAGTATCCGTCATCCAAGTTTTTCTTTTTTGCCTCTTTTCTGGTTTAAGCATTTCATCACAAGTGCTTGTTGAAATGGATCGGATAGTTGCCCACTTCTTTTCTATGCCCTCACTAAATTTGTATTCGCTTTTTAAACGTTTGTTGAATGTTTCCGTCACTCTTTCGAACACGTCGCTGTTTCTGAGCTTTTCAATGTCAAATTTCTTTGTACAAGGTTTTCGTGCTTTTCTTAGTGTAATTTTGATATTGGCAACTACGAGATTATGATCAGAGGCCACGTCTGCACCAGGATAAGTTTTTACCGCTTTAAAAGCATTTCTAAATCGTTTGTTTACTATAATACAGTCTATCTGGTTGCGTATAATGTGATCTGGATTATCTGCTGGGGAACGCCACGTATATAGACGACGGTTTGGAAGTTTAAAATGTGTTAATTATGGCCAGATCGTGTTCTTGACAGAATTGAATTAATCGTTCGCCTCTGTTGTTCCGATCACCCAATCCATAATCACTTACAATATCCTGACAGTGTTGTTTGCCGACTTTAGCATTAAAGTCGCCTAAGACTATGTTCATATCGTGTTTGTGTGTTACTTTTAGAATTTGATCTAAATCATGATAAAACTTTTCTATATCGTCTTCGTCACTTTCTGCAGTTGGTGCATATACCTGAATGATGTTGATTTTTATTTTGAAGATCTTAGTTGCAACATTATAATTCTATTGGAAAGCGGAGATAACTTTCTACATATTGTTTAAATTTTGAAGATACCAATACTTCAACACCATGTTGGTTTAATGTGTTACTATCACCTGAATAATATATTATTTCTCCTTCTTCTGTATTTATTTGTCCATTGTTAGGCCATCGAAGTTCACTTAGCCCAAGTAAATCAATTTTTAGTCTATTCATTTCTTTTACGGTGTTATGAAATTTTCCCATTTGAAATAGACTTTTTACGTTCCAAATAGCGATCCTAACAGGCTGGGAGATTCTTAGCACCTTGTGGACATTTAAGTCCTGCCCAGTACTCAAGGCCATTTCTGTTTGGTTCCCTGTCATGATTGTTCTTGGAAGATCTATAATATGTGGTAGTTTTCCGTTGCTTTCCACATACGCAGTTCTATACCCATTCAAGTCATTCTGACCATGCCTAAAGATATGCTACATAATACCGTTCCAATCCACTTGATTTCCGCTATTACTTGCTACTGACAAGCCTGCTGCCACTTGTTAGTTTTCGCCATATCTGACTACCCTCACTTAGTTTTGCCTGCAGGTCAATGCAGTTACCAGGGTGTGGCGCTTGGAGCCATAAGTGAGAGCTGGGTACTTCATGAGGACCAGACTTCGGAAACCATCTCCTGTCTATGACACTTGATGTGACCGTTTCCGTAAGAAAGGTACTACCTCTATGATGTAACCCCATACACCCCTATATATAGGTATAGAACTTTGAAATGGAATAAAACAAAGATGAATTTTTTAAAATGACATGAAATTTACTTTATTCGAAAGATAATCTTCTGGCATTATAATTTAAATATAACTTCTGGCATATGACCGCCACGACTGGCTCGGATGTAGTCTAATCTGGAGGTCCAATTTTAGATGACTTTTTCCAACATTTGTGGTCGTATATCGGCAATAAGGCGGCGAATGTTGTCCTCCAAGTGGTCAATCGTTTCGGGCTTATCGGCGTAGACTAGTGACTTCACATATCCCCATAGAAAATAGTCTAGCGGCATTAAATCGCACGATCTTGGAGGCCAATTCACAGGTCCGAATCGTGAAACTATGCGGTTACCAAACGTTTCCTTCAATAAATCAATTGTGGCACGAGCTGTCTGACATGTTACGACGTCTTGTTGAAACCACAGCTCCTGCACGTCATGGTTGTTTAATTGATGAACGAAAAAGTCAGTAATCATGGCTCTATACCGGTCACCATTGACTGTAACGTTCTGACTAGCATCGTTTTTAAAGAAGTACGAACCAATGATTCCACCAGCCCATAAAGCACACCAAACAGTCAGTTTTTCTGGATGTAACGGTGTCTCAACATACACTTGAGGATTACCATCACTCCAAATATGGCAGTTTTGTTTATGGACGTATCCATTCAAACAAAAGTGAGCTTCATCGCTAAACAAAATTCGCTTATGAAAATCGGGATCAACGGCAATCTTGTTTTGGGCCCATTCACCGAATCTACGCCTTGCTAGGTGATCGTGTGGCTTCAATTCTTGCACGAGTTGGATTTTGTAAGCACGCAAACCAAGATCTTTCCGTAAAATCTTCCATAAAGTGGATGGACACATATCCAATTCCTGTGCACAATGGCGGATGGACTGATTTGGGTCTTCCTCTACGCTACGCTCTACAGCAGCAATGACTTCTTCTGTACGCACTGTACGACGTCCCCGTGGATGCGTATTATCATTTAGAGTAAATGTGGTGCGAAAACGTTCCATAGTTAATCGAATTAATTGCTCTGATGGACGATTATGTTGACCGTAAAATGGACGTAGTGCGCGATACGTATTTCGAACAGAACCATGATTTTCAAAATAAATTTGCACAATTTGGAAGCGTTGTTCAGGCGTCAGTCTATTCATGTTGAAATGTCAAACCAAACTAAACATAAATCACTCGACAGCTGTTTAAAAAAACCGCCAGTTAAAAAAGTGTTGTCAACCTAAAGTTTTATACCTCTATAAAAAAACACCCGTTACTAGCAAGAGTGTTATCGGCTTCATGTGGGGGGTTTTCTGGTTTGTGTATTAATATTATTTGCCCAAATTTCCACTGTATTGGGAAGTATTGTAATCTTATTATTGCATTAAATATTTGTGTAATTGCCATTAATGACTATTTGGCAATTTTTTCAATGGTTTGTCTGTAATACAATTGTAACCCGGCGCCTTTTTATCATCGTGATTTTTAGTTTCCGGTTTTATTTCTTCAAACGTAAAATGTTGTAGGGATGGACTTAATTGCACTGGAACATTTAAATATTCTAATACTTCTTTCTTTTTGAAATGTTGCTGTTAGAGAGTGTGATTGGAAAATATTAGAGAAGTTTTCAGCAAAGAGCTCTGCCTTCTCTTCTTCTGTTTTTGCCCACCTGCCATCGACTTTTCTAATTTGGGAGTCTTGTTTTTAGTAAATTGCTCAGTTGTCTAGTTAACCTATTTAATCCATGTTTATCATTGGGATGTCTGGTTTGCTGCTAGATTCTTCTGGTTTTTTTTCAGCTATTTTTTTTCTGATATCTAAAGAATAATTATTAATAATGTTATCAGGATTGGGAAGAATTGAAAACCAGGATCAATGTTGTATGTTACGAGTGAAATTTTCTACTGCAGTATCGATTTCGTTCTCCGTTTTTAGCAAAACTTTGATCATTGTATTATCTGGTAAGTATTCTGTAAACATTTCCCAATTTGTGCGACCGTTATATAGTAATCGTTTTGTTTATTTTGTGATGACAGAAATTCTGGTTATTATGGGTGAGTGATCGGAAAGGAGGTCGAAGCAGTAATTTGATGATAGTCTTTTGGTGACAAAGAAATCTACGGCGTCGGGTATTTTGTTTATCAGATGGTTAGTAAGTAGGTTCACCGGTAAATAGTTAGTTATAGTTATTAGCTAACATGGTCTTGTATAGTTTACTTCCTCCCTGGTGTGGTTAGTCCGGAACCCCATACTGGATGTTCTGCGTTAAAATTCCCACCAGCTATAAATCGGTTGCCTAATTTTTGAAAGAATATTTTGTAATGATCTTGGTTAATGGGGTGTCTAGGTGCATAGTAGAGTGCTACTTGAATTATAGATCCGATGATACTCTTGACGTTAATAACTAGAAGTTGCCTGCAAAAAGGTAGTTTTTGCGTCCTAGGCTGACAATTTTTCTAACACCTTCTCTCAAATTCTTACAAGATAGAAACGTATAAATTTTTATTTGAATCAGCCGCCCAGTTCCAGCGATCCATTCGGTAAGGAGCGAAAGCGGTCCCGAAGTGTGTGCACAAACACACGGACATCCTCGTGCAAATCAAAACCCCAGAACTCGGCCATACCATCGTTTATATCTCCGTCTTTTTAATCTTTGTTCAAATGTATAGGCTGCCTTTGTTTACGACGCAAGAACCTCTTCGTGTAAAGCTAAGATCACGCCACATTTCTTTGTTTACTTTCTGTTTAAATGTATAGACAGATTGTTGCTTGTAGATAATTTGTTGTGAACGTTTCCATTCTATAATGGCATAATTTGTCATTAATGATTATAGCAGATCCAGCATGAGCGATTCTATCGAGATGGTTTGTGTAGTATGTTTTATATCTGTGGATGTTAAAATAACTGTTGTTTGTAAAATATGTTTTAGAAATCAACAAAATATCAACCTTTTGCTCTCCAAGAAATAGCTCAATTTTTAGGAGATACTGGGCAAGTCCATTGGCGTTCCAAGTTGCTAATCGGAGGCGTCTATTATTAGAACTTGTTAATTAGCATGTGAAGTATATTTAACATCGTACTATTTTAACTGATAAGTTGAGTATTGGGATAGCATGATGTCGTTATTGTTGTTTCCTTAAGTTGATCTGTTTTGTTAGCCTGCTACAATATTTGCTGTTGTTTGGTTCACAGTGTAGGTACTTGGAACTCTTGTTTTAGTACTTGGTGGGACATTTGGTATGTTCGTATTGGGAGTTCTTTGAGTAACCACGGGTTTTAGTTTATTACATTGTAATTACCGATACATTGTAGCCTTTACAATTAGCTATTTTTTATCTCCTTGCAGTGTAGTGTTGTGCTCATCTACACATTTGCACATAAATAGGGTTTCGTGCAGTACTTTTTGCTGCGACTATACGCTTGGCATCGCATAAATTGAGTTTTATCGATATTTGATGGTTCTGTAGGTGTTTTTATTTCATATCTTTTTTACTATTCACAGCAGATTTTATGTCAACGAAGAACATAGATAAGAGTGCTTTTGTAACTCTATGCCTAATGTTGATAATATTGCGCACTTTATGGCCTAGGTAAGCTAATTCTTTCTTTAATTCTTTGATATTCACAGAATAGTGCAGATTTCTTGCAACGACTCAATGTGCTTTGTCTTCCTTTAACTGGCAGGTATAATGAACGATATTTGCAGTTGTAAGGTTTGTGACTAATTTCCTGTAGGAGCCGGGGTGTAAGTATTAATTTTTATTGCATTATTTCTTAGCGCTTTGATGGTGTCTTGTCTCTCCAATGCGTTGGTGAAATTTTCATTCCCCTATAGTCAGTAACGTTACATATAAAAATGGGGGAGATTTAGCTACTTTTTGGTTATTGTTGCCACTTGTATTTGGTACTTCATCTTTAGCTAGTAAATTATATCTATTATTATTGTTTAATAGGTTTTGATTTTCTTGTTGCTGTGATTTTGAGTTAATCGATTACGTTTTCGGCCTTGTTTAACTTGTTGCCACTTATGTGGGTTTTCTGTTTCTTTCCTCACTTTTATCGACGATTATCGGCTGGCTAATTTTTGTTTCTTGACTTTGATCTAAAACTGGTACAAATGTAGGTACGTATTGGTGGTTAGGAAAAGCTGTTGCATAATTGTGACTTTGTGATGCAGGCATATACGAAGTGTGTAAATAAAGCAAAAAGACTGATACTGTAGCGTGCGATCTGGGAACACTGGGGGCTACCCGTTTGAAAGAAAGGCGGGTCGACATCCGATGCGCGTTCAGTGCGAATGAGAACGCTTGCGAGGCAGTACGTTGTCTTAGCGATTTGTTTTGTAAAACGCTTTTGGCGGGTGCGTTCTGACGATGCATGGCACTAAGGTCAAGCAACGGTATGCGATTCGGTTTTATTTCAGACTTGGACTTGGCCTATTGAGACATTGTGTTGTCAAGAGCGCAGGTGTTTCGATGGTTTAAGAGATTTTCAGGAAGAGAGACGATTGAAGATCGACCGCGCAGTGGACGGCCTGCAACTGCACGGAATGACACCAATGTCGACAGAATCCGGCAGCTTGTGCGTTCTAATCGTCGACTGACAGTCAAAATAATTGGGGAAGAGTTTTATTTGATGGAATGCAGAAAATTTGCGCGGAGATGGTTCTGAAAAACCTTTCGCTGAAACAAAAAGACAACCGAAAGAACACGTGTCTCGACTTTTTTGGAGCAGATTGAAAAGGGTCCTCGTTTTCTGGAACTTATCATTACTGATGACGAGGTTTGGGTTTTTACGACCCCAAATCGAAGATTTTCAGCCACCTTATTTGCCTGACTTGAGTCAATGTGACTTTTTCCTCTTCCCACGTGTGAAGAAAAGAAAAAAAGACGTTATTTTGGGACAGTATCGGACACTGAAAAGGCCATAATCGACCAACTGAAGGCGATTCCAGTATCCACGTTTCAGTACTACTACAACGAATGGAAGAACCATCTCCAGCGCTGTGTGGCTGCCCAATCCAATTACTTTGAAGGGGACAATGTCCAAGTATAACTGTCATTGCCTAACAAAAAGATAAAAAATCAGTTGCATTACTTTATTTACACACCTTGTAGTTAGTATTTTCTGTAAACGGTGTAAATACGGTGTTTGGAACTATTTGTTGAAATCCGTATACCTGCTGTTAGTAAATATACGGAAATTGCTGTTAATCTGTTAATGCAGAATTTGCAAACATATTTGATATTGTCTATAAATGCCATATTAATAATTATATTTATTTATAATTAAAAATAGTTCTATATGCTTGGGTTCAGAGGTCAAGAACTTGTGGTAGTGCTGTAGAATCTCTGCTGAAAATTGGTGTTACTTTACATCGGGAATAGTCATACTGACGTCGCAGGTATCTATTAAGTTCTGCAAGTCTTCAACCATTGGTATGCAATGTGATCTATAAAGCCTGTTGTGTTAGCTATAGTTTTTTGTTGCAAACACTTTCACTAATGAAACAGTTTGTATGCGCTCTTCTACACCTATTCACACAGCTGTAAAGGATTGTAGATTATAAAAATGTAATATTTTCTATGGAGCACAATATTCACTTAACTTGTTTATCATCAAAATATGTGAATGAAGATATTTATCGCACAGAAGCTCTCGAGAAATTCATTCCAATTGTAAGAGACAAAAAACAAGTCAACAAATACTGATTTCAGCAAGATGGAGCCACCGCCAATCGGACTGGGACATCTTTCATATTTCACAGAAGTCTTTAGAAGGAGAATCATAAGCTTAGACGCCCTCCGTAAGATGGAAGGTGACCTACAAACTCTCCCGATTTCAACCTATGTGATTTCTTCTTCTAGGGTTATCTTAAGGATAGGGTTTACCGGAACAAACCTCATTCCGTCGACGAACTTAAGAATCGCATCACAAAAGAGGTTCTGGCTACTTCTACGGACATCAGAAAACCGCAATTGAGAATTTCGGGAAAAGGGTTGAAATGATCATCTCTACTAAAGGCAGTCATTTTGAAAACATAATACACTGAACTCCATTTATTCATCATTATAATAAAAAAATAATCGGATTTTATCTTGAGTACTTTTTTTATAATGAATTTTTTATCGTTTACGTCACATAATGAAGGCCCTATAACTTAGTACACCAACAAATCTATTCTAATGTAGATTTTGCAACTAAACCTGTATTTAAATTCCACGAATCTTCTCTGGCCTTTCAAACTATTCCTACAATCATTAAGATGTCAATAAAAATTTTAGTTTAGTTTTGTCTATATCCTCCCATATCTGATTTCTTTCAAAGTCATTATTTTATAACATTTTATTTTGTGCTCTTTTATTTGCTTGTTGTATTACCATAACTAAAATTATTTTCTGTATAAACAACCAAAGCATCACTACCACTGATTCAACTTTTTGACCTTTAGACGCCAAACCCGCGGAATGCCGCGGCAAATTAGGTTAGTAAATATTCTTCATCTTCAAATAATTAAAGTCCAAATCTTTCCAAGTTTGTCTAGTGATTATTTCCTCTTGGTATGAAACGTTTAATATTTTAAAATTTACTTTCACGTTGCTCCTTTCCTTTATAAGTGATTGGAATATCAACTCCATTATCAGTTGGTTTACTATCACCATCATTATTATAGCTTGGTAAATTATAGTTATTGTCATTTATGAGAAGATCCCACAATTTACGTTGAGATAATGGATGATAAAAATATTTCTGGTAATATTGTAACAAATTTGCGAGTGCCTCGACATCGTAAAGTGCTCGTAAGTATATAAGCAGTAAACCGTTTGAAAGTATTCCAGAAGAACCCGAGAAGGCTTTAGAACGGATTTTGGAACTATAAATAACACGCAGTGGAACAGTCAGTCGAATATCAGAGAGCGAATTGAAAAATTAGATAGATATAGTTAAAGAGTGTGTCTTTAGGGTACATAAATATCTCCAAATATTTTAATTTATGGTGATAAAACCAAAATGATATTTCGTTTACCTATTATAATTACATGGCTCTAACACCCTACGTGAGAGTTTGGCCTGCGAACTGAAGAGTTAAGCCTCTGATATGTCTCTGTCCGGTCGTTGCGCACCATCTCTGATGCTGGGCGACGCGGCAAGCATTTTTTATGTTATAACAATATCTTAAAAACTCAAGGTTGCACATTCGTAAATCAGTTTCATTATTAGTTAAATTAATAATTGACTCTCTGTGATCGAAACTATCAAAACACATTTTTCTTGTAATTATTTAAGGACACTAATCATTAAGAGTAAAGTGGCTAAGTCAAATAAATGAATTACCTTGAACATAATCTGGTTATCTGTTGCCACGTGAGCAGAAACATTTTACCCCTTCTCGATTTGCTCGAGACAACTGTTAGTGACGTTTGTGAAGTACAAACGAGAAGGCATAACAAAACGACGACCGGGTAAGCTACATATAGTGACAGAAATGGACCATATTGTGTTAAGAACGCAGTTTTTGAAAATCGTCGGTCATCCTGTGTAAAAAAATCACCCTCAAATTCTGCAGAGATAATAATTGCTCAGTAGCCCCATAACTGTGCGTCGCAAATTAAAAAAAATATGGTTTTGTGATAGAGTAACTAAACGCAAGCTGAAAATTTCTGCGGTAAATGCTAAACGTCGCCTGCAGTGCCGTAAAGGTTAATGCGATTGGATTGTAATAGATAGCAAGGTTTAGATATAGAGGGTGTTTGAAAATGTCACTAGGCAATACATGTCAACGGTAAAATTTAGAGAAGATGGTATTATAATGCAGAGTATCTCTGAAACGATAATTTGTAAATAATAATATTTCAGAAATTGGTTGGCTAACTCAGACCCCTAAGTTTAACCACGCTATGGTTGAAATTAATTATAACGCTGTTTTCTCCCCACACTTAAATGGCCCAAATTGCGAAATGCTCTAGCTACAGCACTTTGCAAAGAATGAGACGCTATTTTCCCGCAAATGTTTCAACGCCTGAATAAAAGTCTGGATAATATATGTAGTTGCCTTACAAATAATGCAGGCTCTTAAAATTAAACGTTTTTAAGAGCAATTATTTGTTTGACTAAACTTTATTTTACTCTAACGAACATCAAAATTATTTGTAAAATAACTAATATTTTTACTATAATATTCAATGCTTATTATTACAACAAAAACAACTACAACCTTTGTCGGAAAGCAACCAGCGTTGAGCTCATAAAAAATAATTTATTTAACTTACTAACTGATAGTGTTAGGCCTTATAAAAGTGGTCTCCTCGGACTATCAATGCACAGTTTTTACCATTTTTGGAGGTCATAGAATCAAGCCCAAAAAGCTTCATCCCGGATGCTTCTCAGCACATATGTCACATTCGTTTGGATTGTTACAATATCGTTATGAGGGTTTTCTTTTAAAGCACTTTCACATGAGAAAACAAAAAAATTGTCGACTACAGGTGAGTTAAATATGGGGGATGTTGTAGAGCAGGGATATAATATACTATTATATATATATATATATATATATAATAACCAGATATTTTAGACCGGTACAATAATTGCGTAAAATTTGGTGACACGCGCCTATTCAATTTCAGCTCTTCTGAATAGTGCGTCGTCACCATCTGCTTCCATGTTTTGCTAGCAACTTAGCATCCCCACTTAGATGTAATGCTATGTGAAGTTCATAAATAACAATTTAAACGGCAAACAACATTATTCTCTTGTATTTGTTATATTCAGGAACTAATTGTCAGCGGCTATGGAGTTCAGTCGACTTTATAAAAATTCTCTGTACTATAGATCTAAATTTTGTTTTAATTCAAACGATTTTAACCAAATCGGAAATAACAAGTCTCTTTTCACCAAATCATAACGGTACCTAAGGCTTAACCTTTTTGCTAACTTCCCGAAAATTGTGAGAGTCACAATAAACTAGTGTTAGCATAAAATATACAAATATAACATTTAAGAAATAAATTTTATTAATAGAACATTTACTCAAATATTTAACTAAAACCTACAATTGATAGTATATTAAACCTCCTTCACTGACATACACTCCTAATGTTTTTAATTTTCTATTAAATTGTCTACCGTTCTCTGAGGTACTTTCTGCCATTCTCTCATCTTTTTTGCTATAAACTGGGCTTTGTTGCTAGGTCTTTTAGCCCTTGGAATATGTTTTCTTGAATAATATACTAAATGTCTTCAATTAGATTCATGTATGGAAACAGCTCCGACTATGACAAAAGTAAAATGTGTCGTTCTTCTTTTCCTACACGCTCCCCCATCTTCTATAAAAGCATTTTTCTTACGAAAATGTTGTTAAAAGCAAGTAAACGTAAATCGCTTAAAATTTTAATGTATTTGCGACATTTACAATACAATTACACAAAATTGAACATAATCTGGCTACGTACCAAATGGCGCTTTACACCATTATGTTAACTCCCACATTTTACAGTTTGATGGGAAAATTTATCATCAAAATTATTAAATAAACCCCTCCAACTCTGACCATTATCTCCAAATTAATAGTATCAGTTTTGTCGGAAAAATGCACCAAAAAAAGTCAGTTATTTGTGAACGCATCTCGGTTAGACATTTCTGTCAGAGTTTTTTTCTGGAAAAGTGTTACTAACTCGTTTGTATAACTCCAGACTATTTAACTAATGCTGTTTTTTGACACTTGTACCACTTCAGATACCCTTTTTGGAGTTTTTAACAGCTTTTGTTACCATTTTCTATATCATTGGTTACAAGGTTCCTGGAAGGTCGGGTTTTAGCAGTGCTGATCGTTTATCACGTAGTAACCCTATCGTTAACAAGAGTATTTTTAAACGTACACTTATTTCTCATTGAGATACATCGCAATCTTCCCAGCTTATGATATGCTGACGGCTGAAATCATCTAGATTTTTGCATCCAGGTATTCTATTTTGCTCTGACAACTGGATGTATATATTGTATTTAAAGTGTCTGCATAGATAATCAATCCGACAATCATTGATACTTCTAATCTTCACATTATTGAAGACCTTTTCGTAATTTATAAAGATAAAATGTAATTATTGAAAGTTTTCATAGTGAACAGATGGTCTTTTTCCATCCCAACCTATTTTACTTTAAATTATCAACTTTTACTTAATGTATATTTTAGTATGACATCCTAGTATAATGTGTTATTTATATCTTACCAGTCTCAAAGAAAATATTTGATTCCCCATCTGTATTATTACGCTATGGAGGTAATATTCATAAATGAACAGTTTTGGTCTTTCACAGTGAGGTGTAACTTACCGTTGTACATTAATAATATATCATTTTTCCTGCAATTTGATGTTTTCTTAAAAATCATCACTAAAATGAACTAGATCAAATGTTCCCAGCACTACATCAGACAAAATTAATTATTGTTATAATTGCAGTTAACCAAAATCTATAGAAATGCAAAAACCAAAGACCAAACGTTTCCATTGGTCTACAAAAATTACTATTTTCCACCTAAACCTGCTTTTTGTCGTGTTTTCCATACACTCGTCCTTGTGTGAAACTGTTATGACGTCAGATTAATCTAAATAAAAAAGTGTTCCACTTGGTTGCTGAATTTTTTAGTACCTTAATATATTATATGAATCGCCAGAGTGGTCCAGTGGTTGAAACGCGGTTGCAATGTTGACGGACCCGGGCTCATTATCCGATGTTCGCTGATGCTTGGTGGGTGGCCTACTCAGCCACTAAAAATAATTGAGTACCTGCGTTCATTCGAACAAAGGGTAATTAATGGCGGTCATTTAAGGCGCGGTGCTTGCCACATTGTCCCGCATCACAGATGGTGCGCTACAACCGGGCTGAGAGAAAGAACATATAAGAGCCTTAACCTTTCAGTTAGCAGATCATGCTCCCACGTGGAGTGTCAAGCCTTACCATATTATTATGATATAGTATATGACCAAAAGCATTCGGATCCCGTGCAGCGTGTAGTTGTTTTTCGTGTTAGGCCATGGTTGAAGTTCAAGAACTCTTGAGACTCGTCTACAACTGTGAAGACATTTTCAGAAAAAATATTCTAAAAAAATTAAGTGGTTGTCACCGGATTGGTTGCCAAGGTGATCGGGTTAGCTGATGACGTCAATTGGCTTGTTGCAGGTAACATCACAGCATTTTTTGACTCGTTTTTTCACTGTATTGCGGTCTGTTTTTGCCCTTTAAAAGCCATAAATCAAGATTTAGGAAGAATGAATCCGTCTTCCCTGTTAAAATTATTTTCATATTCATAAATCTCCACCGTCTCTCTATATAAACTTGGGAATAATTCCCACAATTAGATACAACTTGTGTTTATCCAAATTTTACCTGATATCAACAAGGTTACGGGACCGGATAAAAAAATTTTCAATAAACACAAAGTGGGAACCATCTATACTACTACCACTAAAATACAGGATTTGCTTTGACCAGCCAAGGACTCAAGAAAACTACAGGAATACACCAAGGGTATACTGCATACTTGGTTTATGTAGGCAGGTCTACATTGGGACTACAAGCCAAACGATTACCACTAAGATAAAGGAACACAAACGTCATCTACGCTTCAATTAACCCAAAAAAATTAGCAGTTGCTGAACATGCTTTGGAAAATCCTGACCACAAGATAGAATTTGGGTAAACAAAAGTTTTATCTAATTGTGAAAGTTATTACCCGAGGTTATATAGAGAAGCGCTGAAGATTTATAAATATAAGAATACTTTTAACAGGGAAGACGGATTCATTCTACCTAAATCTTGGTTTATGGTTCTTAAAGGACAGAAAACAGACCACAATACAGTAAAAAAGCGAGTGGCGTCAGAAAATGCCGTGATGCTAACTGCAAAAATTAACCGTCAGCACCTAACCCGATTATGTTAACAACCAATCAGGTGACAGTCACTTTTTAGAATATTTTCTTCTGAAGATGTCCGTCGCAGTTGTAGACAAAACGTCCAGAGTTTTCGAACTCCAACCACGGCCTAACAACCCGAGAACCAACCAAACAATTTATCATAACACCGGATGTGAAAGCCTTCGCATTTATTTCATCCGTATCCCCACTGTTCTAGAATTAAAGACTCATGTAATATGTATTAATTGAATGACAACCCACATTTAGCATAAGTTGTACCTTGCCGTAGTCTCAGTAGACTTTGCACCAGCTTTTAATATATATCCGTCGGAATTACCTTCTACTTTTCTTTTTTCAGTTAGCCTAACGCGTAATATGTGCTTCAATTCTTCCCAGAAGTGTTTAATGGAATTTTTCACACACCCATCTCTTCAAACTTCGGTAAAATACCCTTGCTGTCTAAACGAAACACTTATCCTTTTGATACAGAAAAGGTTGTTTCCTGAACTGTTGAAAGGCACAGAATTGTCAAGAATATCAAGACGCATCTCACTGTTTATCTTTGCGGCTACAAGAATTGAGGAACTAGGCTGAACTACAAAAAACAGTACCAAACGATGGTGCCACCAACAACAAATTAAGCTGTCGACACTTTACACTCAGATAAAAGCCGTTTGCTTGGTGTCTGCCAAAACCGAAACGCGTCCATTGGATTTTGTAGCGAGATTCATCACCCTACAAAACTTGTTCCCACTGATCTATAGATTTGCACCGTTGCAATTGATGTTTGCAATTGATTGTGGCTATGTTGAGCTTGCGAATGGCCTCACGACTATGAAAACCCAAGCTGTCTAACTCCAAACAAACAGTCGTGCTCAAAACCTTTGAAAATTGTCAGTGATCATTGGCACGAAGAACATTCAATTTTTTGTCGCTCTTTAAAATTCGATGGCTACAATCATTACATTTATGCGGCTTACTATTTCGCTTTGTATCTGTTTTATATCTCAAATGTTTCCATTTTATAATGACAGACCGATATTTTACCAACTAATTTATTGCAGTGATGGAATTCAATGATCAAAATCACTTTTACTTATTGTTCACCTAACGCACTTGCATTTTATGATTTCATTCTATGACGTTACAGTATGCGTAATAACAAAATTTATTTCTCCACGGGGTATTCGGATATTTTTGGCCATAACGTGTATTACCTCTAGTTCAAGCAAACTGTATTTTCAGAGTATTGATATGGAAGTTTTTCGATTGCTCGAGATCAGTTCCTAATTTTATAAGAGTAGATTTCAAAAACATATTTCTTCAAATATTTACACAATTTATGTTATCCATAATAACTCACAGAAAATTTCCTTTCAGAAAGGCTAAATAATTTCTTTTTTTAAATTTATGACATTATAGGTTAGACACTAGATTTCCCCCACTATAAAGCTGGCCTCTACTCAGTGCTATGTTTTAATGACTAAGCTATACTTTTTATGGTTTTGCTTTCTTTTTAAGGTCATTTATAAGTACTTCTACAAAATATTACTCCCAGCTTAACGAGTAGTTAATATATATTTTTTAATTTGAATATTGTTAGGTGTACTTTATTTTTGTACAATTTTTTAAAACTCAGGATCACTTTGTCATATTCTATAGAAAAAATATATAAATAAAAAATGTCTCAGGTTGTCTCATAGTTTCATCAAGATGGAACAATTATTCTTCTGGATTATCCAATGTAAAACCTTGGTTGACATAAAACATTAACAAGTCTTTTAGGCGATTTTGCCTTCTTCTTCGTGTGCCGAATTCGCTTAGCGAATGTTGGTGATATTTGTTGGTTATTTTAACTTTATTCGCTGCTGCTCAGAATAAGGAAGCTATTAATTTACCGAACAATTCTCAAAGTTTGTTCTGACAAGAAGTTATTTTTTATTCCGGGCTCATTTTTCTAGTATCTTTCCTTGCATTATGAGGTGTAAGATCGGGATATCGCATTACATGTACAAAATACACTAGCTTACGTAACTTGATTGTTTGAATAACTTCAATTGATTTACCCAAGTGATTCAGTACTTCGTCGTTTCTTACTCTACTATTCTCTACTATTCCCATCCAACTTATGCAAAGCACCCTTCTACAGACCCACACATCAAATAGTTTTAATCTTTTAATTAGAGTGTCGGCCTAAATTTCAGAACTGTACAGAAGAATAAAGAATATGTAACATTTTACTAATCTAATTTTTAGTTGTAAACTTAGATTTCTACTTGTTAGTATAAATATAGTTCTCCGTAATAGGCCTCGAAGGCCCTTTTCAAGGATAGATCTGTTATCTGAGCCTACGTACACAAGGGTATAACGTGGCCAGCCTTCTACCGACCGCCTGTTATTACCCCAGAGTTTGACCTCCAGGTACTCATTTATTGCAGCCTGGTCGAGCTGGGCCGTAAAATCAGCGATCGATTGGCAGAGGATTCGAACCCGCAACTCTTGGTTTCGTAGTCTAGCGATCTACCCATTAAGCCACCACGGCACACTTGTTAGTGTAGTTTTCATTTTAAAGAACGCCGATTTTGCCTTTTCCATTCGAATTCTAATTTCATCGTTTATATCCTAGTTTTCATTTAAATTACACCCTATTTATGCAATACTGTTGCCTTTAGACTTATTTATTACTGCTTTTCTGATAAAGAGCATATATATATAGTCCTATTATGATTGAACTTCAGTTCATATTCCTTACATACATGTTATGTAGTTCTTTTGTGTCGTCGACACATCTAAGGTTAATTAACAAAATACCATTAATCCTAATAAATAATTTAGGAAGATGGTTTCTGAATAAATATTGAGAAGCACTGGGGATAGAATGAATACATACTTGATTCCAACATTTTCTGAAAAATGTTACCTTTCTTTGGTGTTAGCTGTTTGCTGCCAATAAATATTTTGATGGTACTCAGGTCTTTATCATTATTGTAGTGTCTTATTTTGTTAAATGCCTTTTAAAAATCTATGAAGGGCAAATATGCATTTTTAACGTCTTTACAGCGTTGCTCTAGAACCTGCAAACTAAAAAAAGCCTCTCGCGTTTTTAAAATATTTCGGAAGGCAAATTGAGGTTTTCTAATGTTTTCCTCTATTTTTCCATATATGAGAGAATTGAAAGAAAATCTTTAAAGCATGGCTCATTAAGCTAATTGTTAGATATTCATTGCATTTATTTTTTTAAAGTGGTTTCAGACAGTCTGCCGGTATGTTTACTGAATCATAAATTTCATTGAATAGTCTTACTAGAGCATTATTTTTTTAAACCTCAAAAAGTCGTAGTGCTTCTCTTGGTATTCGATCGATGTATCTTGGTTAGTCGAGGATTTTCTGTTTCTTTCCACTTCTGCTAGTTTTATAAATGGTCCGATTCTAGAAGTACCTAATTTGACTTTAGGTCTTATGTCCTGTATTTATTTGTTTCATCTGTTTAGTTTCTCGTCTTACCTTAATTGTCAGCTTACAAATTTTGCTAAGAGCATATTAGATTTATTGTTGCTTGTACCTATTCCTTCTTTTTTTTATATATGTTGAGTTTAACAGGTTTTTGTTCCATTTCTTCAATATCTTTGCGTTTTTTCCCAATCTTGTTTTGCTTTTCGAATTTCTCTTCTTTTCATTTTGTTGATTTCGTCATATTTCTCTGTTTTATTCTTGTGTTGTCTGTGTTTTTCCATTAATTCTAAAGTTTTGCCACTCATTTATTGTTGCTTTTTATCGTTTTCATTGCTAATTTTGTTCTCTATTAAGTTATGTATAATAGATTTAATGTTTTAATCACATCTGTTTCCAGCTTATTTGTTGATTTTCTTGCATATTATAAAAATGATTATCTATTTTTAGTCATAATAATTCGCTGTTTATTAATGAAATTTACATGAAATACACTGAGTATTTTTTTCTTCAGTTTCCTTAATGTAAGAGTTATTTCACTAATAAACAGGATGTGATTCGAGAGAACGTCTGGTCCTGGACGTATCTTAACCGATTTAACTATGTTCTTGAATCTTTGATTTATAAGTACTCTATCAATGTAATTAATTGAGTACTCATTATACAAATTTTGTCTGAAGAATTTAACCAATCGATCTCTTCTTACGTTTCTTATTCCCATGCCGCATTCACCTATTATGTTGTCTTCCTTACCTACACTAATCTTAGCATTTAGGTCGCTCATTAATACATTTATATCGTTTTTCTTTAGTTTTTCCATCAAATCTGTTAATGCCATTATAGAATTTTACAAGGTTGCTTAAAAACTATTAGCGGTTAGGGCATAGATTCTTGAATTACGTTTATGTTAAATGCTTTGCAATTCAGTTGAATCATAATTGCTCTGTCTGATACATATACTACGCAATTTAACGCAAATTTCTACTCCTTTTGCTACAATTATCCCTACTCTATTCCAATGATAATTGCCGTCTTCACATGATCACCAATAGTACATTTTTCGGGTTCATAAACACTATTAAGATTCCATGTTCCTATTCGAAATCTTGATTTACACCCTGCCTAATTCAACGAACGCGCATACCCAAGCCCATTCGTTGAGTTTGAAACTGTTGTGATGTCCTGGAGATTTTCTAACGAAAGTGGTTTTCCGTTATCTTCTTTGAGGGATTGAAAACATAGGACGGATAATTTTAGTAACGGAAATTATGCTGGAACATCATCCTCCCCTATAACAAAAGATGGGAAAAATCAAGGCTCGCGTTAGCAGGATCGCTTTCCTGAAGTAGATAAATCCACTAACGGGTTCTCCGAAAGATGTCTACCCGGTTTAGACGTTTGAATTAAAAAAAAATACCAAACGAAGAAGGTAAAAATTATTAATTGTACCCAATGTAATTACAAAGAATTCTAGTTATTATTTAGACAGAAGCAACAATAATTTTAATTTAAAAAACAAATCTTAATTTTTTTTTTCTTTTTAAGAGATAATTGGCATTACTATTATAAATATACGGCGTATCAAAAAATAAAATAAATCAAAAACATATTTTTACGTTTTCCTATAATTGTATCTTCAAATATATATGCTTAGTTTTTTCTATGAACGATACATAGAATGGATCAAATTCCCATGTGCTGTAGCGCCGGCACGCAAAGGCGGTTACCAAAGCCGCTGTAAATATTTATCCTCAATTCGGCGCAAACCCGAACCTTGGAATGCGCCCCTCGCCAGATTTATTGCATCGCAGGAGGCAGGATTTATGACGCCGAGCGCCATTTTCCATTCATTAGCCGCGCGTCATAATATTTCTGAGGGAATCGCGCTGTCCCGGCGGATCTTGTGGAACGTCGGCGGCGCGGCGCGGTTTTTTTCAGAAAATATCGGGTGTCGGGCAGCCGAGCGCGCAGATGGCACACCCGCGAGCCGCTCGGCCATCCGCCGGCCCCGCGGCAGGATCGACTTTCCTCCCATATTTGGCTATGACTAGATTTGTTAACGTTGCGGTTCTCTGTTTATATTAACTTACTTTATGGCGCGCGACAAAACGTTATTTGTTTCCGAAACGTGACCCAGTCGCTGTCTATCGCGAGCCATCGCCGTGGGCGCGGCGGTCGTTATGCCCGCCGATTTGAATGGAAACTCGCTAATTCATTTGCATGAGCTCGGCCGAACTGTGAATGAAGCGCGCAGATGCAGGTCGAGATTCGTTTTGGCCCGCAGCTAACAGAATTTAAGCGTGAAATCCTAAACCGAATGAAATTTACAAGTAAAAGCTGCATTCTACACCGGAGATTTCAATGCTGCGTTAGAGTGCAAATTTCCCTATTTACTGCAAGACTATCAAGACTTACTTGTATTTTAACACAGCAACAACGACGAAATACGGAAATATATCCCGGAGATTTCAACGCTGCGTTGGGCAACAAAATGAACCGTTATCGTGCACCGTAAACGCAGCTTTCACTATTTACCCAAAAAATTAGAATCTAAACGAACTCCGACCCCAGCATTCACCATTTGTTCCAGTCTGCGCTCGAGAAATCGCAATCGCGGCCGCACAATTAAAAAAGCGGAGAAAACAGTGGCGCCGACGGTTTCATTAATTAAATGCCGTTTCACAATTCGCAGTTCCAGCTAATATCGGCAGTAATGAACGGCCGTGGCATAATTGTGAGAATTGACTGCCGCCGTGGCCTGCGCAACGCGGAAATGGGCGGAATTGTTTTTGCGGGATTATCCCGCTCAGGAGGATCACCCAAATGCGCCTCCGCTCAACGGAAATGGAAAATTGATTTAACTACTATAAATTTGATTAGATATAATGCTATTCGAGGAAAAACGGCTTAGAGAACTGGAAACTGACGGAAAAGAGGAGACGTATGTAATAAACTTGCTGTAATTTGTAAACAAGCTGTCTTTGCAGCGGATATTTATTTCTAGTCTAGAGTTACTTGAATTATGCAATGCACAATAATCCTACAGCTAATTTATTTTCCAGGTTTTCCGCGAAACTAACATGAGCGTTGTAAAAAAATCCGATAGAACAGTAAATTGTGCTTCAAAAGTACATGCGTGAAGTACAGAACAAAAATTGTAAGAAAGAAGCGAGCGACCGGTGCGTGCGCCTCTTTGTGGCCACTTTATGGATGACCTCTCAGCTGATGATTTAAAACTTCGCACCTTCCTAATAAATTGCATTCGACTTCAGGGCCGGGCAAAAGAAAAATTCCGGAAAGCTATGCTGCCGTGACAGACATAATGAAGAGCGGGAGGTTTTTGGAATGCCTCTCGATTTTTCGCGGAGCAAGTTTGCGTGGCGTTTGTTTCTGCCGGTTCGACATGAATTTAAATTAGCAGGGATAAAAATGGCTTTGGGTCTTGAGGAATCGCTCGACACTATAAAAAGAAGCTGCACTGCAGTTATTTATTAAGGCATTTAGCAGATTTGCGAGTAATCAGTGTTTTCACAACCAAAAATAAATATTATCACATCCATTAGTGCCAAGTCACTATTGCTAATTTTACCTTCATTAGAAGAATCTTCAAATCGTTTTAATTTATTTTAAATAAATATTTTAAAAGTTGATTTACGAATTATGATCTGTTTTATTATTTTAGAATCAAAATAAAATGGTAGCAAAGTATGGTACACTGTTCGCTATTCTTATCTGCACACTGTCTGTGTCAATACAGGACTTTTTTTAGTAAACAATTTCAAGAATAGAAATTACAAACGGACTATCCAATAACAATCACGGCTGCTTTCGGATTTAATAACACCCCGAAGCGACAGTTGAACAACAACGATAAGCATTTTACGTTTATGAACACTGAAGAGAAAACACCATCTTATTTTGATCTTGCCGATGTACAATTAACTCAACCGTTAAATTACATTCACACTAGGTGTCTAAGAACAGTTATTCTGTTTTTTTGAAAGAAGATGTGATGTTTAGTGCAGACTAGATTTATGGTTTACTAATGTTCCTAGAAAGCATCTTTTAATGCTTACTTTAAAAATTTATGTTATTTCATGTGTTTTCATGAAGTACCATCTGTGTTAAATGGAAAAAGGCAATTTTTTTATGAAAACTGATGAAGAATTAATTTACTACTACATTATTAATTAAGACCATTTCTATTTGTAAGATAAAATTGTAAAAAATTCCAGTAGCTGCCTTTAATAAGAAAAGACGGAAGACCTATAAGTGATGGCAAAGACATATATTACGGTTTTTATTTAAATGTACTTTAAAGAAGATAAAAATAAACTAAAAGAATAACAGACCAGATAAACATATAATTTAAAACATTAATCCAGTAAAAAATAATAAAATAAATACAATGTAGACGTATGAAATGTACATATAGAAACTTTTGATTATTCTGTTTACAATTTCATATTTCTTGTAAAATGCACTTGATCGGACAATGAATAAAAAAATATTAAAAACAATTGATTGATTGTAGGATAAATTAAATACAACATATTTTCGAAGTTTTTTCACTAAGATATTTTTACTCCACCAAGTGTCAAATGTTGATGTAGCATGAGATAGTGTACTCAGATCGCTACTTTATCTTATACTCTAACCACCAAAACAGAGTTATAGCGATGGTAGAGCAATTTCGTCCATTAATGATGCAGCAACAGCTGGAACAGAATTTGCATATTTACAAACCCACCTCTGTTTACTTGAAGATTGTTTTATTGATGGAAAGTTGTAATTAATAATGATAAACTTCTTTACCAAAAAGGCACTTTAGCTCTATAATTAACAATACTCAAATACTTATTGAAATAAAGTTAAATATCTCGAATTATATCTGGACGTACACTAACTTAAGGTGTCCATATTAAGGCAAAGAAATTAACTATAAAATTTAAATAAATTTTATATAATTAAATTATAAAATACAAAGTAATTTAGAAACATTTTACGAAGGATATCAGAGAGACATGACCGAGATATGTACTGCAGCTATATACTACAGCTATGCACTACAAACTAAAAGTTATATCTAAGAACACAAACAATGCTCTTATGGGATCTAACTTCAGCAATATGCAAAAGACTCATAAAGTATAATATAAATTTTTAAGTTTAATTAAAAAAAATTAAATGACCGCCTGATACTACAAAATTCTACAAAGCAAAAATATTTAATAGTGATATTGGATATAAAGTTTTATGTTTATCTGGCAATGTTTTGACAAAACATTTCAAGAAACACAGTTTTTGAAATAAGTAATAGTTGGGAAGAAGTCGATTATAGAGGATTCAGTTTCAGTAGCTACAGTGCAATAAAACGTGAAGCATCGCGTTTTTGTCGTCGAACTGTTTTTCAGAACCAAAGATTCCGTTATTAGTATTCAACGTCCTTTCCGTCAACAGTTCAGTGCTGCGTTTGATGGATAACCTGATCAGTTATGAAGATAAAATCAACTGACTGTCCCCGTACGATTTGGATTTCAGAGAATGTTGAGAGAGTAAGAAGGTTGGTGTGGGTTTGTCTCCTAACTCACTACAGCGCATTCTACATAGTGTGTTGAAATTCCATCCGCACACAGTCATGATTGTTCAAGGCGATTTTGTCCAACGCAAACTATTTTGTGAAAGAATGCTTAAAACTATTGCTTCTAATAATGTAATTGTGATGGTAAATGATGGGGTACATTTAGCTGCAGTGACTCTTATTCGCTATCCATAATTTACCTTCCTATCCCAACATTTTTCTTTGGTCAAGTACCAAACTATATGAAATATCTTATGATAAAAATATCAAATTAAAATTGAAATGTAGTTTTACTTTAGCCGATAAAAAATGTAACAGGGACTTTCTTGGGTTGGCCCTAATTTAGTTTTTTAAACAGTGCACTGAAACTATTTGTTTAGCTTATGGAAATTCTATAGCACTCGTAACAAAATATTTCGTAAACTCTTTTAGTTTTTTAGATTAGTTAAGTCAGATGGCCTCTGAACCCTTGGCGTCTTTGGACTTAGCGTATACCCTGTTATTTTGTTTGGTGAAAGATTCCATTACTGTAAAAAATTTCTTTTATGGCCACCATTCGAGTACTCGGTCAACAACCTCTTTGCTTTTTCTCTTCTACCTTTGTTTAAGACATCTCTCAGCAAATATTTCGTATGCCTTTATTAAGCAGCTACTCCAAGGTTTCCGTAATAATTTGAAACATACATATTTATTTGGATGATTATATTACTAAGTGAAAGTATCAAGTTTTGGTAGTAGAGACGCCACGAGAGTTACACCAAAAATTTCTCCATAGTGCTAAGATTACAATTCGGCGACATTTTTAAAGGAGGTCGTACTACAAAATGGCTGTATTTCCCTACAGAAGTGTCTAAAACTATTTTTGTCGAATATTTTCAGTAGTAGGACCTTACTTTTTTGAAGAAAACGGGAGTGCAATAACAGTGACTTCAAAGTCACAATGTTGATATGATTACTTTGACGTTTACGGGTCAACAAAGAAGAAATGTGGTTTCAACAAGATAGAGCCACAGCTCACATGGTAAGGGCTTTGACAACTGTTTTCTTATCATGTAATTTCACGTTTGAGCGATTTTCTTGGCCTTCACCCTCACCAAATTTGCCTGTCTATGATTCTCTCTTTGGGGTTACCTCAAATTAAAATTTGACAGGCTGAAAGTTGCCCTTTGTGAGTGACTTTGAATGTGTGTACAGTAAGAAGGGCATATTTTTGCGATATAATATTTCGTAATTAAATAATCAACGTATATTTATCAAAACTCCTTATTACAGATTACTTTAATGTTAATAAATAAAATTTAAAAGAGAAAAGGTAGATTTACAGCTTCTAATAAGTGCCTATTGTCACTTTCCAATAAACTCTTTTTACTGAAAGTTATTTTTTTACGTAGAAATATAATTACGGTTATTTCGGATATTTCAATATGCCCCAAGATAGAAAACTTTTAACTTAAGAACTAATCGCAAATGTAATTTCATAAATGTCAGGAACGAGCGAGATTGGTTAGTATACGACTTCTAGAAATTTTTTTTTTGCTAGCAAGTAATTTAGCCAAAGGCCTTTCTTGATGGGTGTTCTACACTCATAATTTTATTGCGCCACATTTTTGGAGAACGATCTTGTTACATATATCCTATAATTTGTTTTGTTCTATTTCCTATAAGTTTATAAATTGCCTTAGTAGGGCAAATACAATATGGTTTTTTCACCAAAGAACACTTTTAATTTTTCTGTATTTTTATTTATTTTTTATTTTCTAAGGAAGTACTTTAAAGTAAAATATACTAATACAATTAACATATTTGGTATATAATATAATGCGGGTAAACATTAAGCTTCATATTTGTAAAAGACCAATAGCACCGATACCTCCAATCAAAAGATCCGATGATACATGGGCCAGGTCAGACAAGAAAAAAGCTGATTCATTCGCAGACCATCTTGCTACTGTATTCTCATCGCCACAACCGGTAGAAAACAACGATGACAACGAATTCCGCATTTCTTGACGCGCCCTGCCTCTGAGACCATTCTAACCAGCCGAACTAAGACAGCAAATTAAATTAACAAACCCACGTAAAGCACTTGGTTACGACCTAATCGTAGGAGATGTATTGCAAAGTGCTACTTACAACCATCTACAACAGCATTCTACGACTCTGCCACTTCCCCACTCAGTGGAAACATGCTATAATCATTACCCTTATTAAACCTGGCAAACCTCCTACGCAACCCTCCTCCTGCAGATCCATCAGCCTTTTACCACTCATGTCAAAAATATTCGAAAAACTGCTTTTCACAAGAATCCATGAAACTGTCGCCCTACATGAAATTCTCCCAAACTACCAATTTGGCTTCCGGCAGCATCATTCTACTATCCACCAAGAGCACCGAATAGTTAACAGCATTATGGAGACTATAGAAACCAAGCGCGTCTGGATAACCGTATGCCTAGACATAAAACAAGCTTTCGACAAGGGTCGACACGGGTCTGTTATACAAAATAAAACTGTATTTTCCAAATCAGCTGTACCTCATATTAAAATCATATCTAACCCAGAGGACTTTCCAAGTTAAAGTAAATAACACAACTTCCGAATACCACGAAATTACATCTACTATACTACTGTATCTCCTTGCAATGTTCGCCGATGATACAGCTATCCTCTCAATAGACGAAAACCCAATAACTGCAACAGCCCATCTACAAACACACTTAGACATCTTGCAAAACTGGTTCAACAAATGGAGAATTACAGTAAATAGCGACAAATCCTCGCAAATCACTTTCACAAATAGACGTATTGCAAGCCCACTAAACAACATCAACAATACTCCGATACCTCAAAAGACGGACATCAAATATCTTGGACTACACCTAGACCATAAGCTCACCCGGAGCACTCACATCAAAGCCAAACGAAAACAAATAGACCTTAAAATTAAACAAATGCACTGGCTCCTTGAAAGACGCTCCCAACTCATTGTCAAACAAACTACTGTTATATAAAAGCATCATAAAACCCATCTGGACATATGGTATACAGTTGTGGGGATGCGCTAAAGCCTCCCACGCAAAGATCCTGCAACGAAGTCAATCAAAAATCCTTCGCAAAATAGCCAACGCCCCATGGTACATCTCTAACGAAACCCTTCACATAGACCTAGGAATTCCATACTTACCCGGAGGATACAAAAGCTTGCTCGAACATACACGAACCACCTGGCAGGACATAAAAACCAGCTAATAGAACAGCTCTCTAATCAGCCAACCATCACCAGACGATTAAAACGAAATTGGCCACAAGAGTTTCCTTCAATAAACATAAATTGATCAAGTACCTTAGATAGGTTTTATTTTTTATAAAGCAACCTTTAAAAATCTTTGTTATAATCAATAAAAGATCAAACGGTTTGTTTACAAAAGTGCAACATTTCAGCTGATAATCTGCTTTTAGCATTATTATAATTTGATTACCTTTTTATTGTGCTGTAATGCATTTAATTCTGAAAGAAAAAATAAAGTTTTTGGTTAACAAACCTTATTTGTTAATTCCCTTTAGTTACTAACTTTCATAAATATAAATAGGATTCATTTTAAAATTAAGTTTACTTATATTTTCGAGTGTATTTTGATCAAAATTCAAAATAATAAAAGGCGCTTTGCAAATATCTTGCTTGTTTGCTTCTTATTAGATTTGCAACTTAATTCTCGTCATCACTTGCATCATCTTTCAGGGAGCTGTCGAATTTTCACTTTGAGAGGTAGAAAATGGGTTGAAGTTTATAAACAAAATAAGAATTTTCTCAACAGCTCTTTAAAAGTGAAGCTCAGGTGATGTTGCAGGGATCTTAAGAGGTATTGTCATAGCGTCTACCCTTGTTCTCAGTTGTAAGTTTGGGGGAATTCAACGACCTTTCTTATGAATTCCCTCCAGCTTAAGTAAACTCTTAGAAATTGCATAATGTGTTATTTCAGGTTCTTTTGTAAGCTTTGTGTGCGACAGCCACCTCTTTCCAAACGTTATTCCAGTTCTCTACCTTTGATTTCATCTAGGTGTCCAGGGCGTTCAAAATAACACAGATTAAAATTTTTATTCCTAAACCATTGGAACCACTTCTTGCAGGTATTGCAGGAAACAGCGTCCTTCTCTAAAGTCGCACAAATCTTTTCGCATAGATTTTCGGCACCTTTTTCCAGTTAAAACGCAAAAACAAGCTGATGTACAACTTGCTTTCATATTATTATTGGTAGTGCATTGTAAAACTGACAAATGGCTCGTTACTATAATTATAAGGTGGACTCAGTTCATGAATTTGAATTAGCTTTAAAGATACAGTTAAATAAAAATATTTGAAGAAGCCTGTAGTACTTTATTACTCAGCAACTACATTTACGCGTACGCGTGCTCCTAGCTGACGCAAACAATTTCTAAGCTCAGACGATCCGCGGCCCACGTGTGATAAATGACCGTCAGAAACTAAGGCCCAATCTGGGCCTCCGACCCACTTAGACTATTTAGACCACCCAACAATAAAAATGCTTACAAAGTTCTATCGTCGATTAAAGTTTAAATTTATTTTTGCGTCATATTAGAAACAGAAGCATTTTTATACTGCACTTTCATGTGTCAAGAAATCCGTGTTTTGGCTTTCCGTTTATCACTTAAAGATGTTTATCAAGTATTTTTTATATCGTTTACCATTCTTTTATGCTTCAGACCTTATTTCTTTTTTTAGTGCTTGTTAAAGATTCTGTTACATGAAATTATTAATAACAAAAATTAGTGAACTGCAAAATTGCGTTACCGCCACATTAACGGGAAAATGCTGCAGTGTGACAAGAGGGACACATATTGAACATTTTTTAGTATTAAGTTTTAATCTTAAACAACATTTGATATTTATTTTTTATATATTACTTTATAAAATATTAACAAACTATGCATGCAACTATAGCTTTGCCGTTCAATTACGAATAAACAACAATTCGACGTGTGCAGTAGACAAGTCGTGAACTAAAAAAATCGTATGTTTGCTGACAAAAAATGGCTTGGAAAAGTATCTAAAAACGCCTTTACATTCATCTGAAGAGATATGAGAGTATCGATGAAGCAAAAATTAAGCAGTCACAGGGCGTCAAGTTATTAAAAGTGACGAAAACAATTATCAAAGATCTCTGCGTTTCTGAGCGTGTAATAAAAGAAAGATTTGGTGCATTTAAATCTTCAATATGTATCTAAATAGGAATTGTGCACCGTAAATCGAGAGAATTAAGTACCGATTTTGTACAAAATTAAACCTAAATCCCAGTTTTCTAAGGTATATTTAATTGGATCGACTATTTATCAAAACGATAAAATAACAGCAAATTCTACTTAAAAGATTGTCTTATTAAAAGATTAATTCTGTTTATTAAAAAAAATTTGAAAAAAACTATATTTTGCTGAAGACAGACCATGGCATTGCTCCATTTCTGATCATGCTAAAGGAATGACTATATAGTAATGACATAAATTTGTGGTCCACTTCAAGTTTGCTCTTTAGAGACCTTGTGAGCTCTGTATAAGAAGGGATCTGCCGAAAGGTCATAATCAACACCAAAACTAAAGCGACAAAGCACCATAGAAGAAAATCTCAAAAATTGCGCTATATCAGGTTATTCTCTAATATATTTTCACAACAAAAACCTTTATTTTCTTAGCTAATTTTTATTTAAAAAATCCTTTATGCCAGCACGTCTAACACCACTATAATCAAAAATTCTCAAAGCGATGGTTGATATTCCACTGTATGTGAGTTATCAAATGTACACCAAGATGCTTCTTTATCACAAACGTAATTTAAGAAAGAAACGAAAAATATTACAGTAGGCTAGAAATTCACTAATTTAAAATCGAGACAACAAAAGACCAAAACCATGCTAATTGTTCGGCCTAAAGATTAGAGTATTAACTTCCAAACTAATAAAATAACTCATAAAATATGTAGTTTCGATTGCTACGATAATAAAAAAAATTACTAATGCACTTAAAAATGAATAAAGCTTTTTGTCCGTAACACTTGTACATTGGACTATTTTCTCTCTAGTCTAAAAATTAAAATTTAAATATCTCTATTTACATTTTTGTACTATAAAGCTTTTTTTAAATAAAAACAAGTTTTTTAGGAAGACTATAATGGAAAGGATCTTAAATGGGGATTAACTATCATGAAAGAACGAGATATATAAAACTACAAACAGTTATCTATTGGCTAACTGATTTGAATGAGATATCTGACGCAATAGATTTTTGTGTCACAAAAGGTCGATTAATAAACTACTCTAAAGTGGAGTTCTGTTTCGGCTTCTTTTAGGATCATTCATCTGTAGTATTACAATCAGCTCTTCAGTAATCACATAACAAAAAATCCATCACTCTATAACAACCGCACAAATTAGAAAATGTTTAAAGAGCATCTCAATGACGAAACAAAAATCAAAGTTCCTTTAAAAACTGGAGAAAAAATCGATCTAGTAGTAGAGCATTTCACAACATACAACAAACTGTTCGGTACCCAACACCGTTATTAATTCAGGATAAAAACTTAATGCTGATAACTAACATTTGCGTTAAAAAATGTCTAAAAAAGGCAGAAGAATTTGACAGCAAAAAAATACTCTAGACAAAAATAAACTAAACAGATTAACTACGGAGTTGAAAGAAAAATAAAATATTTAGTAAGTACATTAGTAACTTACTTCCTTCATACAACGATTACTTAGTTTGGAAAGCAACAAAACGAATAAAAAATCAAAAAAGTTCTATCCCAACCATTCGGAAAGCTGACAGATGCAGAAGTCTTTGCTAAACATCTATTTAATATATTTAAACCACACCTTTCAGTAGTAACTCCAAAAAAAAACAACGAAATTTTAGATTATTTAGATACTGAAGCTGAATTTACCTAGCATTTATGGATATGAAGAAGGCATTTGACCGAGTGGCGAGAGCTAAAATATGGGAGTGCTTAAGAGAGAAAAACATAAATGAGAAATTAATAATGATCACGAAATGTGCATGCAGAGACAAGAAATAAGATAATAAGCAAGAATGCAGAGTCGGAAATTTTTCACACAAATGAAGAAGTTAGACAAGGCGAATGTCTCAGCCCACTACTTTTCATTATCTTCATGGACCATTTAATATGAATTGCGAAGACAAGAACAAAACCCTTGGCTGTGAGATATAGAAAGATGGAGAAGGTTGTTATATCCAAATGTGCATTTGCAGACGATGTAGCGTTAATAGCGGGAAATGAGAAGGATCTCAATTAAAACGAAGTATTAAGCCAAAACGAAATAAATATGAATAAGTCAAAAATTAAAATAATGGTAGTAACAAATGAAAAGAAAAAAGAAAAGATCCAAATAGTTGAAGAAAAGATAGAACAAGTGAACAACTTCCAATACCTGGGAGTAACTGTAGAAGAAACAGGAGAACAAAGTATAGAGGTGAATAGAAGAATAGAGTCAGCCAACAAAGTGTATTATGCACTGAGTAAAGGCCTTATCAATAAAAAAGAAATACCAAGAGAAACGAAGGTGAAGGTGTACAAGGCAGTATTCAGACCAATTCTTAGCTTCGGATGCGAATCATGAGTGCTAGCTGATCAAGACAGAAGTAAGATAAGGGCAGTTGAGATGAAATATCTGAGAAGAGTAAAAGGTATAATCAAGCGTGATAGAATTGGAAATGAAATAACTAGAGAAGAACTAAAGATTGAACCTGTAGAAGACTTTATTGAACATTGGACATCTACAAAGGATGGAGGAAAAAACTCAGACACGGATAATCTGGGAATCCAAAGTACGAGGTACAAGAAAGAGATGAAGACCAAAACAAACTTGGAATGATGCAATTGAAAAAATACTGGAGAAGAAGGGAAAAGGTTAGCAGCAGATAGAAACAAGTGTAAATTGTGTTTATGTGACAGCAATGTTTAGTGAAATATAAGACTGTAAAATGCTATTGTAAAAAAGTTTAAGTGTAACCTTACACTCTTATCGGTAATAAGGCTATAACATTTTCCAATACAATGAAGGTTTAGTAAAAATTTGTAAATCAGAAACCAAGCAGACCACTACACAAAGTTACTTTGTATAGACCTGTAGCACTGTTTCCGATGTCATCTAAACTATTCGAAAGGCTGATATTAAAGAGACTAATGCCCATAATAGTATATGGAATTGATCCAGCAAAACCATTTTGGTTTTAGGCGAAAGTACTCCACAATCAAACAAGTTTATGTCAAGTGGGCATGATTGAACAATATCTAGAAGAAAGTAAATATTGTGTTGCTGTTTTTCTCGAAGTAAGTCAACCATTTAACCAAGTTTGGCATCCTGGCTCGTTGTTCAGAAAAGGCCTTGTTCCATAAATGTCACACGCTATTTAAATACAAAGGAAAATAATCTAGTTTACAGTTAGTCAATGTGGGTGTGCCACAAGGTAGTGTACTAGGTCCAACGCTGTATCAAATTTTTGCAACAAACCTACCAAGCGATAAAGAAGTAGTTACAGCTACCTGGGCAGATAACAGACACTGCATTATTATCTTCTCATACAGATCCTTGCAGCATTTAACCAACGGAGTGGTCTTGACAAATTTCAACAATGGTCACAAAAGTGGCGTATCAAAATCAACGAGCAGAAATATACGGCAATAACATTTCCTTCAAAGCACAATGCGGCTCTTTCAGTTACTCTAAATAACATTTAAATTCTTGTTAAAGAAGGAGCGAAATACCTTGTTATGCATTTAGATAGAAGATTAACTTAAAAATTTCACCTGACAAAAATAGAAAATTTAAATTGACGTTTGAAAACAAAGCGCTCGTGTATAAATCAGGATTAATTTTTATTTGGACATATGAAATCCATTTCTAGAAGGCTTTAATCACTTTTTCTCTTATGAAAATATCATAAAAATATAACAAATGTGCAGTCATGTAGAAAATTTTTTACCCTGTTTTTTATTCTCTTTGCTTAGATTTTTAGCGGCTTGTAATAAACTGATAAGCAAACAAGCCCCTAATCTAAGCGCTTTACCTACAAAGGCACACTTATTAAATTCGAAAATCAAATGGACGGCGAGAAACTCAAACGTAACTTCAAACAGCTTTAAGCAGACAGCGCTCTCTAACAGTGGGAGCAATTTACCAGCGCCCGGGCCGAGGTGTTAGAATATTAGTGAAGCCACGGACGCCGTGTTCTGCCGATATGCACCCCGCATTTTTTTGTTGTGTTATTTCGGCCTCGGGATGGCTTTAGTGCCCACAATAAAAGCGCAGGAAATAGTGGCGCACTATGCAGGCGTTTACAAGAGACGAGGAGGAGCCGGACAAATCTGTTTGTCCTGTCGGGCCCGAGCGCCCCATTATTCGATTTTTATGGTTCATGCCGAAGTGCCAGCACGTGTAAATTACTCGCGCGGTTTAACGCCGCTAATTTGCTCTCGGCTGCGTTCTCTGGGGCTTGCGCTCGGTTTCGCCGCTGAAAAAGGGCTAAAAAGCAGCGGCCGGGGGAACAGGTGGCCTCCACGGGGCGCGGCTATTAAATAGTAGGTTTGATGCCCTAACTTAATTCTGATAATTAATACACCAACTTATGTTTCTTTTGTGTTTATGTCGTTTTTCCTTAAAATGCTTCCTAGAATTTCTTCGCTCTAAATTTAGATTACAATTAAGCTTATCTCTTAAAATATTTATCAACCCTTAAAAATAGCAGTGAGTTTGCGATAGATGTGTTGCTCTGTTTAAAAGTTAAAATTTTTTTATCCTCGTTCAAAGCAATCCTCTCCCGTTGCGACATACATACGGCAACGTTTGAATCCAATCTTGGAAACACTTTTGACATTTATTTTTTAAAATTTCTATTATTTCATTTTTTTTATTTTTTAGATTAAAATAAGTTAAATCGGATTTCTGAAATTGTCTTTTTAATCGATTAAACAGGAAGAAGTCGCATGGTGATATATCTGGAGAATAAGGTGGTCGCAGAGTAATATTTGTTGCATTTTTGGCAGAACTCACGAATAATAATTGCCAACATCTTCAGCAAGCTCTCTTACAGTCAAATGATAATTTGCTGTTATTTTTCTACTAATTTTTTCTAGATTTTCATTGGTTATTGATGTTCATGGATGACCAGAACAAGATCCCTCTAGGGATTCACAATTTTTGAACAGTTTATCTCATTAGAATACAGTTTTTTAGATCATCGAATGCTTTCTACGCCATTTTAAACGTTTCAGTAGCATGAATCTTATTTTTAATACAAAATTTAATGGAACTTACTTGTTTAACAATATTAGACATTTTAAAAGTTAAAAGAGGAAAAGGTTTATGTAAATAAACTATGTAACTTCTAAACTAGGAGGGTAAGGAGTGGCGCCAACATACAGCTACTCAAATGTCAACCCCACCTGCACGTGGTACCCTCTGCTAGAAAACGAACGGGGCTCTGACGACCCAGCATCGGGGGGTATATCCTGATACCAGTTGTCCTGAGGTAACGGGGCCCTCGTCGTCGGGCTAATCACCCATACGAGGTATCTAGATTCAGAGAACAATCACTAGCCTCGGACATGGACGGATGCATGGAAAGCGACCAAAGCGAGAACAACGGAATAGATTAGGAATATGGAATATAAGGGGGTTAAATGGAAAGGAGGTGGAGCTGACAGAGGAAATGATAAGATATAGGGTCAAAATACTAGGACTACGACTAACTTATATACTCAGGTGTACCATTAGGAGCGAGAGCAAAAGAAGGGGTAGGTTTCCTAATAAGTAATGAACTAACTAACCAAATGACGGGCTGGGAAGGCATTAACTCACGAATAATCACGCTGGACATAACTTTGAATGAAGAAGTAACACTAATACAAATCTATGCACCTACAGAGAACGCAGATATACTAGAGAAAGAGATGTTCTACACAAGTTTACAACAAACATACGAGAAAGCTAAGGAAAGATCAAGACACGTTATCGTCATGGGGGATTGGAACGGCAGAGTTGGGAACGACCCTAGAAGAGGAAATGGAGTGTTGGGGAAGTGCTGTACAGACAGGATAATAAACGACAACGGCAACAGAATGATAGACTTTTGTATCACTAATAGGATGTTAATCGGAAATAGTTGGTTCAACCACAAGGACATACATAAGATCACTTTCACAGCAGACAATCGAAATGCCAGGAGTACAATAGACTACTACACCTACACCCCAGAAACTAAATATGCTATATTAGATGTAAAAGCTATAAGAGGAGCGGAAATAAATTCCGACCACAAATTAGTCACAGTAGATACAAGATTCTATGCGAGAGTACCGAAACCACCAGAAAAGGAGTACCAGAGGATAAAGACGGAAGAACTAAGGACAGAACAGAAAAAAACAGAATACCAGCATAAAATCAACGAATTGTTAAGACAACATGAAAGAGAGGAAAAGCAAAGAGATCAATGGACGATAGACGACAGATGGGAGAGACTCAAAACCACAATAATAAAAGCAGCCATAGAGGTATGTGGGGAAAAGAGAATTAGCCCAAAACAAAAAAGAACAAAATGGTGGAATGAAGAGATAAAACAGAAAGTCAAAGAAAAGAAGAGGGCATGGAAGAAATATCTGCAGACGAAATAAGAAGAAGACAGGCAAAGCTATATAACATTGAGGAACGAAACAAAGGAAATAGTTAAGGAAGCAAAGAATATAGCATGGGAGGACTTTGGAAAGGAAATTGAGGAGAAATTCCGAGATAACACTAATAACAAGAAAGAGTTTTGGACGATAGTTAAACAACTAAGGGGAAAATATGGCAAAACAACATGGTGTATAAAAGATAAAAACGTCACAGAAGAAAGCAAAATCCTAGATACATGGAGTGAATATTACAAAGATAAATTTAAGGCAGAAGGAAAAGAACCTGAGAGGAGAAACATAAGGCAAGCCCCAGCAGAAAAGGAGGGTGAACAAATAATAACCACAGAAGAAGTAATAGAAGCAATTAACAGACTGAAATTAGGAAAATCGGTCGGAAAAGACGAAATCAGCCTCGAGATGGTCAAATACGGAGGTGGAAAATTGGGAGAGTGGATTCAAATAATATGCCAACAAGCCTGGGATGAAGAAGTCATACCTAAAGAATGGGAGGAGAATATAATCGTCCCAATACACAAAAAGGGAAATACTAATGATTGTGATAACTACCGAGCCATCTGCCTGTCATCATGTATACAGAAGATATTCTCGAGAATAATTGAGACACGGATCAGAAGTTACGTGGACAATGAATTACAAGAGGAACAA
Source organism: Sinelater perroti (assembly GCA_036346155.1). NCBI lineage: Eukaryota > Metazoa > Arthropoda > Insecta > Coleoptera > Elateridae > Sinelater > Sinelater perroti. The sequence goes on from JARFIY010000189.1 coordinate 5,163,873, forward strand.
GCGGCATTTCGAAAAAATAGGCAAACACAAGATCACATATATACTACAAGAGCGGCGACGGAAAAGAGATTAGAAGAAGGAAAACCATTATACCTGGCATTTTTAGACATGAGTGCAGCCTTCGACAGTATACCAAAGAGGATTACATGGAAGGCCATGGAAAAGGCAGGAGTACCCGACAAACTGACCAAAGTCACAAAAGCGTTATACAAAAAAGTAATAGGAACAGTCAGAATAAAGGGGAAGGAGTCGAAGAGCTTCAACATAGAAAAAGGAATCAAACAAGGAGACTCCCTTAGTCCTCTCCTATTCATTATAGTTATGGGCCAAATTCTAAAGAAGAGTAAACAGAGATCACTAAATTTAAAATTGGGGCACTGGAGAATGGAAGAAGTAAACCTCCAAAGCCTGGTGTATGCAGACGATATTGTGCTACTGGCGGACACAGCCAGGAAATTACAAGCCGCAGTCAATAAGTGGAACAACAGTATACAAAATGCAGGAATGAAAATTAATGCAAAAAAAGCAAAATCATGAAAATTAGCAAACAAACAGGCAATGAGGATGAAGACATGAATATTAGATGCGGACAGAACACCTTAGAAGTAGTAAAACAATATGTATGTACCTGGGAGTAATATTAAGCAATGATGGGACATTAGAACAGGAAATAAGAAACAGAACATCAAAAGCAGCAAAAGTATACTACCAGATAAACACAACACTTGTAAATAAAAAAGAATTGAGAAAAGAAACAAAGTTACACCTATACAAAACAGTATATGTACCAACACTGATATACGGAGCGGAAACTTGGCCCATGCAAGACAAACACAAAAGCAAAATCACTGCTGCAGAAATGAGGTATTTAAGGCGAATAATGGACAGGACCAGAAGAGATAGAGTGAGAAACAATTACAAGAGAAGAGTTAAGTGTAGATCCGCTGATAGAAACCATACAAAATAGACAGCTGCAGTGGTATGGACACGTGGTACGTATGGACAGCAAGAGGCTCCCAAGGAGGATCATGGAAGCAAGAGGAGATGGGAAGAGAGGAAGGGGCAGGCCCAGAATGAAATGGATAGACAGTATTAAAACTATGGTACAGCAGAGGGGAAGGAACATCGAGGAAGTAAAGAGGATGGCGCTCAACAGAAAGGAGTACCAAAAATGGATCGAGGACCCGACACCGTAAGGTACAAGGGAAAGGACAAAGAAGAAGAAGAAGAAGAACTTCTAAACTACTTGACATATCAAAATGAAATTAGAAAGGTCGTGTCAACAAAAAAGTTTAAGCTACAACTTTTTCGTGAGTTTCAATGTAAAAGGTCACCTTATTTTTAAAACAGAATAGTATTAGTTGGCATTTAAAATAGTGTAGCAAACTTCCCAATGATGCTGGTAGCATGTAAGCTAGGTGTTCGCGGTTGCAGTTTCGTTGCGTTCCGTCGCGCTCGGCGGTCGACGCGGTGCCTTCTAGGAGTCTAGCTGCCGCACACGTGCGCGGTGATCATTCTAGATTCTTTCAAGCCGGGTTTCGAGATGTTTTCGATTCCCTTTTAGAATACCACCGAAATGGGCATAAATTTCTCGCAGCGGGCAGCTCCAGCATTCGAATTTGAAAAGCGAGCAGAAGCTGTATGTTAACATAAATAGTGAGTAGTTTTACATTGTCTATTGTGTGTGTAAATAGTGTTGTGAATAAGTGGTTTTAGTAAACTTGCACGAGTTATTCACCACCGTAAGGAGCAGAAATGTTGCTATACAAGCACACCACTAACCTAAAGTACAATACAACATGTGATAAATCACGCGACAAATCGTACACAAATTTAGTTACGGTTGTTGTAAAACAGTGTGACTCTTTTTATCATATTGCAAAGATTTCTAAAGTCGATAACGGAAACAAATTTTAAATTTTATGTCGAGACATCATGGCAAACAGTTGTATTTGGATCTTGTAGAAATACATATGAACTTGTACTACCTCCTATATAAGTTCTTTCTATACTCCAATTGCATGTTTTTTGCGTGTGTATCTTACGTTTTAAGCTAATTTTTGCAATAGAAGCTGTTCTAGCCTTCTATTCAGTTCAAATTTTTTGTCGGCTGACTTTATTTCAGTCTCGGTAAAAATAAAACTAAACTGAAAAGATACATTCTAAATATATACCAAATTTGAAACATTACTTAATATTTTATAAAACCACCCATTTCAAATGAAATGAAAAATTCATGTTATTTTTGTATCGCCACTCTTGTAGAATACAAAAAACACACACTGCATACTCTCGAACAGCACTCAGTACATCGGTTTTGTGCTTCTATGATTATTGGACAAGCATTGTGAAAAATGTATATCACAGCCAGAGTTGAGTTGCTGCTAAGAAAGCTGCAATTTTGTGGTGTCCGTGAAGCAGCGACTTCTTCTACCATTTCATACAGTTCACCATAAAACCCCTAATGATGTTTCGTGGAAAATCCCAGCTAAGAAATGCTGATCTAGACTACAAAACGCAATGAACTCTAATTTAAAATTTGATTCAAAAGCAGAAAGGGTAGGAATGATAAATTTATAATAATACCTAATAAGGATTTTCATCTGAGATTACAGAAAAATTCGAAAATACTAGAAAAAGCCCAAAATATATAAGAAAGAAAATCTAAGTACAATACACCAAATCGTCTAACGAGACAAGGTCTACAAAACTACAACTTTTGTTAAAGAAATTCCAAGGTTGATTTTTTGATTCTTTAGGTGTAATTTCAAACAAAAAATGGCTGTTATTCAGTCATCAAACTATATGCTTTAAATAGTCCTGACCTTAGAGATGTTTCTATGTAAACTCAATAGGTGGTGCGGTTGTAGTTAGCAACCCACTGTTTAACTTGTTGGCGCATTTAGTGGGATGTTACATGAATCACGTGATGAATGTGGATTCGGAGCAGAAAGTTAACATAGTGACAAGGCATTATCGAACCATACGTTTTTTAATGACAGAAAAGGTATTGCGAAGGCAGAGATTTAGTACAGGACGATTCCAGAGTTGCTCGCTCGTCATCACGTACTGCTGCAAATGTGAATTACTGCAAGAAGATATGAAAAGACTCAAAACTGTACAGGGATGCGTGTCACCTAATTTTATGCAACGATGTAGAAAAATGAAAACTTAATGCAATAGTCCCTTGCACACTAACATAGGAACAAAAAGAAAAACAGATGAACAATTTCTGCTGAACTATTAGAAAGGTCCGGAAATAACTCAACTTTTTTGTTAAATATTATTACAAGAGATAAAAGTTGGTGCTACCAGAATAACTCTCAAGTGAAGCGCCCTTAGAAAAACGAAACCAAAACTTTTACATTAACGTGCTGAAACGATTTCATCAAGAAATTCGGCGACGCCATCTTTATTTGTGAGCATCTGGGTTGTTGTTTTTTATTGCACAACAATGAGAGGCTTCATACTGCTGTGAAACTCCAGAAATATCTGGCCAATAATCATATTTTTTGTTTCTTGTGTAACAATTCTCTGAAAGAAAAGGGCCAGGAAGGTATTGCAGTAGTTTAAACGACTGCGATAGACGTCTTGAGAAGCTTTCCAGATGAAGCTCTCTCTACTTGTTTTCATGATCTTCAGAAAACGTGACAACAGTGCAGAGATAGCCGAGGCGCTATATTGACAAGATCTAGGGCCGTTAGTTGAATAAATTATTTTTTACGAGCTCAGCATTAGAACATTTCAGAAAAGGCTGTATATAACCCAAACCTTCCAGTTGAGGTTACGTGTGAAGCTAATAAAAAAATATTGTTACAAAAACACAAATAAATAAATTATAAAACCAAACTAATCTCAAAAGAGGAGCAGAAAATCAAACACAATAACAAAATGAAAGAAGAATAAAGAAGTAGTTATCAACACATAAAAAATGTATCAAGTAAAACCAATCTGCATTTTATGGGGAGACATAAACTGTAAAATTAGTACGATTTCTGGAATATTTAAAAATATTTCTTTTTTAAAACCTGTTACCTAGTCTAATTATTTATAATCGGCATAAAAGGCGTTATAATTTAAACAACCTTTAATTGTAACAGAAAAATTTAAACAAGTATCTCCACACATTTTCTAAGGGTCAAGAAAAGTTCTTTAGTTACAAAATTATGTGTGTACACGTCTTTTGTACATATAACTAAAATAAATGCTGCAAAATAATGTAAATGTCATTATCATATTTAACAAGAATATAGATGAAAAACCTGATTAATTTCCAATAAAATGTACTGCTAGAAAATTTTATTTCAACTTATACAAGTTATCTAATTTATTTATTATTCAATTATATCCAAAGATAAATGTTAGAACGAATCATTACCTGGTTTAAAAAAATAAAAACAAAATCACTTAATTTAAATATTAAGTAGAAAAAGTGTGCAGACAAGAAACTGGACAGAAAAACTAAAATAAAGACTAAAGAAGCTAGACCAGCTTAAAAATAAAATAATAAAACAAATAAAATAAGAAACCAAAAGCGGTAAAGTGTAAAAGTGAAAAAAGTATTATCAAAAATAATGAAGTGACAGGCGATTAACATGGAAACCCCATATTACAAAAAAGAGAAGGCAACTGGATGCTATGGTGAAGATGTATTGGCTTCTAGGAAAAAAATCCAAGTTATCGATAGAAAATAAAGTGTTAGTGTACAAGACAGTTTTAGTTCCAGTGTGGGCGTACGGCATACATCTATGGGGCAGTGCTAAAACATCAAACATTGATATTCTGCAGATTCCAGAGCAAAACTCTTCGTGTAATGACCAACGCTGAGTGGTTCATTAGCAACAAAACACTTCACGACGACCTAAAAGTTCCATGGATCAGAGATGAGGTTAAAAGACGAACAGTCACCTATGTCAATCGAATAAGGACTCATCCCAATGTGTTAGTGCTAAATTTACTAGACATTAATAATATCATTCGTAGATTAAAAAGACTTAAAACGCTAGACCTTACTAACTAATACTCGTTATATTAGTATATTCAGGGACTCGCCAATAGGCGACACTCCCTCCACATGTCAGTATTTTAGCTTAGATTAGTAATTAAGTATTACATCAAACTTGCTCGTTGGCCTTTGGGCTAGTTATAAATTAAGCATATAAAATAAACCAAAAAAATAATGAAAACACTTCTTTTTCTTATTGAGCCGTCTTCTTACGAAGGTTGGCGATCCATATGGTTAATTTTGTTTTGGAAGCTGCTACTCTGAATATATCAATGGATTTGTAATTAAGTCAGCGGCGGATATCTTTTAACCAAGAGTTCTTTGGTCTTCCTACTGACCTCTTTTCCTGGATTTTTTCTTCGATAATTAAGCGGAGTATTTCGTATTTACTATCCCGCATGACATGCCCAAAGTATGGTATTTTTCTTTCCTTCAAAGTTAATAAAAGCACTTTATCGGTATTTATTTGTTGGAGTACTTTGGCATTTGTTATTCCTCATTTCGAAGGCTTCTCTTTTGCTTTCTGTGGTAGAACCCTAAGTCTAACATTCGCATCCATACAGAAGGATTGGGTATATGTAACATCAAATAATTCGTAAGCGCAGATTGAGGCTATTGATCGCCACTCCTTCAGAGATTCTCTAAATATAACTTCGGAATACAAATTAAAAAGCAGCGGGGAGAGTATGTAACCCTGGCAAACACCTTTCTTCATGAGAATCGATTCTAAAGTTTCTCGCTCTATTTTAATTTCAGCTGACTGTTGCTAATACAATGCTTCAATTGCATGGATATCTCTGTTGTCTAGTGTAGTTAACTGTAGTACTATTAGTTTTTCAGCAGTCGAAGGCTTTTCGGTAATCAATGAAACACGCATATGTATGTACATTTATGTCTCCACATCGTTGCGTCAAAACATTCAAACAAAAAATTGCTTCACGAGTTTCCAGCCCTTTTGGAAACCAATTTAAGTGTCACTGATTTGTTGTTCACATTTATTATATATCCTACTATGGATAATTCTTATAAATATTTTCAGAAAATGTGGCATTAGACTGATTATTCGACAGTCATCGCAGTATAAAGGGCTTTTTTAGTATTGTGACAAAAATTGATTTTAACCAGAAAACACTTCAAGAGCTAAATAAAAAAAAACCTAAAGAAAATAGACTACTAAAATGTAATAAAAATAAATTATTGAAAGAAAATACCAAGTTGTAATATTCAAATGGAAAAGGAAATACTGAAATATATTGTTCAAGAGTAATGCGCCTGATACATAAAAACGAAGCTGACGTGAGTATTGATAGGTTGTCCAAAATGTTTGGATCAGCCTTTCATAAAATCTTTATCTTCACATTACTCAAGTTAGAACAAAAGACAAAGTTAATAATCAAAGTATTCTCTCTCGACTTCAATAATTTCCTGCTATTTTTCGATTAAAAGTTCGATGCCGTAGCGGTAGAATTTAGATTTTTTAGAGTTAAAGAAACAAATCAACAAGTTTTCCATCTCTAGTAGTCTAAAATTGTTTGTTTCGCAACGAATGCTTTATTGAACGAAAAAGATTATAGTCGCTCGGTGCCAAATTGGGACTGTATGGTAAATTATCAAGAATATCCTCGCTAAATTTCTCTTCCAAATGCTTCTTTGTCATTTTCTTCAAGTTGTGTGGCACCCACTTTAACTTCTTTCATTATACAGTAGAAATCATCGATCAATATTAGGCAAGTCATCGATGGATTGTCTTCAGTTGTGTTGAACATAGCTTAAGGATCGATTTCTTGTAAACGCCCGAAACGTTCCTTATTGGCCAAACTTTCTTCGCCTTTGAACTTTGCGGACCAACGTCTAGCAGTGAATTCTTCAACAGTACCGTCTCATAGCTTTGCAACATTTCTGCTGGCCTCAGTAGCATTCATTTGTAGATTCAATTTGTATTGAAATTGCAACAATTGTGCACGTGTTGTATATCAAAAGATGCACAAGATAATTCTACATCAAATAGTACAAAAAAAATTTAATAAGGTCGATCAAAACTTTTTAGACAATAAAGAAACACCATTCCTTAGTATTGGTTGTAACGTCAGAGAAAGAATCTTATTGGTAGTTACTAGTATAATTTTTATACTTCTGATATGTCTACTATCTACCAAATTTCTATAATTATACAAGTTTTGGAAAAGACCATTCAACATAATGTTAATAAAAACCATTTATGTGTTGATTCAAAGGATTTATATGTTGATTGACAGAAGCTTTATAATACATTTTGAAAAACTTATTATAACATGACTGTGAGAGATGTCTGATGTAAAGTCATGTTCTAAGAACAAATCTAGTACTAAATGCTAACGAAGATCTTAATAAACCGTTTTTATATTTTTTCTTCATTAGTGATTATAAATACCAGAGGATTGAATGTTTTACATATTCTAACAAATTTCGGAATGCCACCGTAGCGCGGCCGCTAGACATCCGCTTTGCGTCACGCTCGGCGCCCGACACTTCTAGAAATCTAGCTGGCGCGCACGTGCTTGTCGAAATTTTCTAGAAGGTTTGGGAGTCCTCTCGAAAGTTTGCAACTGTTCGGGTGTGTCGGCGAATACACATAAATATCGTCCCGCCGGACGGCCGGGCATTTCAAATCAGACTCAGATTCTGGTTTTTAAATAGAGCAAACGGGCGAATCTAGACGGGAGCTGTGTTTACATAAATAATTTTGGGACATTAGTTTCTTAAATGTTATAAAGCTAAAATATAGGCAAGAGTTAATGGTCTATCGCGGTTAAAAAAATATGTTAGACTAAAAATCTATAAGACATGTGTTGGATCAGTACTAACTACGATTTTAAATCGTGAACACTAAGTAAGTAAAATAAAAATCTGATTGCAAATTTTAAAAGCAAGGTGCGGCTTACTAAAACTCTATTTAGAGGAAACACAAGAATACTAATTATTAGTGCTTTTAAAACGGCCATGTAAAATAATACATGAACGCTACACAAGACGGTGTAATCGGGTGTGTAGTCAGGATAAGTTGGAAAAAAAGAAAAACCTAGACATAGGATCATGTAAGTGAATGATACTACAAGAATAATTTACAAAAACTATAAATTACTTAAAATTTATTTTTAATTATTTTAGCATCTAGATCACTATTTTAATACTTATATAGTCAGTAATTTAATAATAAATGACTCCATAATATGCAGCATGATGTAAAAGAAACTAAAACCAACTAATTCTAAATACAGTGAGTTGGGGATTTTAATAATGACTGCATACAATGAAAACTAAATAAAAGAATTAATATAACTCTGCACCATTTTTCAAATTCAAACTGCACTTAGAAGAAATACAACACTGTTTATCTAATTATCCTAACCTGTATGCTATAATTTAGTAGCTGTGTTCTATGCTTCAATTGTTTGCAAGTAAAGTCTCCACTTATGATTAATGCAAAGAATTTCAACATTTCATTCAAAACATGACATCATTACCCATTTTTCACCGCTAATGTTTTAAGTGCACAAAATGCAAAGGTGTCAAAGGTGTTAATGTTATTGCTCATTCTAAGCTATCGTAATTGACTTTTAAGGCATTGAGGTTAAAATGACGATACTCTTGTAATTTACATACATTCCCAGAATTTTTCTTTATTTTGTTATATTCCACATTTGTATTACTCAACTTTTTGCTATTGCAGAAGTTTTGTCCGGCCTGATACAACTTTTTAAATTTTGGTACCATGCGATAACATGAAATCTCCGGAGCATTTTAATAGATGAATCATAAAATCTCAAAAGCAGATGTAGGGCTTTTGCTCTAATATTAGTATAAATTAAACTCAAACATTAGTACTTCAAAAGCTATCGGAAAGGTTTGCAAGGCTTATAATGATTTTTAATGAATTCGACAACAACTGTGAAGTCGCAGGCGCCAAGTCATCCATCAATACGACAATGCAAGACTTCAGAAGTGGTTGGAAGATGTCGATTGGGGATTTCTCGAGCATTCACCATACAGACCAGAGCTAGTCCTAATCGACCCCCACCTGCATTTGAGGATGTTGAAGAAATTCGACAAATGGCGACTGCAGTCTTTCGTTCAAACCATTGTAATATATCAATGTTAGGCGAGCTGCAACATCCCTATAGTTCAATTCTACACGTCCAGATGGGTTTAATTATGACTATGCAATAGGCTGAAGCAAAAAAATAAAAGTTAATTAAAACGCACTACCTCTCAAAAGTTATGTGTTGACTAATATATCGATTGTCAATGTTTTCAAAATTTTTCAACTTTATCTTCATTCCCTGCAAGAGACTTGAAATTTGCAATTTTTACATTAAATTTTCATCTTCTTCTTCTTTATCAGTCTGTATCTATCCAATGTTGGCCTCCCCTTTAAATCTCCATTTGTCTCTGTCTTGAGCTGTCCTTATACATGTTAATCCTGCTATTAATTTTATGTCATCTTTCCATCTGGTTTGTGGGCGGCCCACACTCCTTCTGCCCGCCCATGGTCTCCATTCCTGTATTACCTTGTTCCATCGTTCATCTTTTTGCCTTATGGTGTGGCCTGCCCATCTCCATTTCAATGACGCTACATGTCTCTTGACGTCTATTACTTTTGTTTTTTCCCTTATACTCTCATTTCTTATTCTATCTTTCAACTTTATATTTAGCATTTGCCTTTCCATTGCTCGCTGGGCTTTGGCAAGTTTTCCATTAATGTTTTGTTTAATGTCCATGTTTGTGCCGCGTAAGTAAGTACTGGGAGTACGCATTGGTCATACAGCTTTTCTCAGTTTTAAGGAGATTGTTTGGTTTTAGTATTTTATTTTGTTTCCCAAAGGCTGACCATGCTTGGCGTATGCGTCTATCAATTTCAGATTTTGGTTAAATTTTTGCATGTTATCAATTGACCTAAATAAACATATTCTTGTACTGTCTCTACAGTTTGGTTGTCAATTTTATGTTTATGTTGTCTTGTTGGTTAGTCATTATTTTTGTTTTTGTTTATTTATTTTTAGCCCAACTTTTGCTGATTTGTTCTTGAGTTCTTCGAGCATGTTTTGTAAGTCCACTGCTGAGTTTGATATGATGATTAGGTCATCTGCATAGGCCAGGTGATTGAGCATTTTGCCATTTATATTCACTCCTTTGTTTTCCCAGTTAAGTGACTTTATCACATCTTCTAGTGCTGTTATAAACAACTTAGGACTCATCGAGTCTCCTTGCCTTACTCCTCTACCGACCGGGATTTTATTAGTGTTTTCGTGTAACCTCACTGTCATTGTTGATTTTTCATAGATGGACTGGATCATTTTAGTGTATCTATAGTCTATTCTACTGTTTTGCAGGGCTTTTCTATCGTCCACAATTCAATCGAGTCGAAAGCTTTTCAAAATCGACCAGCGCCATATATAGAGGTAAATTGTATTCGATGGCTTTTCTATTAATGTTCTTATTGTGAGGATGTGGTCGTTTGTGCTGAAATTTTCCTAAATCCAGCCTGTTCGATCGTCTGGTAGAATTCTAGTTTTGCATCTAATCTGTTTACTATGATTTTTGTGAAGAGTTTGTATATTTGGGGCAATAGAGATATTGGCCTATAATTATCAAGTATTGTTTTGTCTCCCTTTTTGTATATGAGGATAATTAGTGCGTTGCTCCAATCATCAGGGATCCTTCCTTCCTCCAGACATTTATTAAAGAATATTTGTAATGCTTGAATTATCGCATCTCTTCCTTCTTTTATTAACTCGCCTATTACGCCATCTTGTCCAGGCCACTTGTCATTTTTGATGGACTTTATGTTGAATTTAATCTCCTCATTAGTAATTTCTGGGATATCTTCTGCATTTACATTTATTATTTTCTTTTTTAATTCCTGTTCCACTTCTTTCGGCGTTTCATTTTTTTGTTTGTATAGCTTTTCTATTGCCCTTAAAATTTCGTTTTTATCTCTTACTTCTTTTCCCTCATTGTCTTTAAATGCTGTGATATTTGCTCTATCTAATGATCTTCTTATGCTTTTCATATTTTTATTTTCTTGGATTATTTTTTCAATTTGTGCTTCTAACTGCTTCTTCCTTTTATCTTCTCTTATTGATTTCTTCAGTGTCTTATTGGTTTCTGTAAATTTTATCGTGTTCCGTTTTCCGTTTTTCAACAGTTCTCGTCTTATACGGAATAGTTCTTCTGTTCTGTCACTCCAACTTTTTTCTTTTTTCTTACGAGCTGCGGCTACTTTAGGGCCTGCGTTTAACATACATTTGTTTATGGTAGTATTCATGTCGTTCATTGTCATTTCCTGTATTTCAGAGGATTCTAAATTCTTGTTTAATTCGTATTCCTACTGTGCTTGTTTTTCTTTCAAAATCCTTGTGTCTATCATTGTTTTTGGAGTGCTAATTCTTTTCTTTCTTTCTAATCTCGTTTTTATTTCTATTCTTGTTCTCAGTATCCTATGGTCGCTTCCTGTGCCAATATTGTTTAGTGGTGTTACATCTTTAACAATATCTTTGTTTGATGATAAATGTAATCTACTTCGTTTTATATTCTCCGTTAGGGCTGACCCATGTCCACTTTCTACTGGGTTTCTTTTAAAGAAAGTATTCATTACATATACATTTTGTTGTTCTGCAAAATTCATGAGCATTTGTCCGCGTTCATTTCGTTTCCTAACCCATGGATTCCGATCTTATCTTCGCTTGGTTCTATTTTTAACCCTATCTTACTATTAAAGTCTCCTATTATGAGTGTATATTGGCAGTGGTTATTCTTTATTGCTACTGAAATTTCTTCATAGAACGATTCTACCTCTTCGTCATCATATTTTGTAGTTGGAGCGTATACTTGGATAATTTTCATGTTGCAGAATGTAGATATATTTAGGATGATATAGGCTACTCTTTTCGATATGGAATTGTAGCTCTTTATGTGATTTTTTAATTTCTTATTTATTATAAAACCTACTCCTCCTATGTTGTTGATTTATGTAGTATGTGTCCTGATGTTAGCGTTAGGCAGTGCTCGCCTTTTCTTTTAATTTCAGCTAAGCCTATTATATCCCATCTATTGTTTTTAAGTTCTTCTTCGAGTTCGTATAAATTTTCATCTTTGTTTAGTGAACGTATGTTGTATGTAGCAATCATTAGTTTAGTCTTATTTCTGTGTGTGCTTAATGTTTTTGCAGTTGTCAAATTTGTGTCTCTCCCAGAATCCTTGAGACAGACTGATGTGTAATCATCAGTGTGAGATTCTGGACTAGTAGCCCTACTCACCTGGGGTATAAATCTTTTTGTTTTGTAATTTGACGTTGTTGCTAAATAAAGGGGGTGATTGGCCTAATCTTCCCACGCTGGCCAGACGGGTTGGGAGATAGTAATTCAGCCGCCCCTAACATGGGGTACAGTCGCTGTCGGAGTACCGCTCCTACTGGAGAACCGTCGTGTCCTTTGCTAGTTTTGGTCCGCCCCGGGTATTTCATTTCCCCGGTACCACCCATATCTGGGAGGCATTCCTCTATCCGCCACCTGAGGAGGCGCCCGATGGGGGACTATCAACCCCTCACGGGTAAAATTTTCATATTATAGCAAAATATTGCAGTATGTTATTTTTCACAGTAATTCTCTGGACCTGCAGCAATAATAAGAAGGCAATGCATTATGCGAAGTACTGTAGACATTCTCCTTTTAAACTACCAAAACTGTAAAATATTTCTGCAAGTGTTCAAATAAATTACTATTCACTTAAAAAATGAATCATAATGTTTTAATTTTCGCACTAAGAAATATATATATATATTTACGAATTGAATTTTCTTATAAAATTAAAGCCAGTTTGTAGGGACCGAGCTAGTACTCTACCGATAAGATTGCATCAACACACTTAGATATTGCGTCACCCGGTTTCCTGTTGTGTAGGGAGACGGCGTCAGCACCTGTCATGCTGCTCAATAGCTCAATTCATTGTCTGCTTTCCTGCATGACGCACATCAAATGAATCAACGAAATATGTCTTCAACTAGAGACAAAATGAAATTCCAAATTACTGATAGTACAAGAGACCTTAGTAATGATATATTGACCACGCGAGATGTGTTACGGTGTTATAATTGGATTCGGCTATAGAAGGATAATTTTGGGAAAAATCGGTGAAGTTTATGAAAACGTTGCTGTCAAGCTTGAGGAAATTTAGGGTAGGGCTTCAGTCTTAGTTCTATATTATGTAAGAATAATTGCTTTTATAAAGAGAGAGCATGAGAAGATGCAAAATCTTTTAAAATCGTAGAGCAACAGAAAGAAAACAGTTTAAAGCTAAAATTAAAGCTGTCAGAGAGGAAAAAACTTTTTGACATTGCTGCGCGCAAATGCATCGACTACGAATATTGTAGTTGTGAGAGAGCACAGAAAGTTCACCCAAGAAAGCGGGCTTTCCTACCTAATAAATGGAATTGTAAGACGAATGGCCGTTGGTTTTGTTGATCTACGAATTACTCAGCAATTAGATAAAAAATGAAAAAAACTACTTTTGGAGAAACACAAATTGCCAAATTTTAAGAAAGCAAGCAAGGTAGATGCGTTTAAGTTAAAGATGAAGACGGAGTTGTAGAAGAAGATTTTGAAAATCTCCAACTCCATGCCAATGAAGAAGAACCAAATCTTCAGGACTCTCCGGCATTAACTTCAGTTGCACCCCAAAGCAGAATCAAGCTTGCAACGTTTGCTAGAGCATGCGATAGGTACGCAATTTCAGCAGCCGCCCTTCAGCGTCTAGTATCTGTTGACTTTTCTGAATGATAAAAACATTGATGTATTCCAGTTTATAGCGGTTGGATATGACGGAACCGCAGTGAATACAGAAAATTCAAAAGGTGTTATTTGATTAATAGAAAAAAGTTTGATATAATCTGAAAGTCATCTTCCATGGTTCCATTCAACGAAATGGTTACGCTGCACATCCGAATAATCTGCTGGTAGCCATGCTCGCAGACGACAGAAACACATTCGAAAAAATTCTTTCTGCGGGGTCATGGTCAGAGGAGCCACTCCTGCCAGTACACGAATTCAAGAATTCAGCAATCATGCGCAACACTACATTGACCTCAACGACTGGCAGCATTTTGAAGTTACAGAGCCACCTCTTACACCCCATATATCGAGCGAAGATTTAAAGTAGTGAACCAAAGAAGGCTCTCTACTTCTTGTCTCTAGTTGCCATACCATGGTTGAGAGGTGTGTTAGAATTGTTATAGAGGTTTTCTGACAAGTATACGGGGCTAGAGCTCTAGATAGAGTAATCAGAATAATTTTGGGCAGTTCGATCATGTCCACAATCGAAACTATGTCTGAATTCAGGGCTACGAAGTAAACAAGTGCGGACGTAGAACTCCGGTTCCACAGATGTCCAGGCTTTTTATACATAAACAAAAATTTACGGCCACTTTCGGTCAAACTGGTTTAGAGATTTTCCGATCAGGCTGATTTTTTGGCGTCTGGACTTGACTTGTGGTCCTTAAATGAATACTGAAAACGTTATTTCTCTATCTATCACAGATCAAAAATTATAAGGATTGGTAGATGACAGAAATAGAAACTTATCTCCAGCTTGGAAGCTGCCTTGATGAAAAGTTGAAAAATAGAAGGACGGACAGACAGACGACATTACTCTCTACATGAGGCTTCTTATTTTAATGTATAGAAGCCTAAAACTAAGAACACTATGATAGTAAGGACACAGTTCTCAAAAATAGGGTAGTTGGGATAGGCACGGGAGAACTCTATATGCAACCTCCTCGAGTTTAGTTCTGGATGGTTCGTTGAACCAACGAAGAGTAGCATTTTATAAATTAAGTCTTATAACAGTGTCGTTAATTAAAAAATAGTTAGATTTATTAAAAATTCTCAATTGTACCGTATCATTACAAAAATTGCAAAATTTCAAGACTCTTGCAGAGAATGACGATAAAGTAGAAAAATTTTGAAAAAAATCACTACTGATATATTAGTCAATACACAACTTTTGATGGGTAATGCATTTTCATACAACTTTTCAAAGATTCCCCATTCTATTATACAGTAGCATTTTTACCAAGCACCTAATACATTTTCTTAGTTTTATTTTTTTTTCTTTTATTATTTATTTTTTATGTTAGGCGGTTGTCTAAATACGTTCCTATGTATCTAATGTTCTTGGTTTGAGAAACTTCAGTACCGTTGTAAGTTAAAGTTTTCCTTGATTTATTTTTATTTATTTTATTTTTTTCATCTAGCTAGAAATCAAGTTTAGATGGTTTTATACATAAGCAACTTCTACATTTATAGTTTCTTGTCATAACTATAAATAGGTTGTTTATAAGATATAGAGCAAGAAGGCCAAAACATTACCTTGCAGTAACCTAGAATGTATTTATTGGCAGATAGAAATTTCATTGTCAAATTACTTTAGAAAATGAATAAAAAGAGGATGTTATAATGATAAATAATAATCTTTTGTGCCATACTTTCTTAGTCTTTGCTTTTCAATCTTCAATAACTATTTAATACGTCAGTTACCCCATGAGATACCTGAACTGTTAGGTGCTGGTGTCTAAAACTAAATGACTGATTTGAAACGCGGTTTTCAGAAAAAGATTATTTTTTATTTTTAACTATTAGTTTTCCCACCCATAAAAGTTGAAAAGAATGATATGGTCTGCCTTTTTTAAGATTTCAAAACCATGATAATTTTAGCAGTTAAGTATTATTGTCGCCATTGTTACGCCCTTTTCGATAATACATTATATCCAACAATTCTTCAATTTTTTTAAATTTGTATATCTGTTTTGTTTCTTTTTGAGAAAAGACATAAACAAGTGGAGATGATTGCAAGAAAACATCTAAATACTCTTTAATTTGGAATCAAATGTAGAGTTCTATATTGTCGGATGTAAAACTTGGCTTTTCCTATCTCAGATCTCGGCTAATCTCCTGTTGAGTTTCGTATTAGTGCATATAAGTTTGTGCTCTTTTAAATTTTCCAGTTATTTTCCACAGGTTGTAATTATATATCACAAAATAATCTACATACTATTTAAAATGTTTGTTAGGTACCTTGTACAAGTTTCTATTTAATAGATAGGCAATAATTTTTTTGTTTACTGAGGTATATATGCATTTCTAAATGGCTTGAGCACTGTAATTTATTTGTAAGTTATTTATAGGTTGTATAGATGATAAGGCTATCCATCTTGCCTTTTATATAGTTGTTATCAGATCGTTCTTGGCTTTTTATAATTCTATAACTTTTTTAATCTCAGCTTAAACTACAATTTGTTATTTACATATTCTCAAAGTACGCTTTAATTAGTATTTTATTGAAGCCTGATGAGAGAGGTAGTTATCATAATAGTTAAAATAATTGTGAGAAATATAGGTAAGTACATAAAAGATCGTTATAACTAAATTCAAAATTTATATTAGTTATTGACGTTATATACGACGAAAAAATCTAATATTTCAGCGATTTTATTGGCATCAGTCGGTTAATATGTTGACTTACCGTTAGAAATACATGAAATTTTTTATCAATAATCTTGTATCTATATTACATTCTATTGTTATAATACAATATAGATATCTAAAGAAATCAGTTAAAAGTCATTCAAGTTTATGCACCCACCAGTGGTCATGAAAACGAAGAAAAAATAGACGCAAGTGTTCTAGAATATCCTACAAAATCACCTATTAATTATATGAGACTTTAATGCTAAAATTAAACAAAAGCAGGAACTAGTAGAAAACTGTATTAGAGATTATAGTATCTGAAATCGAAATGACAGAGAAAATATGTCGATAAATTTTATGGGACAACGATAGATATATGCCATAAATACATTTCTAAAAAAAAAATGACGTAGCGCAACCCAGATAGGCAAATAAAATATGAAAGTAACTACATCATATCTTCTCACAAATAAATAGTAAAAGGTGTTACAGTGCTTAATACAATAAACATAGAAAGTAACCATATATTGGTAAGAGGAAAAAAATATTAACAACAAAAATAAAAGTGTTAGAGGTATACGTAAACAAAAAAATAGGATACAAGGTAGACATGTATCACCAAACAAAGAAGAATATGCAGAAGAGTTGAGAAAAAAATTAGTAGAAAGCAATTTACAAGAAAATGATAATTTAGAAGAACAAAGTAAGAAAATTACAAATGCAATTCTAGAAACATCGTCCTTAATAATACAAAATAGAAAAAATTAATAATTAGATCAAAGTAAACACAAAAAGGCTGTTGAAAGAAAGAAGAGATTTAATAAAAATCGGGAAGAAAATGTCGAAATTCTTAGAAAAATTAATAAATTAATAAGAAAGGAAATGAAAATTGATTTGAAAGCATGGCATAAAGCAAAAATCCAAGAAGCTTCAGAAATAGGAGGAAAACAAAACAATAGAAAAAAAGATTAATAGATACAATAACGATATCACTGAGGGATGCACAAGAAAACTTAATTACGAACCAAGATCAAATAATAATTCGTACGAAACTTAATCAAGAAATCCAGAGAATATCACTTGCGTCTGTGCTTTGCTTTTATAAATTATAAGAAGACGTTGAACTCAGTTAAACATTGAGCTATCATGAAATCCTTATAGAACAGTCAACTAGATTCTAGATATCTTAAGTTAATAAATGACATTTATCAAAACACTACCTGCAAAATTAAACCATTCAATAGAACAAATGCAATTAAACTAGAAAAAGGAGTGGGACAGGGAAACACAATTTTCCTTAAACTGGTTAAGTTATCCCTGGAAAATTTATTTAAGAATTCTCAGTGGAAGAGCAAAGGTCTTATTATAAACGGCAAAAGATTGAATCATTTAAGATTCGCCGACGACGTTTTACTAATAACAGATAACTTACAGGAATTACAAGAAATGCTTATAGATCTAAATAAACTGGCAAAAGTTATTGGACTAAAAATTAACGAGAAAAAACAAAAATAATGACAAATAACCTTGTAAATCAGATAGTGAATATACAGGTAGAAAACGAAACCATCGAAGAAGTAGAAAATTACATATATCGAGGTCAATATATTACTATGCAGACGGATAGCCAATCAAAAGAAGTAAAGAGAAGAATAAAAGTGAGTTTGGCGGCATTTGGAGATATTCTAGCAAGTAAAATAAATAAAAACAAAATTATTTAATTAGAATATAATCCCAGTATTGACTTATGCAGCAGACACGTGGACTCTAACCGCATAAAACAAACAAAACTTAAGAGTAACCCTAGAGTAACCTATAGAGCGAAAAAAATTAAGAATATCTCTAAGGGATAGATGAGCAAATATAAAAATCAGACAAAGAACAAAAGTGGAAGACATGATTGAAGTGATACTTAAATTGAAATGGTCATGGATAGGGCATATTGCCCAGATGGACAAAGAAGATTGGGGAAAAGAGAAAGAGGAAGACTTTCTTTAAAATGGACTGACAACATAAAAAGCACAAGACAAGAATCTGTGGAGAATACATGGACAGGCTTATATCTGTGAAAGGATAGATAACGATAGATGATGATAATAATGATGAATCTTGTATATTATTTTACCTTTAATTGTTCTAATCCTAAATCCCCAAATCGTATGCTTAACATTAAGATTAAGTTTTTTTCATAGATTTTATGCCTAGACAGACAATATACAGCAAAAATTGTTAGTGAATTGGATAGTTTCTCTAATTAAATCGAATTACTTAATGGTAATCTTTTTGTAACTCTTTTGTGTAAGATTCCTTTTAAAATTATCAAAATTTTTCCTTGGGCCGCTAAACGTGATATTTTGGAATTTAAAATAGGTTTTTGTAGTAAAATGTGTTTTTGAATTTGTCGATTTTACTTATGTTGGAAATGTTACTAATTCTTACTTGTATTGCAAAATTTAAAAATACCACTATTATTTTGATGAAAAAGTCGACTGTATTAGTTTTTAAAGGCGTTTTATGATTGCCTGGATTGTTACTTGACCCAAATTTGTTTTAGTAGCTTAGGAATATGCTGCATTTTGATATATTGTTATGTGGTGATTGTTTTTAGATAACTAGTAAATTCGTTTAGCTGAAAAGGTTTCGCTTGATGTAAATTTTTTTGTAAATCCTGGTCAAGTTTACAACCTTTATCATTTTTGGGGTAATCACTTCGCATAATGCACATGTTACTGGATTTTCTCGCTTTTCTAATTGCAGAGCCTTCTTGTGGCGAATTCGAAATAATTTTACTGTAGTTTTTTGTTTCATAGCCTCTAAATCACTCTGTCAAAAAAATTATATGTATAAACCACTTCAAACTTCTGTATTTTTACCGTAATTCTACAGTTCTCGCCAGATTTAAATCACATTTGGCATATGTCTTCCTCAAATATATACCTAGGTAAGGTGAAAAATATAAAAGCTTTGATAAAGTAGTGGAGAGACATTCCAGGCTTGGAATAGCTCATTTATTATTTTTTCAAAGGGAATGCTAAAGTGTGAATGCTTTATGTTTTTCATATTTTTATCTTCAGAATGAATACAAGTATACAACATTTTTAGGCATTATTAGATTCCTCTTTTGGAACGAAGGTCTATTTCTTAGACATTATTGTTACATTAGTGAATGTACATTTGCTGGGAGTTGCTGTCAACAATAAATATTTATTGGGGAATAGTTTGACATTGAATCAGCACTGAAGCTGCAGCTGTGCACCATGTCGCCTCCATATCCGAAGCCACGACCGGTTGCCTGCATGGTACTTGAATAATGTAATATCATTCATACGAGAACTGACAAACTAAAAGTAAATTACTTACTAATAAGTACGTACCTCGACAAACCTGGGATCAAAATACTATTATCTTACCACTCGAAACATGTCTGCTTTATCCAGAACTTTGCAATACTCATCAGCGAAACAGCGTTGTTTGTTGAATCGGTCTTGATGGTCACGCCCCAAATCCTAGCAAGATCTACAATATAATTTTCTTAAAATATAGAAATGAGCTTTAATGGCTAAAAAAAAGTTACTTATATTTAACTAGCAACCCTCTAAAATCATTTAACAATTTATTAGTACATTAGAATATTAACATCGCCTTACAAGATAAATATACAATAAAAGCCGCTCAAAGTCCCTCAATTCGCGCGTTTTACCAGTCCTATTAGTGTAAATAGGGTCATAAATTTCGTCTTAATTTAGAAGTGCCCCGGGGTTGGATTTTATTTAGAGGCATACCAGTGGGTCTCTTGTCATATTTCGTCCATCACCACATTGTCCCAGTAGTATTTTAAAAGTTCTAGAGGTGTTAAACTTTAATTAAAGCCAAAGACCAGGTGATAGTTGTCAGGACTGGAAGTAAATTATATCATTTTTGGCAGTTCGCACATCCCGCGTTAGCGGATGACCGACATGTTGGGCTAGAACAATCTGTGAACCTTTTCCTAGTTCTGCTAATTAACAGATCGAAGGCCTTTGAACAGCTGGCAATTCGTCAGCTTCTTCAGAGGAATTATAGTCGTAGTCATTTTCACCATCACTATCATCGTTTTCATTATGATCATCGTTCTCATGTTCCTCATTATCCTTCCCTACAGCACCGCTTTCTGTACCATTTTCTTCTCCAAGATCAGGTAAGTCCTTGTTGCTGGAATCCTACTGGAATCCTCTTTGTCTTCTGACATCTCCAAATCATCGTATGAGTAGTTCTCAACTACAAAAGAATAGATTAATTTTGTTTCCAGATGTGAAAATAATGTAACTTTAATATGAAAGCAAAGCATTTACTTTCATTCATGTTTCCTTCGCCAACGAAATATTTTGACCATCGGGTTTTAAAGGTAAATTTTTGACACTTGGACTCACAGGAATGACAACCATTTACAAAATATTGACAGCTGGTACCATGAAAACAAAAAAATTGTCGAAATATTGCAGCTTAGGAAATAATCCCAAATAAACAAAGTCAAATTCACGCTTGGTACCCAAAAGGTTATTACATGCAATCGAGAAAACCGAAATTTTATTTTAACTGGAAATTGTATTGTTTGTAATTTTGCCAGAAAACTGTTTTAAGCTGTTTTGGGTATGTATTAAAGAATATCTTTTTATTTTTAACTGGTGGCACAGAATAACGGGAATTTTTGAAATGCGTAGTGGCAGCCATGAGCAGGTGGCAGCACTGCGGGACAGCGATCTCGAGCAAGTAAACACTTTGCCATTTTAATAACCATGCGTCAGTGGACCGGGCAACATAAAAATGTTTTATAAAAACAGTGATAGTTTGGAAGCTGTGCAGAGGGAGTTCCGCCTTTTTTACAACTTAGGACGTCATGGTGCCGTCCCATCAAAACACGCGATAAAAATTTGGTTGAACTTTGACGAGGCTGGATCTGCCCCAAAAAAGAAACCAACAAGACGACTAAGAAGTGCTCGTACTCCACAGAACATTGATGTTGTACGCGAGTCTGTCTTACGGAGCCCACGGCGTTCAATTCGTAAGCAAGCAGCTGCGGTTGAAATGTCCCGGGAGAGTGTTTGCAGAATTCTTCATTTAGATTTAAAATTTCATTCATACAAGCTACAGACAGTGCAACAACTGAAGGGAAACGATTACCAGTTGCAATTAGAATTCTGTCAACAAATGATAACAGACATAAATGTCAGATGAGGCCCATTTTTATCTCACAGGTTACGTGAATAAGCGGAGCTACCGTTACTGGATAGACACAAATCCTAATGAAGTCCATGCTGTTTCATTACATGGAATCATCGGACCTTATTTTTTCAAAACTGAACAGGAAATCACAGTAACTATTAATGCGGATCGTTACGTGGAGATGTTACAATCTTTCGTTACACCTGAATTGAGAAATTTTCCACACGTTCAAGAAACCTGGTTTCAATAGGATGGAGCAACATCACACACTGCACGGCAATCAATGGAAGCTGTGCGAGAATTGTTCGGTAACTGTGTGATCTCAAAATTCGGTAACGTTCCCATAGATCGCTAGATTTGTCCGTTTGTGAGTAAAGTGTGCACGACTCGATCAAGAACTCTGGATGAGTTAGAACAGAGAATTCGGGATGGAACTCACAGCATCCCAGCTGAGATGTTGCAGCGGTCAAGGAGGAATCTCAACAGCAGATTTCAAGAATGCATTCGTACAGAAGGACGGCATCTAACGGACGTAATTTTAAATTTAAAAATTTTACATTGTTATTTGAAATAGAAACAAACTTGAATTACCAGAAAATATTAGAACTTGCTAAATCGATCGGAGGTGATGGTTTTGATGATGCGGCTGTTCAAGACGTTCAAGATTTATTAATAGAAAATGGCAAAGCCTGGTTTGCTAGAAATAGCATCAGAAGTTGTAACTCAAGTCGATTTTAAGGAAGGCAACAGTGTTGAAAATTACGAAGTTAATAAATTAGAATTAAAAAAATTACGGGAAATCTAAGCTTAGCTAAAAATCTAGACTTGACTAAAGTACTTGGAAAATCTCAAATTTCATAATTGTTAAAAATTCGAAAAATTGCGAAGATCTAACACTATAAAAGAAATATATAAAACTCTTTTTTATAATAAATAAATATAATATATTTACTTTTTACTAATACTATTAATTTTATAGCAAAACAGTTGAAAAGTCGAATAAGGGGCGGACGGAATTCATAAACTCTTTAAGTTTACTATAAATAAGCCTAATTTTCTATTTTACTACATTTTTTATTTTTTATTTTTATTATTCCTTTTAATATTTAACAGGTACATTAAGCCCTTAAAATCATCTCCCCCTCCCTCCTTTCCTTTATATTTCCCTTAGAGATAAACTATATATAACATAGAGGAGTACAAACTTGGAGATAGCTGTGCATCAGAGCTTTTTTCACAGTCTGAACTAAACGATTTGCTTCCAGACTTACATCTAACCAAAGAAAATTTAGAATTTCTTGTTCGAGGCTTAAAGACAAGAACCTGCTAGCAGCTAGCACCTCATTTTCCGGGTTATGGAACAGAAAAAAGAATTTTCTTTCATATTTTCTGAAAGAAAGGGAATTAATCTTCTCTATTGATGTACGTGGACTTTTGACTCAATTTAACATTCCGTACGAAAGTACCGATTGGAGATTGTTTATAGATTTATCCAAAGGAATCCTCAAAGTTGTCCTTTTTCACAATGGGAATACGTATGTGTCACTACCTATCGGACCTTCTCTCCATTTAAAAGAGTGTTACGAAAATGTGAAATTTGTTGTCGATAAAATTAAATACGACAATTACAAGTGGATTATGTACGGCGATCTCAAAATAATATCGATGCTTCTAGGACAACAAGAGGATATACAACATTTTATTGGTTTTTTTTTGTGTGAATGGGATAGCAGAAACAGAGAAGATAAAGAAAGATTGGCCAGAAAGAGTTTTATTAGAAACTGGAACAAGCAATGTGCTCCGAAAAGATCCGAATAAAGTTCTCCTTCCGCTTCTGCATATCAAGTTAGGCTTGATGAACCAATTTGTCAAAACCTTATCAAAAGAAGGTTAATTTTTTAAATATATCTGCGACAAATTCCCAGCCTTATCAACCGTCAAACTAAAAAAGAGTGTCTTTACTGGTCCTGGCATTAGGAACCTTCTAAAAGATGGTAATTTTAAAAACAAATAGAAGTTACAGAAAAAGCCTTTAAAGACGTAGTAACCAAGTTTCTGGGCAACAAGAAGGATTCAAACTTCTAACCAATTGTTGAGAACATGTTGCAAAAGTACAAAAATTTAGACTGAAGCTAAATTCACATTTGGACTATTTTCCTGAAAATCTGGGTGCCGTTACTGAAGAGATGGGAGAGAGATTTTATCAGGACATCAAAGATATGTAAGGGGATCTCAAGGAAAATAGATTACTACGATGATAGCTGACTATTGGTGGATGTTGCACCGAGATGAACCCCATAGAAAACATAAAAGAAAAGCGCGAAGCAGAGCCTGAGCCATCCAAAGAAATTTCGACGCATGATTAAAGTATAAGTATTTTACATAAATTTATTAAGGGTGGGTGAAGAGGGAGGGGTGGCAAAAACATGACATACCATATAAAACTAATTAAACGAATAAAAATAAATTAACTTAAAAATACACTAAAATAGAAATTTAGGCTAATTTTTATTAGAAATTAAGAGGTCAATGATCTTTCTTCGTCCTCTTCAGACTCCTCAACTGTTCAGCTATAAGAATTCACAATATAAGCAAAAAAAATGAATAAATTATAGGAAAAAAGGTTTCAAGTCTATTTTGAAGTCTCATGAAATTTTGAAATTTACGATTTGAAAAAAGTCCTGACGTGATGAAAAAAATAAAGGTCATTTTCGGATTCAGCACTAAAAATACATAGGAGTAAATTATCAAAACTTAAAAAACATGACGCAACCCAAATTTTGCAAGCTTGTGTAACTTTTAAAAATGTTAGATTGGAGCGCTAAAGCATCGAGAATTGGACGCTTAGTGTTAGCGCTGTTATTCAAATTCCGTAAATCACCTGTTACAATTCTTTTAATAATTATTTATTTTTATAACTTGCCATTTGGATTTAATCCTATTTAAACCACAAAGGATTTTCAGTTACTAAAATAAAATTTCTGCTTCATTATTCTTTCATGGGGAAACTAATCATCAAAATAATTTTAATTTAACAAATAATGTACGATCTCTATTGTATATCTGGATAATCTTGCTAAATCATGGCGCGCTAAGCATTAAGAACTGTAAAGTATGATTTAATACAAGGAATGTTTCCCAGGTCGTCCTCGTTGCTGCGAAAGGATATCGCCTTTCTAGAAAAAATAGCAAATAAAGCGCCGTTGTTTACCATAATTTTAAACATATGTACCTGTCGGTAGGGGATTCTGCACCTCGCTGTAGAATTCTGTGGCGCGCAGCGGCCGTAAGTTTCGCTTTTTTTAACGCCGCTCGCAATGCATTAAGCTGCGAGAAAGCGGCCGTTAAAAAAGGCGACGCAGGAATTTTTCGAAAGTTGCAACGCGAACGGCTTACAAAGCAGCCTGCATTATGTGGAAATGGTAAATATGTATTATTTATTAATTTCTGAATATTATTACAGTGCGCCGCGTTTTTATTTAAATCCCGTTTTGCGCTGCCCGCGAGAGCTTCCTTTTAAATGCAAATTCCCGGCTCTGTTCGCTTTAATTCCCAACAATAAATATCGCCGTCGAAGGCAAGCGCATAAACAGCCGGATTAACCCATAACTACGGGGATTTGGAGCCGACAATTAGCAGGTTCTCAAGGCGAGCGACGACTCAATTTTTCGGCGCTGCGGCCGCCGCGCCGCTCATCTGGAAGAACTTAGCAGACGGTCCGTCTGCGAAATTCTGGAAATTCCTGCGGCCCACGCTGCGCTGCTAATGCAGCCAAATCTCCTAATCTCAGGTAAGGCTGACAGCCGTTTAACGTTTTATTGTCGGCTTTCGGCACGACTGCCCGAAATCGGGCTCCTGCGGGTCTGCCGGGGTGCATTCCGGCGAGGCAGAGCCAGATCCCGAGACGTGCCAGATGGGCCGCGTTGGCCGGCTTAACTTTTCGAATGAGCCCATTGAAGGGCTATACTTTTCCCAAAATCCATTTGCAAAGCGACAGAGGAGCTAGCTATAAGGGTTGAAACAATTGGCACTTGGAAAACGAACAATACACTTCAGCGGCGCAATAGATTATAATGCAAATGACAGATGAAATATTATCTGTCACTTCTACAAATTCTAATATAAAATGTGTAGTTATTTTAAAGGTTTTTTAAATACGCCAAATAATTTAAATTTTAGATAATAAAAAAACTTTTGTCTGTGTTATACAATTTATTCCATCAGGCAAAATTAGAAGGAGCGGAATCAGTATCGAGGCCATAAGAGACAATAATACACAATGAATACAAGAAACAAAGTTAAGTTTATTTTGCATATCCATTTGATGGTTATAGAATACAAACACAAACTCAGAAGAATTAATTTTATGTTCTGCTTGGTTTCACTCTACCTGTGTTGGAGTTAGTGATAAGGAGACAAGACAACTAGGGGTAGACAACAACTCATAGTTTTGCCACAAAAGCCAAGCTACTGCGGCCACCAAAGTTCCATCAATTTCAACAATCGGTGACCTTGTACTTTGTTGTCGTTGTAAAATTGAACCTCCTAAGCTTTACAAAGACTCCAGGACACAGAAAATTCACTGCGCAAGATATCACAAGGAATTTATGTCAAAATATTTCTTCAAGTCCTTCAGATGACAGATGAAGGATAATGGTATGGGATTGATATACCTGTGACTGCAAGAGCGAGGAGGGCGCCACCTAACAGAATAAAGACTTAGGGTAGGGGTCAATACAACTGCCAAATATGAGAACTCTAGCTTGCCTGCAAGGAAGTCAAAAAATGGCCATACTTTATAATGGGCGCCTATGGGAGAGACACATCTCTTCCATCTAGTCAGGTGACGTTAATATCGAGAAGGTTGCGACTAGACAGATATTAAAGCACTTGATAAGAGGTTTCAATGATGTCCGTAACCTACATGCAACGTGGTAAAAAATCAAAAAACTCTATCTGACCATAGCTTTTTCGCTCATTTCTCGGCCAATGTACATGATTTTGAGATGCGTATGGCATTGTTGGAAAGGGTATGCAACAAGCTCATTTGTGTCTCTACGTTTTTAGGGTAATATTATCTCAGGAAAGGGTTCCCTTGGGGGTACGTAAATGAAAGGGGATGGTCCTTTGTGGGGTAGTAAAGAAAAAAAAAAGCTAAAACCGTGTCATGTTTCTGTTGTCAAACTCTGGTTTACTAAATAAAATGCCAAGGTCTTTGAAGAAAAACTGAACAAACAAGAGTTTAGTAAGGCGCAAGTCAATAATCATTGGCCTCTACTCTCCACCATCGTCGTCGATCGACTCCTGGAACATTGCGCCGTGATTGGAGCAGGTGCAGTGTGGGGGGCTGTTACGGCCCTGACCAAAGTACCAAACGACCACCATGACAGATGCACAGCAGTCAAATGTACGGGCGCCTAAAGATGTACAAGAATCGAATTAAATTAGTTTTTTGACCAAAATTGGTTTAAGAGATTCAAGTTTACCATTTGGACACTTGCAATAATATCCTGCGATTAAACTGACGCGAGTGCGCGCGGTGTCGAAGACCACGACTACGTTGTGCGTAACGGAACCAGAATGTCGTGAATGACTACAGCCGACCTCACATCCAACCTCTTCTATATTAATGTCACGTGACTAGATGGAAGAGATGTTTCTCTCCCATAGGCGCTTATTATAAAGTATGGTAATTTTTTGACTCTTGCAGGCAAGCTAGAGTTCTCATACTTGGCAGTTATATTGAGCCCTACCCTAAATTTTTATTCTGCTAGGTGGCGCCCCCTCGCTCTTGTGGTTACAGGTCTCAATCTCATACCATTGTAAACTCTTTAGCCAATTTTAAGAAAACTTGTAGAATAGTCAAACGTATTCCAAGAGCTGCGAGGATGACTGTAGTATTTAGACTTTACATTTAGTAGATCAATGCTACCAGAAGAACACTCTCGTCTTGGAAGAATTTTCTTACTTTTTGTTACATTATGCTGTAAGTCCCTGAAAAGAAGTCTTAAAATTTCATAAAAAACAACACTTCTGAAAAGTCATCTTTGCGGCATGAATTATCTTCTAAAGCAAATTCGCCAACTTCCCTTTCTAGACAAGTGGAATCCAAAATTTCTGAAGAAGACATATCCGATTTTACTACACTTGAAGTATCCTGGCCGCAGTAAATAATTTTAAATGCGGCACTACTGGTAGAATAGACGGTCTCAGACCACATCTCAAAGATTTACTAACAAAAGATAATGGAAATGCAGGAAAAAAGCTACTACTATCCTTAACGATATCGTGCAATTTTATGCTAAGCGCCAAGATAAACCCCAAGATTACCAAAATTTTGTATGGAGCTTCATTGTTTGCACTAAACAAACACGCTAGCGAGATGTGACCTATCACATTTGAAACAGCACTGTAGTTTAATTGGAAAGCTCTCCTGTCGTTCTGTTCAGAGTGAAGTAACTTTATATGTAAACCCGATTCAACTTCAGTTTAGTAGGAGAGGCGCCTGTGAAGCTGAACTCTATACAATTCGTTCATATATCGATAAGAACAAAAGATTCAACAAAGTCATCTTCAAAATCAACTTTCAGAACGCTTTTAATTGCGTAGATCGAGACATTTTATTAGAGTAGGACCCCAAATCTATAACTCAGGTTTTAAAGTCCGCGTTGAATCTATGGCATCTTTATGATGCAACTCTATATGGTGATCCAAATATTGTCAGAAATGACTTTTGTATGTAATTGAGAAGTGCAATGAATTCGGCCTAAAAGTCAATCCCGCAAAAGTTTTTTTTTTGTGGAAATATTGACTATTCTGTTGTCAGATATTAAAAGAGTTTCAAAATTTTTAACTCTCCTAGGAGCTCCAATAACTGAAGACATAAAAGCATATTTACATAAGAAATTCATTTGTGTTGAAGATTACGAGATTTGAACCACCACTTTGCGTATTTCCTTTAAAAAACTGTTTTACTATTATTTACGCCTGTATAGAAGTTTCAGTGTTTAATCAAAGTACGCTTGAAAATATTATAAACACGTAGCTTAATGGTTAATTCCTGGATTTTGACTAGTCTTTCCATCAGATTTTGAGGCATTTGAATTTGGAAATTTAAAGATGTTGCCCTACCATGTATTTTAGCTTTAGTGAACAGCATTTTTCCTTTTGTCCAATCCATGTTGAATTGCAACGCGGACATTGCAGAAATTGCTTATTACTCTGACGTTTTTAATTAATGGAAATGAACTTTTGAGGAACCGCTTTTACCTCCCATGCCTTGAACTCAAAAGAATTGGGGATAATTTAATTTGCAAGCGAATAGTGGATAAAATTTTATTCAAATTGGAAATAAGTCAAGCTACTTATGTGGCTACATCTTATTGGTACCTACCTAAATGACACTAAGTTTCAAAATCGCGATATCGCTACGCCTTGGTAAAGAATTATGTAAACCTCATAAATGTATTTGTGAAGAAACAGCACCAACTGGTACTCATAGACTTTCGTGCAAGTGTAGTGCCGGTCGTCAATTTCGCCTTTTTGTAATTAATAAGACTATCAGATGAGCTCTCCAAACGGCTAATACTTGAACCAGCTGGAGTTTTCTTTGCCCAGATGGAATGACTCTAATTCCTTGGAAAAACGTTTTAATTTGAGACGCTACCTGCAAAGACATACTTGCTTTTTTTTATTTGAAGTACTCATTAAAAGAAGTAGGATTAGTTGCCGAGAATGCTGCCACAAAAATGGCTAAAATATAAGAATATAAGTGAAGACTGCATCTGCATTCCCTTTGCAGTTGAAACTCATGGCCTTGGTGCCAAGAAGCAATTACTTTTATAAATTTCCTAGGAAAGGTAGTTGCCTCAACTGCTGGTAACCCACGTTCCAAAATGCAAAAAACAAAGTATTAGTATCGCCGTTCCAAAAGGGAATGCCTCCTGCATTATGGGAACTATTCCACCTTCAGTTTCCATGGACAAAATTTTTTAATTATTATAGCGGTATCATTTTATTTTGTAATTTTGTTGTTGGCTGCTTCAAACACCAAGTAAAATGTTAATAATAAGCCGTCTAAACCAAATTTAAGTTCAAATTTTATTTTCTTAAACTATGTTACACAACATTGTGAAAGATTAAAATAACGTCTTTAAATCTGCTTTCACAAATTAAAATTAAATACAATCTTCCAACTTTTTGAGTATTTATCCAAGCACATAAACAATTGAACCAAATAACATTTACGTCTGAATATCTATATATGACATTAAAATACATCAGTTCAAATTTTCTTTGCAAGTTGCGCAGCATATTCGGAATCCGAAAAACTTAAACCTCGTGACCAGTCTTCACTATTTTTGCTGCTTGCGCATTTTCTGGGGTGAAACCTGTGTTCAAGATCGATGTTTTTGATTGAAAATGGATCATCGCTGCCAACGAGCTCGAGATATTTATTAGACAAATTGTCACTTAACGACTGCCTTTTGGGGTCTTAATAATTTCAGCCTACGTTCCAGGTGGGCTCAACTTATTTGACTGGTGTTTCTTGTTTTCGTAGAAATATTGAGCCTTCTGTCAGTACATTCAGCTAACAATCACAGTTGTGGCACTGATCTGATTTAATTTGGCAAAATTGATTGCTAGAGGTAAATGTTTTTTCAAGGTGGTCGGCGAATGGTTCACATTTTTTCGTCGGTGTTATAGGTTGCATCGCATGAGGTTATTGAGGGAATTTCTTGCGCTTGTTTTAAATTTTCTTTGTGGTTTTTCATAGTCCCAGGTAGCTTGGTTCAAAGGTGGTGATATGTCTTGATTCTATATTCATCCAATTCTCTTTTAATTCTATGTGATAAGTTAGTAACTACTTTTTCGTTGCAGGATTTCTAGTATGTTGTTACTTTCTATGTAGTTGACATTTTTACTTTATTAAGTTGATTATTTGCAAGGAAAAAATTTATAGTCAGCGGTTTTTCGTTAGATGTAGCCGTTTGAACATTTTCTGTTATGCATGTTGTGTAATTAGTTATTGTTTTATCTATATCTTGCGGGGTTAACAACTTATTTGAGTTTTTTATCTAATAGGTGTATAAATAAATTCCCAGCATGAGATTTCACAGGACGTAAATCACTGTTTACATGTAACGTATTAGTCCGCCCTCTTGCGGTTTTAAAGCAATGACATTTGCTCTTTCGAAACATCTTGCGATTTGGCGTTTGATGCACATAACTTCAATAATCAGCTGTGTTCACGACGACAATCACAAAAAGCATATTCGATTTTCTATCCACTTCGCGTTTCATCTTAAGAAAAACGCTGCTGAAGCCACCGAAATGATTTGTGCTGCATATGGTGAGAATACTGTAAGTCATTCAACGTGCAAAAAGTGGTACCAAAGATTTTGCGGAGGAGAGTTTAGTCTTGAAGATCAGCCACGCGCTGGACGCCCTCAAACATTTGACACGGATGAGCTGCAGACGCGTCAGGCTGGGAACTTCTCCCACATGCGGCGTATAGCCCAGACATGGCCCCTTCCAATTATCATTTACTCCGGTCGTTACAGCATCACTTGGCTGATACGCACTTTAAAACAGAAGAAGAAGTCCGAAAATGCATCGATAACTTTATCGCCTCGAAGCCGGTGAGCTTCTATCACCAGGAAATTCGCAAGCTACCCCAAAGAAGGCAAAATGTCATCGATGCCAACGGAGAATACTTTGATACTTAAGCTTTTTTTGTTTGTTTTTAAACAAAACTTTAATTTTGCAGAAAAAAGCTGAGATCTCATTTATACACCTATTAGTAGTTCCTGAAAAATATTCTAATCTATTACTCCATTTATTATTTTTGGTCTTCGAGAAGTTGCCGTTATAAAAAAGATTATTATCGGAACGTGGTCCATTTGCCCCTACCCCCATTTTCGGCTCACTTGCGCCTCAGAAAAATGCCAACGAAAATAAAGCTCTCATTTGCACCCAACGTTGTAGCTCATTAGTCATCAGTCGTTAATCAAGGTTTTGTATATAGGATAAAGTGCCAGACGAAAACAAGTCAACATTTTGCTTATACTGGTAAATGTGTAAATAATGACACAAATATTAGATAGTGGTTCGTTAACTGTCGGTGAAGTTAAAAAGTGCATCGTGAACGCTAAAAAGAGAGCTAGGGAAGAAGAAGATTTTTGCCAATGTCCAAGATTTATAAGAAAGAAATAAACGGTTTACTCAATCGAGATTTAGATCTTGTGACTCCTGTGAGATTTCTGCATTTTCCTCGGTAAAATCAACTTCAAACAGAATACGGAACAACCCACGAGGCGTGATACAAAACCCTGCAACAGCTCAGGATGTTCGTTTTTCCTAAGACATATTGAAGATGGGATATGGGTTAACCTTTCTTTTCGCCGATGATGCGGAAGAACGCAGAGTTTTTATTTTTGCAAGTCAAAAAGGTAAAGAGGCATTATCAAAAGAACAGACTTTTTATGAATAAAACATTCAAAAGCGGCAGCAAGCAATTTTATCAAATTTATACCATTCATGTGGACCTTGGGAATACTTTTGGGGAAACCAACACAATTCCAGTTATATACGCTTTGCTTCCAAATAAAACACAGGATGCATACACCAGATTATTTTTCATATTAAACAAGCTTCCATCTACGCTTTGAAGCGTGTGTTTTCTGTCGTTAAAATTTCTGGCTGTAATAATTTCCATTACAATCAAGCCTTGTGGCGAAAAGTTCAAAACCTGGGACTTGCAACAGAATACACAGAAAATGCCGACATACGGTTGCACATATGTATGTGTGTTGCATTGGCATATTTGCCATTGCATTATATTGACGATGGATGACTGAACATAATGGAAAACGTCCCTGAAAATGATAAATTGACGGCGTTTTACAATTATTTCGTAGATCACTGGTTGTAAAATAGCACAACTGCCACGGCCACAGACGTAGAGCTAGTAATGCCCTTGAAGGATGGAACAACAGGTTGAACCAACTCTTGAAATCAAATACAAAAATTTTTGAACTCTTAAAGGTTTTGAAGAAGGAAGCAGATTATATGGACTATATTTATGATAGACAATACTTGACCTTAGAAGGCAAAAGAAGAAAAAAAAAGTACGTAAGATTGGACGAAAGAATAGAGGAAATGCTTTTGGAATTTGAAAATGCAGGCGATTTAGGGAAATGCTTGTGCACTTTATCCTATATACAAAAACTTGATTGACTATACACTACTCGACTATGCATGTATATATTGTAAATACTAATCTAAAATGCCAAAAAACAAAAAATAAAAAAAATAAAGAAATATGACAAAAATCAGTTTTGCTGTTTCGCAACTTTTTCGAAAATTTACCATTATAAAACACAAAAATCAATCCCCA
Source organism: Sinelater perroti (assembly GCA_036346155.1). NCBI lineage: Eukaryota > Metazoa > Arthropoda > Insecta > Coleoptera > Elateridae > Sinelater > Sinelater perroti. Next base: position 5,196,976 of record JARFIY010000189.1, read on the forward strand.
ATAAATACAAAAACCAAGGTACTTATAAAAACACATTGAAACTAGGGGAACCCAACGTAAAATTATAACATTTTGTGTAATTAGTCGTAATGACTAATGAGCTGCAACATTGGGCGCAAATGAGACCATTATTTTTTTGACATTTTTCTGAGGCGCAAGTGAGCCGAAAATGACGGTAGGCGCAAATGGGCCGGGCGCAAGTGGGCCGACACCGAGTTTAGTTCGGTGCAAACTTACAATATTTGTGATTTTAAATTTTTTTGAATTATTCTGTCCAGAATATCTGGGCCGTAACCTAACCAATATGGGTAGTATGTCGTTTTTTCCGGGGTTGTTATTTGAAGAGCGTGTGCAGTTGCGATTGTTTCAAGTTTTGTTCCAACTGGGCTACCTGCTCTATATCCCAATATGGCATTTTTGGAGTTGAGACGCCAAATATAATTGTGGGTTTATGTTACTGTTGAATATTTTGCATATGTCGGTTATTTGGAGCTGATTTTATATGAATTTGATGCCTTGAATTCAAATATGGTGTTAGTTTTTGCCTATCAGCTCAAATTTCTAAGATGTAACATTTTAGTGAAATATACGTTACAGTATTTTAAGTCATCAATGAAACCAACTATAGTTACTGAACACTTCGGAAGGTTCTTTTCCGTAACATTCTTGAATGTATTTTGAAACAGTCCCTTTTTAAACTCCAGCAGTAATCTGCCATCATGTGCGTACCCCATCTTTCTTGATAGCGGTCCTCCATAATTTTAAGATCCTGGTGAAATATTTCACCTTGTTCCTCATTCATGTCTCCCAAATTTTTAGGAAAACGGTCTAAATGGCTGTGTAAATAGTGCACCTTAATACTCATGTTGTACCTAAGGGGTTTGAAATTATTAAACATTTCGTTTACTAGTTAAACATAATTTTCAACTTTCCGTTTGCCTAGAAAATTTTTGACAACTGCAACAAATGAAGTGCAGGCTTTTCGCTCAGCCTAATTCATCGAATTTACAAAGTTGCAGTTATAATCCATTTAGGAGAAGTGGTAATAGGTTGGTTAACAAGAATTGTTTTATGTAACCAAGGAATGATTGAATCAGATTTAGAAGTGATGTGAGCATTGTATTAGTTATATATTCAGTGTTAGAAGAGTCATTTGTTGATTCACAGGGTTGATAATTCTTCATAATTATAGAGTTTTTGTCAGTCGGTGGAAAGTTGATGAGTTTATTTCTGGTGATGGTTGAATGCTATTAATAGCTTGTTGTTTTTTCGTGTATATTCTATTTTTGGAGAATTTGGAGTCCCGGATGTGTTTGCAGCCTCTGAAGTTGGTTGGGTGGTTTTCTCCACAGTTAACGCAAATTAAGGGAATATTTCTGTCTTTATCACAGTCAGTGTACATATGCTTGCCCAAACACTTTACAAATGCACACAGTTGCAAGGGACAACAGTTCTTAGTGTAGCCGTAGCGTTAACACCTATGGTGTGTTATTAGATGTTTTCCGTGGTTTTACCTAACTGTCGTGTGATAGATGTATTCGATTTTGAAGATATCATTCGCTTTTTCATTGGCCGTTAATCGTATTGCATATACGGGGATTGGTATTCTGTCTCTGTTGTACAGCCTTACGATGCTAATTATGGAAATATATTCAGAGTTTCTCTGCTAGATCTTTTTCGGTTAGAGAGACTGGGACATTCTTAATCACAACTGAGAGTGGTCGTTCACTAGAATTTTGAAAAGAGTGGAATACAAATTGGTTTGTTAAACGACATTTTTCTAAAGCCCTGTAGTTGTCAGTCAAGAGTGTAATCTTTAGTGTAATCTCACTGAGATTGGTGTAATATTTATCTTTATTATTGCTTTCAATATTCGCTATAACTGTTTTGTGGTTAACTGGCTTCTGTAAGAAAATTGGGGGTTTCATTTCTTTGTTTCCGTAAGTATATCAGTGTTCCCTGACTATGTATATTTGCCTGCGGGTTAAGGTATTCTGGCAAGTAAAATTTGTTTTTTTCTAATAACAATGTAGGTTTTCATTGCTATTTTTGCAGTACACTTATAGGAGGTGATAAATGATCTAAGTTTCTTTTGGTTAGTAACATTGCTTTACCTCCCTCAGGAGAAGCAATTAGAATTACGATATAGTTTAGTGTACGTATAAAATGTTAAATTATAAGCTGTGAATTTAATTTACACAGCTGATAGCTGATAAATCGCGCGAGCTCTTGGTATCTCCCACCGAACTCACGAAAATTTAATTCTTCTATAACGGACAGTAAACTTCAATTGCTGTTTAAGCAAGTCGATTTTGTGAAGAAAACAACGTAAGTGTTTTAAAATACACTTAAGTGAAGTTCCCGACAGCCTTGATTATGGTGATTCTCTTGCGAGGTCCTCCTGTATAATTTCCTGAACGCGCTGTATGTTTATGTTTGTAAAGGCAAACGTGATTTTCCGGTTCGAGAGCTCTGGTTTGGAAACAGTGAACAATATTGTGTATAATTATTTCTGATGGGCCGTTTCTCATTTTAAAATATAGGCAGTATACTAACTGTGCACTAATAATTGACTAATGCAAAATAAAATTTACAGTCTTTGTTCTTTACTTCACATTAACTTCCAGAGTTATACATTAAAGATTTAGAAAAATTTGAATTACTTATGTGAAACAAAAATTATGAATTTTTTAAACCACTTAGGATCTGTATCCTACCCTTTATTATACTTTTGTCATTACTTGTCATCACCGACACATTTTTTTATTATAAAAGACACGTTGTGGCTACCTATCAACTAAGCTTTTCTTTATAACACTTATACTTATAAAATTGCATTAGCTTGTAATATCGGTGTAACTTTTAAAGAACGCTTTGCTTAAAATTTTCTTTTAATTATTTGCAATTTGAGTTTTAAAGTACCGATTCTGACAGTCTTTGGACGTATTTAATCACTAAAAAATACTTTGACTAACCTTTCACTTACCAACGTAGTTTATCTTGTTGATTTACAAATCAAATTTTTTGTGTAATAGTCACATAACAAATATCTACAATACGTCGAATACTAGGAAACTTTGGAACGTGGTAAGAGCGATGAAATATTTAATTGTGATGAGACAGGTATTAATCTCCGACTGTGAGTTGCTCTTAAACTATACTAGTGTAAAAAGCTCAATATATCGTCTTGGTCAAAACAAACACTGGACGATTTCGCTCTACACCTTTTAACGAAATTTAAGTGTTTATTAGTGTTGGGAGATAAGCCTTTACCGTGCGTTCATGTACAGGTGGTATCAAAAGTTGCATTTTTGTCTATCACGAAGAAAAATATTATTACTGTCAATAAGATGCTCGAATTCGACAGACTTATGACATCACCAGATAAAAGGGTGTTTGAACATTCTGCACAATTACCTACAAACAAGCACAGTTATTTCTCTTGAATGTTCTGTGGTCCGATATTTCAACGGTACCACAGATCACGAGAGCGCGCATGCGCATTACTACCCAGATCCACTTTTAAAAGCGCTGTCTAGCGTAAAGTACATCTGACCGTCAGGCTAAACCCGCTGTGGATAGTCGAACTATACTAAACATCAAATTCTGTTTCAAATAAGGGAAATCGCTAACGGAGATGCATGAACTATTGGTGCAAGTATACGGTCCAAAAGCTGTGATTAGAAAATGTGTTTATGACTGATTCAAACGTTTTCGTGGAGAGAAGGAAACGGTTAAGGATAAGCCGTAAAGTTTTAGTAGGCGAAAAATCTGTTCCCGATTTGTGCTGCCCAAACTGACAGACAAACGAAAAAAAAAACGGATGAAAACTTCTAAAGATTTTATCACCATGTGTGACCAGTATCCATCTTTTCCTCCTCTAATCTGGTTCCTTAAGATATGTTTTGAGGCAATCCAAAAACATACGATTGGTTTGTAAACAAGCCTTCCAGAAGCCTTATGAAGTCTGCTAAAAGTGTTTACTAAAACGCAGCATAAAATCTAAACCTTTAAAAATACTTGCGCGCAAATGTCTGTCGAAAATTTCGATCACTAAAGAATAAAATCCCCGACGATTTGTTTACTCCCAAGAAACGTAAAAATTGGTTCGACGACTAATTTCAAATAATACAGAAGTGCATACTGCGCTAAAAAATAATTTGAATTATTATGAAAATTAGACGTGTATTACAAAACTTTTCTAGTACCCTATGTGTTATACGAGGTACACTTAGGAAATAATAAAACTGCTATAATTTTTTTGGATAATAAAAAATAATACCCCATTACCGTACAAGTTTTATAAGGAATTCTGCTACCAAATTTTTAAACTTCAATAAAATTGTAGCGGAGCGAATACTCGAAAAATATCTTCTATAACGGTCATATTTTTAATGGCTTTAAGATCGGTTGGCGCAGACCGCAATTATCCTGTGCCAAAGTAATTGGGCATTTGGTTTCTTTTACCTGCCAAAAATTATTGGATGGTTAAGTTTCGACTCTTACCTTTTGTTCAGTTAGCATTCAAGCCGTTTCAACGCGCACATCTGCGTGCTCCAGAATAGATTGCGGCGAGCCGTAGCCAGGTGCACGTCTGTCTACTTAAGTTTGTCGCTAGCTATTTTTGGCTTTCCTGCCACGGTATCACGCACATTAAAATATACGTTTTTCATATCGATTGTGTTTATATTTACAATTTACTACCCTAATACCTATAAATTTATTATGCATTTCTTTAAATATTAGAAGAATTTTAAAGTATTAGTTTTGACAATAGTTTATTTAAATGTTTATAATAATTTTATTGGAGAAAAACATACAACGTACGCATTATTAGTCATAAATATGAAAATAAACCAAAATAATAGTAACTTTAAAAGCAAACAAAACAAAAAAAGATTTCTAGAAAATAGAAAGACAACTAAATTCTGTAACTTATATTAGCTTATCAGGTGCTACAAATTTTGTTAAAAAGCCTTTTTATACCTGATTTGGTCATACGTGACATATGTTATAAATTTTTGAAACTAGTGCTTAAACTTGGTGCAATCAAGGTTATCCTCTGAAACAATCCAGAAATTTCAAACAATCAGCCCGGTTTTTCCCTCGCTCACCGTTACCTGCCGCCCATTCCCCGAACCAACGAGCCGCTTGCAGGGCGTTCTAACACCTTTCTTCATTCATCGCCGATTGTGAAGAAGGCGATGAGGATTACGCGGGTCGGTCCGACAATCGCTAAACCCCGTGCGAATCACGGCAGAACGCACGGCTTCGGCGCACAATGGGGGTAATTTATGGCGTCCCGGCAGCCCGGTGCTAAAATTCTTGCACGCTCCTGTAGTAAATTTGACTTAAGTTCGGTGTACCTGTGGGGCCGACGGCGTGCTTCGGCCGTAAACTCGCGCCTGCGAAGGCGGCATAATGGAGGTGGGACGGCCGTTTACGAGTAATTTATAAGTTTATTATATTTAATGGGGGTGGAGTGGAGTGCAGGTTTTGACTTTGGCGCGCGGAATTTACGATTCTGGCCGAATTCTGTGCCGATCGGCCGCATCTTGGGCTGTCCATTATATTGGTTTCGCGTTTAGTCATTTGCATATTTCAAAAATATTTATTCTTAAGAAATCAAAATTTGTAATTTAAATGAATAAACAATGCAAAATTTTAACACTTGTAGAAACATGTTGAATAGATATCGTAATTTTTTAAAGTATATACGAGAATAAGGTGAAAAGTTCTCGGCCTGACAATGAAATACTGCGACTTTCGGTTAAAAAATAATTTTATTTTTCTACATAATCTCCCTTGACTTCAACACACTTGATCCAGCGCCTCTCCAACATCAGTATTCCTTCTCGGAAGTAAGAATCTGGAAGATTGTGAAAATATTCATCAACTTCTTCATTGGATGCGAAGCGCTTCCCAGAAACAAATTTTTTAAGTTTGGGAACAGATGGAAGTCTGAGGGTGCCAAATCAGGAGAATAGGGGGGATGGCCGAGCAAATCATACCCAACCAAATCGCCAACGCAGGTGCGTTGTCCTGGTAGATGATTCAAGCAATGCATTCAGCTGGTCAAGAAGGTTGGAGTAATATTCACCTGTAATTATTCTGCTTTTTGCAAGATAATCAATTAACAGGATCCCTTTCGCATCCCAAAACACGCTAGCCACCTTTCCGACAGATGTGATCGACTTCGCTTTCTTTGGCGCTGAACCACCGGCTTCCACCCACTGGTTGGACTGCTGTTTCGTATCTGGCGTGTAGTGGTGGACCCATGTCTCATCCACAGTGACAAATCGCGGCACAAAATCGGTAGGATCCCTGTTGAATCGGTCCAAAGTTTGTTGCGAAAATCGTTTGCGCATTGGCTTTTGATCGGAATTCAGCAAATTCGGCACCCATCTTGCGCAGAGCTTTCGCATCCCCAATTCTTCGAGCAAGATGTTTCGCACCCTTTCTTCCGATATCCCCACAGCCTCAGCTATCTCACTCACCTTCACTCGCCTATCGTCCAACACGATATCATGCACTTTTTCGATGGTTTACAAACAATAAATTTCTGTTAGCTTACCTTCAAGTCATTCACCAAATATAAAATATAATTTATTTTATATGTAAATTATACTTTGTTGCATTTGGTGATGTTGATTTAGCTAGAAGAAAACTAATATCGATCCTGATTAGATATCTAGTAGACATCTTATTTTTTCAGGTCAGATGTTAAAAGCTTTTCAGTTAATAACGTATAAACAAGGTTTATTGTCCCAAAGAAAGAATATAAAAAAGAACAAGAAATCCTTTACAATCAACTAGAACTTCTTCTGGCAAACAGTCTATGGACCTTTCTGTCTAGAGCATAGGGTAGTTTCTTAATAAATTTCCTATATTTTTTCTACGATTTTCTATGATCTTTTTAGAAAAGTTCCTTGAGCTTCGCTTGACGGATTGTTTACCTTCACAACGTACCAAACCATAATTTTGAGAAAGTCTTTTATTGGCTGGGCGTAACAACAGGAATAAATGTGTGACGTTCAGAGATGAAATCTAAGGTAGCAGAATTTGTCTGAGACATCAAATGTGCGTACGATTATCCAAATTTGTACTGGTTCTAAGAGTTGATAACAATGTTCCGTTTTTTGCGATCACTTGCCATATAAATATCTTCTGTGGACATAGTGCAAACACTAAATGGTATTCATCTCTAGGGCATCCCTTTTCACTTTAATACTATTATTGCTACACAAGGGTACCGATTACTTATATACCTTGGTATAGTTCTTTTTTGCCTTAAACAAGCCCACTTCTCTATTTTTTTCGTCTTTCGTCTCTTTACTGGCCGAATTTACAGTTTCTGACTACCGATACATACGGCTGTTTGGTTGACGAATTTGGCTGTTTTATGAGCAGCTTCCTTGTTTTCTCCATTATCCTCCGACATCCTGTTATGAGATGCGAGTCAAAGTTTTTGCTATATCTTGCTTACGGTCTCTAGAAAACTCCTAAATGCTATTGACCTGGTAATGCTCAATTCTAATTGTGTTTCTGTGTTCACTGCTTTGATTTCCAGCATATTTACCACGTACAAATTTGCGTGTTTAACCCTGCTTGTGATGATTTACTAGCCATTGCGATGCACCCAAATAATCGTGTTAAACAACAAAAAGAAAATCACTCATACCTTATAGTGTACTCATAATATGATAGTTTTCAGATGACAATTTCATGAATCACCATAAATCTACGTAGACTTAAAATTGCCTTGTTTCATAACAATTTGTTCTGTGCTGAATATCCGCTAGTTATTTGATAGTAAAAAAGAAGGTTGCATCTGTTTTTCTTTAATATATAATTTATGTAAACAGAGCCAAATTAACTATCAGATAATATGCATATAATTGTTTCTGTTTGCTGGACGCCTGTGAGAACATATTAAAGCTTCTTAGAATGAAAAAAAAATTATCAAGTACCACTTAATATATTGAATTAAAAGAAGTGTCATTGAACTAGGTAGTTACAAAGTTAATAATAAACGTCTTGATAACTTAAATAATATGTCAATCATCAAACTGACTATATGATATAACTGTTCAACTTGCTGTCTGACAGGATAATGCAGCTCTGGGCGATTTATAACTACTATACAAACTGATTTAGAGTAATAATTATTTTTTAATGTAACTTTCCATATTTGTTTCACTTTTTTAAATTTTTACAGTCACAGTTTTCTCTCTCTGATTTTTCTACTTTCTACACATTATAATGTTTGCAATATCTATTTATGAATGAACTCGGTATTTTAATAAATCTATTAAACTTCTTAAATTATTTATGAAATCACTCTTAAAAGTACAAAAGAAAGAAATTGTACTTTTAGCCACCTTTTAAGTGCCATTACATCATTTTTATTAATTCGAAACCTAATGCGTTTTAAATTAATCAAATTACGCAAGACGGCCACATAATCGCTTTCATTTTGGTTGTAGTGGGAGAGTTTTGCAATCGTTTTCCCTCTACCATATACATCTTAACTATTGTAGTCTTGCGGTACCACTTTTTTAATGTTTTTATTCTGGTATATTTCTTTTAATTTCTCGTTTGTTGTTTCTGCCATATTTCATTATCCCTTACGAGTACATAAATGTAATATATCACTAACCCGTTCTGAAGCTCGCTTAATGTAAACCTATTTTATTGCTGGATTCTTACTGCGCACGATTGTTTATTATGGTCCTTGAAATTTTGTATAAGACATTTAGTAATAATATTAGCCTATAATTTATTATTACTTTTTGGGCATTGGACATATTTTTGATAATAAACACTCCTTTTCAATGAATTTCTCCCCATATTCTGTTGATTAATTAAAAAAATTTCTAATGCTCATTATCCTTTTCTATTTTATCTGAGTCTGGACTTTTATTTTTCACTTTCTGTTTTATTTTGATAAATTTCGCCTGTAATGGTATGTTCCTTTTTATCCTCTTCTTTAATATTTAAATTGTGTTACAATTGGGTCATACTGAATATTGGTTTCTATTATTCTCTGGTGATCAAACATACATTTTTTGTCTATTCCTGATTCTAACCTATGGTTTGAATCTTTTTTTTTACTCTTTTGATTTTCTTGTTTATTTTCTTCTATTTCTTTAAATTTTCTGTTCTGGCGTTTTCTGTTTTTTATTCTATTAATCATAATTGCTGCATTTCTTTTTGTTTGTAATTCTTTTGTAACTTCTCTGCCTCTAACTGCATTCACTTCAACCTAACACTTTTTCCCCGCAGCACTATACATTATTTTCTTTTTTAGCTATTGTATTGATATTTTATTCTGTTGTGCTTCTCAAAATCTCTCCACTCTTGAAAAGTTTCCATCTAATTTAGATTTTAAATTCTCCGAATGTGCACTTTACGTTCGTTACTTCCTAGATATATCTTTGTCTTTTCTTATTTTTTTCACTGTAATCTTTTCTCAATATGTTGATCTCAACTGTTTTATTTTTATTCTTACTAAAAATAGTCTGACCCTCTATCTGTTCCCTTTTGTAATCATATCGATTCTATTACTCTTTGTGCTTTCTTAACACAAGAATGTAATCAACTTAGTTTGTGTTTTACTATCTGGACTAATTTATGTTTTTACATTGTGCATTTAAGCATTACCTTGTTTTTTTGCCTGCAAATTCTATTAAATATGTTGCCATTTCTTGTGAAACGTAATCTTTCGCATATTATTAGAGTAATTCCGGAAGAGATGCGACCTCTTTCTTAAATCAATTGCTACGTCAAAGTTTTCCAATATTTTATTGAACACATTTTAGGGTATACAGATAAACATATAATGAATAACATAAACAAGATACAGTTGAATTTTCAAGAAATATATAGCAAAAAAGTTTGTTTGAAATAGCACATTGGTCATCTCTCCCGTGGTATGCGGGAGAGATGCCCACGCATTTCGGAAGGGATGCTTACATGCCACAAGGGTAGGCCGCGCTAGTTCTTCCTCTTTTTCAAAAGAATTTTGGCACACATTTCGCAAACATTTGCAAATTTCGAACAAATTCATCCACTGACTACAGTGAATACATCGAATCCAGTTGTCTTTTTTCTTAGTTTTTAAATACTCTTCCCCACAGCCTTTGATCATCCGCCTACTCTTCGTCCGTGGAATCATCCAATAAAAGGTCTACTAAGGTATCACTTGAGGTACTGGTTTTACGTTCAATTATTTTTTTTTTTCTTCATATTTTGAAATGTTTTTTTAGATGGTCCTGGCTTTTTTGCTTATTTCGTTTATGTTTTTGTGCAGCATTAATTCTCTACCTCTTAGCTGAATTTTCCGGAGAAGTCAAAATTTCGGCAACTGCTCTTTCCTCTTGTCTTAACACTGATTACAGTCTCTGGAACTGGCAACTCTTGATCTAGTATTTTATCTGGTGTGATTGCTGTTGCTGTTGCGAGAATCGGGCTAATTGACCCATGATCTATTGTATCCATTTAGTTAAGATCTGGTTATTTTCATTCAGAGATGTTGATTTTCCGGATCTTCTTGTTTTTGCTCCTTTTGTTGTTCTTAATGCGTTATTATTTAAGCAGCTATTTGCACTTGTTTCTGGCCTGCAGGACGGACTTCATCGAATGCATAATTTGGTGTAGCTGACGGATTACACGGGTAAAATCCTGTAAGAAACGAATTTACTTATTTACTGCGAACTTGCCACACAATGTCCGTTCATTTGCCTGTAGCAAAAAATCCAGACAGTGTATTTTAGACTGTTGCAGATCTGCACCATGCTTCGTTTAATAGAGATCCAAATGACAAACGTAATTTTTTTATCATTAAGAGTTTTAATCTACCTGTTTGATACAGTATGAAATGCAGACTTTAACGCTTTAAACACTAATCTATCCAGTGGCTGCAAGTAATGAGTGGTGCGTAGGGGTAGACATAATAAAATTATGTTACAGTCTTCAGCAAATCTCAAAGTTCCAGATTGTTGCAGTGTGACGCATGTCCGTCAAACAATAATAGAATTTTTCCAGCACCCTATCTGGGATTAAAATGTTCCCAGAGCCACTTTAAGAAATTTTAGAATTGATGTAGGCCGATGTGGGATTTGAGAACCTGGAGGCATACCATCCATAAACTCTTTCTTCGAATTCTTTCCTTTGAAAATGCAGGCTGGATGGAAGAATACCCGTTCAGCTTTGCAGCATGTTATCACTGTAATCGCTTCTCCCTTCTTAGCAGCGATTAATGCTGTTACAGCTTTAGAACCTTTTTGAGCAACAACGTTACCAGGTTTGTTATTCAACTAAATACCTAATTCATCCATATTATAGATGTTCGAAGGTTTATCGAACAATTCGTTTTCTTCCATGGTCCTGCGAAGCAGTTCAGAATATTGAGCTACTGTATTTCTATTCATTCCCACACTGATCACAAGTTGTGGATTTCTTCGCAAAAAAGAATTTAATCAATCATAACCGGATAAACCTCTGACTCTGTCAAACGTTCGGCTAAACGGAAGGCCATTTCCTGCACATGAAGTCTCGATGGAGTGAAACCATATTTATGCAGTTTTATAACATGCGCAACAATTTTTTGCTCTGCTTGCGGTCTTAAAACTGACGAAGGGCCCATTCCTGCTTTTACATAGTTGTTATTCATAATTCGCCTTTTTAAGGTCCTCGAAGGTACTCCATATTCTAGACAGGCTTCGTTCACAGTCATCTTATTTTTGCTAACCTTTGTTATAGCTAAATTCAGTTGATCTTGGGTCCACTTTCCCCGGGATGAACATTGAATAGAAAGTGGGCAGATTCGTTTCTAAAAAAGAGCACTCCATTAAATAACTGTAAATTTACCTCGAAATAATCGGTCATCTCACCCGACACTATGTTCGGCATCTCTACCAAAATTAAGGGAAAGATGCCGTTTAAGATATTTAAACTAGGAGTCTAAATTATAACGTGTACTAGAGCAAAACATAACCTCTAATAACATACTTCATCACACACTGAAAATTAAATCACTTAGCAATTAAAGGCTGGTATAAATCTACAGTTACTGACTGGCATAAGATATTTTTACCTTATTTAAAAACAATGAGCGCAAATAACAACAGCACTACTCAGATACGTTACCGCAGTTGCTTTAATCAAGAAGATGACTACGTAACAGTGGCAGCTTCATCTGTACGTTAATATTTGAGATTTTGCAGTTCGGTATCTCTCCCGCTAAGGCATCTCTCCCAGAATTATCCTATATGTTAATTTTTTGTCTTCCGCTCTATTTTTGCGTTTTGATCACATATTATTTTTGTATCATATTTTACTTATTTTTTAAGATTTGCCAATATGATGAAACTAATCCTTTTATGATCTTTTTATAATCTAATATTACATTTACTACTAATATTGTTTCTTTCCAATTTAAACTTATTCTTTTCTATAGTATTAATTTTTTGCTTTGCTATTTTTTTACCTAATCGCGTTTGGGCAAATTGATAATAACATATCAAAAGATTTTCACGGTCTTAATTGCACGTGTTCTGGCATTGGTTTAATTTCCTTTATCCTCGACTTTAATTAGCATTATCACACCCCAAATTATTCTTTATATTATCATTGTTTAATATATAAACTCTACTAACGAAGCAATAGATTTAGTTATCACAACCAAAAAGGCCAAAAAAGGTAAAGGAACATCGATAACTATCTCTTATAAAATACCCAGTAACGAATTAAAGACCACTACTATTTTATATCTCTACTTTTTATTTCAGTTTTTTATAAATTTGAAGTATTATTTACTGTAGTTGTAAACCATAAAAAATATATTTCAGAAACAATATTTGGAAAATTTCATATTTACCGCTACGTGGTTTTGTAAAAGTTTCTTAAATTTGTGTTGTATAACTAAACTGCTTCTACAAAGATAAGTTTGTAGAGAGCTATGTCTACTTTGTAGTAAATATCTGATTATATGTTTCAATAATAAATTCGTCTAACAGTTGCTGCTAGATTAGATTGCAGATTTTTCTGTCTGGCCCAAGCAATAAAATGAAGTACACTGCTGCTCTAACATTTAAAATAAGTACATAAGGGGTTTGACGAGAACAAATGAATTAAAATTAAATGACAAATAGTTGCATTGTATTACTAGTTTGTTTTTAAGGTAAAAAAAATTAAATAATATCTAATAATTTAAAAACGCTCAAGTTTAGAGGATAAAACTGCTTCTATTTTTTAACAAGTAATTAAAATAATAATAATAATAATAAATGGAATTGGAGAATTTCTAAAATAAGATCGCCGATTGTTTACCAAACCTCCCGTTTTAACTCGGTTTTATAAATAAGCAGTTTACTTCCTAAAGTCATCCGTAAATGTCTTCCTGATATGCAATGCATTATTTTAAATTTGATTATTAGTTGTTTGCGTTTAGTGAATATAGGCTCATTGAACGTCAGTCACTTATTCAGCTGAAGACCAAAGTATTTTTTATTTAAATTTATTTACTTCTCAGGGTAAGTAAAGCGTCACTTATTTTTTATAGATATCACTTGAATACGCTTGCAAATTCTATGTAGCGGTAACAGAATAGTGTGCAATACAAGACAACAGTATCGTCTACAAAAGTAGCTGTGAGGGTTTCAGATACTGGCAAATCTGCAGTATAAATCTGATAGAGTCTCGGTCGAAGCACGCTGCCTTGTAGGAAACCAAATAATATTGGAAACAAGTCAATATATGCATCCCGATATTTTACATAGTACTGCCTATCGATTGAGAAGGAGGTTAATTAAATGAATGTGGTAGCGTGTATTTCATTTTACTGCTGAGCAGTAACTTTTGGTTTATAATTTGGTACATTTATTTGATTAGAAAATTAAAATTCTATAATTTGTTTCAGGTGTTTTAGCAAAAGTTTCTCATAGACTTATAAAAAAAGACAAGAGACTTAACGGCCTATACGATTTGAGTTACATTGGATTATTAACTAAACTCCTGACCATAGAAGTACATATTCTTTCCATAAAATTGCATTAAAGAAGCATTCATTATAAATTATTGTCTTGACTTCAGCAGTTGTTATAGGTTTGGGTTGTAGCACATTTGTATTTCATTTTTATCTTGAGGGGCTGTTTCAATATTGTATGGTTAAAATACCTTCCAAAGATAATCGACGAAAGCATCTGCTTTCTGCGCATTACTTCTTAGCTTTCGCAGTTATTATTGTAGCCTACAATCTTTTGAAATTTTTACTGTGAGTAGTCCATAGCCTATGAGAAGTTTAATTTACTGAAGTATTTCTGGACAGATTCATTCTTAACTTTTGAAGCACTTGATTTGGTTCTTTAGTAATTTTATTTAGTCTTCGTTTGCCACTAGGAAAATGTTAGTTTTGCTTAAATGCTTGAAGATGATTTAATTCTTGATTGTACTAATTAAGTAAGAATAAGTTTCTCTCATAATGATGTGTATAGCTTTTGTTGTAGCTACTTGTGTATTAGGCAGTCTCGGCAATTAGCTGGGTGGTTTTCGTTGTACTTTGTAACTTTCTCGTCTCTGACTTTCCTGGAATATTCTTTAGTTGTATGGTAGTCTGTCTGTTTGATACAATACGAAGCACGACTATAATAACTTTTTGTATTCCCACACCTCTGATATCGTATACATTGAGGGATATCTGTACCCATACCTGTATATACAGAAATACATTTTGTTATAAATATTCCTATTTTTCTTTTAGTTTGGGATCTATAAAATGTTTGTTTTAGCTTTATGTTGTTTTATATTTCATATAACTACTGACCCATGGCCTTTTTCTTGTAAGCTGTGTTTGATACCATTTATAATAGTGGTAGGGTGTATATTTTGTAATACTTTTTAAAAGAGTTTTTCCTGCTTAAGTTTATAGGCAGTTTTGTTGTTCGTTAATGCTCATAAAATAGTAGTTTAGATTGTACTCTCTGAAGTCTGTATATTAACTTGCTTATTACTTTATGCTTTTGATTGTATACTGTTCTTTGTCAGCTCTTCAAAGAGCTCTATAAGTAGTGCTATACTGTAATTTGAAGAATGCCATAACTGTTTCTGGTTGGTATTAGATCGCCCAATGTTGGTTTTTAGATTTTCTTTGTGTTTCTACGGCTCTATTTCGTCTTGTGCTGTGAGTGACCATTTGCCATTGATTTCCAAGAAACCTTGTTGATAGTAAGTTTGATACTTAGTTGTAAACTTGGCTTAACAATTGTTTTAGGAGCGTAGTTATATTATGTTAAATTATGGAGCTGACAAAGATGGCGTCATTGAAGTATTAACGGGTACAGGTACGGGTACGTAAAGTGTCAAAGAACTTTGCACATTGTGTATATTTAAGTTTGGTGGAGCAGCTGAATATAAATGATTTTGAGCATGGATTATTGAGCCTAATCTGCAAAATTTCCAGTACGAAATCCGCCGAATTTGTTGCGGTCACTTGGTATCTCACGGGTCATAGAGCACTTAGAAATGTATGTTTACCGTTCAATGTTCAAACGAGCAATCAATTAATTACTAATATTAAAAAATGTAGGCCTGACCTTCAGCAGCATATAAAAGTCTGGGCGATGATATCAGAGCACGGCACACGTCCGTTTGCTTCGAAGTTGCAATTATTTAAATTATTATTATAGTTACTATGTGCGTGAGACTGGCTATCTCACCACAAGAAGTCTAAAGCTAAAGCAAATGAAACGCCCCAACAAGGGCGCCCTTTGCTCCAACAAAGGAGCTATATGATATATGATGATGATGATTATAGTTACTATAAATGTAAATATTTATGTATCACGACGATACACAAATATGTTCTAAGTTCATCCCCACTTTTACACTAAATTGTTAAGTTTGTATTAAAAGTTTTAAAAGTTTCAGTACATCTTTAACTAAGCACAAAAAATATTGAATCTCAATTGTTTGGAAAATTATCAACTTCATTGAAGATTAATAAAGCTACAACCACTTTATATCCATAATTAAGCAAAATAGCAAACAATACTCGACAACCCATTAAAGTTTATATCAGATAATCAAAAAGTTAAGAAAGTCATAAATAATACCGTCGATTTGTCGATAGTCTAAACATCGCAGTAAAATCATTCCCAGAAATAGATTATCAATCTGTGAAAAGGGAAATGTCTTTCTCATTGTTTTTGAGTTACGTTTTTTTCATGAAAAAAATTATAGATATCAGAAAACTTTATGTAGTAATTAATCTATGCAGAAATTTTAGATCTTCGCGTTTATAAAAAGGTCAACCCCCCAGAGAAAATGTGCCATAAGCAATTCCTATTGTTGTGGATGATAAAAGGACATTATTATAAGTACTACAACTACAAAAATATAAAAAAATGATTATTGATTGGTACTGAAGAGAACATTTTACTATATTTTTAATAAATTGAAAGAACAAACAGACCACAAATACGGTCGTGGTCAAAAATACAAGGCACCTTCATATTTGCATGTTATTTTAACATTTAAAGAACATGGATGCCTCTGTTGTTATGTAAATATAAACCAAAATGTAAATTATGCATGCTTTCATCCAAATTTAACAAAACTCGAAAACGTATGTTTTGTATACAAATATTTTAAATAACCAAAATTGCTTTTAATCAAACCCACGTCTGTCTCATTATCGCCTTTTGTATAAACAGAGTAAACCTCAGGCCGAAATAGCAAATTATATTAAATATCTTCGTTGAACTATACCACAAATCGTATTAATCAGACTTAAATCAAAATGAAACAAGCCGAAAAGGGATAACTTCTAAACGCAAGTGCCGAAAATTTTAGTACTGAGACCGTGAGAAAAAGGTGCAGAAAGTAAATATAAAAGGTTGCAGGGACAGAAGAAAACATGGCTCTCCGAGAAGAACAAAAATGCTTATTTACAGTGGCCTATACATTAACATTTAACAGAAGAAAACTGGGCAAATTTTTTGTAGTCATACAGGTCTCGTTTTGAGGAAAGCTTCAAGGCATTTCAATGTTTAAAATATAATGACAAGTTTTTTACATGCACAAATATGTATACTAAAATAATCTATGATTTTAACAATTGTTCAGGTGTTTAGCGACAAGTGAATTAAGATTACCTTTTCTAGTATGCGATCTCTTCTGTTAAACACGCAGGGGACAGAAAGATCTAAAATTGTATGGTGACCGACGATGTAGGAGAAACTGTTCTTTGCGAAAAACATGAACACATTTTTGCAAGATGGTCCATCCTGTCACAAATCTGCAAATTATATGTTTTACACTAAAGCAGAAAAAACAAAAAAACTCGTAAAGAAATTTTATGAAATGTTATTACTCCTGAAAGCTGTATTTAGCTTTTCTCAAAATAATAACTGCTTTAATTAAATTTAAAGGTGGACCAAAAGGGCATTAAATAGCTAGTCAATAGTAAAACAAAACTGCTGTACTTGTTCTCAAGTAAATTCTAGAGAGTAATTTTTATAGGGTGCCTCATACTTTTGGCGACATCCGTATAACATTATGTTGCGCATATTCCTAGATTATATCATCGCAATTCTTCTAATTTTGTCGTTTGTTACTTTATTTTGTATTTTCCATCATTTACTTTAACCTCTTTATTTTTGGCACATTTTACTGACCTTTTTAAAATAAGAAATTTTTTGCAGCTGCTGTTATGCATACTAGCACGCACTTCATCGACTTAATATTACGACGCCAGATACACCCATGGGTTGCAGCAAGATTCGAACTCGGAACGCGCAGGCTCGCAGACAAAGCAGCAATACTCGTGCTTAATACGCCAAAGCGGCGGCCCTAAACAAAATCTTACTTCCATAATCTATTACTATCGCCTTATAAGCATAATAAAATCCAGACATAAATATGACCTCAACTATGATAAAATTTGTGATGTTTTTCATTATATTATTCGTGTTTCGAGTAACGAAAATTTGTAATTTATTACAAACTATAAGGGCGTCTAATATAAAAAATGTCCAAATATGAAAGGTTATTCCAAATCAAGCTGCAAAACAATTAAACGCTATTAAATGGTTTAATGTGGTTTAAAAAGGATGTTATCAGAAATAAACAAGTTAAGAGTAGAAATTGTAGACGAAAAAAAAGATAAAATGGTGTTTAACATTCTAGGGTGAATGAATTATAAACTAAAATTCCTTTTTCCACGTCGTAAAATGCGGTTTCTGGGCGTTTTAATTAAGAGTGCCTAAAGGAAATCCTCCTCGTAAGCTGCCTTGCACTACCGCTTCTTTAGTCACCATTACGATGTTAGAGAAATATTGCGGTTTTTAAGGCACAATTCGGGGACCAAACACAAGTGTACGCGTGGTATAAACAATTTTAGGGAGAACGAAAAGCAGTAGAAAATTGTAGTCACCAACGTCACTCAAGGACTAGCACAAGTGACGAGTATATTTGTTTTGTTCACAGCCTTCTCGAGCATGAGTAAGATACGACAATACCCAGAAAATCCTAGACATTATTTTATTTCACATTGTCCGAACCCAATGCAGTTGCCCTAACTTGACAAAAACATTGAGATTTTGCTCAGATGATTCAACCAGTTGGCTCTGTTCTCTAGCCGGCGCGCGCGAGTTCGAGTCTCACTCAACCCATGGGTGTGTGTGAATGTCCTAGCATTTAAGTGCATGTTAGTGGGCACAATAAGCCCTTGAGACTGCAGTGCTTGTAAGTGCGCAAAAAATCAGAAGATTACGTAAAAGAATAACTTACAATCGAAGCTCCACTCAGCGAAAACAAACCAAATAGACGTGGCAAACGCGCTTTTTGCAATGATTGCGTGTGCAGGCCGTGCAATTGTGTTGTGCGGACCAAAAAAAATTGTACCCAGCTAAGTCACTCAAATATTTAATACGCGTTTCTTCTCTAATGGACAACGATCAAAAGCAGCGGCCCGATGACTCAGCTGCCGCCCGGTTCTAGATGCACCGCGGATTGATGGTCCATTCGGCAAGGACCAAGAGCGGCCCCGACGTGCGTGCACGAATTCGTGGACCTCCTCGTGTGAATCAAGACCTTAAGCCACGCCACATTTCTTTGTTTACTTTTAATTGTATAGATAGATAGTGCTTTAATAGATTTTCGAAAATAATTACTGTTTATACGATACGATTTAGTCATTTTATGTTCGAAAAGTGGAAAGATTCATCAAATTTAAGGCATTTTAAAGCCTTTAACCTCAGTACAAAATGCAAAGACTAAAATGTGAGCTTTGAAAGCTCTATAGTGAAATTCTAAATATACGGTAATTGACGATAAAACGCAGACTTTTAGCAACTAACGAGAGGGGTACTTTATATAGCTGCAAGTAGAAAAAAAGTACCAAAGAAATTGAAAAGAAAAATAAAATCAAATGCCCAAAAAATATTTGTTTTATTACGCAATACGTTCTCAAAAATTAATATTTTATATCACATGTCACGAGTATATTAACGAATGTCTTCAGAAACGTCTTTTGCCATTTATGCTCATGCTTCTATGTTAAATAATGTCACGGCATGACAAAGAAAACGGAATCGAAGCGGTACTAAAATCAGTAAATCCACCAAATTGTGTAGAATTGGACCAGATAGGCATAAATATTAATAATATTGGTTGCGTTTCAACTTGATTTAACTATGCCTTACTGGAAGAACTAATTTGTGAGATTAAATAAAATCACAAAGAAGTTACAGACTTAAAGAGATAAAAAAATGGAATAACTAGTAACTACTAATTAAGCAAGAATGTGTGTATGATCAATAATAAGAATATTTTGCTCTAAAATATAGAAGAGCAACACTCTTAACAAGGTGCCCCACGAGAAAATGATTAGTGGAACATTTAAGAAAATTGGATCACCAGCATTTTAGATGCAAATTCTCCCTTCATTAGTGCTACCTAATTAATTTATAATTCCATTTTTACAAAAACGGCCGCGCTTCCCATGTTGTAATCCATTTCTGCAGGATGTCGATTAAGGAAATATACTGCTGCGCCGCTCAAAATCGCCCAGCTGATGGCGGCGGCACTGCAAATGCGCTCTCACAAGTTCACACATTCGTTCGAATTGCCCGGAAGCGAACCAGAAAAAGGCGAAATTTACTACTACTTTTTGCAGTTAGCTTTACGCGTCTAACTGGTTTTAGCATAATTTTGTCTCGAGTTACGTGGCGGATCTAAAAAAGCAGGATGCGAGCTTGCCGGGCGCTTCGATTATCGTAAGGGAGATCGAACACGGCCTTTCCGTACATGGACGCAATCAAGATAATATTTATAACAAAGCCGTATCTTTTCTGCCAGCATTGATACGTATTAGTTGCTCTTCCTGTGCGCCACAGTTCGATTGAAGTCCTTCGTTTATTTGTTAACATTACATACATTTTAATAAGTGAAGGATCAAAGTAATTCCAACTCACATTATTATTTAATGTACACCAAATTAAATACAACAAGAAACTATCAACTGTAGCTGATAGAAAGTGTAAGCATGGAAAAAGAATATTTAGCATATCAGAAATATTAATACCAGACGATATAATAATGTACAACTATAAATAGAGAACAAAAATCTATTTTTATAATAATGCAGTATGCAGCTCTTAACAAGGGTGAGAAAGATTACTACATGATGCACTGCGCTGATCATATTTCAGGCATGTTCCGAAAACTCTTCCATAAGATTTATTTTCTACAGAAATGCACATATTTCGCTTTTAAACAGTGAAGTAGATTCTCTTTCCTCAATAAAGAGACCTATTGTTGAATACTTTTTGATGTTCTAACCACGTTTGTCAAAACACAAAAAGGTTATGAGAAAGGGGTGAGAGGAAGAAAAAGATATAGATAAAAAGAGAGATGGAAAAAGAGGAGAGGGAGAGAGAGAGAGCAACATAATTCCAACCCACCTCAGGACATTAGAAATGATTTTAGTCAGAAATATTTGTAGATTATATCAACTTTCATGTTTCCGTTAAATCTGCAGACGTTATTATTTACTGTAAAGAGATAATCTAAACTCGTCCAAGACCAATACACAGCACTATTGATTGTGAGTTCAAATAAAATGTTTCGTAATCGTATTTGGTAAGATCTTCTGTAACCTGGAATGTATCTTGCAGGCCTGCGAACATACAAGTTACGTTTTCTCAATATTCGAGCAAGGGTTTGTCTAAAGACCTTTGCAAGTTGCTATACTACCTGATCGTCTTTCGTCGTACTTGAAGCTCTTGAACTACTACTCGTTGAATGACGTCAAGTTTATGTCAACCGACATAACGCGCACAAATACCTTGTCTCTTCCTTGACGCCCGAATAAGTAAGGTTTTTGCCTTACTATTGACACAAATACCTAATAAATACAAAAATTACTTGTTTATAATGGCACTTACCTCAAGTTTACCCTTTAAGATTTTTTTACATTTCACAGAGTATTAAAAGAAAAACGGGCACTTCATTGGCTCATAGCTCTATTGGGGAGTAGGCAGATTGAATCCCCGAGTAAAGAACTAAAACCACTTAAAAATGGTATCAAAGCGGATGCCGAAACGTCTTAAATTTCCCAAAAATCGACAGGGTTCAACCCATGAACTGAGTTGTTCATTTATCATTGACTGCGGAAACCTTTCCAAACATTTTATATGCTTCTACAGGAAGGAAACATTCAACCTCACTAAGCTGTATTCCAAGTATATTTTACGCAAGACTAGACTTTTGTGTGACATTGCTTTTCTAAAATTCTGTAGAGACAAGTTATCCGTGAAAGTTTATCATCAAAAATCGTTTCTTATTTTCCGTATCCTTAAAACATCAGAACTATCTCCACTTAGATACTTCATCCAATCTATTTGTGGAAACCTTGATCGAACTAATTCCCAACTATATGTCATTTTCCATAACCTCAGATCTTTCCAAATTCATCCAATCATTTGGGATTTTTTACCAAGATAGTATATGATAAAGCGTCATATATGTCTAGAGAGAAAATCTATATCCAAAAACAGAAACTTTCTAAACATTCCTAGAACCAATTTATCTACTACCCATCCGTCACGCTTCAACATCACTGTGCATAATCTCTCATATTATCCCCTAAGCAAACCGGCTACCAAGCTTTTGAAAAAGGTTTCAATTTTGCTGTCACTCCTAATCGTATCCCTACCGACCATATTGTATTCCAGATAGAAGAATTTTCCAAAAAACACCATGCCAATAACATTAGACAGTATGTAACCACAGTCCTAGGCACAGCCTAGTTACCCAAACAAAATATCAAACCTTCCGAACTACAAGCCCTCAAAGCCTTAAGACAAAAAATGTAATTATCTTACCGGCAGACAAAAGTGCTATTGTTTTTCTCAACAACTCATTGCTAAAATGGACGACTTGTTAAAATCACCAAACTCTCGCCCAAGTACCCAACAATCTAAAGAGTTACCTTGAAAGACCCTTCTTAACAACTCGAACCTACTTTTTGATACTAAAAACTCAGCTTGAGAGTAATCATCAAGAATACCAAAATTATTCGGCTTTTCAAAAATCCACAAGAAAAATATGCTCTCACGACCTATTATCGGTGTTTTTTGTTTACCTACCCATAACTTAACCAAATATCTGGCCACTATTTGGAAATGTTCAGTTACCGCACGCCATCATTTACGTAACCTGTTACAGCAAACTTCAAACCCAACACATTTCCCGCACAAACTTGTCCTCGTCAAACTTTCACGTCTGTTTCTATAAATAGTGAAGTAGAGCACACAAAAAGCCTTCTTCTTTGACTCATACTTGGGGCCTAGGCAAATTGAGACCTCGAGTAAAAAACTAAAATTTCTTGATAATGGCATCGAAGTGGATGCCGAACTAATATTGCTTATGTTGGTTTTACATACTTCTTTCTTTCTTTCTTTAGTTTGTATTATACACTTGAGAACAAAACAATCGACTCACTAACTGCACGCGCATTTTGTCTTCTGTGTTAGTCTAAGGAAAATGAAAATCTTGCTAATTAGAACGCACGTGATTAGCCTACAGTAGGATTACAATCCGGTAATTTATTTCAGTCACTTATCCGAAGTTGACATAACTAAATAAGTGACGTAAGTGCTCTAGAGATTCGCAAGGAGAAATGACTTTAGTGAGAGAGCCGGGGCAAATCAGCTAAATCTGAGTCAATCAGCTGTGTCGAGAGTATGGCATCGGTACCGAGAAACCGGCAAGGACTGGCGTTGACCTTAAGTGAGAGCTGAGATTAGAGGTGTGGTTGCCAGCGCTTGGGCAGTGGCAAGAAGACTGAAGGCAGCTACAAATCCCAAGCTGACTGCAGTCCAAAAGGCAACTGAAATTTGCTCGCAAACATCTCGATTGGGACCTCCGCCATTGGAGTCGGATATTATTTGCCGATGAGTCCAGGATGAGCCTACTATGAACGACAGGAGACGTCGGGTCTATAAAAGGCCAGGGGGGCGATTTGCTCATTGCTGTGTTAAAAAAAAAACTTTCGCATATGGAGGTGGCTCTTGCATGTTCTGGACCACTATTTCCATGATTGGAAAAACTGAGTTTTTGTGCCTAGTGAAGGACACTTAGGAGTAACAGTGGACCGCTACATCAGGGACATTCTGGAGGAACATGTTGTTTCTTCTGCGAGATTTGTTCGTGAGGACTTCATGCTAATACACTACAATGCGCGATAGCATACCGCGCGAGCGACCACTACCTACCTGGCTGCCGTCGCTATACCAAAAATAAACTGGTACAAACTTGAATCCAATTGAGCATGTTTG
Source organism: Sinelater perroti (assembly GCA_036346155.1). Lineage (NCBI taxonomy): Eukaryota > Metazoa > Arthropoda > Insecta > Coleoptera > Elateridae > Sinelater > Sinelater perroti. Next base: position 5,220,816 of record JARFIY010000189.1, read on the forward strand.
GGATGAGCATAAGCGAAGAATCCGGACAGAAATTTTGCACCGGGAGCGTGACAGAACTGAGAGTGGCGTTGATTGGAGAATGAGGAGCAATCTTTCAAAACAGCATAGGAAAGGTCATCCGATCCATGCGTAATCACTTGAAAAGTGCAATTAGGAGTAGAGGTGGCAACACCTTGTATTTAAAATAACATTAAATTAATTGCAACTGAGGATTTCATTTTTTCCTTTCGTAATCACCCTTTTTCTTTCAACTTTTTTGTGTTATAGATATTCTTAGGCCCATAACTTTGTCAGGACAAGTCCAACTTCTATCAAAGTGCTATCGTTTGAAACCACAGTTTTAAGCTTTCAAACAATACACTGAACTTTACTTGGAATGTTATAGGATTGGATACACATTCTCTCAAAACTCGTGGATGTTGCTTGTTTTACTCTCAAATGAAGTATTGATCAACACGTTCGCGATTTTATTACCTTAAGTTTTAATAGCATGCACACAAAGGCAGCGAGACTCCAAGTAAAATGGGTATTATTCAGCTTTTTGAGATAATAAAAGGAAACTTCTAAATGCAAACAAGGTGGGTAAAATTTTTAGGCGATTACAATTAGTCTTTTAGATGCTGTGAGAAAATTCGTGGAACACACAAAGATCTTAAACATTACAAATATACATGACGTTTTGCTTACTTCTAGATACCAAAAACGAAACTAAAATGGAAAATTTAAACGCACTACACAATGTAGTAGAACATAAATTTTTTAACAAAGCTCTTATAGGGTTTCTGTCAATCTCTTCCAATTGTGTTATTTCCCTTTCTTGTTTATCTTGATTTATTTCTCTTAATTTTTAAGTGTTGTTTCCATATGTTCATAATATCATCCATCCTTAATAATATACTTCCTCCTTTATTTTTTATGTTTAGTAATCTTTGTGATTTTTTTTTTTTCGGCTACTTTAATGTAGTATAAAATCGTTTCTGATTATCTGTGTAATGTTCTCCCATTTTCTTGCCAAATTTAGAACATGATTGTTTCTTTGCCTCTTTCATTAAAAGTCTAACCTCTCTATTTATTATTTTATATGGGTCGTAGTTATCTTCTTGTTGTGACTGTAAGAATTTTTTTATAGCTTCTTCTTTTTATTTACTTTTTGTTGCATTTCTGGCATCCGCAATTTGCTTCTTTTTATATATAAATTACTTATTTTGGTTATTGCACAACATTTCCTTGCTGCTAATATTATATTCTCCTTGAAATCATTCCATTTACTTTCTATTTTTGAATTAGCAGTAGAAATAGAAGAATTGAAGGCAAGCCCTATAGAAATAGTAATAGAAGAAAGACAGTTGAGTTGTTTAGGCTATTTGCATAGAATGAAGGACGACGTAATAGCCAAAGAAGTATACGAAGCTAAAACGCAAAGAATGCGATGGAAAAAACAAGTTAGACAGGCGGCAGAAAAAGTGGAATACACTGACATGAAGTATAAATACTCCTAATGATACAGGGACTTTAAATAAAAATAAATAAATAAATTGCTCACAAAAGTAATACAAAACAACCAAGTTAACGAGGTAAGGTTGTCTTGATTAAAAAAAGAACAAAAAAATCCTTTAGATAATAGAAAATATAAAAACAAGAAATGATAAAACCACTACATAAATACTGATAAAAATTTTAAGGCGAAAATTTGGTAAATATTTTGGTGCTATTGCTCCGTTTGTTTGTTGGCAGCGACAGATACGGATAAGAATTAATAACGATCCACGTAAAAATACGATCGAGCAACAGCAGACGCGCTGAAATATGAAAACTGGTGGTCGGCATGAAGAAATGTTAATTTCACACATCAAGTGCCTGACAGAAGACATAGCTATATGGATTACTACATGATACAAATGCTCTCTGGTCATGTATGCTTTAAAGCCTATTTGTACAGGTTGAAGTACACGAACAGCAATAAATGTTGCTTTAAATGAGAACTATATATTCTAGACAGACAATATTTGACAAATTACATATATAACAATAAATAAAATTATTCCAAACATAAATATAAAAATAATACGCAACAAGTACTTTCTTTAAAGATGTGATGCAGAGTAATATCAAAGGACAGTTCCCATTTTAATATTCCTTGTGCAGAAAGCGCAAAAGCAAAAATGTTTTTTAAACTATTATTTGTTATTATTAATACATGCAGCAATTCATTTCCATGTCATTGTTCATTTAAAAGTTAATCCCCTATTTTCACTTTTTGATTGAAAATTTAAAAAGACGATAATTTACAAAATCTGTCTACCATTATTAATGTTATAAATTTAATTTCCTTATACCCCCTCCTCTCAGCAAACACCTTTACTCCTTCTAAATTATTAAATCCCTAAGAAACTCAGACTTCAAGTAACAAATAAGTGCCGACAGTAGTTGATAAATGGTTTGAGAGGCAAAATACAGATTTATTTTGGGGGGATTTAAGTACTTGAACATTGCTGCTCAAACAAATCTTCCAGAAGCACACATATGTTGAAAAATAATAGTACATAATAAACTGCTTTCATATACTAACCACAAACAAAAAATATAGGAGATAGCAATAAAGAATTCAAAAACGGCTTCATATTTATTTAAAAGTAGATAAAAAGTAAAATATTTTTTAACAAATACCTGATCGGATACACCGCCTTTAACATAGCTATTGTAAAATATACCTTGCTCATGTGAGCAAATCTACATTGGGACTACGATCCGAACGCTTACCACTACGATAAAGGAACGCAAACGTCATCTATGCCTTAATCAACCCGATAAATCAGCAGTTGCTGAACATGCTTTGGAAAATCCTAACCACGAGCAAACACAAGTTTTATCCAATTGTAGAAATTATTATCCGAGATTATACAGAGTGGCGGTGGAGATTTATAAATATATATAAATATATAAATCTTGGTTTATAGCTCTTAAGATCGTAAACAAACAGATCGCGATATGGTGAAAGAGAGAGTGACGACAGAAAATGCTAAAATATTACCTGCAACGACCCGATTGATGTCAGCAGCTAGCCCGATTACCATCTATCATCCTGGTGAGGCCAACAAAGGCCGCCAAACATCATCCCTACCATACTCGCACGAGTATAAAAGCTAAAACGCACGGAATAGTCACTTAATTTTTGAAGATTTTCTTCTGAAGATGTCTGCAGAAAATTTCTCAACTCCGATTACGGCCTTTTTTTACTTTGTCGGCCCTAGGAGTTTACTCGTCGTTTATCTCAGTGGCTGCAACAAGAAATTCATATTCACTGAAGATGTTTAGATTTAGGAGATAAATTCCTGTGATCCAGAAACCATTGATAGAGATTTCATTTGACTGAACTTTGAAATAGGCCTTTTACGAAATTCTCTGGTACATCAAAATTCGTTAGTGGCCTGCCAGACCTTTATCTCCTCGCTGTAATGTTTTCAAGGCCCTAATGAGTGTTCTGTCAAGTGGTTGCAATTTGTGTGTCGTGTGAGGTGGAAAACATATGATCGTCGCATGATTGTCCCTCGCTAAGTCAATAACCTCAATGTTTCCAACATGAGTATTGCGACCATCGCGGATGAGTAAAACTGGAGAACCTACTGATGGCTTCACTGTCTTCAGAAAATGTTTAAAGCAGAAACTGAACAGATGGGTCTGGATGCATCCAAACGGACGACATGCTGCGATAGTATCTGGTAGTGCCCCCTTCATAATCAGTGACTCATAAGTTTACGGGAAAAAATCATAAACGGAAGAACGAATCTCTCAGCAACGGTCACGCAAAGGATCACAGTAATTAATGATCCCCTTTTTTCCGAACAAATAGCATAGCCCCCCCCCCCCCCCAGATGCTTGGCTTTGAGGAAAAGAACTTGCGGAACTTTAGATTATGCATCAAGGAGTTCCGATTCGTCTACGATGAATATTCTATCAAGGGTATAGTGTTTCTTATCTATTTCTTCTTGGAGGAAGTTGAAGAAGAACTGGTTAATTGATTCTTTATTGAAACCCAATGCTCTGCTAAACGAAGTGCTTGTTAGCTTCCTAAATGTAAGCACGCCATTATGTTGACATGGAAATAACGTCAGTCATCTCTTATCAACTATGCAAAATGCACCGAAAGGGTTGAATACGTTCGATATTGCAAGTTTATATGCCATGTTCCTGACGTCGGATCGAGTCAGCCTAAAATACCTGTTTTCCATTTCTAGGTGATATTTCACCAATAACTCTTCAGTTTGCTGTGGAGAACAATATTTCTCGTCAGCTTCGTTTTTGCTGCACGAGCGAGACTGACATTTTTGGCACTAACAAGACGAAAAAATGTTATTCTTGAAACGTTAAAATTTTGGCCGCCTTAAGAAGCCCGATTTGCTTCATCCTTACAGCTGCAATTGCCTGAATCATTTTATCCTCATCCTGTATTTCAAACGGTAGTAAAAATTGTAGCATACTGTTTCTGTTCTTTCAAAGAAATTATGTTGAGCGTAAATCCAGATGACAACAACAGCTACTACACTGACGCAGAAAAAGCCGTAGCGTTCGCCAATCACTTGGAACGCGTATTTACACCAAAAATAACTTGCAGCCCAACAGAAGTAGCAGCAACAATTGACTACATCGAAAGAAACTGTCGTCACTAAACATATCGAACCAACTTCGCCTCACGAACTACAATCCCTAATTGCCAGGCTCCCCAAACGGAAGACTCGGCTACGATCTTATACCTAACATTGTGCTAACTCATTTAACAACTAGCTTACCTTGCATCAATATTTAACGGTTTCCTGAGGATGGGTTACTTTCCAAAACAGTGGAAACATGCTATAATACTGTTATTCCCCAAGCCAAGAAAAGACAAAAACCACTTAAAAAACTATAGACCTATAAGTCTTCTGACATCCTTATCCAAGCTGTTAGAAAAAATAATCTACACTCGTCTCAACAATGAAGTGACTTCACTTAACATACTCCCGCCACATCAGTTTGGTTTCAGAAAAGATCACTCAACTACACATCAACTCCAGAGAATAGTAGAAGTATTAGAAACCGGATATGAAAACAAACAGTTTGCAACAGCCATTTTCCTAGACGTAGCTCAAGCCTTCGACAAGGTTTGGCTAGAGGGGCTGAAAAGAAAGTTATTAAAACTAAAAATACCTAACTACCTTACAGCAATACTATTATCTTTCCTTGAGAGCAGAAGCTTTGCAGTTAAAATTAATACCGAAGTCTCAGAAACCAAACGTATACGAGCCGGAGTCCCTCAGGGCAGTATATTGGGACCTGTATTATTTAATATATATACATCTGACATCCCAAATCTCAACGCTACGTTAGCAACCTTTGCTGACGACACGGCCATTATTACTCTAAGCAACGACACACAAGCAATTCAATTACTTCAGACAGCAATAAACAAAGTATGTAAATGGTTTAACAACTGGAACATCTAAATCAACTCGAGCAAATGCCAAGCTAAAATATTCACACTCAGGAGAATACGCAATCCACCAAGCATTCATGTCAACAATGAAATCGTCCTATGGAATACCCCCGATGAACCAGTAAAATACCTAGGAGTACTTCTAGACACAAAATTATCATGGAACCAGCATATCAACTCCAAACTCAACCAGAGCCACGCAAGATTAGCACAACTATATCCGTTATTAAATCGAAAGTCAAAGTTAAAAACCAAATGCCCAATCATGATGTACACTTCCCTCATAAGACCTTTAGCACTCTATGCGGTACCTATCTGGAGTACAACATCAAAAACTAATATAACCAAGCTACAAAGACTACAGAACAAAGTCCTAAGAATCTCAGTGGACGCGTCATGGTTTATTAGAAATAAACAACTACACGATGAGCTAGGTGTACCAACAATCGAAGACTACATTAAAACAACCACTAAGAAATTTCTCAAAAATATCACGGCGTGCGAAGGAGCAGTTCACTATAACCTAGGTAAACGAAACATTCACTCCCGGCTAAAACGAAGACTCCCTCAAGATCAATTCTTATCCGACGACGAAGAATAACCACACAGATTTGTTCGAGGTATCAAGTCACCTCATAAGTTAGAATAATCATTTTAAATATATTAACAATGCCATGTATAATACAATTGTAGTGTTGATCTGGCAAATAAATAATTATAAAGTAAATGTTGAACGTAAATATGAAATATTCGTGCACCTCTAATATTCTATATTAGTTAGCTCACCATACTGAAAAAGAATAATTAATTAGACGACTGTCGATTTAAGTTACAAATTAAATAGTACTATGATAAGTGTAGCCCTGAATGCACTTTTAAGTATAAATAAATAAGTTTTGTAAAAGTGTACAGAAAATAATAAATATTTAGCTTTAGCTTTACGAACACTCACAAAATGAATATTAGTCTCTACCCGCATAATAGTAACAGTTCTATATCCTGGCACGCTATGACACCACATAATGAGCAGATTAAATTGGTATTTTATGTTTGTACCTCTATTCCATATTTATATCCTCATCTCTACATACTAATATTAAATTAAACTATACACAATTCTGAGTTAGTAAGTAACTGAAACCCAAAATATTTAAAAGTTGTTACAACTATTAGTGGAAAATCTTTAAAATTTTAGATTCTAAAAGCTACCATTTAGAATTGTACAATGAGGTAATAGAACTTTAACAGACAACTCTTTTTTCTGCAAATCTTAATTTATCGTTTTCAAACATTTAAAAAACTAAGCACCACGCAGAAAAAAATTAAATGATAATGTTAGAAGTCGAAAAGAACACAGCAGCAGCAGCAAATTTTAAAACGTGTGTGTCACAATTACGAACAAAGCTTCAAAACGCCAGTTATAGCCAAAAACATTTATTGCATAGCATACAAAAGAATATTCTATCAAATAAAAAATACAGATAATGGTTCGATATATTTCAAACTTTTCTCCAACAATACATAAAAACATAATCAAACATAAGCTAGAATATAAGATTATTTGTCCACAAATTCAAACCGCAGAACTGGAGAAAACTTTTAGTAATATGCTTCATCGTAACAAATAGAATAAGCAAACATTTTTATATCGGATTGTCTCTCATCGGACATAAATGGAAACCAGCAGGTTGCATAGTAAGAGATACTTTTGGGACACCAATGGGACGGTTTGTGAGCTGAACATAACAGCTAATAGCTAAAGACCGAAATAAATGAAGAGATCGGTAAGAAACATATGTCCAAAAATAACTTTGGTTACTACCAAAGAAGAAGAGAATTAATATGTTGTTCTCAATACTTGAAAAATTAAATCGATAATCCCATAAGATAGGATTAGCACTGAATATTTAAAGTTTAAGGACATGAGCAAAACCTAATTAGATAAGTACAAAAGTTGCAGTCACAAAGTGACTTAATCTTATCTTATAAACTGTACAATTTTTTTTATGACAAAACAAGTTTGCCAGTTGCACAAAATGAACTTCAAGACACTATTGCTTGGATTAGAAGCTACGCTTCTTGTGTATAAACAAAATTTGTTTGAAACATTTTTGGGTATTTCAAAACCTTGTAAGCTTTTTGCTAAAAGTCTTGTGGTGCTGATCATGAACAACCATCATACTCACATTTTCATGAATAGGTTACACTTTACAAAAATACCGCATGGTTTTCAGCAGCAAATTTTAGCTTTTGAACATATATGTGTATACTTTTTTAAGCCATACTTCAAACCTTGCAATTGACAAATGCATGACAAATGAATGCGTCAGAGAACCCGTTGTTAACTTACAACATATTGGTATCAAGTGAATATACTTTAGAAGCGCCCAGGCTCACTTCGTTGATGTAGAGTTTGAGTCATTGATTTTCAGAAAGATTTCCCATACCTCACTGTGTTTGATCACTGATATCTCTTGGAGCTGACGTGTCTACAGCATGTGAAATGATTAACTGCCAGCTTTAAAGACTGATACTTCGTAAAAAATTACAAACTTAATTTCAGATACTACAGTCTAGTTACGGGGAATTCCAACGGCAACTCTGTAAAGCTAATCTTTTTCGAATAGAGAAAACCAAATACCAGAAACAATAAAATTAAAAATCTTTACAAGTATGTCGACAAACAGAAAAATGAAATAGACTTTAGTGACAATCCAAAATCTTTAGTTGGTTCAATTTAAAAAATATATATCTTTTGCTGCTGACCATAAAATTCTACAGTCGATTTAAAAAGAATAGACATATATAACTATGAGGAAAAATTCGGTAAAGCTATCACAGATATTTTGTACTAGGAGTGCAAAATACAAATAGAAAAAATTTCTAAAGTTCCACCGTTCAAAAAATATTTGATATCAAAACTAAAAAGCAAAGGAAGGATTTCTCTACCTGAAAGTTTATCATAATCTTTATCTGCTTAGCATCTTGTCATAACTCTTCATCACTTTGCACTAGCATTATTTTTACCAGACACTTTAAATTTTTCTACCCTAGGAATGCTCTGCCTACTTTGTTGCTATTATTTAAATATTAACTTTGTAGGACTGCTTTACAAAAGTATTTGTATCTAAATTAAAAAATAAATAACTTATTTCTTATAGTTTTTATGAAAACGAGAGGATTTTAGTATAAATCATGTTCATCCCGCGCATTAAAAATTGTAATGCGGTGGTTTTCGTTTAGTTTTTAGGCGAGTTTGATCTTACATAGAATCAGCTCGGTTTGGCGAAAAAGGAAAAGCAAGTAAGTTGGGAGGACTAGTCTGTCAAAAAAATGACAAGTTTGGTAATACATGGTGTCTTAATAAACTTTGCTATCTGAATTTTGTGTAATTGTGATACATTTGGGATATCGCTGAGTAGCACTCAAAAAGATAGCTATTAAGTTCATAAAGGTGGAGGATAAAAGCTCATCGAACCAGGACATCAAAGAAGAGCCATGGCATTGGACTTCACATAGGGAGAAGTTTACTCCTACCGGCATTAAGCAACACAACATTTGAAGGAGACACGCGGGGCCTAACGAACTCAGCAGTGAAGTGTTACGTCATCACTAATAAGTAGCAGCTTTACGTCATCGTCATCATTTATGACGGAGAACGCCAAGTGACAAAAAGCTCCCTTAGCCCACCTGGGATATGGTGAATTGGGAGTACAGACGTGGGTGTCATTAAGACCATCGCAAGCAGCAAAGAATTGACAAAATGACGCCAAAATCAAGCTTCTTGGAAGATAAGCTAAGTTAAAAAAATTGTTGCAGAATGTGAAAAGGTTCTGGAACCCATCGATTTCATATCCCATTATTTTGAAAGTCAGAATCAGGAGAGTATTCCAGAAGATTAGTGGCATATTCTCAACAGCAACGGCAACGAGTTGAGTTAGTTGAAGAAGCAATTACCAAAAATGGAGGAAGATGCCAAAGCCCTGTGTCAGAAGCTATCAGGTTCGAAATTTGAGTGTGTGCGGCGTGGTTCTAGTAAAAAGAGCAGCGCGTCTATAAGTTCCAGCGTTTACCGCAAGTGGCAAGCTGATTTGGACACTGACAAGCTACAACATCAGTATGAAGATGCAGTTGCAGCAGTGCAGAAAAAGATCAACTGAGCGACAATTAAGATAAAGTCGTGTGTGGGAACTGAGAATGAGAAAACCTGCGAACAGAAGTGGAGCGCAATTTGCTTTTCGATGAGTTTGAAAGGAAGAAGAATAAAGATGGTAGAAAAATGAAGTTGTGTAAACGGCAGTTGAAATTGGAGGAGCTCAAGATTATGGACGAAGATGATAACAATTCAGATGAATCATATAGAATTATTAGCCAGATTGCGGATAGATCGGCAAGATTTCAGTAGCAGATTTCTGAACACTATATTCCTATGCTCAGTTAAATCTATAACATCTACTTGGGAGATGCTCAAAGCCAATTATCAGATCAGCAGCAGTTTTTCAGAGTATATATTCTTCCACCATCACCGTTACAACATGCTCTTTTACTCCAGTCGCACCACTACATTAGGAGTTTTCCTGTAGTACGCGTACAAAGTGGTCCATTACCAGTAACCGCTAAATCTAAGGATGAGTTGATTGTGGAAACACTTCAGCAACTTATGCAGAAGCTATGTGAACGTGAGTGGAAGCTGCGAGAACTCCCACTTCTGCAGTAAATTCTACTGAACGACTCCAACTAACAAAGTGAACTCGTTGCAAAACGTCATTCGACCCAGGAAGGCCCTACAAGGTGAAGCACAAGCAGTAATTGGACTGCCTAATGAGCCTAACAACATAGCTCAAATAATGAGAATCTTGGAGGAAAGTTTCGAGAGGAATAAACTTGTGATTCGTGCGCTGATAGTGAAAGCAGACAAGTGCAAGCCTCCAGACGTAAATCGACCGGAAACGTTTGTGGCGTTTGGAAGAACTGTGGAGCACCTCATCGAAACGGTGAAACCGTTAGAGGAAGAGAGTTTCCTCAACGATATGAGCTTACCGGACAAGGTAGTAAGCAAGTCTGTCAAGTCAATATTTATATTCTATTCAAAGTATAACTACGCACAAACTAACAAAATATCGTGTTAAAAAGAAAATCTGTATTTCTCTAATCGATAAATATATCTAAAATAAAAAATATGTTTTTTCTTGAATTGTCTGTTTTGCTCTCACCAGCCTCTGTTTGACGGCGAGTAGATTAAAAATTAGTCATGTTATGCATCCAAATTCCCCAACAAGCCTCGCTAGACGTGGACAAACGAACATGTGCTGCAAATTTCAGCGCACGGCGACTTTGAGCTTTCCGCCCGTCGCCTTCCGTCCCCCAACTGGCCTCGCGTACAAAGTCGAATTAGGAAAAAACAGGGCCGGCGGCGTCAAATCGAGTAATTCCCGCTGGCACCGGCGCATTATTTATACGCGCTGCCAGAAAAAACTGGACGCCGTCCAAGAGCCGACACTTATTATGTTAAAGGTTCGACTAGTTAAACGGATTAATTAATTTCGTGCATTTATATCTGGCCGCTTGATCGGCGCGGCCGAAACGACGCGGCCCATAAATCTGCGGGCGGAGTAAACAAGGATGCCGATTAATTAACGGCGGCGTTTGTGCTGTCGCCGGCGTTATTGCGGCCGCGGGGGGCCGGGGTGCGATGGCGCCTCGCGCGAACCTGGTCGCCTATGGGATATGGGCAGCCGCGCACGAATTTGCATCCGAAGTGTCCGGCGCGGACGAGCCGCCAGATTAACGCGGCGGGATCGAGAAAAAGGAACGAGCAGCGCGAGCCGCGCTGGACGGCCGCCTTCTTTATCCTTTGAACCCGGCCCAGACGAGGTCGGTTTTCCAGGGCCAACTTCACCTCGCCGCAGCTGTCTCTTCTGGTTCACTTTTCAGCTTGGAAAGAAGCGGCTCGCAATTGGAAGGACGGAAAAATGCTTAGCACTCAACAATTCTAGACAAGCTTTTAATAAGGCTAAATGGATACCCTGAATTTTTTGGAAAAAAACACTATTTTTACCAACACTTCTGCAGTAGAAAATCTAAATAAAAATTGCATTGGAATTTTAAGAAGCACTCCACATGTTAAATATTAGAAACAGAAGTAGCTACAAAAAATTAAGACAAAAATCTTCAACTATTTTCTCCCTCAATTTTTTCACGTGTTTATTGCTATGAATATTTACAATCTGCTAATTATATTAACATTCAATAAATTATTTGATTTTTGCATAACATTAGGAAGTAATACCCTTGAGCATTACTTCTTTATCTTATAATAACTTATGTTTGCATTAGCTTGAAATTAACTTAAACTTAAGTGAATCTATTAACCAGGTCTAGCGGATTGAATCTTTGTAGTGGTGTGTCAAATTGTCTTTTAGAAGAGCAGCAGCTAAATCATTGGGGTGAGCACTAAGTTTTACTTGGTAGTTGGTAGTTGGTACTGGCACGTAGAATTTCTTCCTTAACTGAAGTATCTTGTTGAAGTAGCTAATTAGGGTCGTACCTAGGAGCGTTGGCTATTAACCAACCGTATTACTTTACAAAATTTTAAGGTTGGAATTGCTGGCAGATCCCGATAACTCGAGTCCATATTGGTTTCAAAATTGATTTATAGAGTAGTATTTTGTTTTGAAGTGATAATTGAGAGTTTCATCCTATCATCCAGTACCTGTTACGGAGTTTTAGCCAAGTTTTAATCTTTTCTTCATTATGTGAGTATTTTAGATCAGGCGTCGGTTTAAATGAATCCCTAGGTATTTTACGTTGTCTTGTTGTGGTATGAGAGTGTTATTCAATGTTAGCGATGGGCAAGTTTTTTTTTCCGTAGAGCGAAGGTTACTTAAACTAATTTTGATTCATTCACATGTATTCGCCATATATTTACTGAATATTTTTGAAGTATCTGCGATGCTGTTTGAAGATCATTATCTGTCTGCGTATGTAGCTACTAGTGTTCAAGGTATTGTTGGCAAGTTTGCCGTATATAGCAGGTGTAAGACAGGACCTAGCATGCTGCCCTGTGGAACACCTACTTGAATTGGCCGTATTGATGATTGTGATCTTTAAATTGGACATGAAAATTTTTTTTCGACAGGTATGTTTTCAGTAACTCATAGTATGCTGGTGGTAATGCTTTCTTTATTATGTATAACAATCCGGACCTTGTCAAAAACCTGGCTAATATCTAGAAATACCAACGAGCAGTATCTTATTAGATGCAGGTCGTTGTTTATCTTTGTGACTACTCTATGCACTTGTTCTATAGGGCCGTGACCTTCCCGAAAACCGAATTTGTGCTTTGGTATGATGTTTTTTGTCTATCTTTCGCAGAAGTATCTTTTCAAAAACAAACACAAAATAGGTGGCAAACTGATCCGTCGGTATAAGGTGATCTCCTATGGGTTTTTGCCAGGCTTTGGTACCATTACAATTTGCTTCGCTTTCCATTGCTCTGGGAACGTTCGTATCGAAAGGCTGCATTAATTATGTAGGTTGTAAGTTGAATTGCCTTTTCTGGCAACTCTTTAGGATTTTGGCTGTAATTTGGTCGTAACCAGGAACTTATTTTGAGTTAAGATTTTTTATAATAGTTTTGACTTCACTAATTTTTAAAGGTCTTATAGGTTGAAGAACGTTGTTGGACTCATTGAGAGTTTGATGTATAAGTGTTTCTTCTTTGTCGTGTGGTTGGAATGCTAAAGTCAGATAATCTGCGAAAGTGTTTCCTTTTCTCGATTTGTTCTTATCTAAGTGTTGTGCCTAATAGATGGATCTGGAAATTTTGATGTTTTTAAATGTTTCGTGGCTTTTCTTAAAAAATAACTGGTATTCTCAGTGGAGTTAGGTTTGTTAGGTATTTATGACCTTGTTAGTTTTTAATGGTAAACAGAAGATTTTTTAATTTTCGCATGGTTTGATTGAGTAAAGTTTTGCTTCTGGTATTTCTTGTGATTTACCAGGTTCTTCTTAATCTTCGATTTTCTTATAGTTTTCGTTTAATGATTATCAGACAGTATTCTGATACTTGTTGAGTTTCGTGGACTAGAGTAGTTTTCCAAGCCGCTTTTGTATGGTCTGATTGAAGTGTTCAATGGCACTGTACAGTTCGTATTTTGTTTTTAAGGAGATGCTTAATTGTATTCTTTCTGTAATTAATTACCGAAAGTAATTTCAGTTAGTGGCTCTAGAAAATAGTGATGCTGGCTTTTGAACTTTTAGTACTTCTGCGCTAGATGTAGTAAGTATTGATGAGTGCTCGGAAAACAAATCGTAGCAAAAGTCAGCTTTTAAATAGTTTAATGAGACTCCCTTGATGACGCAGAAATCTAATAGATCTGGAATCTTGTTGACATCTGTTGGCTAATACGTTGGTTCATATGTGCTTAGGTAGTGTAAGTTATGCTCTTCTATTACTTTGTACAGCTTTCTTCCTCGAGTTAATGTTATTCTCGACCTCCATATTTAATTTTTGGAGTTGTAACCTCCATCGGTTCTGAATGTGGGTCCAAGTGTATTGAAGAAGGATGCAAATTGCTGCTTTTTAATAGTGGATCGTGGAGAGCAGTGTTCAGAAGAAAATATGACATCTTTGTTTATCTCCATTACTGCGTCTATAGCAGCTTGGATATATTCGGAATCTTCTCTGTATCGTTCCAATTTTAGTATGTATACCGCCAAAGCAAGTACACTCTATTTTTTAAATATCTTTCAATGTTCATATTCTTATTGTTTGTCTATATCTCCAAATGGAAATCATTTAAAATATTAATCTATAGTTATCTAATTAGTCTTTTCCATATCTCTTTCAATTTTTTTTTGACATTTTGGTTTTTGTAACTGTAGCTTGCTACTACTAAGACTGATGGATTTCAGAAGAACTTACAAAAATTAACAACCAGAGAAATACCTTGAACTCAGAAAAACATCAGACGCAAAGTAAGAGAGATAAAAAAATGGTTACGAGAAGAGTGTGAAGAGATAGAAGAACTTGAAGCAAAGCATGACTCTTTTAATATGTACAAGAAAGTCAAACGTGCAGCAGGTATATGCCTAAATAAAAACGGTCAAATTCTTTTGAATGAAAGTAAACAACTATTAACAAATATTTAAGAAAAACTAGTTGAATGGACAAATTATATAAAAAACCTTGCAATGACACACGGGTTAGGTTTAGACTATGGCTTTGATATTAACAGAGCAGAAATTGAACGTGCTCTAACTGGAGCAAAAAGTAAAAAGGCACCGGGGCCAGATAATATACATGTTGATATCCTGAAAATATTGAAGGAAGACAGTGCTATTACTCTGCTTCTGAAACTCTTTAACTGCATATATAAAACTGGTAAAAAATCTATCTTTATAACTTTGGCTAAAAACCCAGTGCAAAGTACTGTAAAGACTATTGGTGCGGCCGAAATAAGAGGACTGTATAAGTAATTTTGAATTTTGAATAGAGAACTTCAAACAACTCTAAATTAAAAACACTAACCTGAGGAAACGGCGCTTTCCGCAGATATCGGTTCCCTACTGTTGGTCCTGGAGCTTCCAGACGAAAAAGAGAAGGATATGGATAAAAATTAGGACAAGTTACCCCAATCTTCACAGCAGACGAAACGGAGGCGTCTTCCTGGTATAAAGGTTCCCTCGTCGAGCTGATAATTTGTCGGCGAGAGTACAGCGAAAAAATGCCAAATGCAAAAGCGCGAACAAAAATGCGAAATGCAGGTTTTAATAAAGCAAAAGTGAACTTAACGTAATTGAAATGGCCAGTTTAAAATGAATAAAGCAAAGGCTTAATGTCGCGCGAACTAAACGAAATCAACGTACCAAAGCAAGTGCTCAAAGTCAAGTGCACGAGCGCGGCTCGCGGCCTACATCCCGGCCTTATTCGCCACGCGTGCGTGCAGTCAATTGGGCCGATATAATAAATTTCACATATATGAGAGGGAATCAAATTATAGCCGGCCCTAATTTAAAATTTCAAAAATAAATATAATTAGGAGATTGGCGCGAACAACTATAAAACTATTAGTTTGATGAGTCACGTCCTAAAAGTATTTCTGAAAATTATACATGCCGGAATGTATCAGAAATATAAAATATTAGTGACTCTCAATTTGGCTTTAGAAATGGGTTTGGAATACGAGAAGTCTTATTTAACATACAAGCACTGTCGAGATGTCAATGCGGATGTCTATATGTGCTTTGTGGACTATGAAAAAGCATTTCACACAGTTTAGCACGATAAAATACTCCATGTTTTCAGGAAAATTAATTTAGACTAGATATTGGGGTCGGACAGCAGTTGTTAGAGTGGATGGTCAGTTATTACAAGACATGCCGATACTGAAAGGAGTAAGACAAGGGTGTGTTCTCAGCCCGCTGTTGTTCAATTTATAATCTAAAAAAATATTTCGTGAGGCTCTAGAAGAAAGAACAGAAGGATCATAATCAACGGAGTTGTAATAAACGATTTGAGATACGCTGATGATACTGTCCTGCTAGTTACAAGCTTGTAAGATCTACAAATACTCTTATCAACAGTGACAAACCCTAGTGAACAAATGGGGTTAAAACTCAACGTCAAAAAACCAAATGGGTAATCGTTAGTAAAAAACATAATGGTATACAGAATAATATACTTGCGAGAGAGGAGTTGATAGAGAGAGTAACATTGTATAAATATCTTGGCTGCTATGTCAACGAAAATTGGGACAACACAGGAAATTAGATGTAGAATAGAATAATCAAGACAGGCTTTTCAGGAGATGAAGAAAATTTTGACCTGTATAGTCTTGTCCATTCCCTTACGTATTCGATTATTAAGATGTTATGTCTTCAGTATCCTCTTGTATGGCATTGAAGCATAGACGCTTACGGAGGCAATGTGCAAAATACTGGAAGCTTTTGAGATATGGACCTATCGCAGGATTTTGAAGATCTCATGGATGGAGACGGTCACAAATGAGGAAGTACTACAACGCATAAACAAACAACGTGAATTTCTTAATTCCATCAAAAGAAGAAAACTTACATATCTGGGCCATGTCATAATAAAAGATAAATACAAACTACTTCATATTATTATTCAAGGAAAAATTGAAGGCAAACGCGTCCTAGAAAGACCCAAAATATCATGGCTTAAAAATTTACGTCAGTGGTATGGACTGAACAGCAGTTGATAAAGTAAATCCATGTTACTGATCGCCAATGTTCAGTGATCAGTTTACAACAAACGCAAATTCTTTATTTTTTCCATAAAAATTTACTGACATTTTTTCGCATTTTGCTAATGTTATCCAATACTCATGGATCAATTAAGTAACAATAAACAATTAAACAGAGAATTGACGTTCACTTAAACAAAAAAGCAGATTATTATTTACTAAGCTACGCAAACATGAAACTATCTGCTCTGTTGGTCGACAAAGACGTCCTCAAAAATAGAAAACCGTACAGTGCGTTGTCCCTTATACATATCTTGATTTGAGAGACTACGTTTTGTTCGACGCGCTGAAAGATGAAATGCGCGCTAAGAAATTCTTCTCCAAGCTTCAGTTGACTGCCCACAAGTGACGCCATGCTGTATCCAAAGAATTATTTGCAATCCAATTTTATAGTCGGTGTGCTATATCTCGTATGCTTCTTTATACTAAAATATAAGATTAAGATTAAAAGAGTAGCTACAAACGAAGGCTTTCGTAATGTACAAAATGACCGTCAAATATCAGTGTTTTAGGTATTGACCACAAAGTTGTTTTCTTTATTAGACTCGTATAATATTAACATAATCTTGGTTTCAAATAGAAGGCCTACCCTTGTACTCCGCAAATGTTGAGAATTCTGATGAATTTAAACTAAGAATTTGTTTGAATGTTTTGTAGTAATTTAGTTGTTTTTTATAACATTAAAGAGTAAAAAATTATTAGATACGCATTAATTCGGTTAATAAAAGTGGAAGGGTGCAAAATGCAATATAACATGATACAGCTATTTTATGAGATTAGCAATGAATTCAAAAATATTATTTAATTAATATTATTTTAAGAGTAAAACGACAAATTTCGAAAATTAAAATGAACAAAACTATTTTTTGTTTTTGTTGTCAATTCACAGTAAAACTGTTATGTGGCATATACAGGTAAAAGTAGTGTTTTACATGTTTAAGTAAAATGTTCTGTAAAATACACACAGTGATTAAAAGACGTAATTGTTAGAAGAACAAATACACCTACGTATTGTTATCTTATATTGATAATATTCTACAGATTTAGTATAGCATATAACGCCCAATCTTCCCATGCTATTAAAAAATTAATACTAAATTGAAGTTGTTCGGTAAAAATGGCGCTTTATAAAAATAAATTTTGTTTTATTTTTCTATAGATATCCGCTATCACGTATTTGCTAAACTCAACAATATTTCCTAAGATCTCATAATTAGAGCCGAAATAGAAACGCAAAAGAAAAATACCACAGTTTATTGCTAACCACAATTACATCCTGTACAATAAAACATTGCTTCCGTTTTCAATGTTTCCCCAGGTTGCAACATCGCCCTGCGATCTCAATGTAATATTTGTGCATAATAAGCGACTTTTTGCACCGCGTAGCGCAATAAAGGTCAGCCTGATAGACAACCTCGTTTTGCCCCACAATTCTTTCATTCAAGAGAATTTACTATTGTCATTATCATAATGCGGCAATCAGGCGTCATTCACCAGTTTACACAATCGTACTAACGCTGTGTAGTGGAAAGTTTTTCGTTTTTGAGGCCGACGCCATTAATCTATCTGCCGGTTGCAGCACATTAATCCAATAACTTTATTAGCTATTTATCCATTGTTTCCGACCGTAATCTCAATAGATCATTTCGAAATGCTACTTGCCAATACAAAAACAAACGATTTTTATGTAACATGGCGTCTTTGCGCTAGCTAACTTATAAAGGAGTAAATGCCAGTGTGACCTAATTAAACTAAAAATATTTTATTGTTCTTTTTGTTATCTATTGTTGATATTACAATATTTTTTGTTTTTAACATATTAATTATCAATAGGTATCACAAAAATATTTGTAGATAGAAAATATTGGGTAGAATTAAGTCATATTCTACCACGCCTAATAATTACCCATCTGAAATTTTACAGCAAACCCTTAAAAATTATAAATTAAAATATAATTTCTTTTAATGACCAAAATTTTTGAAAGGCTATTACGGAACTGTAGATCTAGACAGCACAATTCTATCCCATCAGTACGGTTTTTGACAATACCACTAAGCAGTCCACCAACGTCATTTAATTGTTAACCGTATTTTAGAGAGCTTAAAGTTAAAGCGCGTATGCATTACGGTATTCCTTGACATACCACAAGGTTTTGGCAAAGTGTCACAAAAAGGGCTGTTATTCAAAATCAAGTTATGCTTCCCAAGTCAATTCTACTTTGTGTTTAAATCTTATCTATCAGAAAGATCTTTCAAGTTAAAATTAACAACACAGCGTTTGACTACCAGCAAATTAACTCCGGTGTGTCACAGGGTAGTGTTATGCCTACTCTACGCCTCTGACATGCCAACTTCAGATTATACCAAAATTTGCAGCAATCGAAAAACCTGAAGTAGCAGCAGAACACTTACAAACTCATCTCGATACCCTCCAAGATTGGTTCAACAAATAGCGCATCATAGGTAATTTTGACAAATCAGCACAAGTCAGCAACAGAGTATATTGATATTAAAATTAAACAAATGAACTGGTTAATTGGGAAACGATTTAAACTTTCTCTAACGAACCAAATACTGCCGTATAAACAATATTAAAACCCATATGGACCTACGAGATTCATTTATGAGGATGTCCAAGGTTTTCCATATCAAAATCTTTCAGAGATGTCAATCGATGATCATTAGGATAATAAGAGATGCTCTGTGGTATATAACAATTAAAACTCTTTATAGGGACCTATAAATCTCATACGTAGCCAACGAAATTCCAAGACTTGCAAGAACATACAACACCAACTTAACAGGATACGGAAACGAACTAATAGAGCAGCTGTCCAACCAACCAAATCTCATCAGGTGATTGAAACGCCAAAGTCCACGCGACCTATTGTGATAATTCAATCAACATTAGAGTAACATTACTGGGGAAAGTGGCAAAAACTATGAGACCCTACATGACAAGTAAAACCACATACCATTTACTAATTACTTGTAAGGATGACTAATAAATAAGTAGAAATAGAAAATTGGTCCAATTCATGCATTTTTCATTAATTTTAGGTTAACTAAACCATCTTTTTTAGTAAACAATTCAATTTACCAACTCCTTAAAGAGCCTAATATGTACTTGCCAATTATCGGGATCTTTACAACTTGTGTTTTTATACAAATTAAGAACCCAACCAATTTTAAGATTAAATAGTATTGAGATAATATTAAGATTAATAATATAAAATTTTAGTCTAAAAATTTAGTTAATAAAAAATGAAAAACAAACTGGATTAAGCGTCTTCTTTTGTATTTACAGCCTTCTCCAATATCCGATTATGTCTCAAATTGAAATGCGTGCCCAGAACACGCACAGAAGAAAATGTACTGTGACTGCAGAGGGGAACAGAACGGAAAATCGTAAAAACAGGTAACCATAGACAGCGGTAAATGACATGTTGTTTTTTTTGAAAAGAAGAAGTGACTATTGAATATCCATTCGAGATTAATATCCGTGTATGAATTTCGGATCACAGAAATGTGTTTCTCTGGATATAGAAATTCAAAGACGACACAAGTTGTCTAAGAAGAGGTTAATCAGTTCGTCAAATGCACGCAAGCCACATATTATCTAGCAAGCATCTGATCATGGCAAACATTTGATGCATTGTCAGATGCAGCAGGTGTGTGTTGGGGAACTTTGCATATTTGTATATATTCATGAAGACTGAAGATCATAAAAAACTATGCACAATGAGTGAAGCAGAAGCGTGTGAATTCAATTACGTCCTTTAGTGTATGATCATAGCATCGTCACAAATTATAATTCAACTTTTGTAGAAGACGCCGGGAAAGAAACACCAGTCTACAAAAAGGTAGTACATTGTCCCACTTGTCCCAAAAAGTCACG
This sequence comes from Sinelater perroti, assembly GCA_036346155.1. NCBI lineage: Eukaryota > Metazoa > Arthropoda > Insecta > Coleoptera > Elateridae > Sinelater > Sinelater perroti. The sequence goes on from JARFIY010000189.1 coordinate 5,241,454, forward strand.
CTCTAGATGGTTTATTCTAAAAGAAAAAATAATTGCTTTTTAGGGTTGTCTGCTGCTTTACGAGAATATTTCCAGTACATGGAACTATGAATACCGAAAAAACTCCGCCGGCGTATTCAGCAACACTACCGTCTTGAAATAGATACGGGGTACGATGCTTCAACATGACAATGCACGGCCACATTTCAATCATCCCACCGTTACCATCCTGCAGATTTTCGTATATAACGTGATATCTTACGCCCACGGTGCCCTGTTTGAGTTTAATTGACCATACTACTCAAAAAATGGTTTACAGTAGTATTAAAGACGCTGCTATAGTGTTATCAAAAGTGCTTATAATAGCTTTAATATAATTCTTCTTTCTATTAAAATATTGATGAGAAAAAAACAATTTTAAAATTTTTTTTAAAAAGTAAATCATACCATCGTGTATTTAGTTCTCGGATTGTTAGGCAATGGTCGGGACTTAAAAGTTCTTAACATTTCGTCCAGAACTACAACAGAAGAAAACTTTCTAAAAATTAAGTTACTGTCCTGTGCGATTTTGTTTTTATATTCGAGCGATTATGGAAGTGAGGGTAAATGAAAACCGTTGTCGACCTCACTGGGCTAGTTTCTGACGTCGTGGAGTCGCGTTTGAACAAAGTATATATGTATTTGTATCGAGCAGTTCGACCATTCTCTGTGTAATCCTCCTGTGACAGTGTAACTGTGGTATTATATTTATCTGCTGGTAACATGATGGTGTTGTTATTCTTGAGTTCATGAAAAGCATTTAATTCTGTTTTAAGTAGGTTATTTTCAGGCTTAACACGTCTCTACTTCATCTGCTGCAAGGTTTCGTATAGCTGCTTTTACGTTAGTTATGATGTCTGCAACCAGAATGGATTACCGCAAAATTTTCACCTTTGGTGAGAGCACTGATGGCTTCCTGGCTGAGTTTATGTTCGGAAAGGTTTATTGTCGTTTGTTTACAATTCAACTATCTAGGAGCGCTTTTCTTTCGTAAACGCTAAAATTTAGAAGTTTGTCTATTGATGACAGCGGCTTCGTAATTTTCCGCAGAATGCGATGCGGTCTACGGTACCCCAGTCGCCCCTGTAAATTCTGCTGATCAGGCTGACATGCATTTGCATTAGTTTTATAATTATAGGTCAAGAAGTGTCAGCTATTGTAATAGCCAAATTTTAAGCATTGAAAGGAGTTTGTCACCAATTAACCCATTAAGCACTCTCGTCCACAAGTTCAAACACTATTTAGTTTCCATGAGTATCAAGAACCGGTCAAAATCTTTCCAAACCTCCTTTACACTTACATCTTAACCATTATCTTGGTCTTTACAATGACCACTTCAATAAAATTTTGGGTTGCGCTGCATTCTCATTGAAACACCTCTTGAATTTGCACGATCAGATTCAATCAACGGGCATCGCAATGCAAAACGCTTCAATCGTGAAGCATTTGTGTGCAGAAAATTCGGTAGCTGGAGTAGCTCTAAACCAGACATGCCGCAACCACAACGACCATAGTTACATAAAGTGAATTCCCGGATGGCTGCATGCACAGATGAATGAAAAGGTCTATTTTTTTATCTTATAGCCTTTTTAATTTTTTCATATTTTTTTTGTTCTACTTATTTCCTTTCTTGTTTCTTAATTTGTTTTTAAATTATATAACTAGTTTATGAGATAACACAAAGGTCTACTAATTTACCTCATTTAGCCCCCTAAAACACTATAAGCACTGAATATTGTTAAAACAATGTTTTTTTATTACTTATTACTCTATTTCAAAATTTGCGTTAACTTTTTCTGTCAAGATTTTTTGGCAATAACAAATTTGAAAGCGTTTGAGGGATACATATAGATCTTTATTTGTCGACGGTGTTACCTCATCTATTTTTATTTGTTAAAAACTATTAGTAAGATAATTCATAGTACGACTGTGGATAAATTTAAATTAGAAAAAAAACAATAAATGAAGTTATTTAAAAATCTTTTGGATATCAGTTGATACTGAATTTATGCTTTGTCAAATGTTTGTTTTATAATTTTTTTTTAGAGAATTTATTGCAGATTTACAATCTACTCCGTCTACAGAGTAATAAGTAAATAATGTGACGGTGTTGCTAAATGTCACGAGTTGGGCTCCATCCACTGATGGGTCTCCAAGATTCACTCGACGAGATCTTCAGGCCACTGCCTTTTGAGTCTCCGATTTGCGGGTTGAAGGTTGTAGAGGTTTGCGATGAGTTGATGGTGTGGTTCAATGTGCGGTCTCGGCTAGTGCGAGCTGCAGTTTTGATGACATCTTTGATGAAGGGAATTCTGAGATCGTGGTGCAGAGTTTGGTTACTGATGTACCATTGAGCGTTTGCCAGAGTACGTATAGTCTTCGACTGATAGGACTGTAGAATCTTGGTATTGGAGGGTTTGTTACATCCCTAGAGCTCGATTCCGTAGGTCCATACAGGCATTAAGATGGTTTTATACAGTAAAATTTTATTTTCGATGGTTAGTTGCTATTTACGCCCGATAAGCCAATATAAATTTTTTGTTTTCAAATTTAATTGCTGCCGTTTGGCTTTTATATGGGGTTTCCATGTCAGCTTTTGGTCAAGGTCGAGTCCTAGGTATTTAACCTCAGTTTTTATGGGAATGGGGTGATTATAAATAGTAACTTGTGGACAGGTGGAGCGTTTTGTAGTGAATGTGATTTGGGTGGATTTTTCACTATTTACTTTGATTCTCCAGCGATCTAGCCAAGTTTGTAGGAGATTTAGGTGTAGTTGCAGCTTCTCAGATGCCCGGTTAGGATTAGTATCAGATGACAATATGGCAGTATCATCTGCAAAGGTGGCAATTAAGGTAGTGTCTGTAGTGGGAACATCTTCGGTATATAGGAGGTACAAAAAAGGTCCAAGGACACTGCCTTGTGGAACTCCAGAGTTAAGGGAGTGGTAGGATGATAGTGAGTTGTCAACTTGAACCTGGAAGTGTCGTTCATTTAAGTAGGATTTTAAGAGGAGATAAATTTGATGAGGTAACTTTCTTTTTATTTTATACAGTAATCCTGTGTGCCATACCTTGTCGAAAGCCTGCTGCACATCTAAAAACACCAGATTTTCTTTGATGTAGTTAACTATCCTATGGCATTGTTGAATGGTTGAATGCCCCTCACGGAAGCCAAACTGATGGGACAGTATTAGTTCATCTGGTTGTGTTATTTCCTTGATTCTGTATAGCAGTAATCTTTCAAATAATTTTGATAATAGTGGCAACAGACTTATCGGCCGATATGAGGTGGTTTCATGTGGAGGTTTTCCAGGTTTAGCAATCATGATTATTTTAGCGTATTTCCACTGAGTAGGGAAGTGAGAAATGGCAAGCATGCGATTAAAAATCGTTGTGATGAGTACTACTGCTTTTTTCGGAAGGTGTATAGTACTTCTCCTACTACAAGGTCGTAGTCCGGGGCTTTATACGATCTGGTTAATTTAATTTCCCTATATACTTCTGCTGGTGAAAAGGGACTCACGGGTAGGGATAATCGGCCAGGCGCGCATAAATATTCTTCTATTTCTGCATCAAAGTTTTGGTCATTAGATGTCAGTGGTGTGAAGACTTGGGCAAGGTGTACTCCGAAGGTGTGTGCTTTTTCTTCGTTTGATCTAGCCCAGCTATGGTCAGGTTTTCTTAGTGGTGGAACTAGAGTAGTAGATCTCTTGAGTCTTTTTGTAGCTTTCCAGATAGAATAATCTACTGGAGATAGGCTAGAGATGTAATGCCCGAATGTTGCATTTCTGTTTTCATGTTTTCTGTTGTCAGTTTTTATTGCAGCTACTTGTGAATAACTTGGGTATCTTTGAGAGGGATTTTGTAAGATTTGCTGACTAGTTTTTGTAAACTTATTACTGGGTTTATTTTATTTGGTGTTCTTATGATGGGTTGCTTAGATGTGGTTCAAGTTTTTAAGTCTCCACAGACCATGCATCCTTTATAATTGGCGGGATGATTGCCACCGCATAAAGCACACGTAGCAGGAGTATTCTTAGATTTGCTGCAGGTTTTGCTATCATGTTGTTGTCCACATTTTACGCAGTAGTAGGGCTTGCTGCAGTATGTCTTGGAGTGGCCATAGGCTTGACATCGTGTACATTGTACTATATTGTTTTTAATGTGCGGTGCTTCTACTCTTATTTTTGAATTTTGTAAAATCTCGACTTTGTAGATTTCTTTATTATTTGGTTTTGGTTCGAGGTCGATGAAAAACATTGGCAACGGTTGTTTAGTTACTCTATGCCTAATATTCATGATGTTCCTTACCGAGTGACCTAATTCTTGAAGCTCAATCTTTATGTCTTGGGTATTAATTGAATGATAAAGGTCTCGTATGACCACCCGGTAGGCGCGTTCTTCTTTGATTTGATAAGTGTGGTGGACTATGTTTTCTTCTTGTAAATGTAAGATTAGTTTTCTGTATGCGTCGATAGTATTGGTATTTATCATAACTGTGTTGTTTGATAACGCTTTAGAGTAGAATCTTTCTTCTTCAATGACTTTGTTTAGGTTATCAGTCATGGCTTTAAAGTCTGTAACACCGTAAATATATACTGGTGGCGGATTATGGTTCGGTAGTTGAGATTTTGTTTGGGTTTCATTGTTATCATTTGGGTTGTTTTTTTTCTTCATGTTCATTAAATTAAATTTATTTGCCGTGTTTATTGTGGGAGCGTTTTCGTCAGTTTGTGTTAGTCGCATTCGTTTTTTCTTCTTAGTAATAGTTTGCCATGAGTGTTTTTTATTATTGTCCTCTTGGTTTGTTATCATTGTTTCGTCATCGTAGGTTTCCCTATTGTGGCTAGTTTGTGAAGATTGTATGAATGGTGTTGCTGGATAAGTGCTGTTAAAGTTAGTTGTGTTAGGAAAAGCAGATTGGTTTTGGTATTGCTGGTAAAGTTGAGGTGCTTGGTTTTGATACATTTGAAATGATTGATGATTTGATTGTGTTTTATAATTAAAGTCAAAAATTCATTTTGGACATATAATTGTGTTTTTTTTTAATTTTTATTTCTTCTTTTAAACATAAAACATAGGTTTATTGGTTTATTTTATTTATTGGGCATACTACTATCATTCAATATTTACCTGATGTTAATCGGGTAGTGGATAAAGATAGCGGCAGTGCATATAACAACTTTCGTCAAGTAAGCAAGCAAAAATACAGCCGGATCTTGAAACAAGCGAGTTCTTGGTAGGCAAAAATTCTAAGCAAGGGAAGAATGCTGAAAGTTTATTCTTAGAAAATCTGCAAAAAATCTTTACACGGAACCTTCAGGACATATCATTACTCAGGGGCGTTAAAAATCAACCAAATAAATTTAAATTTGTTTGTATCTTTATGTTTTACATAGAGCACTTAAAAATAATTAGCACTGTAATTGTTCTCTACTTGGTAATCATTTATAAGGAAGAAGTAAGTACAAATTAAATTACAAGTATTTTCTTTCACTGTTTATGCACTTCTCCCATTGTTTCGCTAGTTTCTGTAAAGTATGTAATGCAAACGGTTCTTTAGGTGTAATACGGCATGACCTTTGTACAGTTGACTGAAAAAAGACCTTTTCCGGGCACAGTTTCTTTTATTGCGTCAACCAGAGGGTAATAGCTCGGCGCAGGGTAATAATGCTGTAGTAATTGGCTTGTAGTTGTCATGTTTAAGTATACGTCGTGTTTTTGCTTCAGTGACTCTTAGTACTGCTCATTGAGACGATTGTACGAGAAGGTAACCAATCCATCAGCAGAATATCCTTTTGCCTCCTGATCTCAAAAGGCTATCGCTATTTGCTTTAAAATAAATAATCCTGACCGTGACTTATTAAGACAAGGACTTCCAGTGTGCTACCATTCTATAACCCGGCGTTTCTTTTCTGGTGTCTTGTGCCAAAACCGTGATTTGTCTGCTATGATTAGGCACTGAATATTTTCTGATTCTCACTGTTGGTATACCAAATAAGCGATAAAAGTATAGGGAACAAGTTCTGCCCAAACTTTCATCATCTTTTTGTGGACAACAGTATGCAAAGTTCTGGGAAAAGTACCTGTTGTATTTGTGAGTGTATCCAATGCGATTCATCAATACCAAATCGGGCACAACCTGGACAATATGTGGCTTGCATGCATTTTCTCAGCACAGCCCTTGTCGCCTTTGAACTATGCAAAACACAGTTTTTTGACTCGGTACTACATTCCAACTGCTAGACTTATTTATACCCTTATAGTTTTCATCAAAGAAATTATGTGGTCCATCGATGCCATAATTGTTTATATTTTTCCTCTTTATCTACAACTGCATTTTCAGGACTACTTTTTTGTTTGTGTATTCTAGCAATAACATGTGATGGATCATATTATATATATTCTGTTTTTAATTAAGTGCTTTACTCCTTCTACTGTGCCATTTTTAAATAACAATGGTCTAGCTAATCAAAATAAAAAATAATATAATTTTAAAAGTTATCTTAAGTGAATACTTTATATCAAGAAATTTGTTCAGTTCAAGTTTTGGGCTCTATGAGATCCTGTTAAATAACTCTTTTCAGAAATCAAGAGACATTAAAGTTTCAATTTGACTCTTGAGCCTCGTATTTGCTCAATTTACTAAAGTGTATATTAACTTACATTGTACGACTCTCTGATTAATTTATAGGAACTATATTTTAGATTGGAGGAAGCTGCAAAGAAAACTAAACTTTGAAATTGCTCTTTGAAAAAATCAAAAATCTCCAAGAAAAAGAAAAGAGAGCAATTCCATTTCTAATTTAGTACACACTAGATATTCTTTATACTATAAAACATTACTAAACAGTAACAAATAACAATATTTTGAAACGCCTTGATAAAGGCGAAAGTAAGCAATCTTTCACTCAAGCTGATACAAAAGACAATACCAGGTAGGAATGCAATTGGGAGAGAGTCAACTAAAATAGAATCAAAGATAAAGATTAACCTTGATACTTAGGTGTCAGTATACTCATCGTGATGATAATAAACAGCTAGCTATTTTAGTAACATGCGCATGATGTCTCTACCGCTTATTTATCTAAAAATAAAGATAGACATTACAGGGTCGTCAAGATAAATCTAAAAAACAAATAAATAATTAAAATGAGATTAAAATACGTTAAATTAAAATTAAAATTATTTACACAAACCTTAACACAACTAAAATAAATAGTATTGAGAGTCATATTATTCAATGAACCCAGTAATACAGGCCAACGCAATTTTCTTCTTATCTGTATGTGCTATTACTTCTACGATGAAAACTCTTAAACGGTTCTTGGTGTTACAGTACATCTCATTGACCTTCGCTTTGATCATGCCCTCTACGTAGTAGTCAAGGGAGTCGTGCTAAAACACCTACTTTCACCTCCTCTATTTAGATTTGAAAACTGTCTCCAGAACATTAATGTATCTGTCGGCGGTCACCTTCAGGTCTTCCTCAAAAAAGTGGGCTCCATGACATCCTCTTTGCTACTTACAAGCCCTAGCACCATAACAAATGCGGGAAACTTTGCATGCATGGTGATAGGCGCTTCAGAAGCATCTTACCAGATCCAACGGTCATTTTGGTGATTTCTCTTTTTGTCCTGGATGAAGTTCTTTTAGTCCTAAAGAACATTTTGTTTGGTGTCGTTCAGCAGTGCTTGGACCTTAATCTTCTTATCCATCTTGTTTTCCTGAATCAACAGTTGACGGTTGCTTAGGATCAAAAACTTGTAGCCCAGGTCCCGGTGCACTACTAAACCGACCGTCGACCTTGCCACGCCTATTTGTTTTGCCAGGTTTTTTCTTTAAATTCGCAAACGAATTCATCACTTATCTTGAGATCAGATCGCATGCTGTAAGTTGCTCTGTCAGCAGTTGCCTCATCCTGGTGGTCAGATTCCCTACACTTTTTGGCTACGTCGTAAATTTGAGGGGGGGGGGTGTCGGCAAATCACGCAACAATTTCTGTCGGCGATTTTCCGACGCGAAAAAATTCGAGTATAGCAGTTCTGCAGTTTTATTCTCGGCCCATTTAGTGGGAAATCGTAGGTTGTTGATTATGTGAATTTAACTCGCTGTTGCCAAATAGGGAATTGCGCATACACATAAGACGGTTTTCCCACAATACGAACTAAAACAATTACGGGTTTTGCTTGACGACCCTGTACAATATAATTGCTAAAAAATACCTATCCCTTTAGTTTATAATTATAAAACTATATATAAATCTCTTTACTGTCTCAACTTGAAATACACATAGATGCGTTCAGTATAAGTGTTTTCATTGAAAATTTTTTATATAAAACTCATAACACTTGAGTTACTATTTTTACCTAATTCCACTACACAGTCTCAGTAATTATTAGGTTAAGGGAAATATTAACATGGTTTACATAATTAAAAATGATATTGTTAATGTAACGATCGATCACTTAATCTAAAAAATATTGGCAGTTCTTTATGGTGTATTAATTATAAGTTACAGCCAATATACAGTTTTGGAGTTTTTTTTTTATTTAAAATTGCCAAATATGTTTATAACTACGTTGCTAAAATGATAAACGCTTTAATCCCATTATAAGGAGGAATCATTACGAAGACTGCAAGACCTAAATAGCGGTTGATATTCAATACTTGCCCACTAATCGCCGACGTAACCAGTCAATGCCCCTGCCTGATAAAAGACATTTGAAACTTCTATTGTAATTGTATCAAACAGATATTATGTTTCAAACCGTTTCCTTCGCTGATTAACTGTTGCTCACTATCGCCAGTGCAAATATTCCAATAAGGTTTTCATTAAATAACAATAAGTTTCTTTTATAATATAAGTTGCCGTATACGAGGATAAGCAAAAAATTTACGTTATTAATTTTCAAATTAACAGACTTGCTAGTAATAATCTGAAAGATCCACAGACGACAGCACATAGAGTCAAACATCACAGTGGCTGAATATAAATTAGCTGTTCGCTTCCCAATTTCATGATGTACTAAATATGTGAAGTGTCTTCTGATTTTTGCATATTGAAAAGTTACTGATGGCGACTTTTAGTAAATTAAAGTTATGTAACAATATTAATACTGTGATAACAGCTGCCAATTTGATCGGAAGTACAAAATGCTGCTGAAACCAGAGTTAAAAAATAGTCTAGCAGTATTAATACAAGCGTTTGCATTTCTAGAAATTCACTATGAGTCAGCATACTACCCACTCGTGCAATAAGTAATAAATAATAATTGCACACTCAACCGTTAGAATTCTTTATAGAAAATATCAATTTTGTTTAATGAGTTGAAAAAATATATCTTTTATTTGAATTTTTCTTATAAATTATATAAAACTTATTAGTTACTAGAAACAGTATAATGTTTGGGGTTATTAGTCATTCATAGAAATGTGTAGTACCGAGGAAACAAAATATCCAGGGCAAACTAAAACTAACAATGAAGAGCGGCAGTTAGTTGCTCACAGGTAAATATCAAGAGGTTAAAACAGCTGTAAATCATTAATCAGGCGAAAACTAAAAAATGGTTCAAAAAATAACAAAATTCGAGAACATAGTGATCTCGAACTTCGTAATCTAAGATCCCCAAGAAGAAGAAATTACAGGGTTTCCTACGTTAGCAGCCAACGTTATTACCGCACAACAAAGGTCATCATAGTATATGTAAGTGGAATGTAAAAACAGTGTACCAGACAGGAAAAATTTTCAATGGAATTCAAGAAATGACCAGGCTTGAAATTGACATAAAGGGCATTAGTGAAATGCGCTGGCCTGGTTCAGCCAATTGCACAATTTTAGAGCATAAAATTTACTATTCAACATATATGTGGAATAAGTATGGTGTTGTCCCAGGAGATACAAAAATATCTAATTAAGTCAAAGATTATAATAAAGCATCATTGCCTAAAACAAATTAGTAATTTTCAGTATCTAGGATGCAATTTATCATATAACACCTACAGTTCCGTAAAGATCCAAAATCGGATAATAGAAAATAAAGATCTGACAAATTCAATCGGCTGAAATGCTATATTTGAGATCCGTTAAGATAGGATTCGTAACGAAAACATCATAACATCTTAAAAACAAAACAGGAATATAGATGGAAAGAACACATGAAGCAAATGCCAAATACAGGGTTCCCACAATTACGAGTAAAAGGATGTCGTAATGTGGGAAGACCGAGAATGAGGTGGAACGTTGAATCAAAAAAGTTAATAATGATGCTGATAAAATTAAAAAGGCAATACTTCAACAGAAAGACGGAAAATCTCCTGGAAAGATGTCAAACTGCAGTTAAAATGGACTTTAAAACTTCCGTCCAAATAACATTATGCCAAGTATTGCAACGATTACTATAGGATCACTTCCTGAAACTATTCTGAAAAATAACCACCAAAGAATCTTTAGAATATGCTAGGAACATTTCGGTCGTACGTAATTTGATTTTATAGTGTGTTAAGCAGCAAAAAGGTCCTGTTTAGTGTCCAAGTGTCTTTCCAACTATGCAAAAATATAAACTACAATATTTTGGCATGTTTTATTTGACACCAAAAAGCATTTGTTAATGTACAATACAGCACACTTAATATACTAAAGGGAAGTGGACTAAATAAAAAGATCCTTGGATGATGATTCTTAAATCATCACCAATTTATATTGATACCAACCAAACATAATTTATACGCCTTTAGGGAGAAGATTCAAAAGACATTAATTTGCTGTTCGGCACAAGTGCTCTTGTCGAAAGGTCGTGTGCAAACCGTGACCTAAGCAATATCACGAGCCCGGGAGCTTTATTAGCTATCAGATTCATAAGCTAAATTTATACGTAATAAATTCATTTTGTGAAATATTTTATGCAAACTCTGAACTATCTTTAATCTTAATTGTGGGGCAAAGTAATGTCAGCAAATAAAAGAAATTTGCAAAGAAAATATCAATGGCAACCTATATCGCTACTATAAAAAACAAATATTGTCTACCAGAACATCTTGACCTTCAGGCGAAAATCAGGGAACAATACAACTCCGAAACCAGCAAAGAAATCAAATTTAAAATTCCGCCAATATTCTTACATGGGCCAGTTAACCAAAGTAATTGCCGATATCGAAAGCACTCTAGCGATAAACTTTCTACCAATCTCAGCGCGACGTCACTGAAAATCACACGTTCGACTGCAAATAACTTCAGGGCCTTAGCAAAACATTATTCAGATAATAAAATCCACTCTTTTCAAAATGCCAATGAGAGACCACTCTCAGTTTTCATTAAAAATGTACTCTCCCTAACGAAACAAGATTTGAGAGCTGAACTTTCCACATATGACCTTCCTATAATTAGTATTACAAGACTACCTATTAAAAAATCCAATTTCTGTAAGTGCAATACGACTTTCAGCCAATAAAAAGCGAAGAAAATTTTCAAAATCGCCTACAACCTAGATGCGTGAAGTACCTAGGTAATCGTATGTATCCCAACTGCGATAAGGACAAAAACACTCCCCCTATTTGTGTTAACTGTGGAAATAACTACCCAGCCGACTTTAAAGGCTCTAATCAACACAATTATTACATCAATTTTAAATCTGCTACAACCAGCCATTGGTCAAATAAAGCAATTCTTGTTAACCAACTCTTTACCGAGTCTCCTAAATGGACCATAACTGTAACAAAGCTCTTATTCATTTCAACATCCTAAACTGGAATGATCTTAAGGCTTAACAAACGCTATTACCTCTTTCCTTACAAGACATAACATAGACTTGGCATGTGACTTGGAGACTCGCTTTACTAAAAATGAATTAATTAAAATATCAGACTATTCCTGCTACCATACAGCAAGATTCGTCTCCGGTGGAATAGCTATTTTTGTAAAACGAAACATAATTCACCACAATGTATCAACAATCAATACTATTAATCTCAAAACGTTTGGAATTAATATTAAAACATACGAAAGCAATTCTATTAAAATAATTAGTGTATATGAACGACCAAACAAACAGCTCCTTGAAAAATATTTAATAGTAACGATGCTACCTTACTGATTGGTGACTTCAACTCCAAAAATACCATATGGGGATACAGAGTATGCAGTCGTCTTGCTGGACTAAAACTTAATTTATTTGCAACAGCACACACTTTTCAGATATTAAACGTGATAATTCAGAAAATTTGTAATATACAAATATTTCAAGAAGTTCGTGCCGAACTTAACTCAGACTATCTGTCGGTTATTATTTCATTTATAACAGCACCCTCTAAGACGAAAAAAACCAAGACTAATAAATAGAGTAATAGGTTGGAATTAGTTCCAAGAAGTTCTAGATAAAAATCTTGAATACTCCAACGAGTTACAAATTCTAGAAAACTAGACAAAATAATGACTCATTTTACAACACGCATAAAAGAAAGTGTTCAAACACACATCTCCACAAATTCAACGAAAACCCACTAACTATATAACTCCTCCTATGTATATACTTATTAAAAACTTAATAAAACGAAAAAGTCAGCTGCGTAGAGAATGACAAAATACCAGAAATTTTACAACCAAAAATCTTATAAACAACTTATCCCATCGAATTAAAAAACCTGCAGAGTCATGTCTTATCAGAAGTACATCAGTGCCCATAATCCGGGATCTTGGAAAACCACTAAAAATATTACAACAAACGCAAGAAATTCCCTCGGTAACATCACACAATATAATATATAACACTGATGAAGATAAATGTAAGTCAGATCATCTGTAAGAAACATTTACCTCTTGGAGTCATTGAAATTCATGCCTTGCAAATATAATAAACCTGCAAAGCTTGCAACGCATAGCGAAGTGGCGAAGCAGTCTCCCAAACTAACGCTGATTTTTGACCAATCAGTTTCAAAATCACTAGCAAACAAGCCTTTTTGGGGTGACCTGTCGATTGGTGAATTTGGAAATTCCCAGCCGTTCTCGAGTTCTCGACAGACAGACAGACGGGCAACATGAAATTAGTAAGTGACTTCGCCACTTACTAATCAGATATACAGAAAAACAACAAATACTGGCTGGGGGGCAAATTAAACCAACTTCATCTAATGAGCTAACTTCAATAATGAAACACTTCTATTAAACAAAACCCTGATAAAGATGGAACGCCTAATATTGTACTCAATAAACTATTTCGGATCCCTAGGATCTGGCTACTTTTCAAACAAATGGAAGTAAGCATTATTTCTTCCCTTTCCCAAACCAGCAAAAAACAAAAACTTTCCAGCTTGCCAGCTACCCACCAATTAGTCTATTAGCAACCACATCGAAACAGTTAAAAAAGTAACTTTCTTTGCTGCAACTTCTACCAGTCTCTCAGTTAGAATTCCGAAAAGGACATTCCATGTGACATCAGTTACAGCACATTGCTGAAACAATAGAAAAGGGATGCGAATGCCAACAATACACAATAAAGGTCTAAAATACAAGGTCACTATTCTTAAAATTTCAGAATATATGAAAGCCTCTTATTTTCATATCTTGACAAGGGAACATTTTCAGTTGAAATTTATACAACTGTAGTATCAACAAAGCATATCAGAGCAGGAGTTTCTCAGAGGAGCGCCTTGGACCCTATTCTATTTAACATCTTTACCCATTATATCTCTAACACACACGCAGACTTAGCGTTATTTTTTTATGCACTACTTATTAGGAACAAAAACATCCTAGATCCAACCGCGCAACTCCAAATTGCTACAAATGTGCTAACAAAATGATTTAGGCAATGAAAACTAAAGATAAATCAAAGATATTCGCCCTCAGGCGAATGAACGAGCTACCACCAAAAATGGTTAACAATAATCCTGTCGCGTGGAGTAACATCACGGAAGCAATGAAATACTTAGGTCTATACTTGGACACTCGCCTCACTTGGAGGTTCCACGTAATAAAAAAACTAAATGAAGGCCATAAAAATTAGTATAATTATATCTGCTTATCAACATAGTCTCTAAAAAGGATGTTTCATGTTGCTCATTAGTTCTATACCTAAATAGAATCCCAACATTGCAAGACAGAATACTCAGAATCTCAGTGAACCCTCCTTACTATATTACCAATAAACAACTACATTCAGAGCTTGATATGTCTATGATTTTGAAACATAAAAAAATTTCCACACAAATGATCATTGTATTAGTGCGGTGTTTTATCAACTTGGCCAAAGACAAACACATGCTCGATTAAAGCGCAATTTGCCACAAGACATTTATCTAAATCAAAGTGATAGTTGATAGTGACTAGCTGAAATGCACAAAATTATTGCATTGTGCTAAGGTTCTTTAACAATCATTTTAATTTCTAGAGATTAAATGAATCTTTTTGTAATTCTGACATTTATTATGTATTATTAATCATGTAACTACCATGTATAGCAATTAATTTGTTGATTTGGTACAATGTCTAATTAAAAAATAAGACAGTAGTATATAACTAACATAAAAAAAATACAGTAGTGTTTGTGGGCAGCTTCAAGAGTTTCTAAGGGATAATAGTTCTATTAGTAAAGATTAACCAGAGGTAGGGACTTTTGTTAAACTTCTCAAAAGTAAAATATATGGTAATATCAACAACAACTATGTTGGCCAACTTATGATAAATAATCAACAAATAGGAAGAGTACAGACACAAAAATAATAATGATCAGACTCTACGCCTCGTGTTTAGGTCTGCGAACTGAGAAGTTGAGACTTTCATACGTTCGCCCGGTTTACACCTTAAATAACCGCATTCGTGCCTCTTATTTGAAGTAAACCCAAATGCTCAATTATTTTTAGTGATTGAGTAGGCCAACCGCCAAGCATCTGAGCCCCAAGAATGAACCCAGTTCGCGCGGCTACACTGGCGCCCGTACAAACATATTTATTAGTGAAATGTGGGCTCGTTCACTAGAGATCAAATACCGAACAAAGAAAACGCACCTTAAGGATCCCGTAAACAAACCACATTATCAATAAGACTGCCTTAAATAGAATGGGTAAGTAAAAAGACATGCTCTTGTTAATAAAAGCACGTAACGAGAAACAACCAATTTTATAAGTTGTTACAACTGATATTGTAGGCCAAAGTATAAGGCAAGAAAGGATATAAAAGAAAAAGGATATAATGAATGAAAAACTTAGGAATATAACAATACAAGAACAATAGGCACAATCTCCACAAGAAAATGAAAAATTTATGTTCAGAGAAACTTTATATTTTATGTTTATATTCAGTTATGTTTGTTTTTGCAATTTTTTACTATGGTGCACAAGTAATAATTCTATCCTCTCAAAACTTTTAAAAATTTTAAAAATGTCTAAATCTAAACATGCACATCACAGCCGACAATTAGCAACAATCTGTTTCTGTAACAGTTATTCTTCTTATTAATGCTATTTGTATCATCATCGTTCCTACTACTGAAGAAAAATTTCTGTAATGGGATATGTTTGGTTTTTGAGGTATGGGCAAATGAAACCCTCACAAAACAAATTTTAGTCTTTCTAAATACAATTTGAAGTCGTTTTCACAAAAAAACCTTTCTTTTAAATAAGTTTTGAATAAATTTTTATTATCAACAGAAAAGTACGTGAAAAAACAATTAGCATGGGCAAAGAAAATTTTAGATCTAAATTGGGACATGCTTAACTTTACAGACGAGTCTTCTTTCTGATTATAGTCTTCTGTATTCAAAATATGGAGAACAAAGAGTATTAGAATTCTACAGCGTACAGTAAAATACCTTGCAAAAGTGCATGTTTGGAAGTGCTTTTGTAAACGAAGTTTTTGTTGCGCTCTTTCTGTTTACGGGAAATTGAAATGCCGATAAAATGTGCACCATCAACTAGAAAGGCTTGTTGAATTTTGCTAAAAAACTTTGATTGTGACAGATCATGTTAGGTGATGCAAGACAACAATGACTCCAAACTGTGCAGTGCGTGGAAACAATAAAATAACGTCAGTACGATAGAATGGCCGGCAAGTCCCCACTGAAAGCCCGTGCAAAGTGTGAAGTAGCCGTCATTTCAAATTAAGAAGATATGCCTATCTTCGCCAAATGATTATACAGAAAATCTCGTCAGAAACATAGAGAAAAGATGCGAAGATACAATTAGAAATGGATGTGATTAAATTAGATAATAAATAATTGAACAATAGCTCATAATGCATAGTTTCATAAAAAAAATTATCCTAATTTTTATTTTTTTAAGATTACAGAGGTCACGCTATTATTGATCATATAGTAAAAAAAAACAGAAAACCAAAATAGATTTTCTAAGGAATACCGACAATAAGTTGCATTCTGATTTTATTATTATTATTACTATTATTACTATTGTTATTATTTGGTTATAACTTTTAAATAACACATCATTCATTATATAAAATCTAGAGCATCTTCACACTAGTCTAGTGTCCTAATTTTAAAATAAAAATCTGCCTTGTATTGTTACTTTATCATTAGAGCACTGATAAAAGCAGTGAATACCACTAGAAATTTTATCGCTAGTTGTCATTTGTATTTAGTATACTCTGACAATTCATCATGGCGAAATACACGCTTTAAGAACGTTTGGTTATTGTCCGAAAATTTTATGAAAATAAATGTTCTTTTATGAACAGCGCTTTTCGTGAAACTTATGGCCCGCATAATCGCCCTTCTGTGCTTGCTATTCGTCGAATTGTTGAAAGGGATTTTACTCTTCGCGATGTCAAAATCCAAGAAATGAAGAGAACATTGCTGCTACAAGAGATAACATTGCAGAGACTCCAAATTGATCGATTCCTCGTCGTGCTCGAAAATTAAGGTTTAGAAGAACGACAACTTGGCGTATTTTGCAAAAAGGTTTGTGTTTACACCCGTATAAGATTGTGTTGACCCAAGAACTGAAACCACTGGACCACTGTAAGCGTCATGACTTTGCTCCTTAGGCTTTAGAGCAACTTGAAACGGGTCATAATTTTGGACAAAATTATCTTCTCAGATGAAGCTCATTTCTGGTTAAGTGGATATACTAACAAACAAAAATGTCGTTTTTGGAATGAAGACAATCCACAAGAAATTCACGAAAAGCTCTCGCATTCGCAAAAGTTACTATATGGTGTAGTTTATGGCAGGGTTCTTTTTGAAGAACATGTAGTTCTAACAAGACAGTGCTACATGTCTCTATTGACGTATTGCAAGAAAAGTTTGGTCAAAGGATAATTTCAAGAAATGCAACTGTTAGTTGGCCCCCAAAAAGTTGTGATTTAGCTCCTTTAGATTACTTTTTGTGAGCTTATTTGAAATCTATAGTCTATGCAAACAAATCACGAACCCTTGACGCATTAAGATTGAACATCGAACACTGCATTTGTGACATTAGACCTGAGTTATTGCACAAAGTCATAAAAAGCTGGCTTCATTTAGTTGCTCGTGTGCACGAAGCCCAAGTGGGCACTTAAATGATGTGTTATTCAAAACAAAATGTAATAGACCATGCTTCAATGTAATATAAAAGATTGGTTGTATCTGAAATAGTTTTTAGTTTATTTTAAAATTATATAGTTCTTATTAAAAAACCCGTTAACAAATTAAAACATCTTTTAGCATTTCCAAAAGGAATTATTTTTGTACAAATTACCTTTACAAAGCAGCACCGTTAACTTCAGAACAATCCAAGCCTTGAGGGTTAAGCCACTCTAGCTGCTCGAAAAAAGTGTTTTTTTAGGATTTTTTTTACATTGAAAGAATGGTGGTAGCAAAATTATTTTTAAGTCTATTATTAGGCATATATGTAAGTGTAATTACAAAAATCTTTATAAAAAAACTATTACAAAATGGCGTCTATACAATGAATCTCTGGACGCGCCTTGCGAAAAAGGCGCTCCACGGCACGCAGTATAACTGAAGTAAATGTCCACTTGAAACAAAGTAAAAAATTCTTCTTAATCTACATGAGTATAGCTATAGAAGTACGTATGGGATTTTGAAAATATCAAAATTTGGGTATTTGGCACGCATTTGAAGTTACAAGTCGATTTTTCACTCAAAAATGGCATCTTTAATTGTTTATAAATTTTTCTAATTAATTAATCAAAAAATTCGTACGTATTTTGGTGCGGAATAATGTTTTAAAGATCTGTTCAAAATTGCAAGTAAAAATATTAAAAATTGCTTGAGTTATGCTGCGTGCCGTTTTAAAAGAACCTGTTTTGAGAAAAGCGCGTGCAAAGTTTTAAAACGAGTTTTACACATGAAAAAGTGAGAAATTCAACTGTGTAAAATTTTTATCATTAATCTGCTATTTCAGGTCCTTAAGTTGCCCTTATGAATGCAAATTTTCCTCTTCTTCTCTTTTCTCGACGATTTAACGACCGAGCGCGCCTCTTTTGCTGCGTCCGTCAATGAGCGTTCTGCGAGTTTGATGCGATCAGCTCGGTTTCAACGCAAAAATTGTATGCTTGAGCTCCAATATCAATCTCCAAGATCTTCATAATTTGCAGAATACTTGTCATACCATCATTAAAGTTCCAAATGACAATGCTAACTGCAATATCTAAGACTTTTTTCCACTTGAATAGGTTTTTGAAGCCAGGTTCCAGACGGTTGCGTTGAAACTTTCATTTGAATTTTGAGTAAATCCACCAAAACAACGCTCAACAATTCTTCTCGACTTAAATTGTCGTATATTGGCTTGATGGCCTCGAAAACTTTTAAGGTGCCTGCTACTTTTGCTTTTTTTTTCCATTTACACCAACATTATGAGCATGTATCGTGGATAGGCTGTTGACATTTTATGATAAAGCGTCGCCCAAATATCCCTTTTCATGTTTTCCACAGAGTCTAAATTTTGCCATATCGCAAGTCCATAATATATCGTCGACTTTCAATCAAGTTGGCAGTTAATTTGTCTTTACCTCCGAGGCCTTTCACATTTTTTCCAAAGTTTTCACTCTTGAACCCATACTTCTTTGCACATGATCGATGCACTATTTTTTTACCTCATAATTTTCTTATGAATGATTATCTACGATTCTCTTAAACGTTTTACTATCACCGTCGCCGATGTAGTTGACATATTTAATAAATAAGGAAGGCTTTGCACATTGGCTTTCAAGCAGGTACGCATTTTAAGCAAATAGTCGTGTCAGAGACGTCAGAGGCACTCGCGTAAATGCGCGAAATATAAAAGATAAACATTTTTTTCACACATAGGACTTTTTGCCTCATATTCTATTTTAAGCCAAAAAAACAAAATTTGATTTTTTAAAAATCCTAGAGTGGCCTAACCCTTGAGTGATAGCCTAGAGCATTTCGTTCGAGGCCCATAACTATCATCTAAAGGCCTTCTCAATGACGACAGCGTTTTTGCAAATCCTTCCATGTTCCAGATAGCCTCATTTATGCCAGGCTATCATTCACAGATTTAAATAAAGCCGCGGGACTGGATCAGACTGTCTCACGGACCGCGATCCTAAACCTGCGTGTCGCTAGTTCGCTGTCGCTGCTCTAGAAGATTCTGGTTTGCTCTAAATGTTATCTTAATGTAACATTAGATCGGACTTGATAATAATAATTAGAATAGTGCACACAAAAAAGTAAAACAAAATGGGCTTCTCATTTTTAGTGTTTTGATTCAAATAGGTCAAAAAAAATGTTTATGTACTTATATGGTGATAAAGCTTATATGGTATTTTATGTTATTGAAAATTTTTAAATGCAGTTAACCTTATGTTAAATGCAATAATAATAGACCAAACAATAAAAATATCATGCTTAAATAATAAAATGGCAAATAAAAACACAAAAATTAACTTTAGGATTTTAAAATAATTCCGCTTTATTTATGTTTATTAAAAGAATTTGATAAAAAAATATATGCATATTCTAAATATAAGCTCCCAAAAATAATATCTAATTTTTTTTTATTTAACTAAGGTAAATATAATACTGCCTTATACCTGCATGTGTACATTCATATCTGCGTGCGTTTGTTATGTCGTTTGGAATCCTCCCCAATCTAGATACTCCACAAGCTCTTTTAATGAATCCACTTCTAAAGCCGTAAGTCTTTTTCTATTCGTTTCATTTATTCGTCATGTTTCCGTTCCATAAAAGCAATACTTTTAATAATTGTGCATTTTGCATTTTTTTAAATTATTTTCTTATTTTGCCATATTTTATTAAGTTTTTTATTGCCTTTCTTCCTTGTTTAGTTTGCTGTTTGATCTTTTGTTTGTTTCATCTATTTTTTATTATTTTTACCCCTAAGTATTTTTAATCGTCGGATATTGGTATTTACTTTGAATTTCCAAAGTTGAGTTCATCTTCTTCTACATGTAAATGCCTAGTTTTGTCCGAATTAATGATAGTTGCATATATTTGCATATCTCTTTGTAGTAAAATATAAATATAAATTCTATTTTTTGCGGCTATACTCAATACCTAAGCATTCCTTTTTTCCAGTTTTAAACGCATGTTTGACATAAATTTAAAAAAGTGTGAATGAAAAATAATAACCCTTTGAACCTTTGTTGAACGTTGCATTTCTTTATTATCTCCATAAGATTCTCTTACAGTTTTAATTATTGTGTTGCTTACATGTGTTTGTTCCATCGACTCCCACAGCATTAAAATAAATATGCTATCATAGGCTTTTTCTACATCTACAACCAACAATATCTCTTCTTTTATTAATTTTCTTTTTAACATGTTTCAAAGTGAACAGGTTATCTGTACATGATTGCCTTGCTCAAGATCTTTTTGGGTTTTCAGCTTTATGGTACTTGTATTCTTCTATTAGATAGCAAGAGCAAGATCAGAAGAAAGAAATCAAACAAAGAAATAGTCTTACCTGCTCCTATTTATAATAGTAATAAACAAACTGATTAAAAACACTAAACAGAGAACAAAAAATTTCAAATAACAATAGGATACGGAAGTCTAAAGCCGATACGAATAGACACACTAATGTGTACAGACGACATTATGTTAACAGCAGACTCAAAAAAGATACAGAAATAAATGGACTTATAAACGCAAGATATTAAATTGAGATAAAAGAAAAACAACTAGATAAAACAAAAATAAAGTATAAGGATACAACAGTTGAGAAAGTAACAACCCATGAATACATAGAAAGTTTTACAACGAATGATGGGAACATAAACGTAGACATAACGTAGAAATAAAAAACAAGACGAGAACATCAGATGCATTCTACTATACACTGGATACACTGCTAGAAAAAACGGAGCCAAAACAAATTAAAAATCAATAATCGTAATCGAAAATTAGACATTACAGAAGAAACACATAGGAAATACCTAAGCAATGAAGATAAAGCACTTAAAAAATGCGTTAAGAAATGGGATAACATTACTAACAAAACAATTAGAGAGATAACTAAAGAGGGACCAATAATGAGCAAAATAAAAATGCATGACTAGAATGGACCCAAACAGAAATCAAAAGAATTTTGAGAGCAAATAATCACAAAAAAGAAGAGAAGGAAGGCCAAGGATAACATGTTTACAACAAAGGGAAGATATGGGAAAGGAAATGGACAAAACAATTGAAGAGATAAAGAAATAGCTTTAAATGGAAAGCATTAGAAAAGACGAATAAAAAACCTAACGCAAAATTCCCACTCGAAAGCATACAAGGAAGCGGTGAAAGAAGAAGTGTGTTCTTTTTCTATAAATTTTTGTAGTACTTTTCAATACAGGCAATTAAATGTCAATTTTACCATTATTAGTCTGTAATTTTTACATTTTATGTATCCTCTTTCTTATATATTAATGTCATATATCCTATTTTTCATTCCTTGAGTACCTCATTTTTATTTATACTGTAACGAATTTTCGAACACCCCTATAACGTGGCTGATGGACATCTGCATTTCATCATACTTGGCGACTTTTCGGAAATATCGCCAAATAGGCATAAATATCGCCCGGCAAGACGGCCGCAGCATTCCTAGTTTGAAGTGATTCTAGCGAGCAAATCCAAGTGCGGGACCTGTGTTGACATAAACAGTGTGCCATTTTACGTCAATAGTTGTATGCATTATAGCATTCTTCCTAGTTTTTGTTGTATATTAGCTGTAGTACTGGTTTTCTATTATATCTTTTAATGCAGTCAATAAACTGTGTGCTTTTATCCTCTGTGTACTTTTATCCTTCAATAAGCATTTGCACTTCTTATTCTTGTATACTCTTTTCTGTTTTCAATTGATTTCATAATCCATCACTTAAGGTATGCGTCTGTCTGTTTTTCCTTTGCTATTAATTATATTTTTTCATTTCACAACGTATTCTGGCTTACTTTTTTACTGTCCATTTTCTACTTTATTTGTTACTTGATAAAGCGTCTTCTTAATATGCTAATATAGTTATTCTACATCATCACATTGTTCTGTATATTGGTCTTTATGTAATTTATTATCCGAACTTTGTTTTTAAAGCTGTGATACTTTCTTCCTTAATTAAATAAATATACGCTTATTGCAATTTTTCTTTTTCTTCCTGTTTTTCCAGTTGTTGTTTTCTGTTTAGGTGTACCTTTTTATACAAAATTTGTAATTTTTTTTTAAGTAGATGGTGGTCTATTCTAAAAATCGTTCTACTTTTTATTATAATGTAACCTATAATTGATTTCAATCTGCTAGTGGATGTGTCCAACTATATCTGTAAATGTGTTTATGTTTAAAGAAACCATTATCAATTTATAAGTTTATTCTCATCCTTATTTGTATCTGTTTCTCCAAATTTGCCTATAACTTGAGCTCCTACTTTTGTACCCTACCGAGCATTGAAATCGTCCGCTAAAATTATTTCTCTATTTTCTCTAATTTCGTGTAGAGTTGCTTGTTTGTCTTTATAAAGTTCTTCTTTTCTTTCTTATAGATGAATATTTTATAAAACAAAACATTCTGATACCAATTATTAGTTTTTTGATGATTGCAGGACTACAGGTGTTACACGTTACAGCGCAAAATAAATAAAGCTTATATTTTGCTTACCCTTTCGTAAAGCTGTTCTACTTTGCGTAAATAGAGCACGACAGAAAGAATCATCAACGGCCCAAAAGCAGCTTACGTCCAAAATCATCGAAAATGGCCTATTAGCAAAGGCTGCAGGCATCTCAACTAAGTGAATACATTTTATTTTGTGTTAGAGATTACATATAAAAAATGATTCCTACGTCTGCTTACTCCAGAGAAAAAACGAATTAATATGCAAACAGCAGCAGACTATTCAAAAGTATTTCAGAAGAATCCAACGAATGATTTGCGCCCTTTTGCGGTAGATTTGTTACTGTATACGAAAAACAAAACAGCAATCCAAATAATCTGCAAAGGGTTCAAATAAATTACGCGAAAAAGGCAAAAATCGTACCATCCACTGAAAAGGTAACTACGTCAGATTATTAAAATGCGAAAATATTGCTCCCAGTTAACCACATTGAGAAATTTAAAAATTTATGGCAAAAATTATTGAAGAAATACTCTAGAATGAATAAAAAATGTGTTTTTTTAGTTCGACAACGCAACGTCGCATTTAAACCATGTTGCTGTACTAAGATTTGAGGTATTTTTGCATTTATTTTATTTGCCCTACATAGCCCTATTAGATAACCATCTGCTCTGAAACGCTCTTGGCTAGATAAAAATATACGAATGTTCAGTTTTGCAAAGGAATCACTAACTTGGAAAAACGTTGAAGCAAGTGCAAAATTCCTAACTTCTTTTGAACTATTCTACTACTTAATATTAACGCACTAAGTGATTTTATTTAACAATAAATCCAATTCTTGGGCACAACTACAAGAGGTAGTCTCTTAAGCACAAATTGTAAAAGCACATATGTAGCTTTATTTATAAAAATAATATAAATAATGTTATAAAGTAGAAGAGGGGGATGAGAAAAGAATAGTAATCTAAAACTAACATAAAAGTAGAAGTTAAAATAGAAAATAAAATCAAAATAGAGGAAATCGAAGAAGAAGCTCTAACGCGTACAAGGTTGCGAAAGCGGCCAGAATAGATGAAGTAGCACTTGAAATAATAAAGTATGTAAGGGAAAAAGAAAAATAACAACTAAGAAAATTAATATACCAATGTTGAAAGAAAAGGAGAATTTCAGATGAATGGAAAACAAGTGTAATATTACTAATACATAAAAAGGGAGATACTAAAGACTACGGAAACTACAGAGGAATTACATTATTGTGTACAACGCTCAAGATTTATGAAAAAATTTTTGAAAACAGATTGAAAGAGTGTGTAAAAGAGAGGTTGGAGGATATATAATGTGGATTTCGCCCAAAGCGCAGTATACAAGACCATATTTTTACGTACAAGAACTTATAGAAAAGAAACTAATAAAGGACAAAGATATATAAGTGGGTTTTATAGATATGAAAAAGAAATACAATAAGCAGAAAGAAAATATGGTATATCCTAGAAAAGATAAACGTAGATGAACAGCTAATACAAGCTATTAAAAGTTTGTATGATAAAACTGAAAACAGAGTAAGAACAAGTAATAGATTATCGGAAAGTTTCTACACAACTGAAGGAGTAAGGCAAGGCAGTGTGTTAAGCCTATTACTATTTACATGTACAATAGATGATGCTGTTAAAGAAAGCCAACAAAACATAGAACAGCTAGCAGTAGGCTACAGAAACTTACAGTCTACACATCTTCGCAGATGATATACTTATAGTAGCCAATACTGAAAGAAATCTAGAGAAAAACTTTAACGGCTGGAAAACGTTCCTGGATAAATTAAATTTAGATAAAACCAAAATAAGAGTAACAATAAAAAGAAAAAATATAGAGCAACAAATACAAATACATAGGATGTACAATCAACAGTAATATACCTACTAGTACTCTTATAAAAAGGAGAAAACTGGGTATTAACAGAAAAATAAAAGCGAAAATTGCAGGCAATACAAATAAAATACTATAGAAGGGTACTAGGAGTGAGAAGAACCGAAAAGAGAAGAAATTAAGACACAAGAAAAGAATTAGTGGTAAAATCTACAAAGCAAGTACTGGAGGAGCATAGTAGTAAGAATAAAAGAAGGAAGACAAATATAGAAAAACTGGGTAGCGTAGCCGATAGGGAAAAACAAGAGATGGAGACCCAAGCCGAAATGGAACAGCGACATTGAAAAGATAATATTGGAGAAGAATCAATGTATTTTACCTCTTTATAGTTGCCTTTCTCTTTCCATGTTCAATCGGATCTTCTGCCAGAACCACAAAGTAGTCCAAAAATTAGACTATTTTACTTTTGGCTTTATTATAAATAATATAATGATAATCATTTTTTAAAAAATTCTTTTTTACTACTTGGTAGAGTTTTAATCAAATTGTCAAATTGTCCATCACCTAGCACCTTCCATATACTTGCCATAAAAGAAAATAACCTTAAGGCATTCAGCACCAACTTCTTTAGCATTTTTTTGCACTTGGTTGCCCAGTCCCCCTAGCAGCTGCTAATTGTCAAAGTTTTCTTTGTAACTTGTCATTTAGTAAAAGTTATCCTTTCAGTTGTATGCAAAAACTCAATTTGTTCTCGGTATATTTGTTTGTTTGTTAATCCAGATTACTAGTGCTGCATATGGTAATATTTTCATCAACATCACTTATGTAAAGAAGCTATAGAAAAATAATACATCTGGATTTTCTAAAAAAAAGATAAGCTTGGGTGCTATTCTTTCTCTTGCAGATTCATTTATCTAGCCTTCTTTCTTCTCATTATATAAATTCAGGTCATATACGTAACCAGCTAGTGAGTCGCTTTTTTTCCATGATTTGATACTACGTTTGGTGGATTTCAATGGCAAATATTGTTATAAGCTTGACCTGATCATAAATCTGACCATACCTTCTCCTGTTGAGTGGAAAATTGAATCCTTTCTACCTTTCTACTATACATATTTAAAACATTACAAAATTAGAAGTCATTACTAATATAATCAGTTATCATCATAATTTTCAGATAGTCAGTCAATTTTAGTTTGTTTTTTAATTTTTTCCATAATATTTAGTCTTTTATTGATAGATTGGGATATAAACATATATATTTCGGAAATAACTTCGAGAATACATTCAGTTCTGTTGAACGCAGAAATACTTTGTATCCCTAACAGGACACGAAGTGCATTCAAGTTCTAAGGTCTTCAAAATTTTTTCTCAGCAGTCAGAGTAAGTATAAAGATGCGGTTAATTTTATAAGATACGTAAAATATTTCTGAATTTGTAATATAAATAGCAGCACTACATAATATACACAGGTTGAATTGCCGCCATTCCAGTGAGTGTTGTTTTGTATATTTCAAATAGCGACGTTTAGTGATCAAGAACAACCTGTATTCATCCGTTGTCTTTTCTTGCGTGCTGAAACGCCTATCAAAATTCATCGCCAATTAAGTGAGATAAAGCGAAAGTTAAGAAAGTTGAGAGTTCTGTGATAATGAATTGAAGCAACCTCGGCCAATAACCAGCTGGACCGAAACCATGATTGTGCGAGTGGAGCAAATTGTTATGGAGGACTAGGTGTGTGTGATATCGCCTCTAAACTTGGCGTTTCCGTAGAATCTGTGGAGTCCATTTAGCATGATGACCTGAAAATGCGAAAAGTTTCTTCAAGGCGGATCCCACAAATGCCGATCGGCTGCTCGGGTGGCAATGTCTCAGGACATCTTCACACGTGATGCCACCATGAATTTCCGACCATAAGGAACACTCCCCGTGACCGCTCATTTTCCAGTCGAGCCGCTTGTAATCGAGTTGCATCTGCGATTTTCCAATGGGCAAACACGCTCCTAAAAAAGTGTTCTCACAGCCATGGAATCACGACGACGACGTTGTGTAAAATGTATACGTCTACACGGAGATTACGTTGAGATGTAACAGAAGTTTCAACTTTCTTTTTCAGAAAAAAATTTGGAGATCCTAGAATTTGAACGCATCTCGTAGATGTAGTTTTAAAAATTGAAGATATTATCATGTCTAAGTAAAGTTGGGGGCACAGGCTGAGAGTCTGTAAATGCAATTCAGAAACTAAAATTTAGCGTATTATTATTATCAGGGTTATCTTTAACCTTGATTCAATATTACCGTTGCGCACAAATTCAGTATCTCGATCTTCATTGGCTCAATATGGATCTTTATCACTACTGATGTGCTTTCGAATAAGCCAGAAAATTCAGAAATTTTTCAAGCTTAGCCCATCCTGAAAAAGTTCTATTAAATTCTATTAGATACACTATTACAAAGGTACTTACTTGGTTGCACAATATAAATAGGATGTAATTTCCTCAGTAAACACTTGAAAACATCAAAAAATAACCGACATGCGACGTGGATCTTACAAAATGAGATTATCTCACTTCACTTGTAAACAACTGCTAGAGACGTAAACATTGAAAAACCAAACCGGCATTTATTATGCATATTTGATAGCGGTGTGCATGCTCAGTATAAATAAAATTGTTTTCGAAAATATTGTCCCGTTAACTTTGAAATAGTTACAGTAAATACGTTTTATCAAATAAATAAGAGTTTCTCTCTCGTAATGCTCTCAAAGTAGTTATGTGATTAATTGTATTTATTCGTACCTTTTTAACTATTTTCTTATAAATTTTCTAGACATCATATTTGAAATATTAGGTGGTTACTGTAACTTATTAAATGTATAAATACTTTCTCAGCTTTAGATTTCACAGGACGCAAATCACCGTTTACATGTAACGTATTAGTCCGCCCTCTTGCGGTTTTAAAGCAATGACATTTGGTCTTCCGAAACATCATGCGATTTGGCGTTTGATGCACATAACTTCAATAATCAGCTGTATTCACGATGGCAATCACAAAAGAGCATATTCGATTTTCTATCCACTTCGCGTTTCATCTAATGAAAAACGCTGCATAAGCCACCGAAATAATTTGTGCTACATATGGTGAGAATGCTGTAAGTCATGCAACGTGCAAAAAGTGGTACCAAAGATTTCGCGGAGGAGAGTTTAGTCTTGAAGGTCAACCACGTGCTGGACGCCCTCAAACATTTGACACGGATGAGCTGCAGACATTGCTGGATCAAAACAATGCGCAAACTGAAAAAGAGCTTGCAGAACAGCTTGGCGTCGCTCAGCCAGCCATTTCCATCAGTTTGCATGCAATGGATAAGATACAAAAGGAAGCCAGATGGGTTCCGCATAAACTGTCCGAAGACAACAAAAATCGACGGCGTGACACCGCACTCCATTTGCTTTCAAGGAACCGAAAAAAAGGTTTTCTGCATAAAATTATTACGGGCGATGAAAAATGGATCTTGTACGACAATCCCAAGCGCAAAAAATCATGGGTAGACCCTGGCAAACCTTCGACATCGACTCCAAAGCCCAATATCCACGCCAAAGATAATTTGCTCTGTATCTGGTGGGATTGGAAAGGTGTGCTATGCTATGAACTCTTGAAACCAGGTGAAACAGTTACGGAGGATCGTTACCAACAGCAACTCATCAATTTGAGCGACGCAATCGAAGAAAAGAGGCCATTTACTGGACAAGGAAGTCGCAAAGTCATCCTGGTCCATGAAAATGCCCGACCATATGTTGCGAAGGCGACGCAAGAACACATCTTCGCGTTAGGCTGGGAACTCTCTCCCACATGCGGCGTAGCCCAGACATGGCCCCTTCAGATTATCATTTATTCCGGTCGTTACAGCATCACTTGGCTGTTACGCACTTCAAAACCGAAGAAGAAGTCCGAAAATACATCGATAACTTTATCGCCTCGAAGCCGGTGACCTTCTATCACCAGTGAATTCGCAAGCTACCCCAAAGATGGCAAAAGATCATCGATGCCAATGGAGAATACTTTGATACTTAGGCTTTTTTGTTTGTTTTTAAATAAAACTTTAATTTTGCAGAAAAAAGCTGAGAACTTATTTATACACGTAATAAAAGAAAATAAAAGAAATAGCTAAGTTTTACTATCGACATTTTTCCTATATCATGCTTTTCGCTCCTAAATCTCGCTTTCTTTATTTACTTTAATTCTCCGCCACTTTTAACTTGTGTAATTTTGCTTACTTGGACATGGCAATTTAATTAAATAGACCCAATGAAGACACTAGTTGAAAGAAACTTGGTTTATGATTCGATTATTTATTTCCACTTTACAATTACTTTACAATTTAAAAGCACTTTTTATCTCATGTTCGTACTAAGACTATCACTAACTGTTATTTCTACTAGCCGATCTACTATCTCATGCACTTCGGTCACCGCGAAAACTGTACTTCACCGCAACACGCTTAACTACCTACGTATTTGATTCTGGAATATTCGCAGCTCCGCATCGGTGCACAGAGGAGATTAGTGAAACCTTCCTTTGCGACCACACCAGAACTGCTTAAATCGACGCGAACCTTTAAGATATGTCCTTTTCCTGCAGCTCTTCTAGGGAAACTCAGATTCCTGGGTTTGACCGTTACGGTATTATTGATTATTTTCACGCAATATCCTAGAATTATAAAATCATATATTTTAAATTTGTATTATGTAAACTAAAGTTATACTTATGCTTATCTATATATTATTTACTCATATTCATATATTATAATATTAAAAGAAAACTAATGTAAATAGATAATTAAAAAAAAATTATACGTAAATCTTACAAAATATTAATGGATCTGCATCCTAATGCACTGTCTTAAATTTAAAAAAAATGAGAACTAATGGCTTCGAATTTAACAGTCGCCTACTAATGACTTATTATACTTAATAAATCAGAAATAACTTATAATTAAACCGCCTTGCCTATTTATTACTTCTCAACTTTTATTTCTACTATTTGAAATGAAATATACGACTGACTGCAAGAGTTAAAAACTAATAACCTGTTAGAAATGACCTAGTTTTTTCCTATTTAATAAACAACCAGAAATTAATAAGCTTAGTTTATAAATATATATATATATATATATAGATTATAAATGCAGCACTTGATTATTTTCTCTTTAATTTTCTAAGGCCTAGTACACACCTACGGAGGAAGTCGCGGAACAAGTGTCTCGGGAAAAGTCTCACTGATGTTGTGATACATGTTTCCCGGTTTCCAGTCGCTTGTCTCCAAACGGAAAACATAATACAGTGTTGCGCAACATTTCGTAGTGCGCACGTGCTCCGGGTCAGTTGCAACATGTCCGGCATGGATGATACCCTAAAAATCATTGAGAATTTTCATTTTCAGTTTTCTCATGCCTATGGGATTATAAGAATAGAAATAAAAGGAGGGATGCTATGGAGCATCTGATCCAAAAATACAAAATGGCACGTCACGACATAGAAAAGAAAATTCATAATTTAAAATCCCAATTCAGGAAAGAACATAAAAAACTGACGGAGTTAAAAAAGTGGGTCTTCCCCTGAAAAGTTAAAGGTTACCAGCCATTAACGTTTTTGTTGCAAAGAATAAAATCCAAAGGAAGTAGAAATACTAACTGTGATGAAGGCGAAGAAATACAGACACTCAATACTGAGTAGGTTGAGACTCTCATATTTTCGCCCGCTGTGTCCGGTCGTCGCGTACCATCTCTAATGCGGGGAGATGTGGCAAGCACCCCTTGTTCTAAGTGAAGGCAGGTACTCAGAAAAGCATCAGAAAGTTTCAAACTTGGATCCGCCCGCACCGTAGCCCGCGCCTCAACTGCGCGGCCACACTGGCGATATGATAGGATAAAATATTCATATGTGCAGATTAGTACACCACGTTTAAACTCACTTTACGTAATAACACCTCCAATCCATACTTCACCATCACCATTTTCTAGCGCAAACAGCATTCAGTAATTTTCTTCTGACTTTTCCCTTCTTAATACCTCAACATCTTTGGAACATTCGTCCTTAAAGAATTAGTGTGAAAAAATATGCAGATACGATGCAGCACTACTGCTAAAAACATCAGCGCAAAGATTGGTAGGAAAGAATACAATAAAAGAGCTGGCAGTCATATACACACGATACAACAAACAATAATAGACAAAGATTATACTAATTAGCTAAACATCTAAACCAATCAGGTAACAGCACCAATTTTGACACAAGAGAATTTATAAATAGGCATAAAAGATATCAGGGATTGCTAAAATATGCTAAATTGATGTCTTCATGTTGAAAAGAAGAGGAACATCAATAAAGAATGTGCGGACTTGTATAGGTGTGTTTGCAATTCATACCGTTATCTGGTTAAAGTTGTTTGAAAAAAACGTATAGCAAACATATATAAAGGAAAAAACAAGAAAAGAAAGAAATGAAATAATGCCAAATTCAAAGTATAACAAAATACAACACCAAATAATAATAAAGAAGAGTAGGGATGATCAAAAAACTATCCTAAAAGCTGCTAAAGAAAATGCATGAGTAAGAAAAATTAAAAAGAAGAATAAATGGTTTGATGATAAATGTAGGGAAGCAAAACCCCAAAGGAGATGTCAAGAAAAAACTGTCCCCTAGAAACACCAGGGTCCCAAGTATGCCACAAACCAACAAAACTTTTTGTCATTACCTTTATGATGAAAGCCCTTGAGCTGTCTTTAGTGTTCTGATGTTTTCATTTACATATCAGTCAAAGGAATTACAGTCAGAGCTAGTAATACAAATTGTTGTATAGCCATGCCTGGGTCTTTCCTGTCTTGTGGGCTGGAGCGGAGTCTTGCTATAACACGTACTTTCGCTCAACAGCTACCTCCTCTATCCAGGGCCTGACAATTATCTTCACCATATTGATATAATTGCCAGTGGTTAGCTTCAAATCTTTCTGAAAATAGTAGAACGCTATGATATCCCCTTCGTTTTCACAAGCCGCAGTAAGATCACAGAGGAGAAAAACTTTGTGTGACGGTCACCATTTCAGAAACATCTTAGCAGATCCAATGGTCATGTTGGTGATTTGTCTTTCTGTTCTAGATGAAGTTCTTTTTACCCGAAACAAATCTCAGGATGCCAACGTCAGCTGCTTGGTGTCAGCAGTGTTTGAACTTTTAACTTTCTGTCCATCAAAAGTTGGCGGTTCGTCAGAGCGAAATGTGTGCAAATTATGGTGCGGATTCAACACTTCTGTTGAGATAAAATTGCTTGCTGTGAGTTGCCCTGTTAACAGTTACCTCTTTTGAGTGGTCTCTGTATTTTTTGACTACGCCGTAAGCTTAAGTTTTTTTGTAGCCGAACCACGCAATTAATTCTATCGGCGATGTTCCGGCTTGAAACGGTTCGAGTATAACAAAATCCGAATTTACCTCGACAATCTTGTACTAGTATGTGGTCATTTAACAACATATTTCTTTCTCCAGAAGGTCACTAGGATCTTCTTTCATATTTATGGACTAGTTTTCCATTGGACACTTTCCCAGATAGTGGATAGGGGAACACCAGTCAGATATGGCGGATACCGGGAAAATAAAATTCAGGAGGCTAACCAAAACTAGCACTCGACACGACGATTTTCCAGGTTAGGAACGATACTCCGGTTTTTTTCCTACGCTGCGGCCTTGTAGTAAGGTCGTGGTTCACTAAAGGCTAGAGAAAGAAAACCTTGACTACAAACCGGTACTCGTAAAAGGTTAAATATGCTAAAAAAAACTCTGGAACGAGCCTCGGTATAATTGGACGGACAAACAGAAGATAACAAAGGCAAAGAAAACGGGCTTTGAAAATAACGACGTGGAACATATAGGGTTTAGCAACTAAACGGAAAGAAGTAATAACAGAAATAGAAAAAGTAAGCCCAGATATACTCGTATTAACAAAAACTAAGAAAAAAAGAACAGGACAAGAAGAATATGGAAACTATATTTATCTAGAGAGTGGAGTACCAAAAAGTGAACGAGCAAGAAGTGGCGTATCCATGCTAATACTCAAAAAGTGGACGAACACAAAACAAATGTGGGAAAAGGTTAATAACAGGATTACTAAAGTTAAAATGAAAATCCACGGACAAAATATAACAGTAATAAGAGTATGCGCAGTAAGTGGCAATGTGCGGATGGAACAAAAAGAAATGTTCTTTGATGCACTGAATGAACAAATAGAAATAGTAAATATAAGAGATGATCTAATACTAATAGGCGACATGAATAGTAGAGTGAAAAAGAGCCAAAAATAAAACAGTGGAAAGTTTTATTAAATACACCGTAAACAATAATGGAAAAAGGCTAATCACTCTATGCTAGGAAGATAGAATGAAAATAGCAAATACTTTCTTCGAGCATAAAACTATACACCAATATACACGGTCACAACCAACATGAGATCTCCGAGCAATTATTGACTTAATAATAGTTCAGCGAAAGCGGAATGTAATGGTCTAAGATATTAGAGTTTCGAGGACCGGAATGCGGATCAGATCACCACATGATTGTATAAAAGTTCATAGTAAAGGGCTACAAAAGATATGATAGTGATAAAGAAAAAGATGACGAACAAACAGTAGAATTGATAATGGTAAGGTTCTAACGCCCCGCGTGGGAGCACGCCTGTGAACTGAGAGGTTAAGGTTCTCATATATCCGATTTTACTGTCCAGTCGTCGCGCACAATCTCTGATAAGGGGCGATGTGGTAAACATCCCGCCTTAGACGACCACCAGTATTACTCGTTGCTCGAGCAAGCGCAGGTACTCAATTATTTTCAGTAACTGAGTAGGTTAACCGCCGGGCATCATAAAGCTCCGGGAGTAGAACCCGGATCCGTCCGCTTCGCAGTCCGCGCCTCAACAGCTTAGATCACTCTGGCAACAGTAGAATTAAAGTACCAATATACACGACAGGCTTGCTAAGACAGATTAGTATTAAAACATTATATCAAGACAGGTTAAATATAAGGCTGGATACAAGCCAATATGAGACGCCAAATGAACTATAAGATCATCTAAATAAAGATATAAATGAGATAGGATGAAAAGCATTAGGAACAGAAGACAAGACAACTAAATCTTCAAAACTTTTAGTACATCATTGAAAGAAAAAATTAGGGAGGAAAAGAAATTGTATAGCAAGTGGTTATCTGAAACAACACCATAATCTAGACAAAGATATGTTAAATGTAAAAGACCAGTGAAAGCACAAGTAGATAAGAAAAGAACGAACAATGAAACACGGTCTGTAAGAATATAAGCAATACTGTGAGATATAGCGAAACCAGAGAAGCATGGAGCATAATTGGAATAATTTGGACAAGATAATAAAAGAACAAAAACAATAAATTTAATAACCTCAAATTAGTGGATACAACATTATGAATAACTGTTAGAAGACCAGAATACACAGAGTCAAAAGTAAAACAAGAAAACTATAAATAAACAATACATAATAATGACGTAAGAAAAGAATATGTTATAAAAGCACGAACGGTAGAGACAATAAGTCAGCAAGACCGGAAAATAACAGGACAGAACTGTTGAAAAATGGAGGACAGGCAGTGATAGACATACTGACTAAAATATTCCAAAAAATAGAGAACGGAGAAGACACACCATAGTACATAAAAGGACGACAACAGATCCTGCCAGAATTATTGCAAAATAAGCATACTGTCTACAATAGCAAAAGTGTTTGGAAAAATTGTAAAGCAAAAAATCGAAGAACATATGACAGATTGTAGCCAAGAGCAAAGTGGGTTTAGAACAAATCGGCCGTGTCTAGATAACATCTGTTGTGTAAGGCAAATTATAAAAAGAAACAAAAAAAATAACATAAAAACTCACATGACCTTCATGGATTTAGAAAAAGCATACGACAGTCTGCCCAGATGTATGATATGGCAAGCGATAAAGAAAGTGGAGGTTGACAAGAAATAGATTAGAGTAGTGCAATACTTATATCAAAACACCAGAGCACAAATAAAGATAGGAGGAAAAGTAACCAGAAACATAGAAAAAGTTTAAAGCAAGGGTGCACAGTACCTACCTATTTGCCGAACAGACCTTAGAAAGGTGGTATAAAAAGTGCGAAAGAATGGGAATTTCAATACTAGATAGGATACTGCATTTACTCATGTTTACCGACGGCCAAATAATTTTTGCATAGAAAGAGGAAGATATAATATATATTTAGAGAAGACTGAAAGAAGAGAATGAAAAGTGGGGATTAAATATAAGTTACAAAAAAACAGAATATATGTGCATTGGATGGCAAACAAGTGAATTAAAAATAGATGATAAAATAGTAAAACCATGCATGATCCATAATAGCCAATACGGAAAGAATGGAAGCAAATATTATAAAAAGAAAAAGAGCGATGCAAGAATTATATGTAACCATTTGGAACAACAACCTCACAAAAGAACCAAAGAAGAAAATATTCCACGCTATAATAAAAAGTATAACAACTTATGGAGGAGTGATGTAGCCAATGCATATAAAATCCAATACAAAATAAGAACGATAGAACTAGACTACATGAGGCGATATCTAATATACAATATATACGAAGAGACAGAAGTAATATGTCAAGCAATGGGAGTAACCACACCAATCACCAGTAGACTAAAAATCAAAGCGCTGAGATGGTATGGACACGTCGAAAGACTGAAGGAAGGGAGGAGGCCAAAACAAATTATGAATTGGTCACCACGAGGCAAGAGAAAAAGAGAAATACCAGCCGTCAAATGGAAAATAGACATAAAAATACAATGTTAAACGAGGACTAAATGAAGGCAACTGGAAATACGGGAAATATTGGAACCTAAGAAGGCCAAACCCTTAAGAGGAAAAAAGTCATAGAAAAGATATATTACAACACGACATTCTCTTCCTCATTTCTTTCAATAACAGTATACAACGTTGTTTACAAAAATTGACTGCTGTTCATCAAGAAGAGTTCAAAACCTTCAGCTCCAAAGTGCATGCGGTATGCACTTCTGTCAAAGAACATCATATACCATATTAACATCTTAGTAGGGCATGAATGATGTGTGACTCTAAATGTACTTATTTAAGTGTACACTTTCTTACAACCATAATTTCAGACTTATTGTGTTTCCTATCGTTTTCAATTGTATCATGCAATACAGTTCTGAATTGCCCCGATATTTCATCTATGGACAAGAGTATATTTAGAATATTATTAAAGGTTTCAGTTCTCTTTATATGCATATGGAACACAATATTTTATATATTCAATACGCCATAAAAATGTGTTAGAAAGCTTGAAAAACTCTTCCACATCATCGTTTAACACAACTAGGAGAGAAAGTAAAACCCTATGACACTACAAGCCAGCGCTAGATAATTCAGTGTTCGTATTTAACCCAAAATTGTGAAGCGACGCACTTCGTGGCCCAAACGAGGTCAGTAGCCGCTAATTTCCTAATAAAAATGTTATTAATTGAAAGTCCACATTACCATCATCTCGACAACGAAACTGTTTTGCTGGCGAGATTTAGTGGCCGCGCCTCGAATTGATTTAACGAATGGAAAACAACGCCAGGAAGCGAGCGGATAAACAACTCGAAACGAGCGAAGCGCCGTTAATGGCTTGTGCCCCCATCGCATTTATCTGTTATTAATACCTTTGATTAATTTATTCATTAGCGCGCGCAATGGGCGCACTGCGCCGACAAATTGATTGGCACGGTCGCCGGTCGCGGGTCAAACGGCGCGGGGACACTCGGCCCATGGGAGCCGCGTAAATAAGCGCCGCCAGTATCTGAAACCATGAATGAGGTTTTGAGACTAAATAATGCAGGATGGCGCCGGCCGCCGCATAAACACTTGGAGCGCCGCAATAAACATCGCCGTCATATTCTGGAGCGTTACGCAAAGCGCGCGAAAATAGCGCGAGGCGGCTATTAATAGCCGGGGCTTATCGCGGTTGCAAAAACCGAAGCGCCGCGGGCCCCCTGACATATATCGCCGAGGCCGAAATCGCGATGGTGCGATTTGAATTCCGGTCGGCGGACGGCGTTTACAAACAGCGGCTATTTTGGGGACCGTTTATCTTCTATTGCGCCGGAAATAGACTCTGACTCACGCGAAAGGAAAAAGCACTTCCATAATTAGAGACAACTTATTTCTAAGGTTCCGGATGATAAGTGTAGGTGATCTGCTATCCAAACAGACACAAAGATCAGAAAGAACAAGATCATAAAATGCTAATGTTGCCAAAAATATGGAAAACTGAAAAACCAACTGGAAAACCAACAGAAAAAGAAACATAAAAACCTTTTTTTATTTCTTCATTGAAGCAACAATCAAAATTACACTGCTGGCTTACTTCAGGTCGGCTGGTCGGCATTGTTTTAATTTTGTGTGGCTCCGGTCTTGGAACGTGGTTATAGAAGAGAGTTTGAGTGAATTTCAAACATATCGTGATAATTTTACTTCTCTCTTGAATTACATCTGTGGTCAATGGTATACAGTATCGGTATTTCTCTTTTTGGTATTTCTCCCATATTTTTTTTGTGCTGATAATTTTTTTTTAATTTTAGGACACCTTTTTGACACCTATACCTTAATTAGGTCAATGAAAATGTTGACATTTTCAAACGCCTGCTGATAATGGCGTGCAAATAACTGTAATCAATGAAAATCGCCACTTTATTGACTTTTGAAAACTCGTGTTTCGCGTCGTTTTCATTGTTTTTTCTTGGATTTTTTTCAATTTTTAAATAATGGTTGGGTTAGGTATGTGTAAGCAGTCTGGCTCTAGGAACATATCTCCAGGTTTCCAGAAGACGATTGCCATTGGTCTTTCCCAAGTTCGAACTCTTCGTGAGCTTGCAACACAGTTTAACTTCAATAAGAGCACCATTTCAATTTTCTGAAGCGCTGCAGGATCCAAGGTAGTATTGCGAAGAAGCTCAAGACTGGTCGCCCCAAAACGACCTCAAGACTCTTCGACAGGAACGTCACCTACATGTTCCGCGACAACCTCCGCATCACGGCAGCCGATATTTCTCGCCAATTGTGTGACCCCCTATACCCAAAACTGTCTGTTCGCACTATTAAACATTATCTGCAGCAAGCTGGAATTAATGGATGATCAAGAAGCTATTGATTTCGGAAAATAACATGAAAGTGAGCTTAGATTGGGCGCAGACACACAAGAATTAGAGAGGAAAGAATGGGAAAACATATCTAGAGTAACGAAAGCAAGTACATATTGTTCTGAATGGACGGAATTCAGTGAATTCGTCGTATCCAAGGCACTCGTTTCGATCCCAAGTACCAGATTTCCATGATGAAGCACGGAGGCGGAAGTGTCATGGTCTGGAGTTGTGTCTCCGGCTTTGGCACAAGTCTTTTCAGGAAAATCCACTGCATTATGGATCGCTATCGAAACATGTCCAGGACTGGTTCGCTCGTCGTCGTGTGACCCTCCTCGACCAGCCCAGCTGATCCCTCGACTTGAATACCAACAAAGGTTTTTGGGTAGAGCTGGTGCGTCATCTGTTTGGCAGAAACGCCAAGAATGCAGATGAGAAGTATGCCCAACTCGAAAAGAAATGGAAGTACGTCCTCCTATCCTTCCGTCATTGATGAAAAAAGTTGTGCTACTAAGTTATTGTTCACTTTTAGTTGATTCCCGGTGATTTAGAGTTATTCTGGTGTTTTTATTTGATGTTTGTTTCATTGCTGTATTTTTATCACTTTTTTGCTGTACCAATAAGGTCCCTTCCAGTTGAGTGGTTTTGCCTTTTTCTGAAAAATCGGTTGAAAAGCCGTTTCAAATACTTCGAAAGAGATTCACTGAAAACTCAGCGGAAAACACAAATAAACGAAAATTCCAAAGGTTGATATATTTTGACCGGTACTGTATCTAGCAGCATTGGATTATACACCACGATGCATCAACTATAGCTTTAAAGATTTTCAACTATGACCGTTGAATTATAACAATGTTCGATTCCCATGCTCGATACCGGAAGTCCTTACTAGTTTTTTTTATTGTTGGGGGCGTTTGATCTATGTCTCCGCCAACACTGGAGCTTTGTGGGCTTATTGTGCTGCTCTTGTTTTTTTATACTAATTTTTCCAGTGTTTTTGTCCATTGTACCAGTCTGTACAAGTCCTCCTTTACTAGATATTTGCTGTATTTTTCTGGATTATTAGTTTTCCATAAATAGTTTGCCTCCTATGATTTAAAGCCTTACACTCGCACAAGAAATGGATGTCTCTCTCTGTGCTTCCCTACAACGTAGGTCTCCATTGTGCGGCCCCATTTTGTTGAAGTGTCCTATGAGAAAACAACGTCCTTCGAGGAAACATATAATAGTTCGTAGCTGATTTCTGCTTTGTACTAACAATTCTTCAGTTAATTTACAAGACCATATCTTGGTCTCGGTATATTTTCCCAGTATTTTTTATGCTGTTTTAGATCCATTCTCTTACCTGACTTTGTATTGTACTTTTAGGTACTTCCAGAGTCAGTTTAGGGTCTATATGTGGAGTTGATGATCTTTTCTGTGCTAACTCATTAGTTTTTACGTTGCCTGAAAATTTGCAGTATCCTGGTAACCACAATAGAGTTAACTTGTTATGGTATGCCAAAGCATTCCCATATCAGCTTAGATGTTGCCCTCGGGTTATTTAATGCCTTCAGGGATGTCTGATTCTCCGTGAATATTTTGATTCGCTAATTTTGATAAGCCCTCAAATTATTTTGCCAGGCACAAGTGTTTAGCAAATATCACCGCTTTAAAAAGAAATACATATTTTCCTAATGAAAACCTTAACCTTTAGTTTCTTACAGTACATATCTGCTACTATTCCAGGTCCGGTTTTTGGTCCATCTAGGTATATACCAGGTATTTTTTCTGAATCTGCTCCTGCTGCTTATTTTGTTTGTATATTTATTTAGATCCATAATATTAACATTGATAAGGCCTCGGCTTGCCATATTGGCGAGCGGAGATCCTAGGCTTGTCTTCCAGATCAAAAGTAACGACCAACACTGAATGCTCCGACTCTCTCATATAAATGCCTTTGGCGGTCGTGACATACATTCTCTTTCTTTTATATTAACCGGATAGGTTAGTCACCTGCCCAGGGCACGCCCAACATGACTGACTCATAGTACCGCACGAAATGTGTAGTTATAAACAGGCTAATAGTCTATATATAAAAGTAGAAGAAGAATATTAACCTTAAAATTTATTCTGAATGCAAATTTTGGGGTCATGTGGTTTGTTTTCGTACCTAGTATGCCTCCACCTGTATGTCCAATTTCCAGTTGTCCCACTTCCATATAATCTTTGCGTATGGGTGTGTTGCACAGTATAAGGGCCACTCATGCTCCCCATAATTTAAAAATGAAGAGCGAGAAGGTCTAACAATGTCTTTGTCATCGCTGTTGGTGTTTTTTATGGCTCCCGTTTTTCCCAGACAATACCAAAGTTACATACAATACCATGGGTTTGAGCACCATGGTGCAGGCCGAATACATCACTTTTGGTTTTAGCCTCCTGTTTTTCCATGAGCTCGTCTGGCTAACCCTAATATTACCTCCATCTTCTTTTGATTTTTTGAATACGTTGATTCCAAATAAAATAACTCCAAGATCATTTAGCTCACCTGATAATTTTATTTTTACATTTCGCAACCTAAGAGGTCCCAGTCCCTCTAGGTTTGTGCTTTTTATGAATGCTACAAGGCGGGACCGATTTCTGTGTAAACAAACTGCACCGCGCAGCAGCTGTACGACCTTGAAAGAGTAGAGTCACAACCTCCACCTTTCCTCCTACTTGGGTTAGAGCTTGTACAGTCCTGCTGAAAAGTTACTAGAGTGACGAGCGAACAGAAGGTACTGCGGAGCATGAAACAACACATTTTGCTCAAATTACCCATTCCAAACGTCCTATCTTCTGAAATTTACCACAGACTTCAACAACAGTATGGATAAAAGTGTCTCTCACAGATCCGTGTGTTTGAGTGGTGCTATAGAAAGGACAGAGAGCATGTGGAGAAAGAACCGCATGATCGTCGGCCGCAAACAAAAATTAATCGTGTAGCAGCACTATCAAGGAACTTGGAGCAATGCTGTCCATCAGAGTTAGTAATGTGGAAGACATCGTGAAAAAACCACCTGCAATATCGCAAGGTGAATGCACGGTGGTTACCACGCACTATGACGGGCGTGAATAAAATGGTGCTCATGAAAACTGCCAGTCGTCTCCTACAGCAGTTTGAAGACAAAGGTTATGCATATCAATTTGGCATTAGCTGTTAGGAAGACTCAAATCATACTTGCAAGACATGCGGTTTGCAAACACCGACGCCGTCATCTAGAGTGTTCGGGAGTGGATATGTCGCCAACCTAAAAAGTTTTTTGAAATGGGCATCAAAATGCTTCCAGAACGTTGGAACAAATGTGCTGACTCCAGAGAGTAGGTTAAAGACTAATATGTGCAAGTAAGTGTTTGGCAATATGTTTTTTTTTTGTTGTAAAAAAAATCAGTTCTGGTCATATTTGAACCATCTTAAACTATGGTAGATGTTAAGAGACTTAAGTTCAGTCCCTCTGCATCTATCTAATTTACCAGACTTAAATCCCTTTGCACGTGCTCCTTAACTATATTATTAAGTCATCTACATATCCAAGTGCTCTATATCCGTTCCCTTCGAGTGTCTTTAACAGCTTGTCCATTACAAGGTTTTGCTGATATCCTCTTACAACCCGAGTCGTAATTGTTTGGCCCATCAGGGATGCATGTACTAATTTTTCATTAAGCATATAGTCTATCCACCTGCAGTTTATTTTGTCGAGTCCTTTATTCTTCAATTTAGGGATGTATTATCGTACGCTCTCTCAGCATCCAAAAAAGGCAGCTAAAATACTTCTTTGTTTTCTGCAACATTCTCCGTTTTGGTAAAAAGTCTGTCACTATGGATACGCTTGCTTTATATGCATACCGGTCTTAAAGTAGAGGTCGTGTGACTAATATGCCTGTCAAGCAGTTTTTCTATAATTTTAAGCACAAAAAACATACAAATAATTGGTCTCAGAGCCTTGGCCTATTACTGTCTTATTTTTCTAGATTTTGGTATTAAAGTAATACTAATTAGCATCAACGACATTTGTATATACCCCAGAGCAAGCCTTATCCTAAATATATCTTGTGGTATAGAAACTCATTTCCCTTCTGCAACAAAGTAGAATAAATGCCGTCAGGCCCCGACAAATTTATAAGTTTAGTAAGAGTTAATTTATTTTACTTTGCGGCCTGCTACTTTAAGGGTGCCGGTTACTCGGTGATACAATAGCTACCTACGACCCCGAAAAGCGTAACTTTAGCAGTTCTCTCATTGTTTTCTTTCTAGTATTCTCCAGTCTCCGTTTTTAGAGTAGCTATAAAGCTCTGAAGATCCTTTTGAGAGTATTTTGTGCAGTCACTTTCTCAAGTAGTTTAATAGCAGATTTTTTTCTAGTGACAGTTTGGATCTTCTCGAAACAGCCAATATAGATCATTAGTTTTTTTTTGTATCGTTTTTATATTCTTTTCAACTAAGTGTTGAACTGGGGTGGATTCTAAGATATTTTACATTTGTTAATACCGGCAGCTATATGTTGTTGATGGTAGGTCGTATGTTGCTTCCGTAAAGCTTCATTAATTTTAATTTTCCATTTGTTTAGCCATTTTTTAAGTAGATCGGATGTATACGTTAAACATAAGAGGAGTCCAGACATACTACCTTGAGGAACAACTGCTTTAACTAAATGAAAGGTTACCTTAGTTCTGAATTTTCAATTCTCAAAGTGCTATTTTAATAGTATATAGCAAGGCTCATGTGTTGGTTTAATTTTGTGTAGGAGATCTATATACCAAACCCTGTCAAATGCGTGGCTCACATCGAGGAACACTATTCGATGACACTATTGTAAAGTATTTTCGAGAAAACTCAAGTTAATGATTTAATATTATATTTTGCAATATTAGATATGTGATAAGATAGAGCAATAATCGTTCTAATAGTTTTGATATAGTTGTTAGTAAACTTACCGGCCTATACAAGGTTACATTATTTAGATACTTTCCAGATTTTAACTGGTCTCCAAATACTGTTATCATGTTTACTAAGGTTCGTGATGTAATCTAAAAAGTTGCTGTCTCGAAATTCTATTAGTTTTAGCTTGAGTCTACTGCTTAAACAGTTGTATTGCAATTTATTTGCCGGGGTATGACTTAGTTGCCCTGTCTTTTTTGCTTTTTTGGCAATAAGTTTTTAATTTCAAGGGGGTATATTACCTACATTTTAAAGATTAGTTATTAATCGTTTGCCAGCGTTTGGCAATTATGATTTACATGTCAACTCCTTCTACATCAGAAATGACCCTAATCTTTTTTTTAATTAACTTTAATTGCTATTTGTTTTGTTGTGCACAATTTTAGTGTACGTTTGATATAATAATAAACTAACTGGCGTATGATCGGAAGATAATCATAATTTAATACTACTTGTGTGTAACACCGCTAGTTATAAAAAAATCTAGGTCATCTGAAACTTTGCTAGCCAATGTGACGGTTAGAGTTGTTAAAAATGAGTAATTCTTGCGAAATACCTTTGCCAGTTCTCTACCTATAGTTGCAGTCATTCCAAACCTACTATGCGGTTAAAACCTAATGTACAAAAAAAAACTCGGGGGTTGAAGAATATACTACATAAAGTATTAGATCATACGATAACTGTTGTACTGTAATGCTAGTCATCTGCAGATAATATTTTTCAAATTTTGAAACCTTATAATGGCTAACTGATCATTTAATTACACCTGCCGTTCCAGTTTTATTATCCGGACTGGTGCATGTTGCAATAAGTTTCATACATTTAACACTTCAATGCGTATTAAGAGAAAGAAACAAAAATATAATTTAATTTTAGCTACAGGATAGATTATGTAATGTGTGATCAGTATTTCTAAATAAATTAGAATTAGTACGATAAAACATAAAACAGGATAATACCTAGAAAGGAATAATAACTAGCAATAAGAAAGGCCAGAAATTATAAAAAAGATAATTCCAAACAGCATCACAGTATAACAAAAAAACATAATTAAAGCAAAAATGCAATAGGTAAGAATAAAATAAGATAAATGAAATGTTTTGTTCTTAATAATAGATTAATTCAAAT
Organism: Sinelater perroti; assembly: GCA_036346155.1. Classification (NCBI taxonomy): domain Eukaryota; kingdom Metazoa; phylum Arthropoda; class Insecta; order Coleoptera; family Elateridae; genus Sinelater; species Sinelater perroti. The sequence goes on from JARFIY010000189.1 coordinate 5,285,668, forward strand.
TGTACTTAAATTAAATTGAAGTTTTGTAAATCAATTATAGCCATCTTTATTTTCTACAACAGCTCCCAACGTTTAGCAAGTTTGTAAATTTATTCTACTCATAAGCTGCAAATATTTTCTTCAAAAAAGGCCACGAAACCAAACTTCCGCCCATTCAAACTATTCTGCAAAAATTAGAACAAATAAAAATTTGAAGGAGCAGGTTCTGCAGAATACGGTAGGTACAGAAAAGATATGATCTAACATTGCCCTAGTGTGGTACGATGTTTTTTTGAATGACCAAAATTGGCGAGTTGCTCATAGTACTTGTTAGATGTAATTGTTTCACCAAGTGATCAATTTTTTGCCGGGAGTTCTGCACTGCAACTTGCTTGTTTCTTTTTCGTTGTATGTTATTGCACAAAACATACCGTTTATCGTCCATTACGATCCGTTCCAAACCGACTCATTTTTATGGTGTCCAAACAAAGAAATGGCCACAAAAGCACGATCTAGTTGACTTCTTCACTATTATTAGAAGAAGACTCCGGTCCAAATAAAACCCTAAAAAGCTTTTTGTTTACTTCCTTCTTCCTGAAACTCGTACACCATACAATAGCGCATTTTCTTCACTTTTTATTTTGATAAATTTTTCTCGACATCAAACATACTAATTATTAATTGTATTGTTTTCACCATCTATAGAAATCGGGCATAAACATTTGCACCTATATGATAGACTCAAACATGTCGCCTAATCAATAATAATAATATCAAATTTCTTTTGTATAATAATAATTCCCGTAACAGGCCTTAAAAGCCCTTTGGGTTCGTAACAGGATAGGTCTGCTACAATCTAGAGCCTACGGTACACAAGGGTAGTAACGTTGCTAGCACTACGTACCGCCTGCCTATTATTACCACAGAGTTTGACCTCCAGGTACTCATTTATTGCAGCCTGAGTCGAGCTGGGCCGTAAAAATGCCAGCGATAGAATTGGCGAGAGCGGGATTTAAATCCGCAACTCTTGGTTTCGTAGTCTAACAACCTATCCACTAGATCACCACGGCTCTCTTTTATATAATAGACTAAACAAATAACCTAAGTAACAACAAAGACATCTCTAATGTTACCTTATCAGACAACTATCTAATAAAAGCTGACATTGGATATGTATAATTGCTTTATTAATTAACGATTTTCTTACAGAAAGATAGAAACGGTAAAACCATCACAAGCATTTATATATATTTGACAATCCAAGAGTTCCGACATTTTTAAAATCTAGCTGTATTCTACTTTAATGATTTATCTACATTAGATCAAGAAAAATTCTAAATAGAAACACGTAGATTCCTGTACCATTTTTCCAGGGTTTCTCAAAGTTTACAAAAGCTGCAAATTATTATCATACAAACAGACTTCAATAAATGTGAAAAACACGTAGCTAAACGCATTTTATAGCAAAATTCCAGATGATAATAATATTAACAAGAATCTACGTCGTTTGAAATATACTCAGAGTAGTCGGTAAAGTTCTAAAATGCCATTAAAAAAACACTTTAGATTAACTCTTCCTTTGATGATATAAATCACACTTGTTTTTTATATTATCATTGAAACTCAAGTTTAAAAACGTTTTTTGGTGACTAATGGTTCCTTTTTAATATTACCATTTTCTTCTCGCCAGTAGCGGTACAAACTAGATTTATACATTATTCTTTGTAAATATACCACTTCGGAATTTTTTGCTCTTAATCTATGTAATCAGTCATCAAATAAATATTAGCAAATTTTATAAACTTCAAAGCGTTGTTCATGTCAATTATGTTTGCGAATGTAGTCAAGTGGAGAAAATTTGGTAACAAGTTATTTCCCTATTTGTGCCTGTAGTACCCCAACATCTTTCGTTGGCTCACTTAAATAAAAAACGTTCTGCAAATTTATAAAAGTTTTATCACTCGTTTGTCACGCTTTACTGAACGGTTGATAAATCACAAGTGTTTTGTGATTAAGTAACATTAAATATTTTGTAATAATCTTTCAATAATAGCTTATCAAAATATCGCGACAAGCTTACAGGATGATAAATGTGAAGTTTGCTTTTTTATACCTTATTACAGGTATCGCACTATTTTTTCATTGGACGCTTCAACACTCACTTTCCACCTACTTTAAATTGTTAAGGCAGCCACCAATCAAGGTGACTTCATCTAGTCTTCTAGCAACATATCAACTAATTACTTAATAAAATCAAAATTAAATGTTTTGCAAAATCCCTCGTAAACCGCTATTTACTTGTATTTTTCTGTCAGATCCCTTTTCGTTAAAACCAAAAATATTGAGGTTCTCCTGGTAAGTAGAGGTGTTTCCTTCTTCCTCGTGATTTACTATATAACGAAGTGTTTGGTATTATTGCAAGATAAACTAGTCACCAACAAAAATGATGTGCTTCTTAGAAATAGCTTTTTTACAAAAAAGTTTTTCATTGACTATCAATATAAAAAAGTACTTCTAAAAAACGTCATAGAAAAAAGTGATTATTCGGCAATTCAGGAAAAAGAAAAGAACATTGAAAAAACTATAAAATTCCTGGTAGTTTTGATGGAAAAAAAGTTACAAATTATGTCTGTTTAAAACACAATTCCATCATCTAGCTTCCTAAAAAAACTAAAAATTTTGGTTTATCCTATATTCTTAAAAATAAAACGTCATTAGATACGGAGAAGAGAGAGAGCTCTGTGCAGTTGTCTTAAGCAACAGGTAACAATATTTCTTTGTAACAGAAGAATAAGTGGTGGCGATACCAGTGCTACATTAATAGTCCTATCTTTTTAGAGTGACTTTGACACTTTAAAAACATGAAAAATAGTTTTAGGTATTTTAGGCAATCACACACTCGTGTTAATATTAAATTTATGACTTATTTAGATTTAAAAAAGCAATCATAAAACTCAACTCTTAAACAAAATATATGTTAAGTCCCTGAGACAAAATAATAATGATATTCGTGATAACTGTCATTCTCTGTAGTCAAGTTAAATATCATGCTTTCATAAACAGGGAACTAATCATATTTTAACTTAGATCGATTCCAGAATAAGGTAACAATGCCCCAGAAAATAAATCTATTTATTCCACGATAAAACAGGTTTTTACCACCCTCAGGCAAAATAATAATAATATTTGTGATAGCTGTCAGTCTCTGTAGTCAAGATAAATATCATGCTTTCATAAACAGGGAACTAATCATATTTTAACTTAGATCGATTCCAGAATAAGGTAACAATGCCCCAGAAAATAAATCTATTTATTCCACGATAAAACAGGTTTTTACCGCACCTAAACCATAATAACCCCATGAATTGGCCATTGAATCAGTTTCTCCTCACTTTGATAACTCATACCATAAAAAATCAAACCTCATCTTTAAGTCGATAGTCCCCATTTTAAATAAACGGGTAATCGAGTACTAATGGTATAATCACATTTTCAGAAAAATGGAAAAATACTTCCATGGACTAATAGATCTTAACCTATAAAAAAACTCCATGCGGAAGATAAAGGAAACTCACCACATAAAGAGAGTAAAAGTAGTTTCTAAATAAACGCAACAAATATGATGGAATCTTTCTAAGTTAATGAATTCGGAAGTAAAACAGACTTTTTGAAACTCCAAGCGGAGACAACTAGAGAAAAACCATGCGTTAAGGTAAGAAACAACCATACCACAAACATCAAAACATGGAATATGAAAGCATATCTTAGAATTGGAAAACTTGAAAATCTAAAATTACTAGTAAAGAAATTGAAATAAGATTAGTGAATATAAATGGTCGCAGCAGAGTGATTAATAAAATAGATATATAATAACACATATAACCACAGTAAAAACAAAATGCAGGAGTTGCGATACTTGCCAATAGAAAATTTGGGGGCGGAGTTAATGGCAACATCCTACACAATGGAAGAATTATGGTGAAACTAGAAACAAAATCGCAAAAATAAAATATTAAGACATACTAAAGAGATGAGAGTGTGATACTGTTAGGAGATTGAAAGGCAGTACCGAGCGATATCGCCGAAGACAAAATAATAAGTAGATACGGAATAAACATAACAAGCGAAAGGAAAGCTAGTGGAATTTTGTGCAAAACACGATTTAGTTGTGTTTGTACCAGGAAACAGAGGAAGATATTAAATTTATTACGTTACAAGAAAACAAAAATTCAGAAATAAAAGCAGGGACTGCAGTAGTTATCAGATGCAGATAGTGACCTCAATTTGGTTATGATAAAACAAAACTAATATTTAAAAAATAAAGCAAAAAATAGCTGGCTGGAACACCGCAAAGTTAAAAGACGACAACGTACGATAAGTCGTAGAAGAAGAATTGTCAGAAAAAGCAACAAGATAAAATAATGAAAATATATAACACTTAAAACAAAGTGCAGTCCATGCTGTAAATACAATGACCTAAATATAAGGCAAAATAAAAAACCAAAGATTACGGAAGATGCAAAAATAAATAAAATGGTATAGAATATTCAGTAATAAAATAAAATAAGAATAAGAAGCTAGAAAGCTAAAAGACAGTTCGTTGAAAATAAGTATAAAAATATAGAATTTGGAATATAGTCTTTCCGTGTAGAAAGCCTATAGGGACAAAAAAACTTCTTTAAAGAACGTAAGACCTAATATAGGACGAACAAAGAGTTACAGAACAAATAAATATTTATAGAGAATCTACACAAAAAACAAGTGAAAAAATTATAGAAAAAAATAAAAAGAGGAAGATCAAAAAATAGACCCAAAACTAAAAGATGAGTTTGACAAATCAGTAAGAGATTTAAAAAATCGGAAAGCTCTGGGAATAATTGAATTAACAGCGGAGATAATTAGTAAAATTGCATATAGTAAAAAAATAGTAAATTACAATAATAATAATTTACACTTTGTACAAAAGAACAAACAGCAACAATTAAATGCGGAGAAAGTCAATCAGAAGCAATCAAAAGAGGAGTGGGACAGAAATTTGTACTATCACCACCCTTACTTACTACATGCATAGAAAAATTTAAGACAATATCAATACAATAGTGATAATATAAGGCTAAAAAGTCAAAATGTTGTACTATGCTGATAAAAACATTACATGAAGTGCAGCGTATATTAAACAAAAGTATAATAAGATAAATAAACCAAACAAATGGTTTGTGAAAAGCGTAAACATGGGCAAACAAAAGAAACGTGGGAAACGGAAAAATTAAAGAAGTTAAGACATTTTGTTATTTAAGCAGTATCATAGCAGCACATCGCAAATAAAATAAGTGACAAAACTTACCTGTCAAAAAGCCTTCTCTAAGATAAAACACATACTTGTATTAAAGAACACCTCGCTAGAACCAAGGATAGAGTTAGTAAAAACCTGAATAAAGCACTACATCGAATTGTTGCGAAAGCAACACAATTAAGGCGTGATAAAAAAAGAGTAGCAGCTCTGGGAGTTTGGCATTACTGAAAAATAATAAAAGTAAAATGGATCGACAGAGTCACGGACAAAGAAAAATCTCCTTAGAAAAATACAAGATAGTGACCAATGAAAACAAATAGTAACAATAAGATATTGCTTAATAGGACACGCCAGCCTATTAAAAATTATATTGGAGGAAAGAATAACAGAAAAAGGCAAGGGGAAGACAAAGGCTACAACTCATAAAGAATGCCGAATACAATAAAAGCGTTTGGCTAAGGACCATCCAATGGGAAATCTGCTACAAAACAATCAACTGATTAATGACTAAGAGAAAAACTATAAACCTGGTTTTTCTCAAACAAATGAATTTTCTGCAAAACTTGATTTTTCAAAAGCCAGCATATTAATTTTCAATTTTAGAACTCTCGCGACCACAACTCTTGCATGTTCTAGACCTTCACCAAAACAACTTTAATTTTTTAGAAACAGTACACTACTTTTCTATATAATGCAAAATGAGACACTTGTCATAACGTCTTACAAGATTTGAAGTACCTTCTAAAAAAACACTCTCTGCCTGGGAATAAACCCACCCTGCATATGTTCATTTATAATAGACGTAAGCATAAGTTACCTATGATACATCAAACATAACATATATGTACAATCAAAATTATATTGTTTTTGTACCCGTTACCTCTTTTATCGTGTAGAAACGGTTGCATCTTTACTAAATTTATAGTTCCGTACTTAAAACTAACAGCATCTCGAAGTATAGTGTACCCGTCGAGAGATGCGACGCAAACCACTGTTTCATACGCATAACGGATCTTTTTTGTTAATTTCTTGCACACGTTTATCACTAAATGCAGATGGGCGGCCACTTCTTGCCTCATCGTGCACATTAGTGCGTCCATTGTTAAACATGGGGCGCCATTGATGTACGACACTTTCAATTACCACATTTAGTCCATTATATATAATATACACATATACACTATTACACAGTTTTCGATAAATTGCAGCCGCGGAAAGTTTTTTCACGCCCAGAAATCGTATTACTGCTCGCACTTCACATTTGGCGGGATGTTTTGTAACAACCTCTATTTTTAATTAATCTGACGGGCCAGTAAAGTGCAACACATTGAATTTCTACGTAATTGCCACCGCCCAAGCCTGTTATTAATTGTTTTGTTGTTGATCTGGTAATAAAGTAATTAAAAAAAAGTTTAATAAAAATTATATTGTAGGCGTGGTCTTTTTTCCGGATATTTTTCCTTCTATTATAATTTCTAACAGTCCTCCTCATTATGTGGCCTATTGTTTGCATTCGTCGTATCTTTATGTAACTCCAAATTTTTCGTTTTTCTTGAATTGTTCTTGGCACTTCTTCGTCTGTTTTTCTTTGCGTCTATGAGATGTTCAATATTCTTCTGTAGCACCACATCTCAAAGAATTTTAGTTTCTTTTGGTCTGCTTTTCCTCTATAGTCCACGATTCGCAGCCATATAGTGCTATGCTCCATATGTACGTTTTTGTAAATTGTTTTCTTCTATTAGATGTAAGTAGTTGTTTCTTCTCGTAGAAAGCCCTTTTAGCCATCTTTTATTTGGTTTTTGAATCTCTGTCTGACCATAATATAGTTTATTTGGTTGCACTTAGTACCTCCTGAAATCTTCCAAGTGCATCTTCTTCTTTTGTGGTATTGGAATAACGTGTTTGTTATTATCGGTTTATGTTTAGCACAAAAATTAACTAATGCATATCGTTCCATTATATTTTCTATTTCTTCCTCCCTCGCTACGACGTTTCTATCACCCACTATTATTAGATTTTCGTCTCCTTTCGTATATTTAATGAGTTTCTCAATATGTTCATACATTGCTTCCATTTTGTTTTCATCATGGGCTGATGTTGCATGTATACTTGAGTTATTGTTGTGTTTGTGGGGTAAGTTTTTAAGCATACTTTTATCAGTCTTTCATGGTATTGTGTGTATTCGATCACTTGTTTTCCTAGGTTTCTATTCAAAATTATACCAACTCCTACCGTCTGTGTACTCATCTCATTTCACTGATACCTAGTATTTTTATTTGGTTTCTTTCCATTTTATTAGCGTTTTACATTCCAGCACGCGATTTTCTTTACATTTATTTCTCACCTGGCCTTCTTGAGTTGTCCACCCCGGAAATCCAACTGGGGCCTATTTTACTTTCGGATACCCATTTAACTTTTGAATACATAACATATGTACTGCGTTATTAGAGAATATTAATTAATTTGACAAAGTGGTTTCCCGTTTCCTTCTTCGTATTTATAGAATTACATTTCCTTAGTTCTTTAGTTCTTTCAGTTATCCGTTGATATTCGATCAAAAATAATGGCAATAGGAAAACAATATAATTAAAAGAGGAACAGGTTGAACAACTAGAAACATATAAATACCTTGGAGTGAAGATCTAGAAAAATTGTAAATTGTGAGAAGAAATATTCGGCTGGAAAGTGCAATAAAACTGTATTACTCATTAAGCAACTCCTTTGTAATAAAGAGAGAAATAACATAAAAGACAAAGGTTACAGCTTACAAACCAATTTTGAAACCCATTTTTTAACATATGGATACGAAATGGAAAGAAAAGTGCAAGTAGTGGAAATAAGAGACACGGGAAAAGACCGAAAAAGAAACGATATAATAAGAGAAAAGTTAGAGATGGAGCCGTTAATACAAAATATTGAACTATAACAATTTCGGGCAAATAAAAAATAAGATACACAAATAACAGAAAACTTAACAGGAAAGAGATCTACATAGAATAAGGGGAAATAATTGGCTAGAAACATAAAATAATGGGCTATGACAATTTATACTAGGTAGAAGGCACAATTTTCTGCACCCTTCTTACACTGGTTGGAGATTAGCCTGTATTCTAACAAATTTTCTAATAATAAATTGTTTGTTTTTTATACTATTTTTTCACTTTATTATATTATTCATGTTGATTATACTTGTGTGACTTCATTTGTATCCAAAAAGTCGATTTCTCACTTCTGGTAACCTAAACCAAAATTTTTATTGCATTTTTTAACACTCTGTGTAGAGGAATTTTTGAAAAGTACAACTAAAAAAGCATACATCTTAAGTGAAGGTGCCAAGTAGGTGAAATGATCTTAATTTTCTTAGGAACCCCTCTTTGTTAATCTACATTATATACTACCAATTTAACCCATCAGTTGTTATGTGACCCTTACAATTATTGACAATTTTATTTTTATCGCTGTACATAAATTTAGAGGCATTTATTTGGTTTCAAACATGGAATTTTTTTATTTTAGATAAATAAATATTAATTATATATGATGGCTTTGCACCCCAAGTGCGGCATCGCCGGTCCAAACTGGAGCTCTCTAGATGATTATGTGAGTGTGATCAGTACTTATTAACTATTCTATCTTCTTACAAATCACTTTTCATTGTCTTCTGTTTTTTGCTTTAGTCTTCCAATCTTTAACTCCAATTTTTCTTAAGTCTTCTGTTACCTCTTGTATTCATGTTGTTTTGGTCTTTCTTTTTTTTCTCTTACAACCTGGGTTTCATTCTAACCTTGAATATATTGTTTTGTCTGCAGCGACTCCCCATATAGGACCCAACCATTTCAACCTTTGTTCTTTTATTTTTTTAACCATGGTTTCATCAATCGTTTGTTTTAATTCAAAGTTCATCCTACCCCAGTATTCGTTTTCTGATACTCTTACTAGCCCTAGTATTGTTCTCCATATTTTCATCTCCAACATTCTAAACTTTTCTTCCTGTTTTTCGTCATTCTAATTATTTCCGTACCATACAATATAGTTGGCCTTATTATTGTTTTGTATATTTTTATTTTAGTTTTTCAAGTATTTTGCTTTTAGCATATTTTTGTTTGTTTGAAATGCTCTATTACCTATCATTATTCTTTCCTTAATTTCTATGTCTCTGTTTACATCACTTGATAACATTACTCCAGATATTTGATTTTTATTCACTAATTCAAATTCGTATCCCTTCACTGTGATATTTTGATTTCCCGTTTGCAATTGTCCACCAATTCCAATTATTTTAGCTTTTTCTACATTAATACTTCATCCAATTTTACCTCGTTCCTGTACAACTTGCCCTTAATATTTTTTATTAACGTAAGATTTTTGGCCACTAGCACAAAGTCCTTACTGTGTCTTTGTGTAAACTTCGCAATACGTACTCTAGTGCTAAGTTGAATAGCGCTGTGGACAAGGAATATCTTTATCGCACACACTTATTTATTTCGAATTCTTCCGTTTCTCCTTTTTGCGTCTTCTCACTCGTTGTAATTCTCATTGTCACCTGTATTATCTTCTTATCTTATTATTTATTCTTAGCTCTTTTAACGCCTTCGTCAGTTTACTTTTTTGGATGGAATCAAAAGCGCGTTTAAGTTGATGAATGGAAGTTCCATTTCAATTTAATATTCATGTGTTTTTTCTATTATCTGTTTTATATGTGGAGCGCATCAGTCGTTAATCTTCCTTTAGTGAAGCCATATTGGTATTGAGCTATAAAATTTCCTGTGGATTAATTAATCTTTTCTCTATTAGTGACGTCATGATTTTATATGCAGTATTCAATAGTGTTAATCTTCTGTAGTTTTTACATACTTTCTTTATCCCATATTCTTTTTAGTGGATAAATAAATATAATAAAACCGATCAAAGCTAGAATACAATAAATGATTGATCCTTAAAATAATTAAATTAATAACTACTGTCGTTAACAACTATAGTAAAATAAATAAGATGAAAATACTAAAATTGCCAAAACAAAATTTGGGACATTTTATAAAAAAAACTATATTCACCTATCCCACACAAATCATCCTGATAATACCGCACATTCCTAATAAAATTATCAATCAACTATTATAAACTCCCTGAATTTAAAAATGATTATCTCCAAACCACATCCATAAAAATGCTTTATGAGCTCCAGGTTAACTACAACTAAAGGAAGAAAATTGTCAAAATTTATACATAAAAGAAACTATCAATTTATTTCGACTGATAGACCGACATATTTGCCAAGCGATTCTAATAAATTGCCAGATTTCGACTTTTTCGTAGGAAATACCATTTCTTTGTTATACACTAAAGTGATATCTAACTGCCCTCAGACCATACATCAATAATAGTCACTATTAGTATGTCAGTAGTATATATCAAAAAACCACGCTTATCCATATTTATAATAACATACTAAGATTACATTATTAATCTAAAGATTAGGAGGGTAAGGAGTGGCGTCAACATCCAGCTACTCAAATGTCAACCCACCTGCACGTGGTACCTTCTGCTAGAAATCGAACGGGGCTCTGACGACCCAGCATCGGGGGGTATATCCTGATACCAGTTGTCCCGAGGTAACGGGGCCCTCGTCGTCGGGCTAATCACCCATACGAGGTAACTAGATTCAGAGAACAATCACTAGCCTCGGACATGGACAGATGCATGGAAAGCGACCAAAGCGAGAACAACGGACTAGATTAGGAATATGGAATATAAGGGGGTTAAATGGAAAGGAGGTGGAGCTGATAGAAGAAATGATAAGATATAGGGTTAAAATACTAGGACTATCAGAAGTAAAGAAAAAAGGAAGTAAAAAAATAATGATGGACAAAGGATACAAACTTATATACTCAGGTGTACCATTAGGAGCGAGAGCAAAAGAAGGGGTAGGTTTCCTAATAAGTAATGAACTAACTAACCAAATGACGGGCTGGGAAGGCCCGAATAATCACGCTGGACATAACTTTGAATGAAGAAGTAACACTAATACAAATCTATGCACCTACAGAGGACGCAGATATACTAGAGAAAGAGATGTTCTATACAAGGTTACAACAAATATACGAGAAAGCTAAGGAAAGATCAAAACACGTTATCGTCATGGGGGATTGGAACGGTAGAGTTGAGAACGACCCTAGAAGAGGAAATGGAGTATTGGGGAAGTTCTGTACAGACAGGATAATAAACTACAACAGCAACAGAATGATAGACTTTTGTATCACTAATAGGATGTTAATTGGAAACAGTTGGTTCAACCACAAGGACATACATAAGATCACTTTCACAGCAGACAATCGAAATGCCAGGAGTACAATAGACTACTACACCTACACCCCAGAAACTAAATATGCTATATTAGATGTAAAAGCTATAAGAGGAGCGGAAATAAATTCCGACCACAAATTAGTCACAGTAGATACAAGATTCTATGCGAGAGTACCGAAACCACCAGAAAAGGAGTACCAGAGGATAAAGACGGAAGATCTAAGGACAGAACAGAAAAAAATAGAATACCAGCATAAAATCAACGAATTGTTAAGACAACATGAAAGAGAGGAAGAGCAAAGAGATCAATGGACGATAGACGAAAGATGGGAGAGACTCAAAACCACAATAATAAAAGCAGCCATAGAGGTATGTGGGGAAAAGAGAATTAGCCCAAAACAAAAAAGAACAAAATGGTGGAATGAAGAGATAAAACAGAAAGTCAAAGAAAAGAAGAGGACATGGAAGAAATATCTGCAGACGAAAAGAGAAGAAGACAGGCAAAGCTATATAACATTGAGGAACGAAACAAAGGAAATAGTTAAGGAAGCAAAGAATATAGCATGGGAGGACTTTGGAAAGGAAATTGAGGAGAAATTCCGAGATAACACCAATAACAAGAAAGAGTTTTGGACGCCAGTTAAACAACTAAGGGGAAAATATGGCAAAACAACATGGTGTATAAAAGATAAAAACGGAGTCATGGTCACAGAAGAAAGCAAAATCCTAGATACATGGAGTGAATATTACAAAGATAAATTTAAGGCAAAAGGAATAGAACCTGAGAGGAGAAACATAAGGCAAGTCCCAGCAGAAATGGAGGGTGAACAAATAATAACCACAGAAGAAGTAACAGAAGCAATTAACAGACTGAAATTAGGAAAATCGGCCGGAAAAGACGAAATTAGCCCCGAGATGGTCAAATACGGAGGTCAAATGGGAGAGTGGATTCAAAGAGTATGCCAACAAGCCTGGGATGAAGAAGTCATACCTAAAGAATGGGAGGAGAATATAATCGTCCCAATACACAAAAAGGGAAATACTAATGATTGTGATAACTACCGAGCCATCTGCCTGTCATCATGTATACAGAAGATATTCTCGAGAATAATTGAGACACGGATCAGAAATTACGTGGACAATGAATTACATTTCGGAAAAATAGACAAACACAAGATCACATATACACTATAAGAGCGGCGACGGAAAAGAGATTAGAAGAAGGAAAACCATTATACCTGGCATTTTTAAACATAAGTGCAGCCTTCGACAGTATACCAAAGAGGATTATATGGAAGGCCATGGAAGAGACAGGAGTACCCGACAAACTGACCAAAGTCACAAAAGCGTTACACAAAAAAGCAATAGGAACAGTCAGAATAAAGGGGAAGGAGTCGAAGAGCTTCAACATAGAAAAAGGAATCAAACAAGGAGACTCCCTTAGTCCTCTCCTATTCATTATAGTTGTGGACCAAATTCTAAAGAAGAGTAAACAGAGATCACTAAATTTAAAATTGGGGCACTGGAGAATGGAAGAAATAAACCTCCAAAGCCTGGCGCATGCAGACGATATTGTGCTACTGGCGGACACAGCCAGGAAATTACAAGCCGCAGTCAATAAGTGGAACAACAGTATACAAAATGCAGGAATGGAAATTAATGCAAAAAAAAAACAAAATCATGAAAATTAGCAAACAAACAGGCAATGAGGATGAAGACATGAATATTAGATGCGGACAGAACACCCTAGAAGTAGTAAAACAATATGAGTACCTGGGAGTAATATTAAGCAATGATGGGACATTAGAACAGGAAATAAGAAACAGAACATCAAAAGCAGCAAAAGTATACTACCAGATAAACACAACACTGGTAAATAAAAAAGAATTGAGAAAAGAAACAAAGTTACACCTATACAACGCAGTATATGTACCAACACTGATATACGGAGCGGAAACTTGGCCCATGCAAGACAAACACAAAAGCAAAATCACTGCCGCAGAAATGAGGTATTTAAGGCAAATAATGGACAGGACCAGAAGAGACAGAGTGAGAAACATAATTACAAGAGAAGAGCTAAGTGTAGATCCGCTGATAGAAACCATACAAAATAGACAGCTGCAGTGGTATGGACATGTGATACGTATGGACAGCAAGAGGCTCCCAAGGAGGATCATGGAAGCAAGAGGAGATGGGAAGAGAGGAAGGGGCAGGCCCAGAATGAAATGGATAGACAGTATTAAAACTGTGGTACAGCAGAGGGGAAGGAACATCGAGGAAGTAAAGAGGATGGCGCTCAACAGAAAGGAGTACCAAAAATGGATCGAGGACCCGACACCGTAAGGTACAAGGGAAAGGACAAAGAAGAAGAAGAAGAATCTAAAGATTAAAAAAAGGAAATTATTCTCATCTAAGAGCCTGAAAAGTCATTGAAAAACATTGCATTATACAAACTAACAAAGTTATTAATTTATACATACAATCTTGGAACATTATTTTGGTTTCTGCTGAAAATATTCAATTATCCAACAGCGCCATTGCATAGTATTATATTAATGTAGTCAAGTCTTTGACAAGGTCTGCCATTATGACTTATTATGCAAAATCAAACGACACCTACCAGCGTATGGTTAGTTCGCGGGTTGTTAAGCCGTGTCCGAAACTCTTGATGTTTCGTTCACAACTGCGGCGGACATCTTCAAAAAAAAACATTTTAAAAGTTTTTCTCCTAAAATAGAAGCTGAAATGTTGTCTAGAGGACAGGCATTTCAGAACAAAACTAAATGATGCAACATCTGAATTGCGACCTAGTAAATCAGGAGTCCCTCAAGACAGTGTTCTGGGACCGATGCTGTACCCGATCTACATATCTGACATCCCAACTGCTGCCTACACTATAACTTGACAATCCACAAAAATCTTGTAGTGGAAAATTCTCACCTTCAGGAACCAAAGAAATAGAAAATTAAAATTAACGAAACTGAATCTCAGCAACTTACTTTCACCACAAGTTTTCAGTTTTCATTAATAATAAAGAAAGCCGAAGAATATCAAGTGTAAATAGCAAGTTGATTTGGAAGGAGTATATAAGGAAAAACTGAAAGTAGATGGAAATAAAAACGATCAACTATATTAGTTACTAAATAGAAATCCAAAATTGTCTCTAGTACTTAAAACATTGATTCAAAAAACCATAATTGGGTTCATATAGACTTACGCCATAGAACTGTGAGGCTGTACCACACACGCACAATTAAAATTTTCTGACCAATTACTACATCACAAACCAAATACTGCATGAAGATCTCAATGTACCAACCGTTCAAGAACTAATCCAACAAAGGAGTAGCAAACACCCTAAAGAGTTGAAATATGGCAATACTCCCTTCCAACCACCTTTGCATGAGCATAACAATAAAAGACAGAAACGCAAGTGGTCGATGGACCTTAATTAAGGTAGAGAGGTCTTCTGGACGACAAAGCTTCATCAAGACATGAAAGGAACTACCTTCAAATAGTTAAAATAAACAAAAAAATATCATATATTATTTTTCTACAATTTTCCCAAAAACTAGTACCATATAATCAAAACAAAACAAAATTTTAAAAAATAGAATAAGCACAAATGAAACAGAAAATAAACATAACTATAATAAAAATGTTATCAATAATGCGTTGGGCTTATATGAGTAAATTGTTCGTTAAATATCCTGAATATTTGGTTTAATGTAATCAGTTTTGGAACACAATTTTTGTAATTTTGAAAATTTCACCTAAGATATAATTGTATACAGAATTTTAAATATTGTGAGCACCTTACCATCCCTAAACATATAATTCGAATATTATTATCGAAATTTTACGAACCGTAACTTTTGTTTGATATGAGAGCAGCACAGCGTAATTACAATTCTATAAATAACCAGAATAACCCCCGAAGCCGTCTATAAATGTAACCTAATATTCACTCTTAGTTTATACACGTCGTGCCAAAATTAACTGCAACATAAATGCCATTTCCAGTCGCACTGCTGCAGATATGCTTCGCTGGAGCTTCCCACATGACCACATTAAAAACGTGGTGTTTATATACTTTGCTTGCGTATTTCCTTAGAGTTATACATAGCCCCGTGCATGAATTCTTGCTTTTAGTACCAAGTATTGAAAACTGAAGTCGCGTATTTTGCGCCACATTTATAGCTTTATTTTTTATAAATGTCTCGTAATATTCTCAAACGTAACTCTATAAAATGTTTACGTACAATAAATTGCCTTGTATTCCTTCCTAACTATTTTAGAAACAAAATTATTTGTGAAACTAGGCATTAAGGCATGTGTCCACATTTTTAGAACACACTTAAACCAACAAGCGAATTCCAGTATTTTAATGTATTTCATAAAGCGTTTTGACGGGTTGATTATTTCAACTCCCTTAAACCTTCCTGAAAATATTCTTCTTCTTCACGTGTCTTGTCCAATTATCAGGTGTTGACTATCACCATGGCATCATGTCATCACTGGCATAGGTTTCTGCATGACATTTTCTTTCTACCTACTCACTTCTTACACATCCAAAGTATTCCGATTTCCTTCTCTTTATTATTATTAGTTCTTTTTCTTGTTTATTATAGTATGTTCATTAACGTCTAAGAAATTTTGAGATTCTGCGGTAGCACCATAACTCAAATACTTCAATGCGATTTATAACAGTAACTTTTGGTATCCAGATTTCGAAGCCGTATAACAGCACAAGCCAGATAGCATTTGAGAGATTTGGTGTAAATGGATAGTTTGAAATGATTATTACTTAATATTGTTCCGAACTCCATGAAACAATTCCTAGCTAACTGAATGCGATATTTTATTTCTTCGCCCGGGTCCAAGGTTTTATTGCTCCAGCAACCTAAATATTTAAAAAGAGCAACTTGGACAATATTTATTCCGTTAAATTGTGTTTACTGGGTTTACGTCACATTGTTTAACATCACCTGAAGATTTTCGATACTTTCAGCCAATATGGCCATGTTATCAGCATGTCTTCCGTTTTCTTCTTGTAGTGCCTTTTAAAAATAATCTATGAGTAGATATTAAAAAGGCAGAGCAATAGAACGCACCCCTATCTCATACTTCGTCTAATAGGAATCTTGTCAATTTTTTGATCACCGATAATTTTTACAGTCCGATATTGATTCCAATATAAGGTTCTTATAATATCTTTATCATCTAAACCTCTACGCTGTAACGTGTTAGATAGAGTGTGGTTCATTAAGCTTATCAATCTGAAATCACTACATATTCTTGCACTGCTTTTCTTGGGTAGTGATATAAATGATAATAGAAGCTATTCTCGTGGAATTTGTCCTTTTTGATAAAAACTCTTAAAACCATTTTGTTAAATTTGTCAGGTTTGCGTAGTTAAGTCACTCTGCTTCTGGTGCTTTATCACTTTTTGCTTATTAATGACCGTTCTATTTCTTTCTTCCGTATACTTAGACCTGTTTCTTGTTGTTTTATTACTAGATCATGAAATAATTTTGTAATATAATTTTCTCATTGCGTATTTTTTACTTTTAGTTTACTGCATTTTTGTAGTCTTTGTTAATCTTTGTGTTTCTTTTCCCCTTATTCTCTGACTCTCTGTCTTTTTTAGAAGTTCTGTTATTTCTTCAGTTATCTATATTTGCTTCTTAATGTTTGCTTTAGCTTCAATAGATCTTTCTTTGTTGTTTTCATTGTGTCCGTATATCATTATCTGTCATATTTTCCAAAATCTACATTTCTTGTTAAACGTTAATTTTGACAGTAAATTGTTCCTGAATGCTTTAACTTTTTATTAATTTTGTGTTCATATTTGCCTCACTGTACGGACCTGTTTTTTTGAGTTTTATTTTGTCATCAATGCAACATCGGCCCCCGGATACGTTTTAATCGCTTTTACGTTGTTTCTGAATCGTTGGTTAACAATAATGAAAGTAATTCGGTTTCTTTTTATCCTATTTTGGCCATATGCTGGTAACTTCCAAGTGTATAATCGTTTTTGGGAGGGAGTTCAAACCGTAGTCTTGAAAAAGTTTATTAACTATGTCGTTTTGTAACCCAAGCCAAAATCTCCTACTATATTTGTTGTCCCTATCATTCTGATATTTGCGTTAAAATTTTCCATAACAATATTGACTTCGTAGATTTTGGTGATAATTAGCAGGTTATTAAGTTGGTCATAAAATTCTTTAGTTTCTGTATCCGGTTGATATGCGATGGGAGCATAAACTTTCAAGATGTTAAAATTAACAGGACTACTTAGGACATTACATTTAGTTTTAAGCATGGCTTACACAATCCATGTAGCTATTCTACAAACGCTTCGTCCGGGAATTCTTAGCATTCTTATCCCATTTAAGGGTCGCCAGAAAGTAAGAGTTCTATCATTTGATTATGAATTAATTGTGATTATTCTTGAAATAATAGGGCAGTAGTTTTCCACTTGCTTCCTGAATCGCAGTGTTAGAACTGTTGCTACCGTTCCGATATAGTTTTTGAGTGTATCATATAGTGTCGGTTAGTACCTTATTAGATTTTCACCAGTACCACCGAATGTAAAGGCCGCTATCTCTTTCCACTGTTCACCATATTCGGCTACTCTCATCTAATTAGCCTACAATTCAATGCAGTTTCCAAAAGTGCGACCTCAAGTTAAACCTGTAGTCTAGAACCTTATCTTGCCATAGACACTCAAAATGACCGCCTAGATCACAGATACTACCTCTGTATTATGATCCTACAGCCCAAAATAGCTTAGCTTAGAATTGGTACTATTCTAACTATTTTCCAAAATAAATATCTACCCTTAGGTATAAATATGCAATACATTATCAAACAAATCAAAAACAAAAAGAAATCTTGTACCCACCGACAATAATTTAAAATCGACTGTATGATGTATTAATAAAACAAACAAAAGGAGCATAAACTACCTAGTTTATGTTCCACGCGGTTTCAGTCGCTATAATGGAGTGGTCCGTTCAACAACGTGTTTTTATGTGCAGACCTATTTGTCGAACGCCCGCTCGATCGTCCCCGCGCAGAGTGCCTTCCGTTTAAAGTTCAATTTCGCCCCCCTTAGCCTAATTCCCAATCAAAATCGAATTTTCGCGTGGGTTAATGCATTCCAGGATACCGGGTGTCCACGATAAAAGGGGCCTCAGAATACCGTCACTACCCCAGAAAACATTGCGAGGGTTTGAGCTGCAATTTAACAATCTCCCAGATGTTTAATTCAGAAACTGGCAGGTGCCCTTAGCATTTCAAGACGTTCCATTCAACGAATTGTTAATGAACGTCTTCATTTGCACCCCTATAAGACGGTTGTCATCCAAGAATTGAAACCACGTGATTTTGACGCCAGACAACTCGCTAGTGAAAACATGCTTGCTGTTACCTCAAGTCGGTATCGTTTTCTTTTCTGATGAGGCACATTTTCACATGTGTCAATAAACAGAATATGCACTATTGGAGTGATACGAATCCCAGGGAGCTCCAGCAGAGGTCCCTGCACTCAGGATGGCGGTATGGTGTGTAATTTTAAGAATTGGGATCATCAGCCTTTACTTTTTTAAAGAAAATGATCGAGCGGCTAGTCACTTCTGCACGTTACATGACCGTGATCAAAAAATTTTTCTTGTCTCAATTGGAAGGGATAGAGCTGGAAGACGTCTGGTTTTAGTAGGACGGGCCACAGCCCACACATCAAGGGTTTGCATGGGCTTTTGTGAGACAGAATCCCCAGACGCCTCATTTTCCTAAGAGGCGATTTGAACTGGTCGGCGCACTCTCCTGATTTGGCCCCTTGTGATTTTTTTTTGTGTACCTAAAATCCCTTGTTTACAACACTTATTCAAGGACTCTGGAAGCCCTCAAAAACAACTTTCGAGCCCAAATCGCCAAAATTCCTGTGGTAATGCTTCGAAGAGTGCACGAAAACTTCAGAAAAAGGCTTACTCAGTGTTTGAAGTGTGAGGAGCGCCATTTTGGCGATACTTTGTTCAAAACCGTGTAAACTTAAATTTCCCATGTTAATGAATCAGGGATACCTAACAGTCTGCGTTTTATTCCATTTTAAATCCATTCGCACCACCCTGTATATGCACAGCACACAAAGAATAATTCAAGAGGACAATCGAGTCACATACAAACTAACATTTACTATTAAAAGGACGACGCGAATTGGTATTGGAAACAATCCATCGATTGCACACTTTCGAATCACCTCCGATACAGACGTATACATTCGCTGAATTTCGCCTGTCCTTGAGGTGTCCGCGATGATCTCTAAGCTAACCATCTCTGAGGACGTCGGATTCTTTCCCCATCTCCTCACACACCACTAGATCCCATTCAAAGTTGACACGCCAAAATTTTAATGACGTTTATCGACAATTGTGCCAACTTCATTCTTCCGCATGATAGTGCCGATACTTCTCCGCATTTCCAATCGGGTCCTGCTTCAATTCTGCTTCTGCTTCCACTTTATTTTTATGTACTGCAATATTTTCAACTTCAATGCGTTGCAGTTTTCCAAATTTACTAGTACATAATTCTGAATAACCTGAAATTGTCCGCAGTGCCTGATTGTACACAAAACAGTCATTTATGTTACTCAAACCACGCTACAAACAATGAAACGCGGTATTCCAAGACTACTTGGCGTGCAACTAACTCGTTTCATTACCCCCCACCATCCCTTGCGTCGTAAGGGGGTCGGGGTAAATTTTGGCTAGTTTTCTTACCGCTTTCAATCTTCCTCTGTCGAATACTGTTCTCCCCGTTGTCTTACGTTCTGTAGTCTTCGAGTATTAGTCGTTTAAATCTCGGCCGTTTTGATGTTGCTCACAATTTTGGTACTCATACCAAACTTAAAGACGTTTTCACATTAATAGTTTATATAAATATACATCTAGAAATAAAAAATGAACCCTCAAAATTGGATATTACATTGCCTTATTTTGCACAACACTATCAGAGATTAACGTAGACGTTCCATTTCTTCAAGTTGTATTCGATTAGTGCTACAGACTACAGTAACACGTTGTTCAAGCGTCTGCACATTAGAAACTGTCTGCTTTTCAAGTGGCTCTAGAAATAAAAGTCAAGGGGATTCAAATCCGTTGATTACTTAGACTGATCCATTTGCCAGAGGAGTTGTTATTTTGTTGCTGGTAGACGTCAGCTCAAAGGGGAACTAGAGCTTCAGCATGAATTAGCCACATGTAATGCTATAGTACATATCTTCAAGAAACGACAGAATTATGTCCTTATGGAATTGCAGATATCTTAGACTATTACGACGTTGTGGAAGATTGGTCCAACTAGGTGGTCACCCATAATCATAGCCTAAATATTGATACTAAATTGTTGCTGATAAGCATCTGCCTAACTCACAGGTGATTGTTAAATTCGTTAATGACGTCATACCTATTAAAAGTAATTTTACCTGTAAAGAAGATTGACAACAGAAGTAACAGCGATCTGATGCAAAAAAATGATAAGACTAGTGGCGATTCTTATGTAGAATACTCAACATAGTCGTTTGGTATAGATTGAAACTCATGTATGTTAACATGATAGGCCCATGCTCGCTGTTTGGCCCTACCATCAAACGACCCCAACTCACACAAACGACTAAATATGGCTGCAAACGTTTTGCTGTCTTATTGCTCTCTTGAGAGTAAGTTTTCTAGTAAATTCTTGCTGCAATTTCGACCATTCCTAATATCTTATCCATGTATGTTTTCTCTACTTGTTTCTGATATTATTAACATAATTTTAACAGAATTTCACTACACATATCTGCAAGTGCAAAAAACGCATAAACACTTCGTAACTGAGATAAGTAGTCTTGTAGTCTCGTCATGAAGAACAGTATTACACTCTATCATGCATTTATATAAATTTTTTGTGACAGGAATTACCTACTGAAGATTATTCCTATATTTTATCCTCTATATGTGAATTTAAAAAATTCCAAGTGCATTGTTATACCGCAAAAATTCATTGTTGATAGTGCGGTTACCCATATGGTGGAATTTATAATGCTTTATGCTTTGCATTTTCTTTTAAATATACATGTTTTGTAAAATAGAAAACATATAAAATCAACAGCTAAAAGTCTGCCTTTTAATATTTAAAATAGTAAAATTGGAGAAAAATGGCGATAATAAAATAATATAGAAATAAAATGACAGTTTGTTTAAGAAAACAGAAATTTATAGCTAATTTTGTCCCCATTTGGTTATAATAGCAATTTCGATTATAGTCATTAGCAGGCAACATCATAAAAAGCCCAACAATTTCATTGGAATTGTAAATTCCCAGCCTCCCGTCACTGGGAAATCTTCATGCGCGTAAAATTAATGTGTAATAAAAAGAATGGGGAAAATGCGATTCGCCAGATCTAAATTTATTGCCCAAAGAATAGCTAACACGCGGCTTTAACTGGTTTTCATGGTTGTCTGCTGAATCACATTCTTAACAAAAAACGCCTCCAAAGGTTTGCTAGATATAAAATGTTCTCGTTATCTAACTACATTAAAATTACCCGGTTGACTTAAATCTAAACGCTAATTTAGTTTTTTAGTATTAGTTATAATAATTAAAATACATATTTGTGCCTCTTCAGAAAATGTTTCAAACAGTTTATTACCACACACACGGTCGCAATTACATGAAAAGTTTGATAATAATAAAATTAATGTTAAAATATTACATTTTATACACATTAGAGAGATAAATAATAAAGAATCGATTAATACCTTAAATCTATTTTAAATTTTTAGTATTTTTTAAGTCAAAATGTACAAGCGATATAAATCTAGCAATAAACGCCAATGAGGAACACAAATATTACTGTATCAGTGTATTTTACTGCATATTAGAGTAATTTTAGAAGATATAAATATTATCTAACATATTATGTAGTTTCTTGATCAAAATAATCTTAATAGTACATAACCATTTTCTTTTAATTTAAGATCTACATTGAATATTTCTGTTATTAGTGATGCAACTTTTTAGAAATTCTCAAAGTAATTCATCTATAATTTAATTATAACCTGGAGGCTTGTGGGATTTAGAATACTTAATTATATTTACTATTCCCTTGTATATAAAAGGTGTTATTGATAAGTTAATTTGAAGTGGAAACGCAAGGTAGTCGAGCAGTTCTGCGTCTGTTTGCAGCACTCTAGTTGGCTCGTGTGGTAGAAAAGTGTTAAGTAAATGTTCCCCAAACATTTCTAACTTTTCTTTATCACTTCATGATACTTGTAGCCTCTTCATTTTTCTGGTTGTGTGCCATAGGTAATATTCATCATGTTGTTCAAGCGATAAATTTTGTAGGTAGTCATTGAATGTTTTATTTTTGCACTCTTGCACCAGCTAGTCGATTTAACATGGTTTTATCAGAGAGACTCCCTGAAATTTGTCATTTACATCTTGCTTTTTTTCAATTACAATTAGTCTAATACTTAGGATAGTTGGTGGTATTGCTAACATATGTGTTTTGTGTTTTAGAAGGAATAGCATACCAAGCTGCTCTATGTATATTTTCGATTAGCTTTCTCGATCTCTAATGACTGTCAGGTGATTATTTATATATTGCCTAAAGGTGTCCCAGTTTGTATGATTGTTGTATAGTTGTGATCATATAGGCTTTTTGATTATTGAGTTACTAAGTGTACATATTATGAGAGAGTGGTCGGAGTTTATATCTTAGGACTCAATAATACAATACAGTAAGGCGAGATATTCTTAACTATAAAGAAATGGATGGACACCTGATAGCTTGTTCAGATCACTTGGCCTGTATGTAGGTCTACCTGTAGCTATTAATTTGTAATGATTTTTACAGCTAATGCGTCTTAGCTGTCTTCCTTTGGGAGTGATTAATTTAGGCCCCCAAGACGGGTGTTTGGAGTTGTAATCACATTTTGCAATAAATATGTTACCCAGGATCTCCAAAGATTCTGCAAATTAACCTTGGTGTATCGTACAGCGAGAAGGACAATACACTAGCATGAGAATACTTTTTTTTAACTATCTGCTAGTCAGGAAGACTTTTTTATTTGTTCGTGTCGATGTTTAGATCAAAACTATTAATCTGCTAATTGTTATCTAGATTTTAATCCATTGGCCGCTGCGATGTATGGTGAGTGAAATTAACTCGTTGTATTTGATACATACCCGTGAGGGGTTGCTAGTCCCCCATCGGGCGCCTCCTCGGGTGGCGGATAGAGGAATGCCTCCCAGATATGGGTGGTACCGGGGAAATGAAATACCCGGGGCGGACCAAAACTAGCAAAGGACACGACGGTTCTCCAGTAGGAGCGGTACTCCGACAGCGACTGTACCCCATGTTAGGGGCGGCTGAATTACTATCTCCTAACCCGTCTGGCCAGCGTGGGAAGATTAGGCCAATCACCCCCTTTATTTAGCAACAATGTCAAATTACAAAACAAAAAGATTTATACCCCAGGTGAGTAGGGCTACTAGTCCAGAATCTCACACTCATGATTGCACATCAGTCTGTCTCAAGGATTCTGGGAGACACAAATTTGACAACTGCAAAACATTAAGCACACACAGAAATAAGACTAAACTAATGATTGCTACATACAACATACGTTCACTAAACAAAGATGAAAAATTATACGAACTCGAAGAAGAACTTAAAACATTAGATGGGATATAATAGGATTAGCTGAAATTAAAAGAAAAGGCGAGCACTGCCTAACGCTAACATCAGGACACATACTACAGTCAGAAACTAAAATCAACAACATAGGAGGAGTAGGTTTTATAATAAATAAGAAATTAAAAAATCACATAAAGAGCTACAATTCCATATCGAAAAGAGTAGCCTATATCATCCTAAATATATCTACATTCTGCAACATGAAAATTATCCAAGTATACGCTCCAACTACAAAATATGATGACGAAGAGGTAGAATCGTTCTATGAAGAAATTTCAGTAGCAATAAAGAATAACCACTGCCAATATACACTCATAATAGGAGACTTTAATAGTAAGATAGGGGAAAAAATAGAACCAAGCGAAGATAAGATCGGAATCCATGGGTTAGGGAAACGAAATGAACGCGGACAAATGCTCATGAATTTTGCAGAACAACAAAATGTATATGTAATGAATACTTTCTTTAAAAAGAAACCCAGTAGAAAGTGGACATGGGTCAGCCCTAACGGAGAATATAAAAACGAAGTAGATTACATTTTATCATCAAACAAAGATATTGTTAAAGATGTAACACCACTAAACAATATTGGCACACGAAGCGACCATAGGATACTGAGAACAAGAATAGAAATAAAAACGAGATTGAAAAGAAAGAAAAGAATTAGCACCCCAAAAACAATGATAGACACAAGGATTTTAAAAGGAAAACAAGCACAGTACGAATACGAATTAAACAAGAATTTAGAATCCTCTGAAATACAGGAAATGACAATGAACGACATGAATACTACCATAAACAAATGTATGTTAGACGCAGGACTTAAAGTAGCCGCAGCTTGTAAGAAAAAAGAAAAAAGTTGGAGTGACAGAACAGAAGAACTATTCCGTATAAGACGAGAACTGTTGAAAAACGGCAAACGGAACACGATAGAATTTACAGAAACCAATAAGACACTGAAGAAATCAATAAGAGAAGATAAAAGGAAACAGTTAGAAGCACAAATTGAAAAAATAATCCAAGAAAATAAAAATATGAAACGCATAAGAAGATCATTAGATAGAGCAAATATCACAGCATTTAAAGATAATGAGGGAAAAGAAGTAAGAGATAAAAACGAAATTTTAAGGACAATAGAACTATACTATGAAAAGCTATACAAACAAAAAAACGAAACGCCGAAAGATGTGGAACAGGAATTAAAAAAGAAAATAATAAATGTAAATTTAGAGGATATCCCAGAAATTACTAATGAGGAGATTAAATTCAACATAAAGTCCATCAAAAATCACAAGTGCCCTGGACAAGATGGCGTAATAGGCGAGTTAATAAAAGAAGAAGGAGATACGATAATTCAAGCATTACAAATATTCTTTAATAAATGTCTGGAGGAAGGAAGGATTCCTGATGATTGGAGCAACGCACTAATTATCCTCATATACAAAAAGGGAGACAAAACAATACTTGATAATTATAGGCCAATATCTCTATTGCCCCAAATATACAAACTCTTCACAAAAATCATAGTAAACAGATTAGATGCAAAACTAGAATTCTACCAGACGATCGAACAGGCTGGATTTAGGAAAAATTTCAGCACAAACGACCACATCCTCACAATAAGAACATTAATAGAAAAAGCCATCGAATACAATTTACCTTTATATATGGCGCTGGTCGATTTTGAAAAAGCTTTCGACTCGATTGAATTGTGGGCGATAGAAAAAGCCCTGCAAAACAGTAGAATACACTATAGATACACTAAAATGATCCACTCCATCTATGAAAAATCAACAATGACAGTGAGGTTACACGAAAACACTAATAAAATCCCGATCGGTAGAGGAGTAAGGCAAGGAGACTCGATGAGTCCTAAGTTGTTTATAACAGCACTAGAAGACGTGATAAAGTCACTTAACTGGGAAAACAAAGGAGTGAATATAAATGGCAAAATGCTCAATCACCTGGCCTATGCAGATGACCTAATCATCATATCAAACTCAGCAGTGGACTTACAAAACATGCTCGAAGAACTCAAGAACAAATCAGCAAAAGTTGGGCTAAAAATAAATAAACAAAAAACAAAAATAATGACTAATCAATATGACAACATAAACATAAAAATTGACAACCAAACTGTAGAGACAGAACAAGAATATGTTTATTTAGGTCAATTGATAACATGCAAAAAATTTAACCAAAATCTGGAAATTGATAGACGCATACGCCAAGCATGGTCGGCCTTTGGGAAACAAAATAAAATACTAAAAAACCAAACAATCCCCTTAAAACTGAGAAAAGCTGTGTATGACCAATGCGTACTCCCAGTACTTACTTACGCGGCACAAACATGGACATTAAACAAAACATTAATGGGAAAACTTACCAAAGCCCAGCGAGCAATGGAAAGGCAAATGCTAAAAATGTAAAGTTGAAAGATAGAATAAGAAATGAGAGTGTAAGGGAAAAAACAAAAGTAATAGACGTCAAGAGACATGTAGCATCATTGAAATGGAGATGGGCAGGCCACACCATGAGGCAAAAAGATGAACGATGGAACAAGGAAATACAGGAATGGAGACCATGGACGGGCAGAAGGAGTGTGGGCCGCCCACAAACCAGATGGAAAGATGACATAAAATTAATAGCAGGATTAACATGGATAAGGACAGCTCAAGACAGAGACAAATGGAGATTTAAAGGGGAGGCCTATGTCCAACATTGGATAGATACAGGCTGATAAAGAAGAAGAAGAAGAATTTGATACATAAGAATTTGCATTTACAGGCATAGTGGTCGACTCGTTGCTTGTCGATAATCGGAATTAATCTGCTATTGAGACAGGAACAGTTTGTGTAAATATAATTATTGCTTACCTGTACTATACGATTTTAATTTTAACTTGTATTAAGTGTATGCTTGTAGACAACACACACAGACCAACACACAACCACCTAAATTATATTTCTTTTTATTGAGAGCAGCTTTATAACCTGTCAGTCGACATTCCGAGTAATATAATTTCTAACATATTTTTAATCCAACGTTATGAAAGTATTATTCTACATTTTGCCCTTTAGTTTACATTTTATTATAGAAAATTTATGATCTATCACATTTACTGTAAATGTAATACCACACATCTTATATAAAACTTCATAAAAGTCATTTATTTCAAGTAATTAGATCAGCAAAACCATGACTTGTAAATAATAAGTGGTAATTATTATGATAGACAAGCATCCATCTTCCACTTATACGTAGCAACACAAGACTCGATTATTTTTTAACTTATTGATGGATGTATGAAAAAAACGTAAAAGTAAAATGCTGTTTCTATATCAGGTCAAAAATCAATGGTAGATTGTAAGTTCCGAAGGCATCAATAGATCATAAAAAATCGGATTAAACTAACAACTCCGCAAATAGAAACAAAAATTTCTTGATGTTCTTTATATCTTCATTTTTATCTAACCATTTATTGTTTGAATTATTTTTTTTTCTTTTACTATTTTTTTAATTTAACAATTTGTTTGTGTCTATAATTAATTCATTAATCTAAAATTAGATGATTCATTACGTTATGTAATTTTATTACAAGTCGAATAACGTTTTATAGGTGCAAAATAGATATATTTTTCTATCGTTTATAATATCTAAAAGTATTTTTATAAAAATCAAAAAGTATGCTCATTTTTTCTTCCATTGACTATAAATTATATATTTTTACATTCCTTATCCTATAATAAGGGAAGTAATGTAATCGGCGGAAATTTGACCTACCCAGTTTTTCACATTTCTGGACGAAATATAACCTCAGGACTCCAAAAAAGTTGGTTTGAGCCATTGGTTCGTGTGTGTGTGTGTTTGTGTGTCTGTCGGTCTCAGTAAACAGGATTTTGGTAAAAATCGGCCGAGCCGTTTGGTCGCAAGGTCGCAAAATCGGTCGCAAAGCGGCCATGAATCTAAACGGTTGAAGATACAAAAAATTAATGAGAATAAAAATGATTTGTTATCACAAGATAAACATGAATTTAAAATAAAAGTTGGTAAAATAGGAACTCGAAAAAAAATTGAAGCTACCGGATAGATTAGACCGAGACGAACAAAAAATTACAATGACATTTTTTGATCCGAGGTCAAATAAATAAGTTATAGCCGATTAAAAATTAATTAAACGGACCAATCACAGCGCGCTCGGTGAGCTACCGGGCCGACTGCGGGAGGACGGGGGGGGGGGGCTTTGTCGCTAGGAGGGAGCACGCAGGCGATAATGGCAAAGGCCGTGCGGCCGAGCTCGCACGGTTACCTTCAGTGACGTAGCAAAATTTTAAGTACGAGTCAATTATTGTCTTGTACTGTTTATTTTAATCGGCTTTCGAGTGTTGGACTCGCGCCTCGTCCTTTTTTAAAATAACAAGTTCCGGGACGAGAGCAGCGCAGGGCCGAGACGATGGACCCAGTATAATATATAATAATAGGATAAGGAAAGTCGTGTGATGTTCACACCAGATTTTTCTTAGTTGTGTACCTCACTTGTTATCAACCTTTCATGTACATTTTGTGCTATATATGTTTTTAATGCTGTGACATAAAATGATTAGATATTATGCTAATAAAAATATCTTACTTCATCATTACATACAAAATCGTCGAAGTGAATTCGGATTCCTTTTGTGTTATGTTGTGGAAAAGCTGAAAAGCCGTTTTATGTACGTACATAATCCCCTATTAAGTAACATAACCAGTTAATTTCACTTTATCAACAAAATTCCAGTTTTGCGGCTCAAGCAGTGCCGACGTGCGATAGCAGAGTGTTTTCTGAGTTTTCCTCGCGCGGTATCGGTGATCGCGCTACGTTATCGGTCCCAGCCGTATACCTGCATAAAGACGTGTCCAAGTGAATCTGGCGTCAAGCGACAAGATAAAGTGTGACCTTCGGGTCCAAAGCCTCCATAATCTTCACCAACAAGTTCCTAATTTCAACTAAAAGGTCAGTATGGCCTACTGCTATGCACCCGCCACGGCAGTAAATCCAAACCAATAATTTTGCCCCATGCATGTAGACCAAAATTTCCAACCACCATATGTTTCACAGAGATATCAGTGCCCTCGGCAGCAGGAAATTGTCCGTATAAGCAATTTTCTATAAATGATATAATACAACGACCAAACAATCCAATTTCAAATTAATCTGACCAAAATAGTTTAATCTACCAACAATTGCAACCACCACCCTCTCCAACTCAAGACCATGAACGGCAAGTAGTAGATAATAGAAAACGCAATCGTAAAGAAGCTGGCGATAAAATGCTTCCCCAGATCAAGCAAAAAAACCACAAACCATTCATTAAATCCTACTAATCGCTAAATAGCACTAACGCAGATAAAGACAAAACTCAAAACTCAGTACCTGCAAAGGCTGATTCTAAGCTCCCAAAGATTTTTGTGTCAGGCGTCATAACGATTGAACGCTCAATTAAACTGTTAGAAACAATTGCCAAAAATAAATACGAAATTAAGGTACTCTACAATGATGAGGTTAAAATACAGTCTAAAACGTCTGAGAAATACACAATTCTAACTAAAGCACTAGCAGAGAAAAATACAAAGTTTCGTATTTATCAAATAAAACAAGAGCATAGTCATTAAAAAAAGACGAATTAAAAAACAACTGATGGCACTTGGGCACCAGGCCATTAATATTTGAAATATTAAGCAGATAATTACTAAGAAAGAATTGCCACAATTAACAAAGACATTTACAAGATTGACAGACTAGTACACTCAGTGATGACAATTGAACCACCTCATATAAAACGCCAAATGTGTTAAATGTCAGCGATTTGGCCATACTAAGAACTTTTGCAATAGAAGCTCACGCTGTGTTAAATGTGCTAGAAATCACACGACATCTGAATGCTCACGCAAAGACAGAAGAGATGACGTAAGATGAGTCAATAGCCAACTATAAAGGGTGTTCCGTGTACAAAAAACTACAACAAAGAATTTTCCTTTACTAAGAAAAAAGCAACTTGTATATGTCCGGCCAGTGAAAGGTCATTTTCCCATGACTTCCAACACACACTTCAACCACAACAAAATTTATCAAACAACCCATATGACGACATAAACTGAAGAGAATGATAAAAGGGCTAATATAACAAATAGAAACAATATTAAATCTACCAACGACACTCATCTCAAAAACTAGCAATGGCTGAACACCTTAGAATAGCCGAGTGGAACGCTAACGGAGACAAAGTAATACCTTTTCTCAGTAACCAATATATCGATGTCATGCTAATATCCGAAACATACTTCACGGACAGAAGCTATTTAAGAATCAAGTTATACAGTTTATGTTACACAATATCCTGATGGTGGTACACACACCGGTACGGTTATAATTGTTAAAACCTCAATAAATCACTACGAACGTCTTGAATACAAATACGAACACTTTCAAGCAACTACAATTGTAATCGAAAACTGGACAGGACTGCTAACAATATTGGCGGTATATTGTCTTTGAGACACAATAATAAACAGGATCAATATAAGCACTACTTCCACACTCTAGGAACCAGGTTTGTATCAGGAGGTAATTTTAATTCTAAAAACGTACAATTGGAATTCCAATCAACAACAACTAAAGGTAAACAACTAATAAAAACAATAAACAATTTTTGTTTAGAACATCTATCGATGGGCTGAACATACTGGCCAATACATCTTGCAAAAATGCGAGACCTTGATTTTTGTGTATTTAAGGGGTTCAACCACAATTATCTAAAAATTTAGGCCTGTCTAGACTTATCAACAGATCATTCACCCATTATAGTAACAGTGGGAACAAACGTGTTAATTACTAAAAAAATACCAATCCTGTGTAATAAGCATTAACTGGAATTTCTATACGAAATTAATAGACAAATCTCTTTCAATAAATATTTCCTTAAAAACTGAAAATGAATTAACTGAAGCAATAGAACTTTTTACTCAAGTGGTACAACAAGCCTCTTGGCAAACAACTCCACAAAACCAGTGGCATATCAGAAGCCCAAAGTGTTCTATAATAGCGAAACAAAAAATTGCCGAAAAACGCAGACTTTGAAGAAGATGTCAAACAATAAGAGACCCGGCAGATAAGCGCAATCTAAATCAAACAACCGCTGAGCTCAAAAGACTTCCGTCTAGCAATAAGAATCAGTCCAAACAAAACTATCTGAATCCCTATCTCCAACAGAAGGTACCGACTACTCGCTCTAGAATCCAAGAAGCTGAAAAAATGCCACAGCAACATAAAACACCACTTTGTACTGACAATGCGAACTGGGCACAAACTGACCAAGAAAAGCATAGACCTTTGCAAACCACCTAACTCAAGTATTCCAGCCATTTCCATCTAAAATCTCCAATGACGAAGAAAAAGAAACACAACTGCTCCTAGACGCCCTTTTTAAATGTGGCTACATTTTAAAAATATTACTAAAAGTGAAACAACGAGTGCAATTCATAAGCTGAACCCACGGAAAACACTCGGATACTATCTGATTACAGGAAAGGTCCTGAAAGAACTTCCGGATAAAGGCATTAGAGTTCTTACATATTTATTCAATGCAGTGTTACGATTACGTTTCATTCCCCCCACAGTCAAAAATTGCCACGATTATTTTAATCCTCAAACCGGAAAAACCTAAAGAAGTCTGGTTCCGATGTTTTCTAAGGTCTTTGAAAAATCATTATTAAATAGAATTATACCTATGTTAATGGACAACCACCTGATTCCGGACCACCAATTTGGGTTTAGGAAGCAACATGCTACCATCAAAGAAATACATAGAATCGTTAACAAACAAAAAAAAATATATGTATATATATATATATATATATAATATGCCTACCTCACCACGAACAACGACTGCAACATTTGTCGATGATACGACAGTATAAGCATTGAATTCGTACATGAATATGGCATCTCACAACTTTCAAGCCCACCTAACTTTACTATAACTATGGTTCAGAAAGTAGCGCATTAAAATTAATGAAACAAAATCATTTGCAACATGAAAAAGCACCTGCCCACCGGTTACGCTGAATAACCAGCAAGTTACACTAACTGAGAGCACCAAATAGTTAGGAATATACCTAGACAAAAGATTAACACGGAGAAAACACATGAATGAAACGCAAACATCTGGAAAAAATATATCAAAAGATGTTTTGTTTCTTAGGCCGAAAATCTTAACTATTGCTGGAGAGCAAAATACTATTATACAAAGCCATACTCAAACCAACCTGGTCCTACGAATTCAACTGTAGGGAACAACAAGCAACTCTAATATAGATATTTTGATGGCGCTTTCAAACTAAGACGCTGAGATGGTATGTACCAAACGAAATCATACGTCGGGATCTTGGTATTCCCATAATCAACGAAGAGGTAAGGAAACACAGCGTGCGTTGCCAAGATCGGCTTGATGCCCACACAAACTCTCTAGTCGGGCGTCTACTAAAAGAAAAGAAAGAAGAGCCTAAATAGATTTGAGTGTTGTTATATTAGCTCTAAAACAAACGAGTTTGTTTTTTATTTAAGGAATTGGTTAATGGACAATTTCTGCCATGTTTTGCATGTGAAATATATCACTTGCTAACTGTCAGGGACATATTGTAAAACTTCTAATAAATAAAAAAAATCAACAAAATGAGCTGAAAATACGACCGCAGAGCTGCTATACTCAAATCCTTTCGCACCGTAAAACCGCCGACAGAAATGATTTCGTGGTTGGGTAACTTAAAGACTCAAGTTTAAGACAGACAAGAAGTACATGGAGTGTGATCACCAGAACGGAGCAACTCACAGCAAGCGATTGGATCCCAAGAGAAGTAACGAATTCGTTCAGGAATTGAAAGAAATCAGGATCTTAGGCGGACACTGACTGACCTGGCTAAAGCAATAGGCATGGCAAGGTCAACGGTTAGTTTAGCAAGGCATCATGATCTGCGCTATACCTCTTTTGTCCTGAAAACCGCTAGCTGTTAACTGAAAAAAATAACATGGACAAGAAGTTACAGGCCCAAACACTGCTGAGTGATATCAAGCACGACAGCGCTGGCTTCCTGAAATTTTGGTTGGATCTGTCAAAATGACTCTGGGGTGCCTACCATCTTACATTCAAAGTTTCCATCTCTATGATGGTTCTGGTGCTTGTGAGCAGCGAATGGAAAGTCATGGCGCCCCACTTCTTTGAGGAAGACTTGAAGATGACTACCAACAACTATATCAAGGTAACAGTGGTCAATTTATAGAGGGCGAGAGTACGTGTTTCAGCAAGACTTTGCTTCAGCGCATAAGAAAAGCCCAGACATAGCTATACAGAAATTTGTATTATCACTAGTCTCCCCACTCTTTAACTACTACGTGTAAAGCATATTCTATGCGTAAATCAATAAGAGGCATCATAAGATCAAAGACAACTTAAAGGCCTTTACCACAATTACACATACAGAGGAGAAAGTTGTTTTGACTTGCAACAGCTCGAGATAGTTATGAGCTCTGATGGGGCTACATTAAGTAATATAATTCTCAATGCTATTTTCTTTAATTGTGCCAAATTTAATTTGTAAAATTGAAAATTTTCTTGTATTTTAATGTTATTTTCATTACTTATTCATTTCCAGGCTTTACCTTGACGGCCCTATATATTCCAAGAAATAATAGCCACAATATAACACAAATTAAGCAATTTCTGAAGATTAAGGGCGATTCATATTGAATAAAGTCTTTAAAAATTTACTTAGCGCACATATTTTACTACTGAGCCATCAGTATTGATGATTATCACCTTTTTAGTTTAATAAATGTCTCATATAAAAAGATACTGGCTTAACCCAATAAGTCTAAATATTTAAAAGTGAACTTGTGTCATTTCACCATACGAATTGAAGACGATCGTCTATAGTTTGCAAAAAATTGAAACTCGACTATTACAACACTTTTTAACACTTACCTCGAACAATTGCTTGCCTGACTAACTGGTTAGAACGGAATAAACTCAAAAATATTATTCTCCTTAAAATTGCAAGCTTTAATGGACTATTTAAATGGAATTTAGAGGAGTTAACATCTGAAATAAGCCATAGTTCCGCACATCAATACATTCTCATTATATAAAAAACACGAGAATAATTTTTATTTTTAAAATAAAATATACCAAATAACCGCTAGGTTTCCGGTCCGCTATATTTTAGGTATAGTTTGGAAAAAAACATTAATATTATTTTTCAATACAGTCTCTATATATTTGAGCCATTTATTATAATTAGAAATTGAATATCCTTGGTGAAAAAAAATACTCCAAAATTTTATCGGCAAAACTCCTCAAAATTACTAAATTTTCTAGCACGAAGGTCATTCTTCAGTTTTGATAACAGATAGTAGTCGCTGGCAATTAGATTTGGTCTATAGGGTGGGTAAAAAACTCCTTAAAACCACAATCCTTTACAAAAACCTGGAAAATTGTGGCCTTATAGGCAGGGGCATTATAGTCCAGAAGATGAATAGTTCGACTCAGTCTGTTTCATTAATAACGTCGCGTAATTTATGCAATAAATAGGCGTAGTATTCTCCGTTTACCACAGTGTTCTTTTCCTTAAAATAAATTAGCAAAATTTATTTTAAATCCCAAAAGATCGTTGCCAGGATCTTTTTTGGCGTTTTTCGTCCGCTTTGGGCCATTTCGTTGACTCTCTTTTTATCAGATCATAGTATAGGATTATGGTTTTGTCCTCTATAACAACGAATTAGAAAACCTCTTCTTCGGTGTTGGAGCGAAGATTTTAAAATTGTTTACAAGTCACGCGGTACTGTTTTCAAATTGCTGACAAGATCAGGGTACCCGTCTGGCACAAACCTTATCCATATGTAGGTACTCATGAAAAGCCTGAACCTTACTGATAACTCTCTTATTTTTAAACGCTTATCTTGAAGCACCTCATTTGACAAGAGTAAAAGCACTTCACCTGGACGATGATTTTGGACCCTGACGAAATTGTTCTGCCTATTTCTTTACAATAAAATATGAAGAAAAAATTTACCGTGTACACCATCTAAATGTTGCTAAATATCACTGAAGCTGAGAGCTTCTTTAATGAGAAATTTAATCGAGCTTGGTACTCAATTTTTAAAATTATGCACTACAAATTGAAGTGACAATTACTACGTGACTAAGACAAATCGGGTAGAGATATTTTACGAACATCAACCAAGCGCTACCTGGCACTACCGCTATTTTATTTTTATTATTACTGAAACAAATTCAGTTCAAAAACTTTTGTCGTTTGCTTCGTATCATACATCTTTGAGCCATACAAATTGATTATCAACCTGAAGTGTACTAATCTGATTACACCCTAGATAGATTTACAAACACCGCCCTTCGGTAAATTGATAATTAAAATGACAAGAAAAACTTCGCACTATATGTTTCTAACCGTTACGTACAGAACCATTTTAATGCTTATAAAGTCGTACAGAAATATTGGTGAGGGAAAAATCAGGAGAAAGGAATGTTCCATAACATTTATTAACTTTCTACAGCGGAGCTTATAGTAGAAAGTTAATGAGATTATCATCCTGTCTGTCCGTCTGTGTGTCTGGAGACAAGATAACTTCCGATCTATCCAACGGATTCACTTCAAACTTGGCATACACAGATCTTAGGTCAGTACCTTTCATGGGATTGATTTTCAGCCAAATCGGTTAACGGCAACCGAAAGTGACCGTTACGATTTCGCACCGCTGTAGAAAGTTTCCTTTACGGTATTACACCGTTCTTGTTTATTTTGTAACAACTTAAGGTGCTGATTGAATTTTGAAGAACCCAAAGCAACCATCTATACAGATACACTTACGTCGTTTTTACAGATATTACCTTGAAATCGGTTGAAAAACATATTTTTATTACAGATAAAATATCCTCAAGTAATATTTGATTATACAAAAACATTAAAACAGTGCTGCGGCAATTTAAAAAGCATAGGTAACAAATCGTAAGATATAGTATAATCATGTTCTGATAGCAAAAAAACTAATCTAAAGTTTAGCTGACTAAAATTCTTGCGAAATAAAATATAAAATTAAATATCCTCGGCGAACCTGAGAATTAATAAAACAAGATCCTAAATTTGGAAGGATAATTACAGCAAAATATAAAAAATTGTAAAATTATGATTATAAAGGTGCATCATTTTCCGTCTAAAATAATTTAAGTCAAATTTTGCATAAAAAGTTGTTCATTTTAACTTTTTGGGGGGGGGGAGAATTTCTAAGAAAATTTACACGCTTTTCAGTTATCAAAATTTTTGTTTAGCAAAGTATATAATGACTTTTCAAAATGTTATTTGATAATATTATAACATAGATAACAAAAATTAACTAGCCATATAGTAGATAAGTAACGCACAACCACGATCAAGCTTTAATTAGGTCAGTGAAAACCATAGCTGTATTTTTTAAACACAGGTGAAGAATATTCTTTCCCATTTCTACACTACCACTGTAGGATAACCAATATTTTATAACAAGAAAGAAAGTGAAATTTATTAAAATATTATCAAAGCAAATGAAGATCATAACTAGGATTAAGAATTATTAAAGACTAAATGATCAGACAAATTTGACTTATTGGATCATAGGACAAGTTAACGGATCTTAACAAAAGAAACACATAAAGGTACAAATAATGCGGTGTTACTGGTTAGCCTCGTAAATATTAGAAAAATATAAAAAGTTCATGTAGAAGAGAAAAAAAGCAAGCGAAAGTAACGACTGGTTTCCACGTATTCCATCGCATTAGTATCAATCCTCTTCTTTCCATCTTTTTGTTATTGCAACCATCCGGCTGCAGAGAAATGTAGCAAAACGGAATCCTGCTTTCCAGCTGCAGAAAGTTTAATGATCAATTGCTCAGCTGGTCATCTAAGATTAAAATTAATTTTAGACTATAATCCTTTATCTTCTCTTCACCTGCAGAAAGTGTCGCTAAACAAATGCAAACACTGCTCAAGTCTTTTTGCAGATGCAACTTTTAGTATGTTATAATAAAAAACTTATATAAGGTGTTAAAATGCTTAGCACTTTTCCTCAAAACGCCAATTGTGTTATAGACTGCGGGTCTATGGAATACCAACAGTTAGCATTTTTGGAACCCACAGATAAAAAGTCGTAAGTATTTTATGCAGTACTACGAGTGCAATTCTGGGCACAGATAAAAATCTGTGGAACCAGACAGTCATAGACAGCAACAGATTTCTTTAAATAAAGAGAGGAGTAATTTTTGGCTATCCATGCGAGGTTAGTAACCGCATATGGAAACATAGCACCAAGTTCCAGAACTGTATTTTGATAAATATCGAAGTTCAAAGGAGGCAATAACTAGTCAAAAAGAGAAAAGTAACAGGCCTAACCTTTTATACTATCATCCATATAGATTTAAAGGTAACACAGGAAAAGATTGGTTTGTAATAGTTTCATGGAAACTAGTGAACCAATAATAAAAATGCATAAACATTGAAAGACAATACCTCCAATGAAATGTACATTGTAACGAATTTCCAAAAGTACCCCGTAGCGCGGTCGATTAGCTTGCATTGCGTTACACTCGGTTCTCCGGC
The DNA here is from genome assembly GCA_036346155.1 of Sinelater perroti. Taxonomy (NCBI): domain Eukaryota; kingdom Metazoa; phylum Arthropoda; class Insecta; order Coleoptera; family Elateridae; genus Sinelater; species Sinelater perroti. Next base: position 5,323,668 of record JARFIY010000189.1, read on the forward strand.
GCTTCTAGGAATGCAGCTGGCGCGCCCGGGTTCGCGAATCTTCCCTGACATTCTCGAAGTTTTTTGGCTATTCGGGTACATCGGGAAAATATAAATAACTAGCACGCAGCAGGCCGTAGGATTAGATTTCGAATTCAGACTCCGATTCCAGTTTTAAGTGGAGCAAGCGGGCAAATCCAGGTGGGAGCTGAGTTTAATATAAATAAGTGTGCAGTTTCAATTAGATAGTGCAGATAAGTATACATGAATGTCAGTGTTATAAATTATAGTATTGTAAGTTGGCAATCAGATAAATACCGATTTTAGCTAGCAATTAGTTTTCATTAGTTCACCACTGCCAATTGAGCAGAAAGCGTTACAATTGATGTCAGGAATGTGGGCTATTATTCGTATTTAAAGTAACGTGAGCGTGAATCTAATTAGAAGCATAAATCCAGGAATGTATTGACCGCGAAAAAGAACGCTTGTTCGACGTTGAAAGTTGCAGAAACTTGAAATGTGATTAACTGGAGGAAAAGGGATTTAGGAATTGCATATAAATTGAAGTCTATATTACAAGATGTCCAAACCAAGCAAGAACTTATTGGACATGCTAATTAGAGTGACTCCAGAAGTCTATTTCACAACGTCTCAAGGCCCTGGGTATGGTTCAAAAGCAAGAATTGGGTTCCTTACGAACTGAAGCCAAGAGACGTCGAGCGTCGCTATTTTGAACAGATTTGAACTCAAAAGGCAAAATCGCAAAAGTTTCTGCATCGAATCGTGACGGAGACGAAAAATGGATCCACTACGACAACCCAAAGCGTAGGAAGTCATGGGTAAGCCCGGCATGCCTCTACTTCGATGGTCAAGCCAAACATTCATGGCAAGAAGCTAATGCTGTGCATTTGGTGGGATCAGCTTGGAGTAATCTATTACGAACTACTCCAACCTAATCAAACCGTCACCGGGAACGTTACCAACAACAACTGATGCAATTGAGCCGAGCATTGAAGATTAAACGTCCACAATATGCCAAAAGGCATGATAAAGTCATTTTTCAGCATGACAACGCTCGACCACACGTTGCAAGAATCGTAAAGGAAACGTTGGAAGGACTGAATTGGGACGTCCTACCCCACCCGCCGTATTCACCAGACATTGCTCCTTCAGATTACCACCTATTCCGGTCGATGACTCATGGTCTGGCTGAGCAGCACTTCACTTTACGAGGAATTGAAGAAATGGGTCGATTCGTGGATCGCCTCAAAAGACGAGCAATTTTTTAGACGGGGTATCCACTTGCTGCCCGAAAGATGGTCAAAAGTAGTAGAAAGCGATGGGCAATATTTTGAATGACATTATTTGTACCTTTTTTTACAATAAATTCTTAATTGTTTATAAAGAACGGCGGAAACTTATTTGTACACATAATATATAAATAATGTGCAGTTAATTGTATATAGTGGATGTATAGATAAATGGTGTTATAAATTTATATAATTGTAAGTTCAATAGATAAGTAGTTTTAAGTAAATTAGTATGTATTATTCACCGCTGCCAAGAGCAGAAACGTTACAATTGATGTCAGGTGTGGGGTATTTTCGTATTTGTAACGTGAGCGGTGAATCAATTAAAATAAATCCAGGGAAGCATGACCGCGAAAAAAGTAACGCTTTTCGACTTGAAAGTTGCAGACTTGAAATGTGAACTGGAGGAAAGGGATTTAGGAATTGCTATAAATAAGTCTATATTACAAGGTCCAACTTAAGCAAGCCTTATTGGACTGCTAATAAGGATCCAGATTGTTTTTATTTTAAAATTGCGGGAGAATTGTCGAAGATTGGTGCCATGCTAAACGGATTAAAATCAGATTTTAAAAAAGATTTGAATTCGAACATAGTAAATCTGAACTCGAATATAAATAATGTAAAAAAAAATTTTGACAGAAATATGAATGATTTGAAAGCTGTTTTGGCCTCGAACATGAACGCAATAAATAATAAAATTGATGGTCTAAAGAAAAAATTTTCCAGAACAATCGACTATAAAATGAATCAAGGAAGTCAAAAGCAAAAATAACAAAGTAAAGCTAGTGATAGATGAGCAGGACGAGAAAATTGGCGCCCTTGAACAGAAAATTTAAAAAAAATGAGGGCAAGTTGAGTACACTGATCAAGATCACTCTTGTTAGCGTGCCTGGAGTGTCTAATGAAGGCAGCCACGAAAGCCGAGAGTAGCAGAGGCCAGTGTCGTGTGCCGATATGATGAGGACCAAAGTCCAGTCTCCAACTTTTGTCTTCTTGGATAAATTACCAAAAACAGTTTGAAGCAACTGCTAGCGTGAATGAATGACTGGAATTTGAAAAGGCGCCTGCTTTAATTGTTGCTTTGCGTGGCGATACTCTCAACGTACTACAGACTATACTCATTAACGAGCAAGAGAACTATAGCCCAATTGTCAAACACCTCAAAATGCTAATCTGAAGGTTTACCACAGACATCTCCAGAATCGAGCACAAAAATCGGGCAAATCTTTCCAAAAATGTGAAGCATACATAGCTCGTCTTATACGTATTTCATACCCAACAGTACCAGATGACTTTTTGGAGGTACTAGCTGTTTGAATATTTATTGACAACGTTAACGATAGGGAAACGATAGCAAGCGATGAGGTTGGGTAGACTAAAAACATTGATTGACGCACTTATGCACATACCAGAATTTAAAGCTGTCAAACAGGCGTCTAAGAGGCGTGAAAATACTAGAAAATTGACAGCAGATACCGCTAAATTGAATAAGTGTGTAGGGCTTGACAGAAAAGATTGCTAAGCTATTGGGAAAGAGTCGGTGCAAGAAGCCACAAAGGACTTCTGTAGCCCTTCAGCAGGAAAACTGGAAGGGATTGATGGAAAGGGATGACTATCAATCCACAAAAATACAAATTGCAACTCTTAAGCCTAATTCTAATAGTGTTTATGTTGATGACCGAGTAAATAGAAAACTGCATGCCTTTCTACTGAACACAGGCGCGACGAAAACGATTGCAGGACCCAATGTTATCGAGGCATCCGGATGTTTTCTGCCAACTGACTGGAAACTTCGACGGCGACTGGGACTTCGACCAAGGTCTATAGAGTGATAAAAGCTTAAATAACCATCGGATATGCTACCCTTAAACATCGTATATTAGTAGCAGATATTGAAATGACGTAATCCTTGAAATGGATATTTTAAAATCTTATGGGTGTAAAGTGAACATGGAACATGGAGTACTGAAGATCAAAGGGGAAGAAGTTGTCCTCCATGATCAAGACGGAGTCGTGACAAGAGTGAGAATAGCTCAAGACACCATCCTCCCAGAACGCAATAAATTGGTGGTGGACGCTGTTTTAGATTGCGATCTCCCAACAAGACGGGCCATCCTTATCGAACCAAGTAATAATGAAAAGAGATACAGATTAGGAAAACACTGGTTCAAATTGACAGCATTGTACCGGTCCGCGTAATAAATGTGAATGGGCATTCCCGGACGTTGAACGAAGACACAATTTTCGGTCATTTTATTTTGGTTCCTTCGGTGGTTAGTCAAGTCAATAGCATTCAGCCAAGATTAGGCAAGGCTCCTAAATAATTGAGAGTAGTGATTGTGACATCTTGCGGTGACTTGAGTCCTAATCAATAGACGGAAGTTAGGGGTCTGTTGGACCGAAATTCAGACGTGTCCCAATACAACAAGGATTCAAAAGGGAGGACAAATATTGTGGACCACAAAACAGATACCGGCAATGCTACTTCCATACGACAGAATGATAGAGGATTACTACTAGCCAAACGAGAGGAACCTGAAAATATAATTTCGGATATGGAAAAGAATGGCGTTATTGAATCTTCGACAAGCGCGTGGTCTTCGCCCGTGGTCCACCAGTTTTTGCGTTGACTACCGTCGGCTCAACGATGTCGCGCATTGATGATACGCTGGACAGCCTGTCCAGATCCAAACACTTCTCAACCTTGGATTTAAAAAGCAAATATTGGCAAGTCAAAATAGATACCAAAGACAAAGAAAAGACAGGTTTTTCTATCGGGTCTGGACCATGGCAGTTTACGGTGATGTCATTTAAACTTTGTAACGCCCCTTCGACCTTTAAAAAGTTAAAAGAGACCGTGTATAATGGGCTATCCTAGAAAACATATTTGGTTTATTTGGATGACATAGAACTTAGAGCAAATATTTCAACGGCTGAGAAGCACCAATTTAAAATTGAGCCCAAAAAACTACTCTCTCTACGGGAAAAAGGTATACTATCTTGGACATGTTGTGAGCTATGAAGGTATAGCGGCTGATCCAGAGAACCAGTTCCAAAAGATAAGCGCGAGTTTAAGTTTCCTGGTACTGTGCACTCACTACCGATAGTATGTGTTTTGATTTGCCAACATCGCAAAGCCTTCGACACGATTAACGGAAGAAGTTCGAAGTTGCGAATGAAGCGCTTTTGAGAACCTAAAGCGTACCTTGGTAGAAGTAAAGTTTATTTTGTATACAGACGCGAATAATATGGGAATTGGAAGCGTGTTGTCCCATTTACAAAATGGTTAAAAGACAGTCATCAGTTACTTTAGCAAATTGTTATCAAGCCTGGATAGAACTATTGCGTAACAAGAACAGAGCTCCTTGCCGTTGTCAAATCGGTGGGGCACTTTTATAAATATCTGTAAGTCAGAAGGTTTTTTTTGAGAACTGCTGCGTTGAAGTGGCTCTTAAACTTTAAAAATCCGGAAAACCAAGTTAAATCGAAAGACTTCAGCAATACGGCTTTAAGACGGATTATAGAGCTGGGAATAGTCATTGTAACGCCGACTCCTTGTCAAGCAGACTATGTCCAGAAAAATGCACCCAGCTTAGTCTTGCAGAAGAGAAAATGGCCCCCTTACTGCAGACGACCGTGACTAATGACTTGTGGGAGTACAGCAAGTTAAAGCGTGACCACAAAGAAAACCCGATTTTGAAATATGTCTGAGAATGGAAGGAAGCTGGAAGGAACCCCAAATGGGCAGAAGTTGCTTCGTGTTTGCCAGAAGTAAAATCGTATCGGACGCAATGGGATTCCATCATCCGTGCTGTAAGGTGAAAATGGGTCTCAGAGGAAACTCCAGCTAATGGTCTCAAAGAAGGGGTTTTTAGAAGTGTTGCAACAACTCCATGATGGTATGTCTGATGGCCAAATGAGAATTGCAAAAATTTTGGAGAAGGTACCGCAAGCGGTTTTACTGAGTAAATTATAAAGAATATGTTAAAAATTGGTGCTGGGAAAGTATGATATGTGCAACTAGTAACCGCACACAGAAGAAACTAAAAGCACCGATAAAACAATATCAGGAGTCGCTTCGAGAAAATTGCCATTGACATAGCTGATCCGTTCCCTACAAGTGACAGTAGAAATAAATTTATTCTAATGGTCATGGACTATTTCAGTAGAAGTCTATGAGTTACAAAATCGAGAAGCCACAACCATCGTGGAGATGTTGATGAAAGAACTGATCAGCAGATTTGGAGTGCCACTAAAACTACATTACGACCAAGGTCGAAATTTCTAGTCAACGGTGTTCACGAAAGTATGCCAACTGCTGGGCATCAGGAAAACAAGGACAACTCTGTTACACCCCCAGTCAAATGAAACAGGACACCTTTCAAAAGTCGTCTCTGGCCATCAACGAGGCTGGGACCAATATCTCTATATGTTCCTGTTGGCGTACTGTTTGTCTGTCCATGAGTCAGCTGACCAAATACCATACATTGTTCTCTTTGGTCAAGAAATGAAGCTACCTTGTGACTTACTCTTTAGAATTAAACCTGAAGAAAACATAGTCGGGGAAGACTACGTCAGTGATCTGAGAAAAAAAATGATAGAAATCTACTACTACGTGTGATACGATCGAATGAAGGATCGCTGTCACATCAACGCATCGAGAGCAGATTATAAAAAAGGCGATCGAGTATGGTTATATAACCGAAACCAGCGATTTCAGTTGTCTCCAAAACTTCAACGTTCCTACGAAGGTCCATACGAGGTGTTGGGGAAGATAAACGATGTCGTATACCGAACTTGGAAGCTACCCAGTGGCAAGCCTAGGATCGTCTATTTCTATCGACTGTGTCCTGTTGTCGGAGACTTCATGAGTTCAGTGAGTGGGACTCGGTGCGTACATTATGGTATTACCGGAGAACCACAACAAGACATATTCTACCGGCGAAATATGCGCTGGCGTATTGTGTGGCGTGCGATCTAAAGATGTCCAGAGGAATCGCCAGTGTATTTTGAGAGAAATTTGGTTCTGTGGAAAAATTGAGGAAATAACGCCCAGAAGTCAGAAAGACGCTGCACATGCATCACGGCGGCAAGAAAATGTACTGACTAAAGAATCTTCACAGGTCAAACCGAATTTATCACACATTGTGTGAAAGATTGATGAAGCTACGCAGTTATCTGTTAAATGAAAATATTTGGAACTTAGCAATAGCGAAGCTTGCGTGCGGATTGGACGACCTTAACTGGAAAATAGTTAGGAACATGATAGAAAAAGCTAGTAATCCATCAGAAGACTATGAACTGATACTTTTACCTGACGTCTCAATGCAACAAAGGTAAAGAAGGCAAGCACCTTCGTAACCCATCCATACACCGGAAAATAATGATCCGGGACGAATCATCCTTAAGGAGGAACACGGCCTTCTGGGAATGTAGCTGACGCGTCCGGGTTCGCGAACCTTCCCCCTTAACAGTGTGAACGAAGAAAGTAAGTAAAAATATACGGTGAAATAAAAAAAAATAGAATTAAAAGTAAGAAAACTAGTTGCAGAAGAGATGAGAAAAACTTATAAATTCTAGTTGGAGGCCTGAGCTTTATTTGCAGGATTGGAAGATATAATAGAATACCAATATCTAACAAAGATGAAAAGAATAAAAAAAGTTATTGGTGGCAAGTTGGACAAAATTCATAACAAAAATATCTATATAGAAGGACAATCGATTAAGATAAATATGCAGAGCATTGAAAACGCCATGCTAAATATGAATAACATAAAAGTCTGGAGGAAATGTTACGGCGAAAATGCTAAAGCAAAATTTAAAAAAAATTGAATGGAACATACAGTATCGGACAAAAGTAATTAAATTTTTTGGAAATCGCTCTAGCTTTCTAATCAAGAACCGCCCGCAACTGGTATGGTACCAAGTTGCAAATAGCAAGGCCCTTCTAAGCAACTATCTCACACAAGAACAGCGTCACTAGGCGCCAAGTTCCATAGCAAATACCAGGTGGACGATTTTGACTGAGACAAAAGTAATTGAATTTTACTATCAAATCAACAAAATAACTAATAAACCGGGACATATAACAAAAACCTAACAACAGACTAATATTTGGTAGCATAGCCATTGTTTTTGATCGTCTCCGCACAACATTTGGGCATGGAAGCCATCAATCGGTCATTCACATTTGGCCCAATCTTCTGCCATTCTTCTTAAAGTTGCTGTAATCGCTCGTCGGCGTTTCGGGCCCGTTTTTCTTCCAAACGACGTCCTAGCTCATCCCAACGATGCTCAATCGGATTCAAGTCCGGGGACTGTGCAGGCCAGGGCAAAACGCGCACTTTCTTCTTCGCCAGGATTTCCGTCACATGGGCCGACTTGTGCTTCGGATCGTTGTCGTGTTGAAATACCCAGCCGCGAGGCATGTTTCCACGTGCGTATGGGAGCATATGGTCTTGCAACAACTTGCCATAAACGAGGCCGTGGTGCCGTGGATCCGAACAAGTGGACCAACTCCTTTTGCACTGAAACAACCCCACGTCATTACAGGCCCACGTCCATGTTTCACAGTCGGCTTTTGGTACTTCGGATTGTTTCTTTTGCCCACGGGACAACAAGCAGAACTTGCTCTCATCACTCCAGAGGATTTGCGGGCGGTTCTTGATTAGAAAGCTAGAGCGATTTCCAAAAAATTTAATTACTTTTGTTCGATACTGTAGAGTATATAACATTAATGTACAAAAAAAAAATGAACGAAAATGTAAAAATTACCGAGGAATCACGACGTTTAGCCACCTGATTAGAAGAGTACTATGAGAACTAATAGAGAAAGAATACAAACATCACGAAGCTGGAGAACAAAGCAGATTTCGAGGAAAGACGGATGGACAACATTTTCACCTTGAAACAAATCATCGAAAAAAAAATTAATACAGAAAGAGATAAACATATTCTGTTTATAAACTTAGAAAACGCCTATAATAACCTATTTCACTGTTGTGGGAGGTAATGAAATTAATAAATATAAATAACACAATTATCAAAATTGTGAAAAATTATATAAACATACGACCAGGTCCTGCTAACTCAAAGCAAAGAAGACAGAACTTGCAAAATAAAGGATGAATACGAAAAAGCTGAACTGTCTGTGAATTTGGACAAACCAGATATTTAAGTATAGTTGTTAAAGAAGAAGGACTAAACTTAAATTCAGAAAAACTTATCAATATGCGATTATATACCGGTAAAAATAGTCATAGATGGACGAAACAAACGAGAGATCAGAGAGTGAATTCAACAAGGAAGAAGGATAATAAAAAGACTTAATAAAATACAGTGGAATTAGAAAATAACTAAAAACACAATTACTAAAAGTATTGTCCTATACAGAGAAGGAACATGGCGAATGAACGAAGTGGTTAAAAGGAGAATTACAACATAAAAAATTACATTAAGAAGATTCTGTACGGTAATTAGATAAGAGAGATTACACAATTATACAATGAAACTAATGATAAATATTACAGAGAATATCAATCAAAATGTAGAAAAAAATATGATCATGTAAAATATGATCATGTAAAAATAGAATGCCAAGAACTTTGAATGGATATCTCTCAAAAGAAGAAAGAGAGAAAGACTCATGACAACAAGATCAGTAAATAGAAATAGAAATACAATTACAACATTTTTGTACATGGCAAATATGATCCAGTATTTTTGGCTGCGCAATCGCGCTTAAATTTCCGTGTCTACCAAATTACATATAATAATATATATATATATATATATATATATATATATATATATATATATATATATATATATATATATATATAAGTCATGGATCATCATTACGCCTTTTGAAAACAGATATTGGTGATCACTAACGTTTTACTTTGTTCATCAGTAAAAATACAAAATTGTTTTCAGTACATGCCTGTCGATTGTACATTAATTCACAAATCTATCAGAAATTTCTTAGAAATATTTGGAAGAATTTATCCGGAAACTTTTCAATCTGTCTTTGTACATAAATGGTGTTTTAACTAACTTTGATTAGTGTTGCGCGTTTATGCAAGCCATTACCGTTGTTATATGGTCATATTCTAAAGGTAACAGCGCTTTGCTATAACATTAACAGCACATTAGCGAAACAAATCGACGGAAAAACCAAATTAATATACTTAGTCACCCATAATTTTTCCTCAATTGCGGATAATTACAAAAGCTTGTTCGCTAAGTGCACAAATGTTGCATAAGGTCGAATGTTCATTAGGACGCTTTACGTAAGTGATCTCAATAAGATTGACTAATGATTTTCCTGTGGACCCAATTAGACATACGATATTTAATTTTACGTTACTCTATTCTGAGTGTAAGTTTTATTGGCAAAAAACAGTCATTTAACTTTAGACTTTGCTACTTTAAATCGGTTTTTAAACTCTTTTTATCTGTACCCACATTTTTGTGCAATTCAACAGACAAAATTTTAAATATTTAGAATGCTAACAAATTTACTTAGATGCCCTGAAACTATAAATCTAGTCGTTAGATCATTTTAGAAAAGCTGTGTACAAATAAACGGCCGCTGGCCACGCTTTAAGGAGGAACATGTGTATCTGAAATTTCCCTGGTGCGGTTAAAAATTCCGGGAACTCCTCAACTTATTTAATATGCTGCTCACGCTTGATCTTAATCATTTCCATAACTAGACCAAAAGCGCATCTATGAATAATACCAGTAGCATTCCATAAATCTATCAGTTCGATCTGTTTGCAGAGGAATTTAAACAATGATATCATTGTGGTAGTGCGACTTGCGCATGCAACATTTTTCGTAATATCAGACGGATATTACTTTGAGAAAAAACAGCGAAATCTCTGTTTGCTTGTGGTTTGTTTTGATGGACAATCAAATTTGCCATTTTAAAAATTGATATTAACACTTGAAAGCGTTTGTTACGCGTTTTTAAACGACATATAAGTTTTTGAGTTTTTCAGTGCTTATACTTTTTATTTTGATATAAAATTTGTGTACTCAAAACTCTTTCTAAAGTTTTGCGATAGAAAAGCAATTTTCCATCTTTATAGAAAAGTTACAGGATCCTATTGGTCGAAAAACTTTATAGCAAGGAATCGCAAATTTAGAAAAAGAAAACTAAAAGGCAAATCTCTAATTAATCTCCAAAGTAACGTTAAATACTTTATTGAGGTTAACTAACAAAAATTTCTATTACATTAATAAAAACCAAAACAAGCATCCAATGGACCCGCAGTGGCAAAGAGGAAGCAGAAACCTTTGCTGATCACCTAGCCAATGTATTCAATAACTTCTCTAACCAGCGTCCTGAGAAAGATACTAAAATTATAGACTTTCTAGAAAAGCCCTACCAAATAAGCCTATAGATCAACACATTTAACGTCTCACAAGTCCAAGGAGTAATTAATAAAGAAACTAAACCTAAAAAGACCCCAGACTTCGACCTAAACTTCAACTTGAGCTATCACGCAAATATATAATGCTATCCTTGTAATCAGATACTTTCCAAATTCCTGAAAAGTGGCTCAGACAACAACGCTGCAGTAGACAGAAAAAACTTCGAAAAGTTACTATTAAAACAGATCTAATCAATCCTAGCTAAACAAGCACCAATTTGGATTTAGACATCTACATACAATAGCCGATCAAATTCATCGATTAGTAAATCAAAACCATAGCGACTTAGACAAGTATTTTTAGATATATTTCAGGGTTTTCAGAAGGTTTAGCATATGAATCTATTCTATAAACTAAAAAATATATGTCATTCCAAATCTATGAAATTCTAAAATATCTTTAGGATGGGCACTTCTTTGTAAACAACCAAGGAGAAACTACAAACTTACAACCGGTCTTATCTGGAATAACTCAAGACAGTGGACTGAAACCTGTCTTATACCTACTATTCACAATCGACTTATAAGATTAACCTCAACTGCCAGCTTCGCGGTTGTCCTAGCCTTACATATCAATCCTACAACTATATTCGAAAACCTGCAAGACTCTTTTAATAAAGTCCAATACTAGCACAAAGTTTGGAGGATCAAGACAAATGAATAACTGCCCAACGGTAACACTCAATAGACAACAACTAAAACATGCCGACTCTGCCAAATCGACGTCATCATTAGAAAACAAATTTTTACTATACAAGGCCGCGTTAAAACCTACCTAGACGTATGGTATTTTTCTCTGAGGAACTGCTAGCATCTCCAACCTGGCTATCATTGAAAGGTTCTAGAATAAAGTGTTATGTGCCACAATTTGTACACCGTGGTGCCAAACATAGCATTTTTAAGTGATTTGTACATGCCAACTGTGAGGTGAGATATAAAGTCTGCCAAAAAATATAAAGACCGACTGTTGGTACATCCCAAGGGATTGGTGAATACTTTAATGGACAAAGCCGATAAACCAAAATACCTAAAACGATTTAAATCCAATGAACTCGTAATGAGATTCGAATTTTTAATTTAAACCATAAATCGATTCAATTTTCCTAGTTCTTTCAACTTTTCGTTCAAACACTCACTTCTTATATAGGCAAGTGAAAATTGTAATAGAGTGGCCTATTGGTGCCCCATTCTACATGCCCAAGTTAAGCTAAAAAATATCACCTTAAGCAAAAACATGACAAAATCAAAACGACATTAACAAATGTGAAGTTTCTTAATTCACTTTCATTTACAAATGCACCATCAAAGCTCTTTTGAAGAGCGGTCGTCGACCGCAAACAAATAACGTATGCAATAAAACTCTTGTGTAACCTAAAAATTCCGAAAAATACTAGAATAGCACCGCGTGCTTTCAAAGGAATTTAGCAACCGTGCTAAAGCGTTATCGCATGTGGCCGTAATTCATCGCTTTAATAGTCCCCAAGCCATTAATTAAATCATCAAAAAGTGGGCGATACGCATGTGGTTGCATTGAAAATGTTTTATTACAAATTACTTCTACCTAGAAAAGCTATCGCTGTGTAAACAGCTGTTAGGACTAGATGGTGCCATAAAAGTACTTTATGCAGGTGGATGGGGAAGGCACGGTTCGTCAAAGCAGGTGCCAAGAGTCAAACTGAAGATTAGTAAGTCATTTAGGGTATTATCCCGACTTATTGTTCGGCTTTCTCGGTCATTACCTATTTTAATGATTGTAAATTTTGCGAACGCAGACAGGAATGCATTTATCACCAAGCAAAACCGTTGAGCTGCATTGAAAACGCAACAATTCCCTTTAAAAAGTGGATTTAAAGATACAACGGCTTTTAATGTTTAAAAATTGTTTGCTTTTGTAAATAAAAACGTATATAGATCAATTTGAAAATGTTATTAGAAAAATGATGGGATATAATCTTACAAAAAGGATCTGCTTACATTTTATTGTCTAAATCTAGACCGCTAAAATTTCGATTTATAAATTTTTTAATATAACAACAATATACATTAATGAAAAATATTGTTAAAGAAACGCATATACAAGATATTTATTTTGTAAACCAAAATTGGAGCACCAAAATTGAGACAATTTACACAAAATATTTAAAAAGATATTTGTTACACCTATATAGTTTTTAAACACATTACTAGGCATTAAACTTCAAAGTAGTTCTTCCTGAAAGAAAATAGTGTCATCAATTTTCCGTCATGCCCAGAGCTACTTAAATCGGGACTCTTCGACGGTTTGAGCTGTCTCTTTTCTCCAATATTCCCTTCACGATGAACCAATATTGCTCAATGAGCCTACGTTCTGGACAGTTAGATGGATTCATTTGTTTTGATACATAATCTACACCATTAAAAGCATACCACTCTTTCGTTGCCTTAGAGTAGCAGCAAATCGCAAGATCTATCCAAAAAGAAAAGGTTTAACATCGTGTTGTTGCAAGAATGATAAAATACGTTTTTGAAAACACTCTTTTCGATAGATATCCGAGTTGATAGACCCAGTAGTGATAAAAGCTCTACTCTTTAAAACGCAACTGCATGTGGCTTGTCAGACAAAGAATTTTGCTTTCCAGTTCTTCTGTTCCAGCCCATTGGAGTATGTTTTCGACTGCAAGTAGCATAGTAATCTTGCCCAACAATATCATTGAAGTTAGCAAACCAGTATGTCTGATCATTCATTTACCACGTACAAATGTCGTGTCACCTTAAAAGAATAAGACTGTGCTGTTTGATTCTGTTTTTCATCCAGATCAGGGGCTGTTTGAGCACCAAATCTTTTCTTATCGGCTCTATCGTACTTTTTGTACAAAATACTGCGACATTTTGACTTTCTTGGCCACCTCTCGCGAAAACGCAACACTCTCTGTTCCTCCTTCTGATCTGTCATTGCATGTTCATCTCCAATTTCTAGTTTCCTTTCCACAGCAAATCGTTCCCTAAACCACTTTAGCACATGAGCGACAGTAGAAATACGAACAATTGCTTTTCAACCAAGTTGCGAGTACTCAGGTTGGGATTATGGACGTGGTCGTGCAACATTAATTTGCGGTGATCCCCTTTATTTAAGACAACATGGCAACTGACTAGACAAGTTTGCCCTTATCAAGTAATATTTTGCTCTAACTGGATAGTGTGTTTAAATAAGATCATAAACTACTGTACTTACAATGTATTATATTTAATTTTTAGTGTTCCAATTTTGCTGTACTTACTCTTTAGATAGAAAATCTTATTTTTTTCCTCTAGAAGAACTAGTTATTATATTTTAGTTTTATTAAACACAAATACGTAATCTTAATAATTACTTTTCACGGGAAGCTTAAACATCTCATAAGATTTGCCTTTTCTATAGAAGAATGAGATGCCAGATATTTGACTGGTTTTTCAGATATTCATAAAGATATTACTTAAAAACTTTGAAACAGTTTTGTATTATACCACTTCTCAGAAACTTGATTTAGCTCGAATTCAATTTTTTAAGGAAAACCCAATTAATCGAAGCGCTAAAGCTTATATTACATTATAGCAAAAGTAAGTTCTAAGGTACAACCTTGACTTGGTTTTTTATCGGATATTAGCACCCAATCTTTTAAGTAACCTCAGTTTATAAAAATTTTCCCAATTTAAACAAATTGGTATAACGAAAACCATCCATTTAGTGGAAAACAGCGGAATTGAATCCAGAACAATTTAATTTATTGTCAATTATTTGTTTATCATTAATCATGAAAATAATTAAATATTTTGCCTTAAAGTGAAAACTTTACATAGCCAAAAATTAGCTAAATATTTTAGATATTCCACCTGTTACTAGCAAAATATCTTTTAAAAAATTAAAAAGAGAAGTCTGTGCAGTACGCAGGGCCTGATTATTTCATAGGCTGAGCAAGCTGCAGCCTAATGCGGAGGATTTGGAGGACGCAAAATTTTGAGTGGAGTAAACGAAAAAGTGAGATCAGTCAGAGAAACTTTGGATAGGTTATAGCCATTAAACTTTGAAATACACGTAATAATTTTTAAAAACATATATTGTAACAGAAATAACATAGCACAAAAAACTATTCATGAACTTTCCAGAATGATAGATCACCGTCCGCGCCAAACCTTCTGATTCGTTCTAAAATGGCGCGTTCGAATATGAAGCGGAGCAAATGGGCATTTGCGCTAGTCGAATAGCAGAAGTCATACAGCAAACAACAGTGGTGAAGTAAATGAGTGTTGCTGTAGTAACCGTTGACCGTCACATTAGTAGTATCATAAGTTAGAATTATTATTCAGTAGTGCAGGTCTTACGAATAAAGTTTACTTTTGAATTAAACAATCGTTCAATTCACATTTCATTTATCATAAAGAATGAACAATGAGTGGCAAAGATGGTCGAGATTATTTTTTAAAAAAACCAAGTAGAGCAAAATTTTTTTGAAGAGCATCCAAAGATCGATAGAATACTGTAATAAAAAAAGACTAGACATTCTCTTTTGTGTGCAGCAATCCAAAGTTCAGTGTTTCAAGTGTACAGCTGCAAGAGTCTTCGAGCCCACAGAGCTTTGAAAGTACTCTCAAAATGATAGATTCAATTATAACACTCGATGACCCGGCAATGTGGTGCGTAAACGATAAACTTTGTGAATTGGTGGCCAACAACGATGAAACTGTCTTTAAAAACCTCAAAGGCTGTATGCCACTCAAAACAGATTTTTTACCAATCAATTTGTTTTATAAAAAGGTAATGAATGGGATGGAGAACGCGTAAAGCAAAATTAGATGGTTCATTCAAAAAAAACGGACGAGTGTTTTGTGCGCAGTGCACTCTGTGAAAGAATGACGTTCCCAACAACTAACGGATTTTATGATTAAAAAAATAACTATATTATAAACGATAATGAGAACAACTCTGAACAAAAATTTTTTTATTACAAATAAAAAGCTTTGTGTTGGCGAAAAGTATTTTGGCGAATTATTGAGGTGTGCAGTTTTTTTCCGGTAGACTATCAATTCATTGAAATAATTAAACGTTAGGTCTGTAAGAAATGGTAACTTTCTTGGCTCTATAGAACTGATTTAAAAATTAGATCCTTTATAAGCAAACATGTATAATAATTGGAAATAAAGGAAGCGGTATTTCTTTATACCTATCAAGTACAACTGTCAATCAATTCATTATACAGTCAGCGGGTCCAGTTAAGACAGATATTGTAAATACACAACTATTGTTCCGTAATTGTAGACTCAACACCAAATGTATCACACACAGTCCATCAGCTTTTGTGGTACGATATGTATTACCTGTGGCTACGTTTCCTTACGCAAACCACTCTTTACAGTTAGTTAACTTTGCAGCTGCGGTGAGCAACAAGTACTCTGCTGAATTTTTTTCTTTAGAACAACAAAACTATGACTTTTTTAGTTCTTTAACAAAAGATGAAGTATCTTGCATTCTCACCTTAAGGACTCCTTATCTTTAAAAATTCTGTCGACAAGACAACTCAATGGATCTCCCGTGATAAAGCAAGTGGAGAATTGTACAAATCGTATCAAGAGGTTCTTGATGCTCTAAACACATTATTCACGACAGTGATCAGGTTAAGGATACAGCACAGCACAATATAAAGCAAATATGATATTATAAAAATTAAGAGCCTTAAAAAGGCCGTAATGGTGTGTTTCTGGAACAATGTTTTTGTAAAGCTTAGAAAAATAAATGAAAGTCTTCAAAGAGAAAGTACAAAGGTTATTTATTACTCCGTAGAGTACTTTAGAAGATTTTATAAATACTCTTCGAAACGAAGATAAATTTTCCAGGTTAGAAAACAAAGCAAAATTGATGAATAAAGCTGGTGATGCATTTTTGAAACTGTAGTGACCACTGATGATACGTAGGTGCTCTACTTCATCTCCGAATCCCAGCAATCATCACGCGACTGGTGCTATACCAGTTCTCCCAAACCCAAGATATCGCGGAGAAGTGGTTTGGTAGTAAAAGTAATGGTAATGTTCTTCTGGCATTGGCAGGAGGTTATCCATGTAGATTTTCTAAGAGATGCTAGAACAGTCAATGCACCTTATTACTCAGACCTCCTGGTAACATATGTGAAGAAAAAGATCCGATAGAGAATGCGGGTAACATTTCTTCAATACAATGCACGCCCCTACGACCAAAACAACAACGGAAACTCTCCGAGAATTGAAATGAAATCTTCTGCCATATCCGCCGTACAGTTCCGATTTGGTCCCCTGTTCGGAAGGCTCAATTCCGACGTGCAAGGCATGGGGTTGTGGACAACAACGCCGTTATCCAGGCTGTTCGGGAGTAGATGTGCTGCCCACCGAAAGCCTTTTTTGAAAAGGGCATTAGGATGCTTCCAGAATGTTAGAAAAACTGTATTGATTTTGAAGAAAGTACGTTTAAATTGACATGCGCAATTAAGTTTTGGCAATTTAGTTTTTTTGTAATCAATCAGTCACGCTCATATTTGAACCACCTTGCATAATCTGCCGAACTGACAATATAAGAAGTCACGTAAACTCTAATTATGTTTTCAATTGAACTATCCCGACGATCATCGTTGAAATATTCAATCAATTTACTTATCAATTAAACTTTTATTTAGTACACATTACGTACATATAAATTAAGTGTCACTCGCATACAAACGATTACCTACAAACATAATTTTGATTGAAGTAATTGCCTATTATTATTTTACGTAATCAGGTATAAAAGTAAGTCTGGTTATTTCAGACAAGCCCTAATTTCACTATGCAGAGATAAAAAGTCCTTTATAAGATCTGGAGAGTTTAAGAAATGCCGTAAGGCCTTAAGCTCGATGATAGAGAAACTCCAACTACACCTCCCCGTGGTAAAGGATGGGAACACCTAAGGATTGGTGGCAAACGTAGCTCTGGAGACCGAATGTGCGCCGGTATAAGCAAACAAACCTGACTCCCGGGTCAGGATGGGCACCCTATTGTCCTGAGGGTGAGAAATCGCCCTCGAATGCGGATGAATCGATAAGAAGATCAACGGCATTGGAATCAGGAAGGCAACGGAAAACCACCTGATTAGAGGCACAAAGTGCATTTCCAAGAAAAAATCAAGATGGCAAAATTGCCATCATGGTTTCCAACATCCGAAACGGATAGGAACTTTAAGAAGAAGAGATAAAAAAACTCAGAATCGATTGAGCCAATACTCAGTTACCTTGTACTCATCATGATATTCGTATGCGTCTTGCATTTTCTGACATGATTACGGAGGAATTTAAAGGAGTTTGTAAGAGCGATAAACAGTTCATTTTTCGCTGTCACGTTCTTGGATGCAGTTTGTTCTTCTGCATATTTACGTAACTGAATTGAACTATATGTCAATTAAACATTACTGATTTTTTTGTATAATGTCTCTTGTCAAAGACTAAATCCATTATCATCAACCGAAGCTTGCTGTTAGCATAAATAAATATTTAAATGTTCCTACAAGAACCATGCAATACTTGATGAGAAGCACGCTACCACAACTGGTCAGACTTGCACAAATATGTCAAAAATCAATCACTGTCATCTAGAATTATACTGCCTAATATGTGAAAATCTGAAAATAAGACAATTATCGACTTCTCGAAGACAAAGGCAACCTAATGTGTCATAAAAAAATGTCCCGATTCTATACCTCACAGCATTTAGATTATTTATGGGTCCAGTTTATGGTCACTATAGAAATATTTGTGTCATCAAAAAATGATTTATGACATATTTTGTCAATGGAAATATAGGTAAGGATGCAATACTTAGAATAGCCAGTGTGCGATGTGCGATGTCAGGTTTAAAATAACTAACGAATCACGTAATTCTACTCTAAGCTAACGAAAATAATATTAAATCAGATATCGTTGATTATTATTAATAACATAAACTTTAAAATTTGACTAATCAATCAACTGTTACAGTTCATTCTCATTAATTACATATTTTGAACATAATAGAATTCACCTAAAAAGTATAAATCGAAAAACACTCGCCCAAGAGATAATCTAGGGTCAGCAGTAGTAACTCCATTTAAGTATGTTCAACCCCGCCGCTCATTCGCGCAAATAATTGCAGTTGGGACCAAGTGAAAGCAAGTGAAACCAGTGTCACCAGTTCAAGAAAAATGTTCTTATTTTAAACATTTTGATCCCGTTTTGGTATTAAAGAACTTTTTATATTTCAGGAACTTTTAGAAGTCTACACAAAATAGGGAAATAAATAGAAGTTATTTCTTAAAAAGCATGTGAATAAAAATACTTTTGGAGAACTTTTAAATTACTTTATGAAATAAGTTTTTTATAAAACTTCTACACATGCAGGAGCGCGGGGTAATTTCTTCTTGGGCCTTTAATTTATCACAAACTTAAATTGTGTTTCAACCTAGAGATAGGCTTTGCATTTAAAAAAAGAAAACGTAATAAAAATTGGAGTAGTTGGGGGTTTGTTGAATTTTTCAGTAAAATCTCTAGAAACCGATGAGGTCCCCTATAACAAAAAACCAAGAACCGTACTGACAAAAGGAAAAATTAGCCACAAAAGCAAAACAGATTTCGTGAAACATCGAAATATGTTAAGTAAAAAAGCTGCGAAAATATCGAAGGCGGAATTTAAATCTATAACTAAGATAAGTGTCGGAATGACTCAATATGCTCCAGGTCGACATCTAAAAGGCAAGATGTTACTCCAAGAAAGTCTTTTCTATCTTATTTATTGCGAGTTTTAAGTTATAATATATGGTGTCACCTGGATATACTTTTATTAGAATTCCATAATCAAAGTGTTCTGCCAAAGCGGTAGTTTGACTGGTTACTATACAAAATGATCAAATTTTTCCAGATTTTATAGTATGGTTTGGAAAAACAGTCTAGGTGGTATACTAACTATATAATTTAAAAATAAAATGAAAGTTAAACTAGTAGTTGAACTGCAAAAAAAGCATAAACAAAAATAAAAACTAACATCATGAAAGCAAGAGAGAAATCAGTGGGTAAGAGAAGTGTTAGAACACAATTACTACACAAATACAAAACACCTTTAATCACTAATGAACTGTAATAGATAGCAAATAAAAAAAGAAGCTTCTATCAAACACAAAACGATTGGAAACTTGAAAATCGCCCATTATACGCACAAGAAGGGAATTGAACACATCTAAATATGAAACAGCTAAAAGAATAATACTGGAAGAGTCTCACAAAGAACATGGGGAAGAACAAAAAGATATACATGTTAATGAATGAGAAAGCTGAAGTTGGTAAAGTTATAAATGCAGAACAAGGGATACAATACTTTAGAAATTTGTATGATGAAGACTGAAACTAGTATAACACTAAATGAATAAAATAAAGATAAATCTATCGATTTATCAGCAGAAGGTATTTACAAAATGATCAAAATATTGAAAAACAGAAAAGTAATGTGTCGAGGCGGAATAAAAAACGAGTTGTTAAAATACGGAAGGCGAAAATTAAATAAATACCTCTAAAAATTATTTAATATACAAAAGAAAAATACCAAAAGAATAGAAAATAAGCACAACTATCCTAACATTTAAAAGATGGAAAAAGACTAACCCAGAGCAACTCAGAAACTATTGACTAAACTAATGGTGAATAAGATACAATCACATCAACATATAAGCCATCGATCCACCATCTAAGTTACATTTATAATGCGTCAAGTAGATGGAAATCGAATGAATTCAGCACCATAGTTTTTACGTATTTTATGAAAAAAAGAATGGCATCCAATCGGGTCAAGCTACAAGACGTATTATTAATTTTTGATGAAGTAAACGTTCCCGTGGCTAATAAAATGTAAAATAAGTTGTAGAAAGCTTAGATAAAAATACTTCGACGAAAATTCCAGTAGAAAATCAATTGACAAAAACCCAAAAATGTAGTATGGAAACTAAGAAGGCTCTTTAAGTCATATTTTTTTATCTTATTATGGACATAATGTTATCAAGAAAGTAAGAAAATTAGTCTGAGAAAATGGGACAAAAAACATCCCTACAAGCCGAATATGCTCTACATAAATCCATGAAGACGGCGAGAACATATAAAATTGAAGTTTCAAGTCATAAAACCAAATCAATGGAAATAGAAAGAAAAGTAATACAAGTCATGAACTTCCTATATATGAGAGTAGAGTTATCCATCTATTGAAATGCATACAACGAAGTGAAACAACATATCATAAAAGTTTGTGATTATTTGGGAGATGTAACCTGAAAGAACACGTATTTGAATATCAATAGTAAAGTAAAAATCTATAAAACTATAATCAGGTCAATTATGATCTCTGTTGTACTAGAATAACTAGGCAAATGCTGTGTACCACTGAGCAATAGTGGGGAAAACGGGGCAAAACAGAGACAGACTCAAAAATATTAGAGATAAAGATATAGTCTTATTTGTAAGAAGAAGGGAAAATGAATGGAATGATCAAGTTAACAGAGCTCATAACAATAGGCTCATTATAATAGTACGAAATAATAAACCATGGAACAAAAGGTAGCAGGGCATTGCTAATTTCACAGCTGCATTATTTTTTTATATTTAAGGAGAAATCAAAAAATATAAAAAATCATTTATTGCTCTAGGAATGTTACAAAATTTCAAATGCCGACGTTGATTAAAACACTCTTTGTGAGTAAACCTGATTACGAAAAAAATCTGACTACCCTCTAGACGGATCTAAATACGTTTGATATTGTTTAAACAGGCATTATAAGGCATCCTAGAACTTGGTCGTAAACCTTCTTAAAGATAAATATACTAAGGCACATTTTATACCTAAAGAAGATCGTAGACATGCCAATGTTATATGCATTGGTGGGTGGTAAAACGGCGTGTCTTTTGAATTGTTTTGTTCTAAAAAAATATCATTAGTGGTAAGAGACTAAAGCAGTCCAATCTTGAAAGGTTAACTACTTTCTAAAATCAGCATTTATGTCAATAATCAGGTTTTTTGTAAAAAAGTCTTAAAATTATAATTAAAGGTACTGGCAGGTCCTAGAAACTTGCTCAGTTTTATTATGAATAATATGCCCAAGAAAATCAAAAATAATATTGTCATAACTTCCGCATTGTCAGTAAAAATTCCAGTTTTATAAGAACGCTTTATGCGATGCTTAGACCAACCTAAGGACAAAACTGTCAACCACGCCAAAGGCCTTTTTGCTAACACCGCAGGTCAAAAGCCTTTATTTTGCTGATAGTTTTTTCATAAATTTGCTCCTTCAACTTTGAGAGCGATATATATATCGCGTTTCGTCCCCTTGGTGATTAAATTTTGAAAAATAATTTTCTATAAATAGTTACGTAGCAGAACATACCCCTCAAATTTGATATTTCTAGATCCAACAATTTAGACTGGAAATTCATGGAGTAGCCAGTTCAAACCTTTTCTTATCAAGAGTTTAAAACACAAAAACGCAGACAAAAAGCAATATATTAATACTTAAATCTAGATCCAAAATGCGTGTTGCATTTCCGAGTTTGGAACCCTGATTTAAAGTATTTAGATTATCTCTTAAATTAATTTGCAAACTTTTTTTAGAATTGCGATTTAGAGATGCCGTTTTGTCAAGCATCTTGTCCAAAGACAAATTATCATTTTTTACTGTTCTTGAAAAGCGTGTAAACTTTCAGCACAAAGCAGTTTATAATATATAAATTAGTTCTGTCAGCTTATGTGACTACCCAATATCACAATATGACAAAGATAAATTTTATGTTGATATCGTTTGCTCTATATATGGGATCCGCCAATTTAGGCGCAGGAAAGTAAATGCTTATCGAAACTACAGTGATTGTATAATCAAGTAGGATATTTTATTTTAAACATTTATGTATGGTATTTATGTATGAAAAATGATATCACTGAAAAGTTTACCACGGCTGGCCTTACAGACGTCGATACAATGGTCAACATTTTTGATGAGATTTTCACATCTAGTCGCTTCAATGCCATTTATTTCAGCAATTATATTGTTTTTGAGTTTTTGAATGGTGGCTGGTTTATTGACATAGACTTTACTTTTCAGATATTCCCACAAAAAGTCTAAAGGCGTCAAATCGCACGAACGAGCAGGCCAATTAACACTTCCAATTTTCGAAATTAAACGTTCACCGAACTTCGACTGCAATATCCCAATAGCATGTTGCGCCGTCTTGTTGAAAATAAACATCATTTATGTCAGCTTGATCAGATTTCGGATTTCAGATTTTCGAAAACGAAATGGTCCAATCACGGCTTTTAACCACAGTACACAGCAAACAGTCACTTTTTGATGATGCATTAGTTGTTCTCGATATTCTCTTAGATTCTCGTTGGCCCAAATTCGACAGTTTTGCTGAAGAAAAATTCGAATTAATTGCACGGCGTTGGAGGAGCCAATCCGAAAACACACGTGGTTGAAATAGTCAATTGGCTTGAGTACTCTAGTTAATTTGACCTTGGAAGCGTGTCAATTCAGATTTTTGTGCATGATAAGGGTAATTGCCCAATTCTTGCGATCGGCGAATTTTGGGTCCTCTCTCGCACTCTTCTTCACCGCAGCGATATTTGCCGAATTTTCGCACCAAATGACCAATGGTACGGTTGTGACAACCTAAATAATCACGGAGAGCTCGATAGGTATTTTTTATTTCTTCAGCATTTCTTGTGGTGCTCTTTAATCAGTTTAACGCGGTCGTCAATCAAATATCACTCCATAGCCTTGAACTAAAAAATAACGCTGAGTTGGCAGAAAAAAACATGGCGTCTGTGTCCAATTGACATTTACTTCCCTGCGTCCCTATTGGCGGGCCCTATATAAAAGACCTAAAAATATATGATAGATAATAATTACTCTAGAAAAAACTCCGAAAATATAAAATTTTTAGCCATACGGTTTAAATAATTGGCATAATAGAGTTGTTAAACCATTCAACTTTATCACTATAGAATAAATTTATCTTCATGAAACAATAACTTTTAAGAATGTTAAAAATTACCAGGATTAATATTCAAATGACTTTATTGTTATCTTGCACTTTTCATAAACAGTATTAAAATACCAATTCATTATCCAAAGATAACTTACACTAAACTCAATAAATTTAAGATTTATTTATCTTTTTTGAGAAAGTACAACAAATGTTTGTGTATTTGGAAAAGCTAATAAACAAAATATTTAATTGAACTAAAAGTTTGCTTCTTTAATTATCCAGCGAAAATGGCAAACTCGACTAGTTTACTTCGAATTTATGTTGCAGCACATTATTTATAAATTTTAGTCAGGTAGTCTTTTATCCAATGCGAACAAACCCAATTAAGTAAAAAAATCACTAAGTTGGACAGGAAATGAAACCTCGACATTCTGTCCAGATTAATAAAATCACAACTCCTACCAACAATGATTTACAAACATGGAATACATTTGTGTAGGTAATTCTTAAACACTCATCTAACTTACCAAAAAAAAAACACAACCTTTCAATTATAATAAAAGGCAGTAAGTAAATATAAACTCTACAGTTTCTACTAAATAAACCAAGAAAAAGATTTGTTCTAATTTTACGCACATAACGGGTTTTCAAAGAAGAACGATAGAAACAGAAAAGGTTTAAGACATAATTGAAATTTTTGCTTTATTTTAAAGTAGTGTAACGAATTCTCGAACGCTCCTCGTAGCGCGGCTGATTGGCATCTTCAATGCGTCACGCTTGGTCCTCCCAGCCCTTCTAAGAATGCAGCTGGCGTGCCCGGATTTGCGAACTTTCTGCAAGGTTGGAATGCCTCGCTTCCCAAAGGTTCAAAACTATTCGCGTATATCGGAAAAATAGAAATAAATAGTGCGCGACAGGCTGACGGGGGAAATTTCCGATTACAGGCGCCGATTCCGGTTTTAAGTAGAACAAGCGGGTGAACCCAGAAGAGAATTATATTTACATAAATAATGTGCAGCTAATTGTATATAGTGCATGTATATATCAATAGTGTTTGAATACGTTTTATTCACCACTGTCAGGAGTAGAAACGTTACAGTACATTAGATGCAAGTGTTTTGAACTGCACATTATCCAAATGTCTACCACAGCTACGTAAGCAGTTGTATATTCGAGAAGCCTAACTTTCCATGGCTTGGTAAATACACGGGGTTGGGTTCCAGAAATACCGTTTTTAATGTGTCTTTCCAAATTAACCAGTGTTTAAGGTTTGTCTCCGTTTTAACATAACGTTAAATAAAAAATAGTCCAGAGGAGTTAAATTGCAAAATCTTGGAGACCAGTTCACGGGTCCATTTTATGAAATTATTGATACACCACATCCGCCAAAAGTGGCTCGTGGCATCTTCCTGTTGGAGCTACATTTCATTTAAGTTCGTACCATTCTGCATAAAAAAAAATTAGTTATTATCGATGTGTAGAGCTCGCGACTCGCTGTAACGATGTGCCCTTCATTAATTAAAAAAAAATAAAGTCTAATTGTCTCTTTGCGCTATAAATCGCACTATGTAGATAGTTTTTGTAGATAATGTTGATTCGTTCACGTTTGGGTTGGATTCATCCCCAAAACAACAATATGTTTACCGACGGAGCCACTCAACCAAAACAGAGGATTTTTTGTTGATTGGAAATTGTGGTCAGTTTCCACTCGTTCGAAGGCCCAATCGATAAAGACACGACACATTCAGTGATCAGTGGATTTCAGTTCTTGGGATAAAAAGATGTAAACTGAAGTCCAACCACAAAATTCGCTTTTTTTCGAAAGCCACAATTTCTAAACACGGCACGGAATCAACAAATTTGAGTCTTAATAAACACTAACTCAAATGGTAGCGATATTTTTCATACTTCTTACATTTAGTGTATAGTAAATTACCATTCCAATTTTCCCACAATTCAACGATTCGAGAGCTCAGCAGGGACATTGTTTCTATACATGATGTGTTCCACAACTTCAGCTCCTATTTTAGAAACTAATAATGCATCATTAAATAGTTTTTTAAGGTTTTATAATTTTATTTAAAAACTTTTAACAATTTTAAGCGTAAATGCCAAAACACTATTTCAAATAAATATAGCTAAAAAATATGTAAGATCGCCCATATCATACCGAAAATTATTTACTCATTAAAAAAGAACTTTAATATTTTATAGTATAATTAGGTCAGCTACAACCACAGGTTTCTTGAATTAGTATATGAAATCATAATATTAAGCAAACAGAGACGTTATTAACCAATCATACCTAACATTTTCCACACTGAAGGAGAAAGCAGCTTACACAAATAAATTATTAGAGTTGTCCAGCTCTACCTATTGCAGCCAACGGGCAAGAACTCAGCGACCCCTAAATTCTTTGGCTGAATTATTTCTTAATTTTTCCTATTGTACAAAAAAATCAAAATTTATTTTAGACACTAAATCAGCAATAAACAGTGCACCTGACTTTATTAATAAAGATTCTTATACACAACCACTTTCCAAGCAAACAGAAAATGACGAAATTAAAAGAATAATTACTACAAGTTTTTATATGATGACGATTATATTAGGATTAATATCAAAATTGTCTACAACTCTTATTGTTACTTGTATTTATTAAAAAAAAATGGTTCTATAGAAGGTTTCGCGAGAGATTCTAATAGCAAAAACCCAGCAAACCACAAAACGAGGTTTCCTTCTATAGACTCATCAGTCGATTGCCACATTTAGGCAAATTATTAAAGAAGTTGCTTACGAAGAGGCTCGAGTCAATTATTGAAGAATTGAAATTAATCCCAGACCACCACTCGGATCAAAAAAGGAAACTCGACTTTAGAACAGGTAAACGCAATAGTAGACACCATCAATGAAACCTTGGAAAAAGAGGAATAATGCACAGCAGTGTGACACGACGGGCTCTTTTACAAGCTAAAAAGATCAATACCTGACTGTTACTGTGTTATCCTTAGATGATGCCCAGAAGAAAGGTTCTTTCAAGTCAAATATGGACAATAAATAGCAAATCTACAACATATCAAATCAGGCGTTCCCCAATGGAGCATTCTTACTTTTCATTCCAGCAAAGTTCCATAAAATTTTGTTATCTATTATCACTCCAATGAATTTAGCATTGGTTGTTTATCCAGTACATCAGTTTGCTTTCGTTCGTTTTTTTCATGGAACAGATTACAACGAACTAGCGTGTTCTCATTGTTAAAACATTTTACCAAAAGTACAAAAACTTCGTGCGATTTTCGGGTAAAATGAAGCACCCGACAAATCCGCATTTCAAAGACTAAAAGCAACAAATCGCTGTTGTGTCAGATAGCGTCACTGCGAGTCTAGGAAATCGATTTTCCAACGTTCGCAGCAGTTGAATATTCCGATAACCTGGCTGCGTCGAATTTTGCATAAAAATCTCCATATGCACGCATATAAAATCTAACTGACGCAACAATTTAATCCTACTGATCATGGGAAACGGAGGCGATTTACTAATTTTGCAAAAAATATTTTTTATTGGGAAAGCCCTCTTTAGCTTGAGTGGGTTCGTCAGCAAACAGAACTGGCGGGTTTGGAAAAATAAAAATCCTCAAATAAGCAAGAAACGTAAAATGCGCCCGCTAAGAACGACTACGTGGTGCGGTTTTTAAAGATGATAAAGGGGTTGCAGTTACCGCCATTAACAAGATCACCGTAACATGATATCCATTCGGTTGTGGATTACCTTTACAGATGTGGAGATTGATGATCTCTGGTTTCAGCAAGATGAAGCGACCTGCCACACTTCGCGCGAAACGGTTGCCTTGGTCCACGAAAAATTCCCATAACAAATGAATTCTTTACATGGAATGGCCAGCAAGTTTCTGCGATCTACCCGTGATTTCTTCTTATGAGCGTTTGTGTAGACACAGGTGTACGCACATTCTAGAACTGAAGACAAAAACATACGCGTAATTGGAGGCATCGGTCCAGATATCTGCAAGAAAGTTATCAGCAATTTTGAGGAAAACATAAATACACCCAGACTCAGTGCGGGTGGAGCTATGCCTGACATCGGGTTTCATATGTAAATGGGAGATTTTGCTGAATATGTTAAATACAATAAATTTAATGAAAATGTGACTAACTTATTAAATTTTCAAATTCGGCGCTCTTTTTATGTAACACCCTTTAATTGAAAAGTTCTAAAGCAAAGTGCATCTTATTATATTAGACTATCAATTCATCAATTCATCAATAGTGCTAAATCTCACAAATTCAAAAGATGTAAACCACTAGATTTGCCACACAGATTCTAATGTCTCTTACTCTATTATACTATCATACATATTTGTCTTTAATAGGTAACTAAATACTAAATACTTTATAATAGCATTCATAAAAAAAAATAATAGAAAAGTTATTTTCGATAAGCATAAAATCATTAGGTCAGTTTGTCTGAAAAGTTCAACTAACTAAAACTGCAATAGGAATATCTAACAGAACATATAAAAATTTTTGTACTGATTTTAGTGTTTGAGATTGCTAAACCTTAACCAAACCTAAGAGAAGATAATACAGCATGGTCCAAATTAGACTTTTGTGTTTTTCCTGAATAAAGCACAAAATACTGAAACAATCCGAATTGTATTGCTATCAGTGTAAAGTACAGACTTAGCAGTTACGTATAAAATATGATGTTGACGTTTTAGCGAACTTTTTCATAATGCTTTCCAATAAATACAACTCTATTTCAGCAGTTCCACGTCTGATGTTCTTTTTTAGCTTTGGGATCGTAGCAGATATATTGACGTAAACCCCTTCTTTAAAATAGCCCCAGAGAAAAATTTCTAATGGGGGTAGATCGCAAGACAGACATAGCCGATCAATATCATCCGTCTGTGAGATAACACGACCAGAAAATTCGGTGTAAACTAACGAGAATGTCTCACGTGCTGTATGACAAATGCTCCATCTTGTTGAAACCACAAGTTGTTCAAGTTCAAACCATAGATTTCATTGTAAAAGTAGCTACACATCTAACAGTGTTGCCAGCTTCGCGCTCAAATGTGGACTAATAATTCCTCCAGTCCACAATGCACAGCAGACAGTACATTTCTGTGAATGCACTAGTTTTTCGTGAATAGCACGTGGATTTTCACTATCACAGATGCGACAATTTTGATGATTTACAACGCCATTTAAAGAAAAATGAGCTTCATCGCTCAGTGCGAGTTCTTTTGCAAAAATCAGCGGCATCTGCTATGTTCTCTAAAATACTGTTTATAAATGTGTTTCTGGTGGTCCTTGCCGTGTGTTAGGTACCAACTGTACAAATGCAAAGTTCCAACCTTCACAGAATTCAAATCCTAACGTTCAATTTGGACGCCGCTATAAAATGCAGCAATGAATTTCTATTCAATTTTAGTTAGTAAAATTGTTACACAAATAAAAGTTACCTATTTTTTAACAATAATTTGGACATAAAAGATGTGTGCTGGCCTTCTTATATTCGTTACGTCTTTCTGTTCGACTTTTAACCGAATAGGCTAGGCAATTAGGTTGAGATAGGTGCTAGAAATGTAGCACACTTTTTTATTATGCCACTTACAATCATCGACAGGGTTACTATCAAGGTCGATATTTTAGGCAACTACCATAAATGGTCCTAAAGGTGGTTGGTGCGGATATTCACTTAGATATTCAAATGCGCAAATTCGATGCACGAACCTTGATTGGTTATTCTTCTTCAGCTCGGCGAAGAAAGCTTGTTTTTCTCGCAGGCCGAGACCAAGCCGCTCGGCGACTTGCACGCGGCCAGACGATTTCGGGGTTCTTGACGACAGCACAAGTAGCTGTGTATGGAAACGTCTCGCGCTTTACTATAAATGGTAACTTCTGCAAAGAAAGCCTTATTCAATCCGCGTCTGCACGCAGGCCTTGGACCATTTCACTAAAGCGCTCGTTACGGCGCGTGTCAGCGGCCGCGCGCGGGGCGGCCTTTCGAAAAATGCCCTTATCGGCGCGCGCGTGCGGACAATTAACGCAGCAATTGATTTAAGCGACAGGAAATTTATTGCGCCGATAAGCGAGCTGTCGCGGCGCGAAAATCGCGCCCAAAAAAACAAAGGGCAGCGGCATTCTTAACCCGCGCGCTGATAGCGCGGCGCCTGGCGCTGCCGCAGACGCAACTGTGGAATTCTCATCAAAACCGTATTAATCCAGGAATGGGCTTCTAGGGCCCTTCGCGGGCCGGGTTTTCCCAAATTTGCGACTAAGCGGCGCTAATTGCGCCGCAATTAGGCCGCTAACTGCTCTTCTTCCTTGGAAGAGCCTAGTGCGCCACGAGCGCGCATTCCTTGTCGCGGCCAACATGAAAATGCAATTAGAGGAATTTAGAAAAATCATTTAAATCAATCAGTGCAGCGGAGAAGGCGTAACGCATGTGTGTCACACAGCTGCATTAATTGCTCTAATAGATGCAAGGGATTTTTCTGCAGCGCATTTAATTGTTACCATTAGCGACAATTAATTTAGCTTGAGAGCACAAGGAAATGCCGCAGTTGCTGTGCAAGGTGCAGATTCAGCCTCGGCGCTCGGCCGTGGCTTTGTCTTTCCAAATGCAATTTCGCCAGAAGGATTACCTCCGCCTTTATTCCCATGTTTTTGTTCATTATCGACAGATGTTTGCCAGCTGAAACAACTTACCTGTGCCTCTATTATGGGGCCGCCGGTGCCCCCAAATTCATAAACTTTCCCAGAAGGGGCCTTAGCTTGACAGGGCAGAATCGGATAAGGCCCGGGCACTTTGCTTATTCATATTTTCTAAAGGATCGGGGTGATTGAAAGCCCCATTGATTTAATGACTTCAGTCAATAGCTTGAAATGCAAAGTTATAAAGGCCAAAAGGGTGCCTTTGCACGTACCAGGAACGATTCGTATACAACCAACTTCAAAAATATTCCTACTTTTACATTTATCTAAAGAAAATTGCTCTCGTGCAAAATACAGCTTTTAGAAACTAAAGAAAGAATTATTAACTAGCTGATTTACTAAAAAATAATTAAAAGTTTCATGAAAATGCTCTAGAAATAAATTTAATTTTAATAAATCTTTTGTTGTTCTCAAACAACTTTAACGAAAATTAAAAAAATTAAGAAACATCAAAATTAGTTGCCTTATTCACAAAAATTCCGCAATAGGTAACTCAAGACTAAACCAACTTACCCGACAATTAAGAGGAGAAATACAAGAAATAAAAAATTAGCCCGTAAACAATTATCTAACAAACCTATCACACAACAAAGACACCGATTACTCTTTGTAGAAGACGACTAAGAAAATCAAACGACTTATATCGAAACATCTCCAATAAGAACTGAAAACGATTGGGTAAAAAACAACAGGCCGGAAACAGAGGCTTTCCAAAACTCCATAGAAGGGTATTCCAAACGAATAAACGACAAGGGCAAAATAGACAACTACTGGAAGCGGAAGATAACAGTAGAAATAAAATTGGTTACCCCACAAGAAGTAACAGAAGAAATTAAGAAAAACAAACTCTAATAAATCTCCGGAATTTGTTCTAATCACAGTAGCAGCATAGAAACAGTTACCTATAAAATGAGTAGCAAAACCAACAAACTTAATAAATGCAACATTTCAATTAAAAGTAAGTACCAAGCGTTGAAAACATCATCTCGCACTTACTACACTTACTATAGGGCAGTATAATGCAATTGCCTCTTGTGCACCAATGATATCCCAACAACCAGTCAAGTAACGATAGACGCTTTTGCAGATGACACTGCAAGACTAACGACAGGAAAAGGCACTACAGAAACAACAGAAGTGTTACAGAAAGTCTTTAATAATATAGATTCATGAACAAAAATATGGCGAATAAAATTAAATGACTACAAGTCGGTGCGTATCAATTCATGAACAAGAAAGATGAATACATACCAGTAACACTAAACAACATCAACTTATGCAACATATGCTAATACAGAGAAGTAAATAAACCCTAATGCTAAATTACCATGGAAAAAACACAACAAGAAGAAAAAAGAAGAGTTAAATATAAAACATAGAAGAACGTACTGGCTGCTGGGAAGAAAGTTCTATATGTCAATCCACAACTTAATTCTTCTGTATAATCAAGTAATACACCCATTATGAATATATGGTTGTCAACTGTGGGGCTAAGCCAGTAAAAGTAACATTAATATTATCCATTATTTCAAAACAAAATATTAAGGAACATCATAAGTACACCTGGTTATGTCATAAATAGAGATATATACAGGTAAAAGAGACCAGGGTTAGTTGATGCAGGGGCAGGTTGATACAGTTTATTTTTTAAAATTATCGCGCTCCTCACAGTATCACAGAGTGGCACGCATGCTTAACTCGGCGTTCTCTGTCTGCCGGTGTAGTTTCGTCAGTGTTGAACATAGCGTTGTAAAAGTGTGTTGTAAAATATAAATTTTGTGTGCACAAAGTAAATTACAAGATACAACATTGAGTGAATGTACATCTCGTTTCATTTAAGGTATGTAAACCATTCTTATCGCACAATGGACTGCGTTTATTAGCCGTCTTTTTTTATCAGATACAATGCGTCTTCTCTATAATAACCTAGATTAATCGCCATTATGGTCACGCTTGAGAAATATTGATACACCATTACCGAGGCAAGTTAATACGCTTGCTTTGGATAATCATGCATCGCACCTAGCAATTTCATTAGTGGACTACTTTTTCTCCATTTCCTCCACATACGACCAGCTGCTAGATCGGTTTATATTTGAACCTTTCAAAAAATATTTTTGTACTGCGCCTGATAGGTGAATGACGAGCAACCCTGGAATAACCATTTCTATCTACGACATACCTGCAATTCTAAATGAAGCTCTGTCCGATGCTACAGCTCCCAAAACATTCTAGCAGAGTTTAGAGCTGCAGGAATTGCACCTTTGAACCTTAACATTTTCGACGAACCAGACTTTTTATGTTCTGAGGTCACTGACAGGCCACTGCAGAAAACAATTTCCCGCCGTCGAGAAACATAATCCAGCTAATCACCGTAGCAGCAGCAGCGCAATGATAAACCAAGAGAACTGTAGCAAAAGTACCAACCCTGAATGAAAATATGCCGTCAACAAGTTGCACATTAGTGAGTCTATCACAACTAAGACCATATTATAAAACCACAACCGCGTTCGCAAACGTAGATAATCGGCAATCTTAACAGATATTCCAGAAAAGGAAGCTCTTCGAGAAGAGAAAATAGCTAGGACTATAAAAGATAAAAAATTAATATAGCAAAAGGTGATTTGAGTGAGAAAATGAAGAACAAATAAGATGATTCTAAGAAAGAAGACAAGGGGAAAGGGAAGTCCACCAAATAATAAAAAAAAAGAAATTGAAAGCTATGACAGGATGAAGATGATGAAGATTGCTTCTGTTTGGTGGGCGTGGAACATTATTCCCAATAAAAGGAAGGAGATGAATAGATCAATGCAGCAAGTGTGATTGTGGTGATGACGATTCCGAATAATTTGTTTATAGGCACATTTTTGTTTACGATAATTTAAGAATAAAATGGTGATGTTTTTGTGTAGACAGCTTCTTTGCCTTCATAAACCCCATGTTTGATGACCGTATCAACGTGCCCCTGGCATATATCAAAGTGCCTCTGATTTGATACATCATGCATTGTTCAAATAATTTCTAGAAATTTGGTAGAAAATACATATATTAGCAACTCCTACTAGCACACTGCGTATTTGAGATACACATGTTACTTATCACGCTAGTTACACTTTCTTATTGTAAAAATAAAAATGTATCTTCTCAAATAACTGAAAAGTGTATCAACTAGCTCCGGTCTCCCCTAACTAGAGATAAAAATTGAGGAAATAAAGGACACTGCCCAAAAGCACGAGACCAGGCTTCATAAATATGTAAACATGCAGGCTCTACATCTCCTAGATAATGCAGAATTAGAAAGAAGAATCGAAGGAATATTCATTTGAGTTAGTATGAGGTGACACAAGTGTCAGTGTAAAAACAGAGTGCTAACACGTGAATAGTGTGTGCTAGAAAGCCAGAATTGAGAAGATAACTGATGGGTGATACCTCATATAAACATTAGATAATTTAAGTTAGATAAGAAATGCTGGTTAACCTTCAGACTAGTTGCAACGTATGAATTTATTAAATAAAAAGTTTTCAAAAGATTAACGCCCTTTAAACGAAACGGATATTTAATAAAGAAAAATAATTTTGTTTTGTTTTTATTGCTATCCATATTAAACAATTTAATATTATTTGTCTCGTTTTGTTATTTCTGAACATTTAAAAAATGTTTTCAGATTTTCTCAAAATACAGCGGAGCGTCCAAAAATTCGGGGCAAAGGTATCTCCTTTTTTACAAACAATTTGGGATTTATATTGATTTTACATTAAATATTAAATTTTCTTTACAATAGTAGAATATTATATCTCCATATGTTCTTGTTTCTAGCTAAACTAAATTATTTTTCGTCGGGGTACTTTATCGACGCTCTATTACTTTCTCGGGATGTATAGAGCAACTGCACAGACAATACTTCCAGCGATGTTTGTTTACACTTATCTGTTGTGATTTAAAGCGCCTAACGCTCACCTAGGGCTATATCTCAGCACATTAGGACGATTTGTAAGCTAAACTAGGAAAGCGAACTGATTTATTTCTTTCTTTGAAGCAATAAATAAACCATAAACTAAACTAGCAGATATAGAGTAAGAATTGAATCATAATTTTGAAAAGAGAACTCAGGAAGATTGGGCCTTAATTGTGCCTCGAGTGTTCTAAGTAATAATAATTAAGAACAATTCACACCATACGATAGTAATGCTACCCAAGCTTAAAACAACTATAAAATTTGCAAAGTAACGCTTTGCAAGCACAAAAGTTTCCATATTTTTATAGCAACCTAAATTTGTACTTTTGCAGTTAAAAGTGAAAATAATATAAGTAAACTTATTCATGATATTGAGATCTGATTATATTGCCTACAAAATTTTATTCGAAACACGCATTTGCAATCTTGCCGAACTAAAGTATGATTTTTTAATAGCACTACCTTAAATGTGACGAATTCGACCGACACAGAAATTATCAAAGTGATACCACTTCATCTTATACTAAAGCAAAATTGACATCACATTATTCAATCAAGCTCCACGTAGCAGCCACGATCTTCTCGAGTCAGGACCTAAACCTGCTGCAGGGCAACACAACTTCCTCCTTATACATATGTGTCATTACCTCCATAAAGCAGGCTCTTCAGTTGTCCTTGGTGTTATGATGCTTCTCATAAAGCTTTGTCTCAACCATTCCCCACACGTAATCAAGGGGATTGCAGTCGGGGCTTCAGGATGGCAGGACCGTGAGACTAGCGGTAATACAAGTTGTTGTACAACCATATCTGGGTCTACTTTGCCTTGTAAACTGGAGCGGAGCCTTGCTGGAGCAAGTGGCTATAGGGCTTGACAACCGTCTCTCACACGTTGATGTAGCTGTCGGCGGTCATCTTCAAGGCTTTTCTCAAAAACATCCTCTTCTTCATTTTAGCGATTTACCTTCCTGTCCTGGATGAAGTTCGTTTCTTCCAAAAACAATCTCGGAAAGACAGTCATTTAGCAATGCTTAGGCCTTTAACTTTTGTCCATTTTGTTTTTCTCAGTAAACAGTTGCGGTTGCTCAAGATGAAAGACTTGTAGTGCAAGTCCTGGTGCACTGCTAGACTGACTGTCGACCTCGCCACGCCCATTTCTTTTACCAGGTCAGTTATGCTAGGATGCTAATCGTTCTTCATTACTTCTCTTGCGATCAGATCGTTTGATGTTAGTTACCTTATCAGCAGTCACCTAATTCTGGTGGTCAGTATTCTTTACTTATTGACTACGTTGTAAACTTGAGTATTTTTGTAGCCAAGTCATGCAGTAACTCCTATCGGAGATCTTTCTGGCGCGAAGCAATTCGAGTATAGCAGCTCTGCGGTCGTCTTCCCGACAATCGTGGGTTGTTGATTATGTCAAGCAACCTTCTGTTACCTTATAGGGAATTGCGCATGCGCATAGACATCCTTTCGGGTTTTCTGCAATACAACCTAAAAATGCGGGATTTGCCTTGACGACCCTGTACGTATATTCGGATAAAAGAGACTATTCTATTTTGGCTCAAATTTCAGTATTCTGACAACTTAAAACGCAGTAAAGTTCTCGAAAGACCCTCCGGTGTCACGAGCGACTGCTCCTCTGTCCGGGAACCCAGCACGCGGACGAGTGCGAGTCTCGCTGAAAACCCCTGAATGGATGTGACGTCATAGAATTTAAGTTGTATATTAGTAGGCACAATAAATCTTAAATTTCTTATTTTCATACATAATGCAAACTTATATTCTATAGACTTACTTATCCACTAATTTGCAACCTAAATTTTACTCAAACCATATTTGTGCCAACTGTGTAACATAGCTGACGTCATGTACCTTTATTTATGGTTCGCCTTATTACACAAGAGCCAGCCCTCTAAATTTCAACCGCAGGTTCTCGGCTTTGCTTCGCATTTATGTAACGAAGCGCCGTTCCCAGTTGTGGAAACTAATTACATAAATAGACCGCACTTCACAACAATGGCAGATTGCGATAAGTTTAGATTACACTCGTAGAACTCAGCGGCCAGATACGGCTTTCAGTCGCATCCTCTGACATGGCCGACATCGCCCGTTATCAAGCGACCGTTGAATCCTTCGCCTAATCAATCAGCAAGTGGCCGTCGCTTCGTCACAAGGCCTCTTCGGCAGCCCTTCCCGCGGAGTGCGGAAAACACTGCGCAGCACGTCGTGCACGCTCCGTAAGTACCGATATTGCCGCCGCCTCGCAGGGCTACGTGACGTCGCCTGAATAGTAATTAAACGGCCCCAAAAATAAATAAACGCGGCTTCGACCCAGTTAACCGCCGCCCGCTCATAATTTTCCAAAGTGCCTCGACAAGTGCTTATCGTGTTCTCTTCAGTGAAACAGGAGTAGCCTTATCTGTTTGTCTATTATTGGCAAGGATTGCCGGTAAAACATGTTTTCAGAGGCGTATTAGGCGCTATTTTTTTGAAAAAATTAAGAAAGTTTAAAGTAATTGGTTGAAACCAGCAAACTACACTTAAAGTATTCAAAATTGCGTCAAGAGAATGTCGCCACAGAAAAATTGCATCTTAATTTTCAGCTTTTCAGACTGAGCTTTTCTTTCTATTAATTTTTTGATCAGTTTTATTGCGAAAGAATCAGTGATTTAGTTCAGAACGGTCTATTTTGCAATGTTGGTAAACAGCAGGACGACAACTGGCCAACTAATTAAAACATTGCATATTAACAAGCTCTCAGCTCCATTACGTTGGTCTATCTTTTTTTTATCAAAAATGTTAATGCTTCTGAACTGTAATATATGAAGTACATGTTTATCGTGCTGCTGTGTAAACATGTTACATTGTTTTTCAATGCGTATTTGTGCTACACTCTGCGTGCTGTGCTGTGTGGTTTTATGCAACATGATATCTGCTGTATATTCAATAGTTAAATCGCTTTTATTAATATTCCATCCCTATTTTAACAAACCATTCTATTATTGGACTGTTCCACTCAAAAGTGAAACTGCATTAGTACGTTTTTAAAAAATGAGTGTATTTTGCATTTTTCTGAAGGAATTGTAATTTTTAAGGAAAGTACTAAGAACGGTTTCCCGTCTAAAGTGACGTAATTGGATAAAAAGGTATACGCCATATAAGCAATAAAAGAAAGGCAAACGGCTGCAACCAAAATACACGTTTCTTACGTCACGGGCAAAATTTTAATTACCCTTTTTTCTGTTTAATTTATGCCAAAACACTTTTCAACCTGTTACTTCCAAAAAGCTTTTATTTTTTGTGCATTATTCGAATTGGTCAAAGTCATTTTGAGCGCCGATAGAACAAAACAGTTCCTGACTAACGTTAATTATAAAACAAACTTTAACATTTTAAAATCAGTTGTAAAGTGCGAACAGCTGTGCGCTATGTTATTTTGTATTTACAAGCAAATAGCTGGTCGAGGCGGAACTTAAGCTGTTATTATGGATGTAAAGCAATTTGCGTGCTTAAAAGCACTTAATGTTTTGAAAATAATCGCAGCGGCTTTCCAATCTAAACTATTTTTGTTGCGAATTTTAACTGCTTCGGCGATTTCGGGGATTTGCGATCTGAAATTCAGCAATGATTTGAAATTTTGAAGAATTTATTCAAAATTTGGGCCACAGAAATGATTGTAGGTTTTGTAACGTCCAGTGAACGATTACGATCCTACTGTAACGGCTGTTTATCTTTTATCAAGGAATTTCAAATAAATAGAAAAATTTTATTTATTGCATCTGAAAATTTTCTTCACGACAATTACATGTGAAACAGAATGTCTGGCATACAACCACCACGAGCGGCGCCACTTTTTGGCGTTTCTGGCGCAATTTGGACTCTAAATGTTGTTTTTCAATGCTTTGGTTGCTTGTGGGTTGTTGCTACAGACATGATCATTCAAGTAGCCCCACAGAAAATACTCCAACGGTGTCAGATCGCAACTTCGTGTGAGCCAACTAAACGATCAATTCAAGAAGTCAATTTCTTTAAATGCGTGACGTGGCACCGTCTTGTTGAAACCAAAAGTTAGTCAGTTCGAAACTAAGCAATTAGAGCCACAAAAAGTTTTCAATTATGCTGCGATAACGAGTTTCGAATGTTGTTAATGAATTTCTTTGGTCGTTTCCAAAAAACTACACCGCACGACCAAAAGCCCCAGCAAACATTCACTATTCTTGGATATTGTTCTGCCTGATGAATGATTTGGGGATTTTTTGAACCCCAAATTCGACGATTTTAGTTGTTGACGTGTTTCAACAATGAAAATGATCTGCGAGGAAAACTTTCATTCAAGCATCGAAGAATGGCATGTCAAATATAAGAGCTTGTCAATATTCGCACATAAAAAATAAACACCCGTTATTTATTTGAAGACACCGCAACAATTTCGAACTCCAGAAACTGTACTAAATATGTACCTCTTAATACCAATATCTGCAATTGCAAAACAAAATTTGCGGGCAAGCTTTTTTATAAAACATGGCAGAACAGTTCTTTTGGAAATGAAACTAAAATATAACATTGTAATTTTTAATCATTTAAGAATGCGCCGCTTAAATTATAATTTTTGAGTATTTCCTGTACTTTAATTAGAAACTAAATTTACAAATGCATAAAATATAACTTTTGCTTCCCTACACATGTTACAGTTTAGGCGTGAACTAAAATCTCAGAACTTTTGTAAAACTTTTAAAAAACTGCATTATTGATGTTACGAATACCCACCAGCACAGAAATTAATGAAGATAATCTTGCATGTATATGAATCACAAATTTTATTTTAAATGCGACAAAAATAAAACCTAAATTGTTTATGGAGCTCTGAGTGCTACTAAAAAATTTTATCTAAATTTTCGGGACGCTATTCATTCGCGTCCTAATTTTTCAAGCACATTTCGGCTGAAAATATTCGAGTAACTTGATTGTGGCTTAATTTGAAAGAAATCCCAACAAACTTTTCGTTAAAATTCAAAATTTTTAAAATAAGCTGAAATGTTAAAGAATAAAAATAATCTCTTCTTATTTGTGTGATTTTTCAATTGATTTTTTATTGTTAAATTTAAGAAACGAACAAAAAATATTTTTGGTGTTTTAGAAACTTCCATCTAAAAATTTGCAAAATATTGTTTGGTCACTATTATGATCCTTCGAAAACTTTCTGAACAACTCTCGTAGATTTTTTTAGAAAAAAGAGTTGGAGGAATTTTTAAATATACGTTAACCTCTCCTGTTGGTTGTTCCGCGCTTTTCCTAGAGCAAATTTAAATTCGGCGGCGCATTTTCGCGAAGCCGCGGGGGCGGCCGCGCACGCCCTTTTCCGCGGCAGCTGCGCCCGGCGCGCCGCTTTTCCGGCGCCCAGGGCCGGCCGGCGTTATATAACGAAACGCGGGCGTTCCACGTGATGTAAGGCCGCAGCACAGTTAAAGCAAACAGCACGCCTATCGCGGATAATAATAACAATCCGAGATAAAAATCCACTCGCGCGATAACGGGAACAAGCCGAATAATATGCGAGTGTCGCTGTTTATCGGGCGAGCCATTGTCGCCGCGGTTACCACATCGCGGCCCGTTTCATAACTCCGATACTAATTCCCGGCGCCCTTTCAGAGAGCACCGGGCTGCCGCGGCCAGGCGGACGCGGCCCCAGGAGGCGCAGGGCCCCGGAGGGCGGCCGCGCGCCCTCGAGAGCGCGCCGAGGCGAGCGCGATTGGCCCGTTATCCTTAACAGCGAGGGTGGCATCCTCCAGGATCGCAGGATTAGGAGCCGCAGAGTAGGGGAACGCCAACATAGGCGCACGTTGCGCTTTCAGCGCAATCAGTTCATACCAGGCTGGCGACGTGCTCGTACGACACAAATGTCCTTCTTCTATCACAAGTGTCACCGCCGCGTCGTGCATAAATAGAGCCGGCCTCGCCGAAGATGCTTCACTAGCGCGCGCCCTGGACTCCCGTCGCCTGCCCTGCGACCCTCCAACAAGAACTCGGTGGTGCTGTGTGTGTGTTCGACTGTAGTGCGCCTCGCTCGGGACTCCGACGCCGTCGACATGGCCGGCCGCGCACTGGCCGACCTCCTGGTGCTGCTCGCCGTCGCCGTCTGCTGCGCGAGCGCGCGCTCCAAGGCGCCTCTGCTCGACGACGACCACGGAAGGACCAAGAACAAGTCTGCAGGTGCCGTTTAGCTTGTAATTTTCAATCGCCTCGATCCCTCACGCCGATCCCGATTTTTTTGGCGAAAACGAGGCCGCGTCGACCCGCGCCTTGTTTGTTTTGGTTCTGAAAAGTACCGGGTCAGTGGCGTGCCCCAGGTCCAGACAGACCAAATCGCTCCTCTTGTCGCGTTTTATAATTTTTACAATTCAAATACACCATTGCATTAGAGCGACCTTTAAAGGCCAACGCGTTGCCACTGTCGTTCTGTTTGGAATGCTGTGCTTTAAACAATTCAGTTAACGAAATCGGGATTGTAAGGAGGGTGGCTCAAAACTCAATTTTTAAATGTCTGCACATTTCACCACAATTTAAGAGTGCAGCATTGAGTTGTCATAATTTGGTTTTGTAAGAGCTTCATAAATGGAATCTATTTCCTTCTATTTATCTCGATATGAAACTAGCAAATTAATTTGTTTCTATTATTCTGTTTTACCAAAGTGTCTCCTTGGACCAAATACACTACTGTTTAATTGCGCGATCAAAAATACATTTATTTTAATTGGAATTTGCTTCTTATCGCCGCTTTGTAAGTTTTATTCTAAAGTAAAAAAGAATACGTGCACCGCACGTTATGCAACACACTCGGCAGCTATCTGGGTACTCAAAAAAATTGATAACATAGAGATGAAGATTAAAAGCAATAATTAACTATTCAGCTGTAAAGCTTCTCCATTTCCGGATGTGACCATAATAGAAGCTGTAAGTACTAACTACAGAGCTCGCAGGACAATAAAAAGGCTTTAACGTCCATAAATTGCCATTATACTTTATGCCTTAGAAGTAAACATCGGCTATTATTCATGTAGTAGGCACTTAGCGTATTCATTCTTTTCTGTTAATTGTGGCCGAGCGCCCGTTTTTTTGTGCTGACGACGGGAAGATTTCGCTACGTAAGATTGACGTGTGGATATTTATTGTTCCAAATACGGCTATTAAGATGCTTGAATAGGCGACCTTGTCCTCTATTAAAACATCAATGCAAAATACATTTATATGGAGTAGCTTAGCAAAACAACAAATGCATACATTTCGCATCTTATTGCGATATAATTTTAAATAACGCGGCGCCTGTTGGAAGCTGCCTGATTATTGCTGGAAAATTTATGAAATATGTACATGACCCACATCCACAAGTGCCTTTATTTTTAACCTAAACAGACATGCCTAAGCCAAACAAACTATAAAATCAAAAACGTGTTTATTGTTTTGACTGGTCCGTTGCTTTTTTCAGCAGGTGAATCAGGAATTTCAAACATCCGTTTATATCAGACCAATTTTTAGACGGTGCGTCAGTAAATTTTGATGATTAAATTAAATATTAATAAAATGGTGGCCTTGATTGCAAGCTATTTTTGGTTTTGGAAGCCTCGTGGTATTTTCTGTGCAATTCGAGCCAGGGGCGTTTATTTTCAATTAATGTAATTCTTTTCGGTTACGGGAGCGCGACGATGCGTTCGAAACTGGCCTTTTGCAATCTTCGCCGACGAGACGAAAGACCGCGCGACGGCCGCGGAAAAATAGAACGGGGCGCGACGCAGACGGT
The DNA here is from genome assembly GCA_036346155.1 of Sinelater perroti. NCBI lineage: Eukaryota > Metazoa > Arthropoda > Insecta > Coleoptera > Elateridae > Sinelater > Sinelater perroti. The sequence continues at coordinate 5,365,890 of JARFIY010000189.1, forward strand.
TATAAAACCATCAGTGGACGCGGTAAATCAGAAAACTTAGTCATAAGCGCTCGAAAATATCACGAAATCGCCGCTATTATCTAAATTTACGACGTCCAGGCGCGTATTTCGAGCGCCGCGTCGGCGGCCAGCCGCCGCGGACAAATGGCCGCCGCGGACTTCCTGCTGCCGCAAGGCTGTCGAAAGGACACCGTCGAAAACGGCGCCCGCTTGTCCTGCGGGTCACGTCCGAAAACAACCTGCGATTACGCCCGCTGCTTAATAAGATCAGGCGGCGAAATCAAATGGCCGCTGGCCGCTAAATACGCTGCATTTTAATTTGGCCCCGACAATGAGTCCCAAGTTTAAGTGTCATAAATTGAAGGCCCGGCCAACGGCAAAGAGCATAGGCCGATCCGGCCCTAGCCCCCCGAACTAATCTTTGCTTGGGAATTTTTTTCCTTGAGCTTCCTTTGTTCGCCGCCTGCTCGGATGTCGCAGAAGTGTCTCCAGGAGATCAAATGCAGCTGATTTTCCCAAACACGCGCGAACGCTGCAATTACGAGCAATTTTAGCCTGGAAGCTGTCCAAAGAGCCGCTCCGCTTTATTGTATGATGAGCAGTGTCGTTGAAAAATCACCGGAAAGTCTGCAACAATATTACACATTTAAGTACAAGCAACTGGCAACGGCTCGCATTTTTGGGCAAATCAGCAAAATATGGGGTGATCCAAATTGGACTTCGGGGTGTTTTTCCTGAGGAAAACACAAAATGTTGGATTGTAAAGTACAGACGCCCAAATTCCCTCCAAGACTCTTAGCAAAGTTTTTCATGCTTTGCTATAAATGCGGCTGTATTTTAGCAAGTACCGGACTGATGGTTTTTTTTTTTAATCTCTGGAATCCTAGCGAATTTGTTGGCATAAATCTTATCCTTCAAATAGCCCCAGTCTAATAGGGTTAGATCGATGTAATTCCTCTGTGACATAACATAATAAAACGATCAACACATTTGATTTGAAGTAAAGTGAGTGTTTCATCTACTGTGCGACATGTGGCCCCATCTTGTTGAAACCATATGCAATTCAAGTTAAAATCATTAGTTTCATTGAAAAAAAAGTTGTTCAGGATCTACCAATAGCGTACACCGTTTACAGTAACAGCGTTGCCAGCTGCCCACAGCACCCCACAATGCACATTAAACACTGATCTTTTGTGGATGCATTAGTTTTTTGTGAATAGCGCGAGAATTTCCACTACCCCAAATGTGGCAATTTTATTGATTAACAAATCCATTTAAAGATAACTGAGCTTTATCGACCAATATGAGTTTTTTTCCATAAAACAGCGTCAACCGCTATATTCTCCAACACCCTGTTTATAAAAGCGTTTCTGGTGATCTTTAGTGGACTTTGTCATCTGTTTAGATACCACCTGTCAATGTGTAAACTTCCAACGTTTACAGAACGCAAACGCTGCGGAATTTACATACTAAAGTTCAATTTGGATCACCCTAAGTAAAGACTTCATGCTGAAGCTGTTCTAACTCTTGTTTTTAAAACTAAAATTAGGATGTGAAAGTTTTGTCACTACTTCTTGTGGACAAACTCTCCTTGCTGTCTTCTGATCAACTCCAAGCTCTTCAGTCAAGTTCCGAGTGCTCGAAGACGGTTCGGCATCCAAAGCGGCTTGAAAGTCGACCAAAACGTGGCTGATCTTCACGACCCAAGAGCCAGAATCAAAATTTTGCACCATCTTGCCACTGTTCCTTCGCCTTCAGCATCACAAATCTCTTTTTAACCTTTTATCAATCAAAGTTGCCACTTTCAGCAGTAATGCTTAAAAGAAAATGCTAACTGGGATTTCCCATTTAATTTAATTTAAAGGTAAAACGCCCCGCGTGGAAGCACGGCCTGCGAACTGAGAGGTTAAGGCTCTTATATATTCCCCCCCCTCTCTCTCTCTCTCTCGGTCGTCGCGCACTATCTCTGATACGGGGCGATGTGACAAGCACGCGTCTTATACAACTGCGTTATTACCCTTTGTTCTGGGATATTATCAACCCAAAACAACAGAAATTGCACAAAAATTTAGTTTTCTCAAGTGTAGCTTGGAAGAATTTTTAGACGATTTTTTAAAATTTTTACGAAAGTTAGAACCAAACAGAAAATCATGGCACTAATGCAACTAATAAGAAAATTAATTGAATAAGGAAGATGCTATGAAGAGTCATCGTTCCTTATATAAATTGAGGAATTTGGAAGAATAAAAGCTGAATGAAGGATAAGAAAGAACATTTTAATTTCTTATGTCCTGATATGTTTCTTTATCTGGCATAGTTGATATACCAGGTATGTTCAATTATTTTATACTTGAGAACGAGGGCTATTCTGGTAGTACTTTTCGTATTAAGCAGTGGTTTCATCAATTTTGCCTTCTTTGGATATGTTCTAAACTGTTTTAATGTAAGCTTAAAGCACTGAAGTTGGAACTAGGGCGCTTTTTAGCCCAATATCAATGAGAAGTTTGAACGTTTTTCTGTTTTTGATTCGGTCTAGCGTTAAATTAATTTTAATCGACGGAGACGAGCTTATAGAAAACTAGGATGCCCTGCAATGTTTTCATTTGAACGATTCCGTCATTACAGTTCGAATGCTCTCTCCTTTCATTTGGATCTATTTCAATAATCAATAATCCAAAAATTTATCAAACGTGACAAGGAAAAGAATTTACATTTTTTGGGCTATGCAGCATGACTCGTCTTTGTTATTATTTTTATTTTGTGATTATGCACTAATAAGTTTTCTTCATATCTATGTCTTTTCTTCACCAAATGTGTTTTTATTTTAAAATAAATTGGAAATTGATTATTTCAATGAAAACTGCTAGTGTTGTAGGTTTCTTGCCTAAAATTGCTCACCATTTTGATTATATATGGGCTTCATTTATCTTCCAACATTACGCCATTTTGGAAGAAGTTTTTTCATTAAAAGAATTACATACTTTAGGTAGGGGATATAATAGAGATATAAGTACTGCTTTCATAGATTTCCAAAGATTCTATAACTAAAGAAAAAAAGTATTGCGCGATGAAAGGGGTGTAAATATCGAACAGATTGGTAAAACTCGTAAAAGTGAACACTTAATTTCTGAACCCTTTAGAGCAACAACAGGAACAAGAAAAAATGACGCATTATCCACAACTCTAATATAATTCTTTGAAAGTGGAATCAATCATACGGGAACAATAATAAACTATCAATGTTTACCATACGCTGACAATATTGCTATCAGCAATAAAAAAAAAAGAATTACAGAATCAGAGTCGAAGACAAGGAACGTGGGCCTAAGAATAAATGAGGAAAATGCATATACATTGGGAAGATGAAGCAGAAAGCAGAGCGTATAAAAACAAGTGGAAGTAGAACTAGAAGGTCAGAATTTCGTATATTTAGGAGTGCAATTAAACTAAAGATAAAAAAAAAATTAAAAACCAACAGTTACAGATGCGAAACATGGGTTATGAATAAAAAAGGGGCAAGGGAAAGGAAGACGTTAAAAGAAGAAACAAGGAAGTGACACTTGGAAAAGGAAAACAAATGAAGAATTAGGATTGATGTATGGTGGAGGCACAATTACGCCGAGATAAAATTGCAACGTTTAATGTGGCTGGGACATATAGAAAGAAGAGAAGTTAATCAGATAGTGGATATAAAAGGAAGGGACGATCTAAAATCAGATGGTTACAAGCCGTCGAAAGTTTATTTTAATGAAAATTGCTAGTCTTGTAGGTTTCTTGCCTGAAATTGTTCACCATTTTGCTTATATATATTTATCTTCCAACACTAAACCTTGTTGAAGGGGTACTGAAGGTATATTGGGTAAATTGTTGGCGTTAATAATACCATAAAATTGCGATATTCCGCGAACCAGCTGTTCAATGCAGGTATTGAGTTTTTTTAGTTTATGTCCTGCTGCGAGTACTGCGAACGAAACGCGGATACAGCGAAAGGGAAACCACTCGGCGTAAAAGCGAAAACTCAAAAGCGGCGCGAGGAGCCGCTCTTAATCCATCTCTCGAGTGTGGCGCCTGGGCCCATTAATTTAAATTGGCGCGATAACCCGTGGTGTTAAATCCGCGATTACGGCGATAGGGAGCGGCGGTGTCCGCGCACGGGGGTGGCTAATTGGCGGCAGCGCTCGCCCAAAAGAGACGGAGCGCCGCGAGCAGAGCCGCCGAGCGCACTTTCTCCGTGCTGAGACGCAATTAAAATCGGCTTGACAAATTGTGCAAGTTAATCAAGCCAAGTATCGTGTTTATAGACGTTAATTAGTGGTAATGCGACCTTTAACTCGGCTCCGACCTTCGCCGTGGACATAGAATTGTAATTTACGATATCTCGCTGAATAACACGGGAAAAATTATGTTGTCCGTACGGTTTGTAATCATTAATTTGCTGTAGGTAGAACACGGTGTGAGCGCACTAAGTGCGCTTTTTCTGTGCTCCTTTTTTGTGCGGCCCCGCTCCAAAGTCGCCGACAGAAAGAAAGTTACATTACTTGCGCGAACCAGTTTGGCGCGCCTGTGGCTTTTCTTTTTCCGCGCGATTCGAGAGGATCGCGCGCGACAACGAGCGAAATTAAGGGCGATTAAATAATTAGAAAAGCCTCGCTAATTAACGCTCGTAAACAAACCTATCTTCCCGACGTTGCTTGCCTCGCGAATCGCCGCAACCTCCAGCTTTCAATATTCCTACTTCGCAAATAAAATTCGTTTAGGGAAATCGCCGCTGATAATCCATCTAATCTGGAACACGAAATCTTCAAATGTTTCAAGAAACCGGAAACTCTGGTTTGATCACGCTGTTTTTCATTAAACCTCCACAATTGAATTTCCCTAAGCATTTAAGCATTTCATTGCGACCTATTTTGGTGCGATTGCTTTATCTCCGAAGTACTGTTTAAAGGCATATCTGACTGATATCAAGTACACGATATTTCGGTCAAAAAATTATCTTCATATTTTCAAATTGCCGGTACTTAAGAGATCATAAAAATACTAAACACTTCTGATAAATTACTAGGCAGACATACCATACTAGCAGAGCAGTTCACCAAAATTCATAGCGTAGCAATTAATTTTCAGGTAGCAAACAACAGAGAAGTAGGTTAATATGAAAAATTTTAAGTACCAGCCCAAACCCAACTTGACCTTAAAAGGTATCTTGCGGTATGATCCCAGATAAAAATTGTATTAATCACGTTTCATTTGTGATTGAAAAATGCGCTTTTGCTTTATAGTGTTCCACAAAGGCGCCGAATTTGAAAATTCTACAAATCAGTCAAAACTTCATGAAAGTTATTTAACATACTTGTAATCAGTAATCTCCCATTTACGTGTAAAACACGATGTCAAGCATACTTCTACCCGCACCGAGTTTGCATGCGTTTATGGGTTCCTCAAAATGACTGACAACTCTCTCGCGGCTGTCTGGCCCTATACCTCCAGTATGGTTTTCGCCTTCATTTCCGGAACAGGAATTTTTCATTGAGTATGGCAACCACCTCGCGCAAACTGTGGCAGGTTGCTCCATCCTGCTGAACTAGAAATTGTCGATATGCATATCTTCAAGGGTAGGCCACAACCAATTGAATATCCATTAACGGTGACTGTAATCCCCTCATCATATTCAAAGAAAAATGGCCCTAATGCTCCACCTGTTCAAAAACCACACCACACAGTGGTTTTTAGTGGATGTATTTAACGCTCCAGTATTTTGATTTTCCCAAATCTGGCAGTTCTATTTGTTGACGAACCCACTCCATTGAAATTGGGCTTCGGCACTGATAATTATATAATAATGATAAATATTCCCATAATATATTCCCACAATCAGCAGGCTTGGATATTATATACGTCTATATGAAGATCTTTATGCAAAATGTAACGATGTAACGAAGTTATCTCAAACTTCCACATCAGTCTTTGAACTTTTCGAAATTTTTGCACTGTCTGCGTAGCACATTCCCCGCTTTGGCAAAACGTTTTTACAATAAAAACACGTTGCTTCGTTGTGAACTGTTTCATTGCGAAAATGAAACAAAACTGATGTCCTGGAACAACAACCAATAATCTGGGTGATACTAGATAACAAAAATGATAAGAACAGGCTTGCCAAATTCAAAATAAAAAAATAGCGCCCGATTCAAATTCGGCGCCCTTTATGCAATACCCTTTATTTCAAAGATCCGCGTTATTTAAGCTGAGTTATCTAACTTCAAACTCCCCAAGTGATTTTGGTAGAAAACATCTTTACAGGCATTTTGAAGGTGCTTCTTCGAATTTACGCCAACGTAGTGTTTAAGAAACATTCCTTGCCATGCGTGCTTGTACAACTGCAAACAATTCTAATGATGAAGAATTCTATCTATGGAGGTCATCAGGCTGGATGAGTTCTTCCATGAAAAACCGATCGGGCTGAACGCCACCTGAATAACGAAATCGCCAGAAAGATGTTGCAATAGACGAACGCATGAATATTCATTTCTTCATTTTTTCGACTGTTTTAAGGTCGTTTTATGTTGTTCATGATGACATCATCCCGGTTATTCTTGTCGCAGCCTTCAGCAGTAATAATAGAGTAACAACTCTATACGAAAGCTCCATCTCCATCACAACGGCGACGCTTCATTCTTAGATCGCAGTAAAATGGCGTGAATAAATAAGTCATCAGAATACCTGAGACTTAAAAATGTTTGCGGCGTTATCGCAGCCGGGAATTCATCTACATCCGATAAATAATTCATTCCCGATGGTAAGTTATCGCGTTCGTTGGCAACTATGCGTCTCATAAGTGCACCTAGTGACGCAACGGTGTCGCTATCGCTGCGCTGCGTGAAATTTATTGCCGCTGAAAAAGAACAATGTAGCCGGTAGGCCTAATCAGCTTGCATAATGCGCTAGAAACGGATATACGTTTCAATTGATCGGCGTTTCTGCAATTAAGCGGTAAACGCCGACTTTAATCGTGCGTGCCGTTGCTGCCTGTTGCTTTGATTGCCCCATAAAATGTTCGCTTTTCTCTTTTTTGCCTCGAATTAATTGCGTTTGTTGAGTTTGATTGAATTAGAACGACCGCAGCTACTGGTAGAGGCTGTTGCGGTAATGCCCTCTATCGCACGTCTTCGGCTGTCACATTAATCGCGCCCGTAATGGATGCCTCGCGGAAGAACTTTTCGGCCGCGCCTCGTAGGCGCCGCGAAGAACCAGATGGCTGCCAGAGCAGCGGCAGCCGCGCTTCTCACTTCTGCATTTACACGCCGCTAAATGGTCGTACTACGGTTTTATAACGTGTTGTGGCGGTGTGATGACCTCAATCGGGCGCGTACCCAAATAGACCAGCGTCGCGACGCCCCAGCGTCCAAGTCGCAATCAGCGACAGAGATTGTTCTCGCCGGCTTGACCGGGCGTGATTCCATCGGGGAAGAATGCATGCAGGATATTTCTTGGCCCTAAGAGACCGCTTGGAGTCGATCTTCAATTTGAAGGGAAGCTCCTTCAGCATAAACTTCCTGAAATATCTGCACGTCGTTGTTAAGCTGAAACCTCTTCAACGGAAAATTGATATCTTCTATAGACTTCCGAGTTCCTTCAGTAGAGCGAACTTGATGCCGAAAGAGTGCTCTTCCTGAAGCGCCGCTTTTCAGAGCTAATTTTTGCCGTATGCCCTAGTCTCGAATTTTTCTGCGAAAGCGGCGGCCCGCAATGCGGAAACGGCGACGACGCCGGCCCGGTGCAATGCGCCGCTGCAGACCAGCGCCGCGCAAATTTAGCCGCCGGCGTGCCGCGGATGCCTCCGAAATTATTTATGTTTCCGCTCGGCGGCGGCCAGATTTCGTATTCGCGAATAAAAGTTTCAGGCGGCAATAATCGGCATAAAATTCCGCGGGCAAAAATAAGCGAAAAATAATTGGGCTTGGCAAGGTGCGCGGCGGCGCGCGATGATTTACGGCGGGCGCTGAGGCGGCGGCGGGCGCAAGAACCTGGAACCGCGCTATTTTCAGGCGCGACTTCGACGATGGGGTTGGCATTGGCCAAAAGGTCTATTCCACATGGTGTAACAGTCTGGATTGTGAGACGGTTGCCACATATATCAAGATCCGGCCTTCTTACAGAGCCTGTCGAGTTTTGGTCAGTTCTGTTCCATATACAATAGTTTTATTTAATACTTCATTCAACTGGTAACATAGCATAAAGCATTTCATGAATAGTCCATTGGAGAGCATAACAGCTTTGTTACTATAAGGGTAGATTCATCTTTCTTTTTTTTACCAAAACCTACCTTATTATTTCGAAATATCCGTATGAAACTGAATGTGTGAACGAGTCTTAATTTTTTTGAATTTTCTATCAATATTTCATTATGAATGTAAATATTAATTTTCTCTAATTGCAATTTAAATCTAAGACTTTGAGGCTGAAAGTTAATCTCTTAAATTAAAATAAATCGACAAGCCTTAGTTGCTTTTACATTCGTTTGTAAAGACCTCCAAATCGTAACTATAGCGCACAAAAAATAGAAATGGAAAGGACATTGCCTACTAAATCGAAATGAAAACAACCTTGAAGATTTTTAACACCATAAAAATGAGTATTTGGCATCTCTAGTAGTTTGATCATCTCCATTTTTGCACATTTTAGCTTTAAACACTTTCAACCATTTGCGAGAACTCCAACACAGCCTCTACAACCCCCGTTCAATTAATGTAAGGACGATTTTCCCGAACACTTATCGCGCCTGGAAAGTTTTCAGCGAAAGCGTAAGCCGCTTTGGCTCCTCGAATCCCGGCTCGCACCCAGGATTTTCACCCATTCATGGCCGACACCTTGCGGTTCCCAGCAGCCGCGAAAGCCCGGGCGGAAAAAGGGAAAGCGCGCGGAAATTTGCCGGCCTTGCGCGACCGCATGCGGCGGCTGTCAGCGCGCCGCCCGCGGGTGATTGATGTCGCCGCGGCGGCCCTATCGAGCCCTCCCGGGGGATTTGTAGGAATAAATTGCGCGTTCGTTCCAATCATAATCTCCTCGGGCTCCGAGGGCGCCGCACGTAATCTCTTTCTCCATTAAGGATTGGATGTGCTGCGCGGTGGAGAAGTTGAGTAATCCGAGATAAGATTAGGGCGAGTTGGTTGTTTCTAATGGGGAGCGGTGATAGAGAGGAACAGCAAAAAGTTGTCGGGACTAGCAATCGAATAAATTGGAGAGCCCGATAATGAGTTTCCCGGTTTTGAGCGCTCCAACGCGGAGAGAAGGCGAAAGATTTAATGGGGGCTAACGATGTGCCTCATAAAGTGGATGGGGGAGTTTGTACTATATCGAGATGATAATAAGGTACCTGGTCATTTCCAAAACCAAAATAGTAAACATAGTTCTAGTGTAATGCAGAATCTGATATGGAGAAAACGGAACTTTATTTGTTATTTGTTTAAAATAATTTAGTAGGGTCATTCATCGTGTATTAATTTGTTTTAATTATATTTAGTATATTCTCATTTTGCTCAGACGTTTTTGTCGAAATAAAGGACTATGATGTACCAATACGTTAATGGATCACAAAACAGTCTTGAACTTTAGTTTTCGCCCACTAATTATGTGATATAAAGATAATTTAACTGAAAAATCTATAACCAAGCATTAAAACATTAGAACATAAACAAGCTCGTTAAGTAGGAACTGAATAAGTGAATGCAATCCAGCTCAAAAAAGGCTATCTATTAAAGGTACAAGTAAAATTAAATGTAACGGATAAGTTTGAATAGGTAACTTGAGATCCCAATAGTTGTATTCGATTTTTTTGAGAAAGCTTGCGAATCAGCCAAAACTGCATATGATGTACGCTTAGCGAATAGCAAAAATCGAAAGACGGGAACAAATCCTAAAATTAGAATATCTGGATTTGAGATGTGGAGCTGAACTAGGGATAAATCCATCAAATACAGGGGAGGAGGAGGGATCCGCAAGTATAATAACAGGAAGCTTTCCTTAGAACAAACTTGACATTGCGGTGACTGCTGGAGGTACAGCACGTGATGTCAAGATTAAAATATGAAAAACATCCACCGCTTTCTTTAGATTGTTATCTGAAAACCTTTATATGTCACGTTTGCCCATCTTCCGTAGATGCAAAACATTGAGAATGACTAAATAAAACTGCTGTTTGTGAAGAATCTCGGACGAAAGGCTGTAATAGATATAAAAGCAGAAGCTCATTGAATGGAAGAACGAATATAGATAGGATTCCCACTACGGAAATGGCACAACAGTAGAATGAAATTTACAAGTCCTAAAGAACGTAGAATAGAAGAAACGGTTTTTTATCATAAAATGACTTAAAACTCGGCCAAGAAATAATGCAATGATTAAATTATTTAAAAATGATATGACAAAATCTTTAATTTCTCAGAGGATTCATTTAAAAATAAAATTAGTCTAAAAGGTTTTAATTCTGTATAGTAGCGGCTTATCATCTTTAATTATTTGTTGTACATATTGCAAATCGCCTCTCTCTTTAAAATTTTAGCCTGGTAATAGTTGTTAATATTTCATGTACTTTGTTTTTGCTTCACATTTTCCTTTTGTTATTACGTCTGTCCATTATATTTCTAATGTTTTCTTGTAGCGCCACATTTTTAGTGCTTGTCATTCTTCGTTAGAGGCTATCCCTTCTTTCTTTCTTTTTCCCTTTGTCTCCTTCTGAATACCCCCTTCTTTCTCATCCTCACCCCTTCTTTCCATACTCTTCACTCCTCTCTCCTCTCACTTCTTCTTTCTCTCCCTATTTCTTCTCTCTCTCTCTCTCTCTCTCTTATGCAAGATAATCAAATAGACGTGTTGATAGCATAGTAGTACCCTCTTGTCTTTTGTATTTTATTTATTTTTAGTATTCTAAACAATATGTTTCAATTCACAAAGTCAATAGTCTTCAGGGCGTTTATAAAGACAACAAAGATGTTTTTCCCTCTTTAACTTCATTTCTATTATTAGTTTCAGGGCTGATATTGCTTTTTTCTTTCGTGTTGCTTTTCCAAGCCTGAATTCATCTTCAGTTCTTTTATTTTTCTCTCTATTCTTCTATGTATAATTCTAGAAAGAATTTTTGAGGTGTACGAAGTCAAAATAATTAGTACTATGGTTTTTACATTATTATGAGTTGTTCTCTTTAGAATTAATGTTATTGTGTCATGCTTTTTTCCTTCAGTCTCCTAAATCTTACAAATTAATCATACATCTTTGCATGGTGCGTACATTTAGGCACTTAGTTATTACCGCTGGTATTTTATTTAGCCCTGATATTCTATTTCTCTTTATGTCATGTATGGCCTTGTCAAATTTGGTCTTAATATTTGTTTCAAATAACAAATCTTCTTTATTAGTCCCTTATACGTTTTCTCTATGCATGTCTGCCACTTTTTCGTTACGTCTTTGCTTTTTATTAACATTTCTGTTTTGATTTTTTTTGTTTAATTTCTTGTAGTGTAATTTTAGAAAGCTTTTGACCTTTTGTGCTCTTTTCTTTTTTTCTGGTTCCGTACCTTTCCGAATTGAAAAGTTTTATTATCTATTTTACTTTGCGAATTTTCGTATTTACGCCTATTATTTCTTTGTAATCCACGGTTTCTGTTTTGCCATTGGAAATTTTTAAAAGCAATACTAATGGATCATCAAATGTGGTCGAGAAGCTTCATAGTGTGATAGTAAAATTAGCAAAAGTAGACGATTTGATTAGAATTAAACTAATTTTTGTGGATCAAAGAGAACATCAATTAAGAAAGTTGATAAATGCTAGAGTCCTATATTAGCCAACATTGGTTACCCTTGAATAGGTAGCTGATCGTTGCAATATGGCGATAGAATTTATCCGAAGAAACTATCAAACATATGTCCTATGTCACCCACACGCGTAAGCAAAAACCAAGCTTTAGATCATGACATCAATTAATATGTAATTAGATGTTGTTTTTTGTAAACGGGATGTTGTTAAATCTGTTGTCAAGCAACTTACATTATTACAGGGCCTGATTAAGGTTTTGGCGCCCTGGGCTGCCGATTTGCCACGCCTTCTCTCAAATTTTTGGGTGTTTGGGAAGTTATTAAACAATTACAACAAAGTTGATTGTTTCGTTACATATACATACACTCCATGGAATGTGTGGGGGAAAATAAAAACAAAAATCCATTTCATCTAAAAACTTTTATTTAATAAACATCTCTTTTCCTGGCTTTAAAATTAGTAAAACTCTGCACTATGTCGTCAAAAGAAAGCCTCTGGAGAAACTCACTCTTGAAAATAAAATTGCCTGTCAATATTCTTGTTTTTACTCTTAAAAGCCGAAGAGGATCGTTCTCAAGTGCAATTAGTAACGGCCGTGCTTGGAAAATTCTTTGAGCAATGGAAGTATTGGGAAAAGTAGACTACGTCCTACTACTTCATTAATGCTAGGAATTTTTGTGGTTGTAATTGTGTTGTTGGTTTGGTGTCATATGCTCTTCGTCAATTCCTTTATTAGTTCTTAAAAATGTCGCTAAAGGCACACATTTCTCGGGGAATGTTTTGTCTAAATCAGAGGCATACTTTTCCAATAACTAATCTATTGCTATCTTCTTTTATTCTTTATTGTACAAATTTGAGCCTCAGAGAATCAATTGCAGCATGTTTTTGCCGCAGAAACTCGTCTTCCTCTTTCTTGTAATGTCTGTTTTATACACATTTCAGTTTTGCTTCGTTTTCTAACCTCGAACACTCATATTCGCTTCAAAGGGTTTTATAAAAGCTTCTTCTCGAGATCTTACAAGAACTTTGTTCTAGAAACATATCATTCATGCCATTTTAAGGACTCCTAAACTCTTCCAGTACCACATTTGGCGACAAAGTTTTTAATGATAAGGAAGTCCTTTTAAGATGAGACTGCAAGTACCTCATCGTTTGCTTGAAGAACTAAAAACGTTATAGAGTTGTTGTAAAGAAAAAAATATAAAAAGTATTTGCTGCTATCCACAGCCAACTAGTTGCAAAAGAGCGGCCGACGTAAGGATGTATGTGATCAAAGGATTTACTTGTTTTATTCTAGTCTGAAGATCTTTATAGCACCCAGACTAGCTGCTGACATTGTCTAAAACTCTGTTCTCTGCAGTTATTTAGATCAAGACGTACAAAATCTATGGTCGCCATTACAACATTCGCCATATCATCTTTAAGGTTACAGTTATAACTAAACGCCAAAAATCGTTCAACAGAAATGTTGAGTCTACAATTATGGGATAATACTTGGTCTAGGTCATTTCTGCTGTAATTGGTCTGCTAAGTGTATATAATTAATTCATCGGCAATTGTATTTAGTAAATTACGAGGGTACACTTCGTTTATTTTCAAATTTTACTACATATTCGGCCATAAAATGATCTAATTTTGAAATCAGTTCTACCCAGCCAAGAAAGGTGCCATTTCACTATCGTCAAGAATTGGCAGTCTACGGGAAGCTAAGAATTTCACAACTTCATCAACTTTTGAGAAAACATTTCGCTAATACAAAGCCTTTCCTCATACTTTTCTGTTATTGTACAATCCACTCTTTGTAAAACTCGACTTGTTGGCATGATTGTCTATTATATGGTAATTCTTGCAATCACCAAACCCCTAGGAACGTCAATGGTCTCCATGAGAACACTAATTTATTTGCACCACTGATGTTTACTGTATGACTTCTCCTATTCAACTGCCGCGAATGCCCATCGGCGGTTCTAGAACACTAATCAAAGGATTCTGGAATTCTAGTGCTATAGGCTGCTGCTTACTTGGACCTCTGAGTTAATCATGCCCTAATTTTACAGTGGTAACTAACAGAATTTCCATATATAGTACCGAAGGTCAAAAAGGAGTGCGAAGATATTCTAAAATTATAGGGACAGAAATAGATTTTTCTCGATTCCCCTTAAAAATTTGTTGACTGCACTTCATACGGATAGGTAGCATATCTGAACTATCCGCATCTATAATTTTGGGTCTAAAAAAAGCTGAAAGTGCTTCGAAGTTATGGAGGAACTGGAGAATTCAAAAAGGACAAAGATTTTGGTAGTCAACACAATCGTTGGCCTTTTCAAAAAGGGGGGTCCGCCTTCAGGTCGCTAATGGGTTTTTAAATTTGCGCCGGCGAAGTTTGGGCAGTTGGCAGGACTTTGCACCATCACCAGCTTGCCAATTGAGGAAACCCCGGCGCGCCCGCACCAGAATCCGATAGACAGCCGAATTGCGCGAGGTCGCTCACCTCCGCGAATTTTGCCCAAAAGCCGCGGATTGCGCGCTCCGCGCAGTGGGGCAAGTGGAGCGGCGCGGCCGGCGGCGGTCGCGCAAATATTTGGGGCCGCGTTAGCGCGGATTGTTTGGTTATTTTCGCGCGATTAACAATCGCCGATGGCGCCGGCTATTTCGGGCGCAGCGGCGATCGCGCCTATGCGCGCGGCCGGCGATCGAAATTCGAGCGCGCCGCGTTCGTGCGGCTGGCGCCTGTCCGCGCGCAGATAAGCCGGAACGTGTAAATATGCAAAATTCCTGCGCGCGGTTTCGCGGCGTAAACACAAACAGGTAGTGAGAGGGCTTATTAAGGCTGCGCTGTAATTGCGCTTATCTGCGCGATCACGCGATGATGCGCCGCACGCGCCGCTCGTCTGCGCCCGCTGCATTTTCCGCATTTTTCATTTCCTTCCTTTTCCAGCGCCTGCTGGCAAGTCGCCTCTGCCTCCTCGGCCCACGGAAACGGGCGCGTGCAGGCTATTACACATCGCCTTGTTTTGTCAAAGATATATTTGGACCGCGCGCTTTGGTAATTAACGGAAGTGAAGGCGCGAAAAGTAGCCGTAAAATAAATAATTACAAAATGAAAATTAAATGAGAAAGTAGGCATGTCTGGCGATTTTGCAAATACAGACAGTAGAGATGGCTTCCAAAGACTTGTCTGATACAAATTCTTGAACTTCAGCTTTTGAATCACTAATTCACTTTTCTTGCTGGTTTTCATGGGATTCTTTTTTTCTAAGAACCTTTTTGTGCAAAAAATGAGTTCTGAAAATGTTCTTTAAGTACGGTACCAACCTTTAGTATTTTTTCCATAATTTTTCAGGAAATCTTTTTCACACTGCTTCTCAACCAATTTTCCAAAAAAATGATCAAAATGCGATAACGAAACAAATGTCAAATAAAAACACAAGAATAACAATAATCTCCTGGGACTCGAATAAGAGTGAGCAACAACAGTATAGCACTTAGTAGCATAACCCTTGGCATCAATGACAGCCTGGAACCTGCGAGGTATGGAGTTCAGATGAGTGTTGATGAAGTAGAGGAGAATGTTCTTTCATTCCTCTTCGAGTTGGACATACATCTACAGCTCTACCTAGAGGTCCTCGATGATATTCAAGTGGGATTGGCTGAGCGAGTTGAGGAGGATAACACGCAACGAGTGAACCAATCCTGGACATGCTTAGAACGATGTTTGGGATCATTGTCCTGTTGGAAAATGAAGTTTCTGCCCACGTTCTACATATCATATGGACGCATCGTGCTCTCGAGGATGTCCTCATAGAGATAGCGATCCATAATGCCGTGGATTCTTCTGAGGAGACCTGTGCCAAGGTCGAAGACACCACGAGTGCCTTGGGGATGGCGAATCCACTGAATCCTGTCCATTGAAAACAACATATACTTTCGTCACTCCAGAACACGTTTTCCCACTCTTTCCCGGCCAGTTCTTGTGTGCCTGCACTCACTTCACGCGCGCCTTTCTATTCTTTTCCTAAATCATCGGATGCTTGACCGGACGACGTCCATTAAGTTCAGCTTGCTGCAGATGACGTCTGATAGTGCCAATAGATGGTTTAGGGATCCAGAGGGTCACACAATTGGCGAGAAATACTGTTTCAACCCATTAAATGCGATACACCCACATTTCAAACGAGTCTAGTTTTTGGATGGTTGCTTTCGTAAGCGTTCAGAATTTGGAACCATATAAAAGTGTTGAGAATATACAACATCAGACTAAGCTTCATACCAAAGTTTACACAACAATTTCTTGATTTTTGAAAATGCTTACCTTGCTCGCTGCAAGCGGAATTTTATTT
The DNA here is from genome assembly GCA_036346155.1 of Sinelater perroti. Classification (NCBI taxonomy): domain Eukaryota; kingdom Metazoa; phylum Arthropoda; class Insecta; order Coleoptera; family Elateridae; genus Sinelater; species Sinelater perroti. Next base: position 5,382,036 of record JARFIY010000189.1, read on the forward strand.
TTGTACCCTAGTCGCAGTAATCATTCCGAATACAACCAAAACATTTAAATGGCACTCTTTTGACAACCATATTTTTTATTGTAATATGTGGTTGTAATCTTTTGTTTGGATAGAAGCATATTTTTAGTCTCCTTGGTGTTTGTCGACGCATATCGTTTACTAGTTTCTACGACTTTGTCTAATAAACGTTGCACGTCCCCTTCATTATTGTATAATATCACTATATCGTCAGTGTAGCATATATTGTTAACGTTTTATCTATCTGTTTATCAAAGGCTTCTTTAAAGGTGTGTTTGGAGTAAACATTAAATAAGATGGGAAATAATATATCCCCTTGACAGACTCCCCCGAACACTTCAATTTCTTCAGATATTTCATTTTCAACTGTTGTTGCAGCACTTTGATTCCAGTAGAGATTCCAATAATTCTGAGATTATTACCACCGAGACATATATTATTTAATATTTGTATAAAATATTTTGTTATAATCAAGGAAACATGCGTAAACGTTCTTATTTACGTTCCTGCATTTTTGTAATAAAATCTATTGATTAAGTAGAGCTTCACAAATGTCTGTATTGTTGCTGAATCCAAATTGCACCTCTGAAATATATTCTTCTGCAATTATCTTTAGAACAATTCTAACACGTGGTTCATCAAGCTTATAATTCTGTGATCATTACATTTAGTGACACGTTTTATTTTTGGCAACGTAGCAATGTTATCTACCAACAATTTTAAAGCTCCTGTTCGTATCTGAGCCTGCAGCTTTCCTATTTTTGCTACTTCTAGTGGCATCTCCACTTTATCTTTCTGAATGTCTGTTCCTGCTTCTTCAATTTCTAAGGATTTAATCGTAAAATAGTTCTCTAAGTATTTCTTCCAAGTTAGCAATTTTAATTCAATTATGTAATTTAGTTGACTGGATTTCATTAAGATGAGTAATTAGACTTCGAGGCTATAAAGTTAAAAAAAATTGAATGTGAGCGTTCGGTGCATTTTGGGTTGTTGATTTTATTCTGATAATCTGTAGTAAACATAAGTCTTCTTGTCTAATGGTATAGATATTTATGTATTTCCATAACTTTCATGTGTAACTCGCAGTAATTTTTGAAATAATTTAATGCAAGAGGGTACTTAGATAATTGTCTTGTATACTTTAATAGAGTATTACACTAATATGCACGGTTTTGTTGTTTTGAAATGAAGAGGTGTACCGGAATGTCTTTTTCCGCAGATTCCGTCACTCCAGAGAACATTTTTACATGTTACAAACGTAGTTATATATAAATGTTATGTCAGTTTCGTAGCATTGTAAATCAAATCAGGTTTGTTAATGTACTGAGTGGGTTATGTAACGTTAGCTATTATTGTTCCTCTCTATAGCTCTCTTTTAAGGTTTACGCTTTTATCAAATCTTCAAAGCTTTGAAAGCAGCTGTTTGGTGTCCGTTTTTGACTTTACTCTACATGATGTTAAAAACATTCACCTGACCGACCCCTCTGTATACCAAAGCTACTTCTGCCTTCTCAAAAAATCTACATAGTCTTTCTTCTGTAACCTCAAGTGCATTCAAATGAATGAATTAAATGGACAAATTTGCCTGCCTCTAAACTTGTTCAACATACTTTAATTACTGTCAGTCTTCTCATTATTTTGTCCACGATTGGTACTTAAACCAACGATATCTTATTCTGTTTGTCAAAGTTTTCATGCCACTTTTGACTTCGCTACAGATTAAGTGATTGGTTCTAGTGCAGCCTGAGTGTTCGAATAATGGCGATTCTTCTACCCTGCAAATTTAATCTCTTTATTAATTTAGTACAGCATTTTGTATATACAATTTCTGCTTAGGATAAAGTAGCACACTTACTAATTGTTCATAAAAATTATAATGAATAGATCAACTACAAAAACAGACGGGTTTTCGTACAGCACTCAAGATCACTTACACGTAGTGCCAATTGAATAGAATACTCAAAAGTATATAACTAACTCTTGTGCCTCCTTGATAGATTATGAAAAGGCGTTCGGCGCGGTAGAAAAAAAACTAGAAAATAGTACACTGAGTTGACAAAAAATGCCCGTGAAAATGCTACACGTAAAATAAAATTTGCAAAACAATGCAAAAGCGGTAAATACGGAACATGAAGTAATATAAGGTGACACAATATCTCCTAAGTTATTTCCATTATGTCGCATTTAGAAACTGTACTTAGGAAGTAAAGAGATTGAAGAAGATTTACGTTTGGATGATATCCTACTAATATAAGACAACCTTCAAAATGTATAAGAAATGGAAAAGCAAAAGAATTTATTTAAATATAAGGGAAAGAACAAGATGATGATAATTGACTGAGTAGAACAAGAATACAGTTGGCGATGAAACTATAGAAATATTTGACAGTTATTTCTATTTTGGACGACTTATTACCCTGGAGACAGACAGTCAAATAAAGGAAATAGATAGAAGCATAAAATGGGGCCGAACCGCATTCGGAAGATGTAGAAACATTCTACAAAGCAAAAGTGACCAAAAACTAAAGGCAAAGTTATTTTCCAAAACATGCTCCTTGTACTAACCCACACAGTAGAAACAAGGACGTTAGCGGCAAAGAACATGCAAAAAATGATAATATCACAAATACTAATGGAGCTTAAAATGCTGGGAGTAGCTCTGAAAGATAAAACACATATGCATAACACAAAAGGCAACATAGAGGACGTGTTTGAAGAAGCGCTTAAACGAAAATGGTCGTGGACTGGACACATTGCAAGAAGGAAAGATACTAGTTGGGCCAAGATATAATATAATACTAATGCAATGAAGATCGATAACGGGAAAAAACAAAGAAGACCGACCCCCACTCAGGTGTACATAACAGCTGATTATAATCGATTGCAGAAAGCACACAACAGAGACCAATGGCGATTACTTGGAGATGACTTACTTGAAATTACCAGAATTTTGCCTGAGATGTACCACCTCTTATATTACGTTGCATTAACTTTCTTTCCAATATTTTCTTGCTGGAGTTCCGATTTTAAAAAAAACTTCGTGTTTATACCTGAGAATACAGTGATGTGCACTGAGATGTCTAGGAGGGCATTTGCTTGCATTTCTCTCCACAGTTGCAGTTCTCATACAGATATGTAGGGGTGGGATACCGCCTAGTTGGATTTTTCTATTATTCTGCTGCATTTGTGCATGTCTCAAAGACATCATTATAAATATGAAGAACCATTTTGATCAATTGGTTTTTAACGATTTGCCTTGGTTTCGGGATTTTTTAAATGAATTTAACAGTTTTGAAAGCTCTGTAAATGTTTATATATTCAAATTGCAATCGCAGAACTACCCAACTTAATTTGCACAGAGCATAATTACATTTTTTAATACATTGTCTCTTACTTTTGCGTTATCCGTAGAATGTTCTTCAAATCATTTCATCAGCTAATAACAATAATTTCGTCCTGCTCATTAACCATATACGAGATTAATTACGCAACTCCTTATATTGTTGGGCCATAAACAATAGGCGCATGTGTAATTAATAGTTTGTTTTATTATCTCTGGCCGCAAATAATGCAATTAAGAGGCCAGGGAATGGCTTTATTGTTACATTGTTTGCCTAGCTGCAGCGCAATTTTTAATAAATTTAGAGGTGAGCCGCAGTCGGTTTCCCAGGATTCATTTCCCTGCATGAATATGCAATCACTTTCCGAAGTAATTACCAATTTAATTTTTCCTTAATAAAACTAATCTAAAGATACGATCCTATTGTACACTGTCATTACAATGGAGAGCAGATTTAGGTTTAAACTTAACGGCGAATTGCACGCTTCATTAGGCATGCAGTTCTATCTGTAATATGTTTTGATAACGTGCTGCCGCATGGAAATTAATAAAACAATGGCGGCGCGCAAAGTAAGGCTCTGTGATGTTGCTATGGGAGCGTCTCGGGTTACTTTCGTACGTTGAAGTCGCCGAAATTTTTATAGGTGATGAAATAAACCGGTAAGTTATTCAAATATTTGTTTTAAGTAGTTTTTGTATAAAAAATCATAGTGGAATTTAAATGGAAAAATGAATTAGCAGTTTTGTGTTTACCGCGCAATTTTAATGTAAATTGGCTAATGTACAATAATAGAGCAATATTATTTATTGAAACTGCAGCAAAAAGAAAAATTGCAAATGAACAACTCAAACTTTTTCATTTATTCAATAATATATGACCTCACCTTAGACTTGTGATCGCCTTCATTCTTCTCAAACAATGAACTAATGGTGTCTTACTGAACTGCATTTCTTGGAAGTCGTAGATACTGCTGTACCCACGCAATGGTATTCCAGACAGTTTAGATCCTAATGAAAGGTCAGGTGAGAAAAGTTTCTAAAAGAAAACCTCAGGCTGTAAGTCAGCGCCGATGTAGAATCAGACCTTCACAACATGACGTCTACGTTGCCTTCAACTTTGACTAAAGGTGATCTGCTATCGTAAATAATAGTCCTCCATACCATAATACCCATAGTTGTATGCCTGACACGAATGTAGTCTTCTTATGTGTTACGATGTGTTAATATCCGAATTTATGAGTGCGTACACAAATGCCAATTGTAACCGTCGTTTCCAGTCCAAAGAAGTTTGTGTAGTCGCAAGAAAAGACGCTGTGCTGTTAACTCCATTGCGAGTAATCGACGTCCGAACAAAGCAGGTGGACAATGGACACCGTGTAATAGTCCATGATCCGAATTTTGTTCTGTAAAGTACAAACATAGCGCTTACGTATGAAAAATGCCTTCCGCGACTCAGCTGACCTACCACCATTCTTTTAGCGAAGTTTTTCATTATTCTTTCGTATAAATTCGGCCAATTACACGTCTGATATTCTCTTTTGGGCTTGGAATCGTAGAAAATTTGTTGCCATAAACCGCCACTTTCAAATAGAGCCAGAGAAAAAAATCTAATGGGATAGACTGCAAAATCGCGATGGCCATTCGATATCGCCCTCTGCAAGATAATTCGAGCAGGAAATTTGATTTGAAGTGAGCTGTTCACATGCTGTCTGACACATGACCCCATCTCGTCATTTCATTTAAACCGTTGATTTGCTTTGAAAAATCTTCCGATAACGTACACCATGGACAGTAACGGCATTGTCCTCAAAAACGTACCAATGAATTGGGAAAAAGGCGAATGCTTACTCTAGCACCATACAGTGCATTTTTGTGAATATATTGGTTTTTGGCGAATGGCACGTGGATTTTCACTACCCAGATACGACAATTTTGATGATTCAAGAAAAATGAGCTTCATGTTTCAGAATGAGTTTTTGTTTCAAGCGTCAGCATCCACTGCTGTTCTCTTAAACTCAGTTCACAAGTATACAGTGTTTCTGATGGTTTGTTGATTTAAGTTCTTGAGTTAATTTTATACGCTCGTGCCGTACGTAAAATTCAGTTCCTGTGGACGACGACGAACTGGTGTTCCTATCACTTACTCGAGAACTATTATCATCTGAACGCCCGCTGTTTTGTCAATAAGGATACTATTTGTTTCAAACATTTGCACTAGATCAAGAATTGCATACTCACTTGGCACATTACCGAGTCCAAATAATGCTCAAGTTTGCTTCGCATAACAGTGACTGATCACTTGTTTTGATATTGATGCGTTGCTCCACAGTATATAGCGCCATGATGATTTTTCCATGTGTTTAGATACCAACTATACAAACGAAAACTTCCAGCGCTCACAAAACTTTTCAATTTGGATCACCGTATATAAGGGATATAATGATGAAATAGATAACCGTCGTAATTTTCATAGAATTGGAATGAAATTTTGCACACACATTTGCTGAGCTAATGTCTTGACCAATTGAGTTAATGGATAAAATCAGTGAATGGGATGGGAGGAAACTTTCACAAATCAAATTTAGAATAAATTTGGATTGTGTGTACCTAGACACATTCCAAAAATGGGGAGCTTCGGATGAGGGACTGGAAAGATGCGACTATAAATATATCTACCTACCGATTAGATCCCCAACCACAAGACATTTCTTGTTGCTTAACAAGCTTATCGTGCAAAAACATTAAACATTGTTGCATCAAAGGCAACCTTTACCTTTGGATTAAAATAGTCACAAAAATATTAAAGTAAAAGCAGCCTTGTTTTGTTTGATATTTTGGCATCCCATAATTTAATGGAAATAAATTGAAACAACCAATTTTCCTATGACACCACAATATGACACTAACCAGATCGAGTCAAAAACCAACTCTCGCATTTCATCTTTTAACCAGTAATTAAACAATTAATTCTACCTGGATTGTTATCGACCAAAATGTTTCGGAACTGACCAGTCATAATGGCGTTGTCTTCCTTTACAACAATCTAAATTAAAATGCTTCTGACCACCTGTAAAAGCAGTGTAGCATAGCTAAAATATTCCATCCTATGAAAATTTAAGATCCAATAGTTCTTTGATCAGACCTAATTTCAATTATGGATTTAAAAAAAAATGCAAAACAGTCGATTGGGGTTACAGGTGATCTTCGGAAATGTGTGACATTGATCGTCCCCTGTATTACAGGAAACGCAGCACATTATTCATTGAGGAGAAAATGGCCTGGGCCAGGAAGTACTAGTTTCAGTGTGATATGTTTTAAATGTGCGGCTTGTTGCGCGTCGATAAGACTTTAAACTACCAGGTAGCTGGGGAACGCCGCAATTCAAGTAAACACTCATTAGATGGAAGAAGGAAATTAACCAGTTAAGCGGTCTAATGGAGGCTACTACGATGCGTACATCTGAAATCGCCGCATAAAAAACGGATTCCTTGAAGTTCGCGGCCACCTCGCCGCAAAAACAGTTCTGCGATGCTGCCAACGAATAAACGAGGCCTTATCTGCGGCTGTAATTAAGGAGATTAAACTTTATTAGATTTTCATTTATTTTCCGAAGGCGTGTGTGGTCGGCGATTAGCTAACCGTTAACAACTCCCCCGGTTGGCCCGACCAGCGGCGCTGAACCGGCGGGACGATGGCGACAGGCGGCCGCCGCCGCTTCCGCGCCGCTTTCCGGCTCGAAGGACGAGATCGCGCCGAAACCGTCGCAGGTGATCCTAGGCGGGCTGCATCCGAGGGGCAATTACCGAGCCCCGATGGTATCTGGTTAGCCGGCTAGACTTCCGTCGTGACGCGGTGGACCGCTTTCCCCCATTCACTCGCGGTTTTCACCGACGGTGGTTTGCCGCGGCCGACATGCGAGCGGCGGTGCTACGATTCGATAACCCGGTAGAGATGGTTTTCGAAGGTCTAAAAACCTGACCTATATATCAGGCTTGTCTCCGTAATCGGCGCAATGCAGCGGCCGCAAATGCCGGCGCGACTGAAAACAATGTTCAAGGCAGCGCTTAATGACGAATGAATATGGATCCGTCTGATGCGGGCTCCGGCGCATGCACTCATTTTACTCGCAAATTGCCCCTCAATGCTAACCATTGAGCCGCGCGACGTGAAAATTGAGCCGGCGGCTTTTCGGAGCCGTTTCCGACTGGAGACCGATCAACATGTGAGATAATTCCGCGCGAAGGGCGCTGGCCGAGACGCTCGCGTTCTTTTTGTGATGACCTATGTTGACATCTTGCACTAACTACTACAACAGTTTATTTGACTTAGTGTATTCAGGTCTCTAGCCACAAGGTCGTTTTTTTTAATTGTCTCAGTTTTTAGTTTCAGTGTAATTCCAAAAATGAACAGAACTTCAGCATAAATTAGACTGTAGCTACTTTTTGTAGGAATAGCAACATGGCTTAAGTGACGCCTGTTAACATAGGTTCAAACTTGTAATGTGGTCGATAGAACGACCTCTGGTTTAGTTGCTCTTGAAATGTAGCTCACAATATATATTTTGCTATATAAGTTTTTGTCCTCATAGAGATGATCACATTCAGGTGGCATCGGAAGTTCCAGAGAGGAAATTTCAGTCGGGAAGACGCTCCTAGATCGAGAATGTTTGGACATTCCAATGAAAAAAGTTTGTTCCTCTCTGATATTTATGACAACCAAAACCTTCTGACCTTCCCAAGTTATGTCATTGGAAATGGCAACAGTTATAATTTGGAATTTAGAACGGATTTTCAGTGTGCAAGAGGAACTCGATACGGGCCTTCCAAATATTACATCATCGAATATACTAAACCTCTTCTGGTCTTTTCGTTGAAGAGGTTTATATTTAATTTAGTTTAAATTTTTCTCTGGTTTCCATCAATTTTAAGTTACTGACGGGAGGTTTATTGGGGAGACTTTTTACATGACGTGTTTTGAAGCATAGACTACAATTTGTGGCTTAATTGGTGCAAGCGAAAACTTCCAGATGAGGAAATGTGTAGTACAACTGTTGCGTCTTTTTTGAATCTTCTAAACTTCTGCCGTATCCTACTGACAGTGGAGTTTGTAGATTTTTCGACGGTCCCTGACCATTATTTCTAGGGCTATTTGGAGAACTGGCTATTTCTCACGAAATCTTTTCATTAGTGAAGCGGATGATCCCTTCTTTAGAACTTTCAAAATATTTTTGACAGTTTCTTATGAACGTACAACATACGCCCTATTATTTTAGTAGTTGGCGCCGGATAAAACGATTTTATAGCAATTTTTATTATCATTCGATACGGGGAAAACTTACGTAAACATTTAATTTTGAGTTTGCGAAACATGAACATAAGAAAGTCCTCTTACATTAAATTTCAATGCTGATACGTCTAGTTTTGAATAGTACAGTTTACGAACATTTTCAAATTTTTATTATCTTGTCTTATTCCATCTCAATATGACTATTAAAATATTGTCGCTTATCAAATTTATTGATTTTCTATTATATTATAAAAAAAAATACAAGGGTTGTGGCAAGACTATATTTACAATTCTACTATACTGAAAAGGAAGTAGAAAATTTATTTATTGCTTTCAATGTCTCTTGCATTCAATATATAGCTATATCAAAATTATCTTGTTACCTCTGCATCTCTTGTACAGGATGGAGCAAACTTATCTCATTCTCTTTCAGATTTAATTAATACAAAACTATAGGAGACATAAAATTTATTATTGCAGGATAAAACTATAGAATTGGAAGTTCGCCCGAGCGGTATTCCTCGCTTTCAATGCACTCTTGAAATCGCATTCTAAAAGTCTTCATTACTCTTTCGTATGTGGGTTGTGTAATACGCTTGATTTGATGACTTATTGCATTTCATAGTATTTGGAGAATTCTAGGGCAATGTTTGTAAACCACAGCCTTGAAATATCTCCATAGAGCAAGAGGAAACATCTTATAAAATTAGTCGTACAGTACGACTAGACAAGTGAAGAGCAACCAACTCTTACTGCATCGATGTTTCCTGGCGTTCACGCACTCCAAGGTCTCCCTGCCTCTCTTTTTTTAATACAGAATCGGTACAGCTCTCTTCCCACAACAAAACCGAGTCGCAACTTGAAAGCGCGTCCGAAAAGCACGTTATACTACCACAACAGACTTACTACTCTGAATACACACTTCGACAGCAAAAATTCTCTGATGTTCCTTCACATATTGGATACTAAAGGTCTCTTTAGGCAAAACTTCCCAACGACCTGCGTCTAATGGAAATCACTTTCCCCACTTTTAACTATCCTTTGACATTAGGGATGGAATTTTGACCCACCCTGTACAACTTGAAGTCCAAATATTTATGATAAATGGACAACAATTACAACTACAAAACGCTGCTTGAAGTTGTGTCTGTCATTTTAATATTAAACTTCTTAACTGTCCAATCTTTAAAATCGTCAATGTCTACTAAGAAGTTATTTATAACGATCCAAATACTCCATTCTATGCTTTCTCCTGTCATCTGTGGATGACGTATTAAGTCGCCATCATACTAGATATTGTGTATTGTACTTGTTAAAAAATAGATGTTTCATATGGTAATAACATACAATAACGCAGTTTACAACATTTTTTTTATAATGACGTGGTATTGTTCGAATTTTCTCACAAATAGTTACATATTGTATTGATGTATTGAGCTCCTACAATCCCTCTCGAATGATTTCCCTTTTCTTCTCCTAATTTATTTACATGTTTCTTTATCATTTTTTGGTTATTTTGCATCGTATAATATATAAGCCCCATTCTAATTAATAGCACACATAATTAGCAAAAATATGAAAAGGCCTCCTCTGTTAGAACGTTGATTAACCATTAGCCGAGTAACGTCTGCTAATTTTACTTGCCTTCATTTCCGAGGAGCAAACGCGATCGTCGCCGGCGTGAAGTCGTAATTTAACTTTCCCGAGCAAAGGGATATTTATCTAGGAGCCGCTTCATTGTGTTATGATTGAAATGCTGTTAAGCACTCATCGCTTCCCATTTCGCGGCAGAATGGCATTGCTTCGCGCTGCTTGGGAGCTTGTGTGGCATCGTCCGTGTGCAAGTGCGCCTCGGCTCCACGAAATGTTTCGACTTCGCGGGCGCGTGCCTCACATCAGTAATGCGGATGTACCTCGTTTTTGTAAACACAAACCGATGACTTAGACCCGCAACCATGCGCCGGGGAGCTGTTTGTCATTACTGTTACTACGATTCAAGGCATTATGTCTCGTCTAGAAATTGTGCAGGATCTACGCCACACGTCCATTCCACAGCGATTAACTGTTACTCATCGTCATTTGCGCTCCTTCATGTTTCCGCTTAATAACATAGCACGATACTTCAATATACTTATTGCCCTTCTTTCATGTGTTATTGTTTCCTTGATAGCATCCCTGTCTATTCGGGCTTTAACGTATTTATAACTTTCACATTCCTCTATTTGATTTCCTTCACCCAAATCGAAGTCGCCTTTTTCTTCTCCAATACACAAATATTTCATTTTCGTAAGGTTTGTTGTTAATCCAACTTTCTCATACCCTTCTCTTATTTTTGTTGTCATATATTCTAAACCATTGTTTTGTACTAAGATGATCTGGTCATCTTTAACTAAATGATATACTCATTTCAGAGTGTTATCATGTGTTCTACATAGGTTTTGAACAGTTTGGATGATTGAAGTATCCTTGTTTAACACTCCCTTTTGTTAATTTGTTTCAAATTTTATTCTTACTTTGTGGTGTAATTCTTTTGCAGCTTTAATGAGAATGCGACTTATGTTTATTTTTTCCATTGCTTGTAAGAGCAGGTGTAGGTTTCTGTCCGTATTTTTCTTTTGTTTCTAATAATCTACACTTGAGCGAACAGCTCGGAATTCGCATTGCTCCTCTTCCCTATGTTTTTCTCTCTGCTTCTCGTCCCCCTCTTTCCACTCTCCCTTTGTCTCTCCTTCCAACTTCTTGCTCCCTACGGCCCCTCACTCTGCCATATAGTCCACTGAAAATTACAGTAATTCCCCAAAGGTTGTTTATCTTTTTTAAATGTACAGACATCCAGTTTGTCCAGTAATACATTTATGAAATAGGTTTGTAATAATTTTTTTTTCATTTTTAGAGCCGCATGTTTCATTATTTGTAACTTCTTAATGGTTGCATTTATATTATCTGTTGGAGTTTCTATTGGTTAGTTGATTTTGTATTGTGTGTAGTTTTTCTGTAACAACTCTTAATAATATTCTTTCAATTTTTTTCCTGCTATTAGTGATACATTGTCTGTTTTACTTTTCGTTATTATTGATTTATTGATTGTGTCTCTTAAATTTTCTACATATTTTTGCATAGTTTAATGAGATTTTGTCTCTGTTCACTAAATGTGCCTCTTCTTCCTTTTACATCTCGTTCTATTTCTTCTGTCCTCCATATATTCTCACTTGTTCATCTGTTATTTTCAATCAATCTTAATGCTTACTTTGCTGCCCCATGTTTAGCTGATTAACGTGATCATATAATTCCTTTGTCTTCATATTTGTTTCCTTGAAATTTTTGGTACAGTAGTTTCATGTTCCATTTTTAAGACTTGTCACCAAGATATCTTCTATTTCAACTTCTTCCTTTTTTTGTGTTTTAATGTATAGAAAATATAGTTTTTCAATAGGTGATGATCTGAACATTCGGCTCCTGTATCCTTTTTTGTCTAAAATATTTACGGATGATTTTTGTTTCATTATGATATAGTCAATTGTTGATGTTAGTCTTCTTGTTGACTGTATCCATGTATTCCTTATATTTATAGAAGTGATTCATTGTTCTCAGTTGGTATTCTGCACACAGGACCATTGTCATTTACTAGATTTTTTCTGTGGAGTCCGACAATTTTATCATTTTTTATAATTTTCAGCGCGCGCATTAAAATCTCCTAACAGAATTTTTTCCCGTTACTGTTGGACCATCCACTGTCGCTCTCAGATCTTGAAAAGTTTTCCTTTGGTTTGAACTGTTTCATTGTCTGTTGATGTATGTTTATGCAATAAGAGTAGTTGTTCGTTCCGGCTTCATATTTACGTTTATAGGGTTTGAATTACTTTCGATATTAGTAATATTCTCTTGTATTTCTTTTTAATTGATATGGCAACTCCCTTTTGGGCTTCTTTCTTCTTTTGGTACACCTCCATATATATGTATATTCTCCAATTTCTTCCTCTAGAATTCTTTTTGTTTCTATCGGAGCCAGTATACCAATATTTAGTTAGTATGCATTTTTGTTGTTTCATTCATAGTTTTTTCCCGCCCAATAACTCCGTTACATCCTACCGCCTTCCGAGGTTGTCGGTTACCCTTTTTGTTTAAAATATTATTTACGGATTTTAGGAAACAACCCCGTCAATCCAGCTCCCAACTTGAAGGACCAGAAACTTTAATTTTGGCGTATTCGTCTCCTAGATCGATTGTTATCGCCTCACTATAGAGGTTTGTCTTCCTTGTTGTTGGTTCCTCCGTCTCCTCTGCTGTCTGATTCCATTTGTTATTCTCTTCGGCCTTTTTCACCTAGACCCTTATAGGATGTTAGTCGGGCCAGCTAAGCCCTGTTTTTCTTTGGGGTGTTACTCCTTGGTTCCCCTCCTTTTTCATCCTGGCCTGGGACAGGCAGCGGCGAAGTTTAAAGATTTAAAATTTGTCAAGAGTTGACTTGAACTTTTGCACTCCTCCCCGTACTTACAGATGTGATATGGTTAATGTGTACTTTTTCAGTCAAAAGTTTGCGACGCGGAAAAGCTTCTCGCTGGGATCGGAGCGAGGAAAATGAGGCAATAACATTTCTGGCCTACCGCGGATGCGTTCATTAACCCATCGGGCGAAGGTTAAGCCGCCAAAACCGTCAACGTTATTGCTATTTATTAATGATGACCCAATCATCCTCACTTTTCGATAAAGACTTGATTTGTGGCTCACGCGGCGCGGAGTCTTTGAGGCGAAGTGGCCGACAACGCCGTACTAGAAGCTCCGCTGCAATCTGGACATTCTCCATATACGTAGCATAGCCAAAAATTCTGGTGAAAGTGATAGTTGCAAATAGTTAGGAAACCTGAGACAGCATGCGTATGATGCAACGACCATTGACTGCGCAAAATAAGAGTGCTAAATCCAAGCAGTGGCTGCAGCAAAAAGCGCGTTTTTTTGCCGTTATCAATTACTTCGTTAAACGGCCGTGACAGATAAATCGTCAAAACACATTAGTATTCATTTAAATTCGTAGATAATAAAAAACGGAAATGTTTAACAAATGATTAACAAAACCGACGGTAGATAAAGGCCGCGCCGATTTTTTCGTCTGCGCCTAGGCCCCATCGGGGCGAGAGCCGCTGGCCGGCTCTCTTCCTCGCCCCCCTCCGGAGCCCGATTGACGGTATCGCGACGAACGGGAAATCGGCCGCGGGTAGCTCGCCGACGCGTTCGAGAGTAAAAAAGCGCATGTAAACAAATCCGCGGGCTGTGCTTTACATGGGCGAGCCGTAGTAAGTTTGGGGCCGGTTTTGGGGGCCCCCCGTTCGGCGGCCCGTTAGACGGGTCCGCTGCATTAGTTTATCCGCGATTTTATTGCACCAATTTCGGATTTCTCTCGAAGTCCGGGACCGCGCGCGGGCCGCTGTTATGTAATTAAGGCATTAAATTTTCGGCGCCGGCGGGCAGAGGAAGTGGCTCGTCGCCGCCGCTGCGATGACCCGGTGAGAACTTCGGCTGGACCTGTTGATTGTAGTTGTCTGATACCGCCGTATTGTTCGGCGGTTGAGTCAGCAGTCTGCAGATAAACGAAAGCGCCCCAGGTATTGCCGTAATTGTTCGCGGTATTGGAAAGGAAACTTATCGGCAAACAAAACTGCGATTATTCAAGTAGAACAGTTCGCTTTAGTCATGAATATTGATATTTGTGTTTATAATTGCAACAAGCATTTAATATCAAGCTAAGTGGAGCGTTATAGTTCAATTTCCTTCTTTCTCGGAGTTCTCAAAATCTCCCATGAATAAGTCAATATTCAGGTAGTATGCGGAAAGACAAATCGACAAACAAAAACTATAAGAAAGATGGAGGGCTACACATAAGCTAAGTAGGCTGCGGCCTGGGGCAAAGATATAGGGGTAGTGGGGGGTAAATTTTGATTTGAGCGAATGAAAAAGTGAGCATAATCCGAGAAACTTTAAGTAGGTTGTACCTAATTAACTTTAAAATCGTTTAAAATCGATGTATTATACAATTTTAAAAATATTTATGTTGCAACAGGAATAACATATCACGCAGAAAATATTCAGGAACTTTCCAGAATGATGGAGAACTGTTCGCACCATTCCAGAACCTTCTGATTCGTTCTAAAATCGTGCATTTGAGTATAAGACGAAGCAGGCGGGCATTCGCGGTAGTAGATTAGGAGAAGTCATACGGCGAACAACAACGGTGCAAATAAATTAGTCTACCTATAGTACTATTAATATAACATTTATTATGTAGTAGTGCAGCACTTGTGATTAAGTTTAGTTTTGAAATAAAACATCGTTCAATTCACATTTCATTTGTCATAAAGGATGAATAATGAGTAGCAAAGATGGCCGAGATTTGTTAAAAAAACCAAGTGGAGAAAACATTTCTAAGAGCATATTGTACGGCGACACTGTCTTCTCACATAGTGTGTAGCAATCACAATCGTCGTCATCAACTCCAACGACTTCAAGCCCAAATTGTAATGCACAAAATATATAACTGCTGCAAGAGGCTTTGAGCCCACAGAGCTCTGAAAATACTCTCAAAAAGGTAGACCCAATTATATCACTTGATGACGCGGAATTGTGGCGCATGAACTTTGTGAATTGGTGGCCTACAACGGCATCCAGCAAAAC
The DNA here is from genome assembly GCA_036346155.1 of Sinelater perroti. Taxonomy (NCBI): domain Eukaryota; kingdom Metazoa; phylum Arthropoda; class Insecta; order Coleoptera; family Elateridae; genus Sinelater; species Sinelater perroti. The sequence goes on from JARFIY010000189.1 coordinate 5,397,346, forward strand.
TGGGACTCCGAGTTTAAAAAATCTGAAAGACAGTATGCCATTCAAAAAGATTTTGTACCAATCAGTTGTTTTATAAGAAGTGAACGAGTATTTTGTACGCGAAAAATCTTCCATAAGGAGGACCGACAGGGATTTGATGATTAAAAAAGTAACCGTGTTATAAACGATCGTAACAACAACCCTGAACAAAGAGAGTGTATTTTAAAATTTATTACTAGAGGTCGAATTTCACAAAGAGTGGATTGTAAAATAGCAGAACAGTAGTTGTTGAAGTTGTGAAGTTGTGAAGTAATTTTCTTGGGAGTGTAGAACTGCTTTGAAAATTCAACCCTTTTATGGACAAACGTGTAGCAAAATTTAGAAATATAGCAAAAGGTTCTCATACTCATCAAGTACAACTGTCACTTAATTCATTATTAGTCAGTTAGCAAACCAAGTAAAAACGGAGATTGTCCAAAAAGACAACTATTATTCCATAATTGCAGACTCAACTCTATTCAATTTTTCTTTTTAAACAATAAATTTATAACTTTTTTAGTTCAACTAAATTTACTGTCTTTTCTTAAGAAGGGCTGCTGATCTTTAAAAACTATGTCGACAACTAAATGGAGTACCCATGTTGATGCCAGTCAAGCATTACACCAATAGCACCAGAAGGTTCTTGATGCTCTGACATATATTACCCATGGTAGTGGTCAGAGTAAGGACGCACAGTATGAACCACATGTGATATTGGAAAAATGTAAGTGTTTTTACATCAGTGGTACGATGTTTTTGTAAATTCTTGAGAAGTAAGTAAAAAAACAGAAAACAAGAAAGTATAAAAACAACTAAGGTCTATATAGTACTTTAGAAACTTTTATAAACACTCTTCGAAACGCACATGAACTTTCAAGGCTAGAAAAAATTAATGTGTGAAATCGACGTCTACAAAATAGAGATTACAGATTACAGGAAAGGGGAAGCTAAAGTTTCTTTTGGTGAAAACAAAGATGGAAATTACGAGTTGTCTGGGCGAAAATCTTTCCTAATAGAAGACGTCACTTAAACAGAAAATGGGCCAAATAGTAGAAAAGAATGCTTTTGATTTGGATAAACATTCCCTTCGGAATGTGTGCATTTAGAAGCATTTTTAAGAATCAATACCAAACCAAAACCACAATTAGAACCACAAAGAATCCTAGCGTTATTGAAGTTCGAGAAGTGCAGCAGATATTAACTGCACTGGAAAACGATCTTTTCGGTCCTTGAAAGAGTGAAAACCCCTTTGAAATCGCTGTTGAACAAGGAAAAATAACGAATTTTGCAATTTCATTTATTGAGAGTGATATGTCCTTTTATGGCATGTTCCAGAGGTTTGCTAACTGTAAAACCAGGGCAGGAAATGTCTTTGAAATAGAAGTTTTCTCATTGATGTTTGAATGTAGGTTAAACGTATTAAAGTGTATACAGGTAACGAAAATTGAAAAGAAATGTTTTACTTAAACATGCAAAAATTTGAAAGAAGGCCTAGGACGTCAAAAACTTTAATTAGACCCTACTTTTTCGTAAACCAGAAGGGAGCTGCCTAAGATCTGGTTATCACGCGTCAAATTGTTTCGTCTTGGCGATGTGTACAGACTTTTAAAAGTAAAATAGATTTACGACTATGTTAATCAGCTGCTATTAAGTTTTTGAATATTTACAGTGGTGGTAGTTTTTATTTCTGTCCTTGCTTCCACCAAGATATATTTGATGTAAAGAGTTTTAACTTTTAGCAAATAAGGTACTTCTAACTTCTAACTAATTTGTAATATGGGATTATCCAAATTGAACTTAACGATGTTTATTCTGAATAAACAGAAAATATTGGACCCATCCAAATGTTATTGTTATCAGTGTAGCAACTATACATAAAATATAGTGTCTTCCAAATACCTCCACGACTCTGTTGACATACGGCCATTCTTTTAGAGAAGTTTTCCATAATACCTTCCTACAAATGCGGCTCTATTTCAGCAATTGCACGTCTGATGTTCTCTTTTAGCCCTGAAATTGTAGCAGGTTTGTTGTCATACACCCTTCCTTCAAATAGCTTTAGAAGAAAAAGTCTAACGGGATTGGCCAATGAATTTCATCCCTCTGTTTTGAAGTAAAGTGAGTATTTCCTGTGTTATCTGACATGCGGCTTCATTTTGTGCAAGCCACATTTCATTCAAGTTCAAATCGTTAGTTTCATTGATAAAAAAGTTGTTTAACATCGCTCAATAGCTTATAGCGTTGCGGACCAATGGTTCCTCCAGCATACCAAACGGTGCATTTTTATAGATGCATTCATTTCATGAATAGGGCATGGATTTTCACTACCTCAAATGTGACAGTTTTGACGATTCAGAAAGCTGCTTAAAGAAAGATGAGCTTCATCGCTCACTAGCCCGTTCTCATTCTAAAGTTTGAATGGTATCGATGCGCGCATTGTACCATAACGACTTTCATGTATTTAAATACCAACGTTTATAGGAACTAAAATTTAATTGGGATCACCCTATATTAGTTATTGGATATTTTACTTAGATTTTTTACATAACAATTTAATGGAATTAGGTACACGAACACTTTGAATTATGAATAAGTCTAGATAAAGGTCAAAATAGCCATGCTGATCAGCAACCTCCAAGGGAGAAGCTGAGATTAAGAAGAGAAAGGTCAAGGAAAATTTTGAAACTAACACCAATGTGATGTCAATGACTTTCATGTTTTTTGCATTCAATGTAAACGATTAATTTCCCTATTTCCCAGACATGCAACGCAATTTGACTGGACTTGCCTCATTAGATATAGCTCGATTTTTGGTTTACCGGTAAATAACGGTAAAAGGTTTTTTTATTTTGTGTTTGCTACCGAAAATTTCGCAACAGTCCTTTACAGAACTACCGCACTTTGAAGTTTTGACAAGCGCCCCGGCGTGTTTGTATTAGATCCAAGATGTCCCGTGAAAATCACATTCGTTGCACAATTTATGAACATCATATGCAAATTCTGGCCTTTGCAAAGGTTAAAAATAAAGCAAGCGCTATCAAATGTTTACGAGAGTCTCCCCTAAAATATTTGACGTATTTGGCTCGGGCGCGGCGCGTATCACAAAAATCCGCACTAAATTTTTCGGAAACATTTGTGGCCGCAGCCCGTCGCTTTGAACTTGGCGCAATTTATCGTTGCAGCCGGTGCCAGCCGTCCAGGCCGGCGCTTTTTCTGCAACGGCAGCGAACCGCTGGAATTAATAGTGCGTGGCGCTTATCCGCGCTAGAAAACTCCGATTATGCAAGGCTGCGCCGTGCACCGCACCAACCATGCAGAAAGCGCCGTCCGAACGGGGTTTTATGGGGCCGTTTGTTATTGTTGCTATTAGATTAGAGAAATTAAATTTGCGTCATTTGGCCGCCTATCCGCATTTTACGGCTCTTGGTCTAGCGAGCTACGAAAGCGGTAGATGGCTCGCGCGGCGATTTAGAGATCAAAAGCGGAGACGGCTTAGAGGAGTCCCACTTGGCATAAGCCGGTAGTTAATGGCATTACGATTCGGGCCTCGCACCTAATTCCAGCCTCCATAAACATCTAAACGGCCACCCACATAATTTATGGCTTGCCAAACGAACAATACACACACCTAAAAGACATACAGCTGTTTTAAATAAGCATGACACATGACTGCGCTCGCGTACAAATATTTTGAGTTTTTAAGAAGATTAACAATGGCTGTAATTTTTCTCGCGAGCGCGCCGAGCGCGCCCACGCCCGCATTTCGTTCGGTTTGCATACGGAACTCCCTGCGCCATTAGCATTCAATAAAGTCTATTCCAGGCCATTTTTTGAGGGGCCATTTCCATGCGCGCTCCACCCAGCCGTCTGCCGAGCCGCGCATCAAGCTGTCACTCAGCCTGCCGAGGATGCCTCGACTATTTTTGCGTTTTCCGACCCGCCTGAGTCACCGCATGACGGCATCGCTTTTGGAGCCGCGGATGTTGCAAAATTTTCACGCGCTTTTAACTTCCACGTCGGCAGACGCGGCGGCTGCTGGCCCTGGCACCTCCACCAATTTCCCAAGACCGGAGAACCGCAGTTTTTCCCCAGCATATTTACATTGTTTCGGAAAAGCGCTTTTTATCGATGGTTTTCCGTTATACATGGAAGGCAGACTCTTAGAAACACTAAAATTAGTGCAATTACAGCAAAATTGTAGATGCGAACTTCACAGTTAATGAAACAGCATGAACTTACTTTAATAATCGAGAAAAGAAGAAAATAATGATATTTCGAATGTAGATACATTTTTTTTCTTTTATGGAAGTATAATCTTTTGCCCAATTACCTAATATCTTGTCCAATCACTTCCATTGCTTTTTATAGCTTCACACCTTTTTTCCATGCTTTTGGAGAGTTTTTCTGCAAAGACTGCCCATAACTTCTTGATTTCAAATGACAGCTGCTTCACCATATACACTGGCTTTATTTGAGCTTCAGTTTTATGTACGATTACACATTTTTAATGGGACTAACATCTGGGAACAATGCCAGCTATTCCGTCATAGTGGCGTATTTTGTTGTTTCCATGCATTGCAAAAGTTGCTGCGATGTTTAGGGTCATTGTCTTCTCGTAGCAGCCAACTTGTTCTGTCAAAACCAAAAAACTTTTCAGTAAACTTTAGTAAGCAATTCTGGTGAATGGTGTTTTACTGTGCGCTGAGAAGTCCTTTCACTCTTCACTGACAATGCTTCGGATAAGAAAGACCACGCTCAGAAAGAAGACTCATTCATGAAGATAACATCTCGATCTAAATTTTTCCTTGCCCACACCAATCATTTCTTAAAATTGCTCAAAAAGAAAGTTTTTTACCTAGGCGACTTCGAATCGTATTCAAATTGCGGAGCTTCATTTTGTCACAGTATAGCAAAAGACCTGGCTCGTCTTATAAGAGACGCAAAATAGCTTTATCTTTCTACATTGTTGTTGTCCGGCAGATCCAAATTCCAAACAACCGCTTTACCCGCTTCTTAACGAATGCCACAGACTTCTACAAATATTTTGCAGCCCCTTTGTACGGCAGTTACGATCCTTTCGCATGATTCACTAAAACACTGCCTCGTATCGCTTCAGGAATTTTGCACTCATTACAATGATAAAGAATCCACCGACATCAACAAGATTATGTGCCGACAAACTGCGTACTGCGTAAAAGAGTACGAAATAAAGGTTCAAACGAATTAACGAAAATGCGCTGCGGTGCCTCCATATCAAACTACGGTCACTTTCTTGTCATACAGATTGTAGACTTTAACGAAACGGTGGCAGCAATTGCAAAATTTGCAGAAGAATAATATGTGTAACAAGGTTCTTCTGTAAATATTGCAATCGTTCCCTTTTATGGCGTGGGAAGAACTTTCTGAAAACGGGGATGGGAAAGGTATTGAAACGATAATGCATGTGGATGATCATGGCAAACCATAATTATCTACGAATAGCTAGCGACTATGAACCTATGTTCAAAACTATTATAAACGTCAGAAAAATGTACAAAAAATTGGTCATCAAGTACAAAAAAATTTTAATTTACGATACCGTACGACATTTGCTCCACAGCTTGTAGAAACTTAAAAAGATAATCCAGAATCACAAGTACGCCTTTTTAGTAAAAATGTTGATTTTGTAAATTTTCAAATGTTCACTAATAAATCGTCAGCATCTAAACTTGATTCATTAATAGTATCTGGAAATCTGTGAGCACACACCCATTCAAAGCATTGTTTAGAAAACCATAAAGTGAAATGAAATTTTTTAAATTTTATTTAAATGATTGTGAGAATAATAATGTATTTACCAAAAGGACCTATATAGAATAATAGTGCCAGGATATATTAGGGTATAGAAGGAAAGGAATTAGAACAGTATGTACGAGGGGTTGTCCACAAAAAGGTATTTTTGGCGTCCTAGACTGATATTTTTCACTTGCTTTTCGTCAGTTTTTTGGAAGATGGGAATGTGGAACAATTTATTTACAAACATATGCAAAACGATCCTGAAGATAGACAACCCAATGTACGCTCAGAGCTTCGCCACGCCACATTTCATATCAGCCGTTTACGTTTACTTTTTGTTCAAATGTATAGTAGATTCGACTACTTGTGTGGTCTTCAATAATAAAAGTATTGAAAAGGATAAAGTCTCAAAAGATTGCAGAATAAAAAAATTAATATTGCAGTAAATAAAAGGTCTACGTAATAGAAAAAACACCAGTACAATAAATATCACAAACGATCATGTTTTAATCACAAAATTGGAGGAGTTAGGAACTGTACACAGAAATTTTATTTTAAATTTTAAAAGCGAATACTATTATAGTTGCAAATATCGAATAAGTGCACAAAAATTTTAAGAGGTATTTACTTCAACCACTCTTCTACGAAGTAGCAAAAGTAGACCAATGTGGAATTAACAAAAAATGGCGTGACATATTATAGTACAGGAGGATAGTACAAAGTTAAGGAAGAAAATTATAACGGAAAAGTCTAAGCGCATTCGTATAAATTCAATTAAAAAAGGAACAGAATCAAATTGGGAAGTGGTATAACATTATAAAAAATATAAGCTTTCAAATTTGAAGGGTAACAAGGAAGGCGAAACTTAGAAGCTATTTTAGAAATCTACAAAATATGGTAAATTAGCTAAGGTACTTTAATAGCTAAAATAATGTACAAACATTTAAAAAAACAGAGGGTACTTTGGAGAATAAATCTACGAACTCCATCAGGCTTTTCTTTCTCCTCGAATACCATCGGTATCACCGACCGAAACAGGTCGAAAGGTTTTTTTCTGTATATTTCTCCTATTAGTTTATATTTATCCAATTACTGTTTTACACCTAACATACCAGGACAATAAAATACATAGAGCAGAACAATGTTTTCCTTTATTTTCTTGCAAAGTTTACATTTTCCTCCTTTTTGGTGGATTTGGCCTGTAATATTCCAGAGTTTAATTTATTTTGTTCTAGGGACAACTTTCCACTGGTTCATGTCTATAGTAAAGTATGTTTTAGTTTACATTTTTGTGGTTCTTTGTAGTTCTGTTAAACAAAGATTTTGGCAAGATCTATTTCGCCGTTTGCATTGTCATAAAATGTGATTATTTTTAGGTTCTTGCCTTTTATTTGTTGTACTATGATACATGCCACATGCGTTGTGACATTGAAAACACAATTTTGCCTTTTTGGATGTGAGATCCCACGTAAAAGGTTTAAAGCAGTGGTTTTCAATGTTTTTTATTAAATGCATTTGAATGCATAAACTACATACTAGAAAGAAAAATCTAACCAAGTTTAACTTATTGCAACCTAAAATCGCTATGGAAATAACAAGGAATTGTTGGGGTAATATTTGGAGGGGGTAACAATGGGGAAATCAAGACAGATGAAGGATTAAAGTAGAGGAGTTTATTATTACTAGATGGAAAAAATAACATTCGATGAGAAGTCTTGGTCTTTTTGGGCTTCTATGGGGAAGCTTTTAGATCTCTTCGGTTGATCTGATCATGTTAAGATTTCATTATTTTATCTTTGAGTTGTCTACGATCATGATATTTTTTACATGAAAGCTACATTTAGAGCAGTTTGTTGCTTATTTTATTTTAAAGAACGTGAAAACGAAACAATTAATGATGTAGCTCAAATTATTCGCAGCAAAATATTAGGGATGGTGTGAGGAAAGCAAATCAATAATCAATGAGGACATCAGCCATGTAACACACGTAGCGATTTCATCAAATATTAAATCGGGGCGGCTTTACTTCCAGGGGTTCTCCGAAGCTAGATGAATAATCAAAACCGAGCATGCCGTTTTTCCACGTAAACAAGTTTATGGGAAACCTTTAGAGAGAAGGGCGAGTCGGCTCCCTCGGTGTCGTGAAAAGCAAATACGGATGAAAAGGTTCGGAAACTCCAGCGCTCACACCCTTTCCGCGAACTGCTCGAACGTCTTCCTCCCTCGGAAAGCGCCGCAAAGTTACGGCGCCTCGCCAAATTGCGCGCTTTATGCGCCGCGCTGGAACTCAATCAGGAACTTTTAAAATTTCAAGAGCCCTGATCCGCAAAACACGGCGCGGCCCGCCCGGCGCTCCATTATTCACGCAATTTCCTCGAGCGCTGTTTCGCCGAAGTTGAGAAGTTCATTTTCCGCGCGCGGCCGCCGGCCGCGCTGACCTACTGAGGTCCCACTAATGCAGATTCCTCATTTTTCCGGATCCCGGCCCCAGATAAGCGGCGGCCTCGCGATTAGACGGCTCTATTTACTAATCCATTAAACTACTTAAGCGTCGATAAGGCGACAACTCCGTTTTTGCGCGATTTTTTGAGGTTCTTCGGCGCGTAGACTCGACGGGCGTTGCGAAAGATAATATAAACTTGCGTTTCTCGATTAAGTGAAAAGCAGGAGATTCACAGTAAAGTACTGGATATGCTTCAACTGCTCCTTTTAGGACATGTTATATAAGTAATATTTCGAAGGATATATAGGTAGCATAATTAGATTACATATTTAGAAGAACATGTGTTTCAATATCTCATGTTGTTTTCTTTTCTTTTTTTTACAATCAGAATTGAAAGGAATGAGAAAATACTATAAAGACACCTTTAATTCTGCCCGGTTAAACTGGTTCAGATAAAGATTTCCGATGAAATTTTAAGAAACAATTGCATAACGTTGGTAGCAAAAGATTATTTTGTAATTTTATGTATGGATAGAATCAGCTTGACCAATAGCGGTAGCTGACTGCTAAGCAATATCTTAATTTTTGGTTAATGTAATTCTTCTTTCTAACAGAAGACCTTGTAAGACCTCGTTGTTTGTGGGAGTAAGGTTCCAGAGGAACCCCGTAATTTAGCAGTTATAAAACGGGATAAACTTTTATAAACTCTAATATACAACTTCTTATCCTTATTACAGTGGCAACTGATTTAGTAGAGTATTTTTCAACGTTAATATGATAACAAATTTATTCATGTGATTTTGACAGCTTAAAGGTGCACTTAACATTTTACAGGGATCTGTTACTGGTTTCTAATAAGAAGAAAGATTTTACCAGACCCTTTGGACAATCAAGATTCGCTATGTACCCAAGTCTCTCTTAACTATCTTGTTTTTCATCTACAATGTCATCTCAAGGAGTTAAGTTTATAATGCAATCTCTTTTTATTTTGAGATACCATATTTGTCTTCATAGTGAGTTTATTTTTTCATCGGTTTCGCTGCTAATTGCATAACATGTTTTTAATTGCTACGGTATTGTTTGAGTACAAGAGTACAAGAAGTTGCAACAATACTTTGATTTGACAGTTGCAACAACGAAATTGTATCGGATGCAGAAACTTAACTCTAATTGTTGTTGGTTTGTTTGCGCAATATAAGCCAAAGAAAAATTTTGCTGATGATTCTAGACCCTACCACTTTATCTCCCTGGAACCATTATAACTTAGCCTTATATTGAGTGAAACGGGATGATGACCATCAGTTGCAGTATGAACAAAATTCTTGTGACGATTTTTTTTTTGTATAAATCACCATGCCTTGGTTTTATTGCTTTCTGAAGATTTAACAATGCTGTAAGTGAGTGACCTTATGTTGTTCGTAAGCTTTCAGTCTTCGATCAGTTCTTAGTATGAGAAACGTGAGTATTTCGAATATAATCAAGTTATATATTAGTTTATCTGGATTTCTGCGCAACTAGCCACTAACACAGTACTTAAGTTAATAAATCGCTTTAAACATAATCCATGAATTTCTTCTCGACGGATTAACATCTCCACCCATTAATGTTTTTACCTCTTAAAGTATTTTACAGCATCGCTGAATATTGTAATCCCCCCACTTACAATGAACATCAGGGGTACAGTGGAGTTTCCGCTATATCATATACGAAATTTATCACCGACTAATTATTAAGCTACAGGTTGTTTGACCACTGTAGATCATTACGTGGAAAATAGGAAAACACCTTGTTATTTTTAACAATAATAAATCATTATCTCACGAAATGCAAACGCACTGTTTATCGGGAAAAAATTCCTTTAAATGTTTTTTTCCGGAATTGAACAAAAAAAGTTGGCACGTGGAATACTAAAACATTACTAAAGTGTAGAAAGTCTGAGAGCATCAAAGAAGAAATGAAAATTAATAGACTGGGTGTGCTGGCCCTTTTTAAATAAAATAAGTGGCCACAAGGACCAGATCTATGGAGTGGGGAATATAAAATTGTTAACAAGGCAACAGGCGAGGAAAATTTTGTAGAGGGAATCATAATGAGGAAAAAATTAGGCGAAAAAGCACCTACACGACGAAATAAGTATCTCAGTGAAAATAGCTACTAAGAAGGTAGAAGAAATAGAAGTGCAGATTTTGGATTAGGCAGGAGAAACGTTTAGCAGTTTTAAACACAATGTTCTCTAGTAACAGCAACCAACAACATATATGAAAAGGTGCACTTGGAAAGCAGGGAATAAAAGAAAATATCATATAAATGACATCTCAATAAAATATCGTTTCAAGAACTAAGTGATAAATCGAAGAAGCTACCCACTAGCAGATGCGAATAACGACCATAATTTAGTAACGATTATACAAGATATGTAAACTTTAGAAGTTCGAGGACGAAACCATTACACCTAAATTAGAAACAAGGATCGCAGAAAAATTGTCCCAACAGTATGTAATACCAGAAGAAATAGAGAAATACCAAATACTAAAGAATGCAATACGACGATCGGTCTAACAAGTGTTACAAAAAGACAATATATAGAAGCAAAAGATATAAAGTTCAATATTATCAAAAGAAATATGATACCAGCACAAAAATATAAAAACATCTTACAGATAATCTAAAAGAGAAGAATCAAATCGCTATGGAACCCGAGGAGATAACCAACACTTGGGAAAATTATATATAAGAATTACACAATGACGAAAATGAAGACTGACACTATGACCATGGTGAAACCAGCGATAACAAGGAAAATGCGAATATCAGAACACGACAGAGCAGTTACGATTCTGAGAAATAAAAAGAGATCGTTGTAGACTACATATCAGCAAAAATAATTAAAACCATCGAAGATGCAAGCCATAATGCCCTAAAAGAGAAATATCAAAACTGTTGGATAATAAGCCTAATATCGCAAAAACTTTAAGTAGAATTGTTTATAAGAAGAACAGAAAAAAGAGGCTTATATAGAACATATAGATATAAAAAAGGCCTTTGGTTTGTCAGAAGATCGAAATTGCTCATAGTGCTATCAAAAATTGGGGTCAGAAAGTAAGACATCTAATAAATGTTAAACGAATTTTTAAAGCTACTTATATGAAGTATAGCACTGTGTGTGCGAAATTTGGACAGTTCTCAAGCAGATAAGAGACGATTAAAATTTTTTGAAATGTGGAAAAAGAACCTTCTGGAACTGAGGGGACATATGCCATGTAATAAGGCATGAAGAAAATAATTATGGAAGGCATGTTTAAAGGAAAATGCGTCAGGAAGGTCAATGTTACAGTGAAATATGAGTTGTCGAATAAAGATTAACACAGCATAGACAAAATAAGAAGACAGACATGCAAAAGACCAATAGAAGAGAGTGAAGGCTAGGAGAGAGTTTAATTTTGTTGCTAAATTGACCATTGAACATTTAGATAATTTTTGATGAATTTTAGGATGCCATTCTTGTTCATATATTATATTGCAAAATATTTGTAAACTTTTCTTTTTAAATTAAATTAATGATCATTGAAAATGTTCTTAGAGTTTCTAAGAATTTCTATACTCGCCATAGTGCTTTCCTAGTTTAGAAAATAAACGTTTTCCACTCTTTCTCTAAAGAAAATTGGTGGATTTTGCCTTTCTCCCATTTTATATCATTTGTGGATCTTTAATGCACTTTTTAGTAATTTTTGATTCTTCCGTGTGTTATGAATGTTTATTTTCAATTTACGAAAACCAAGAAATATTTATTATTGTTAAGGGGGGTGATTATTCCTGTATCACTAAATTTTTTATTCCTTTTATGAATTTTTTTTTAAATCGACTGTTCTACCTTTACGTTGGTGTATATACTATTTATAGCAGTTTTACAGTACCAAATTTGAAAACACTTCAGATAAAACGTTATCTGCCGGATCTTCTCGACATAATCAGTCAAATGTGCCAAATCTACTGGAAAACAAATTGAGGACGGATAATTCATAGATCTCGAAATTGTAAATGGTAATTTAAATTGAGCTGCGAGATTTTTCTTGAATAAAGCACAAAATATTGGAACAATCCGAATTTTATTGCTATTAGTATAAGTATAAACTTGACAGTTACGTATGAAATACGATGTCGGCTAAATATATGGTCTATAACTCCGCTGATAAGGGACCATTCTTTTAGTGAAGTTTTCCATGTTTTACACGTTTGATGTTCCCTTTTAGTCCTTGAATCGCAGTAGGGTTGTTGACCTAAGCATTTTTCTTCAAAGACCCCCAGAGGAACAAGTCTAATGGGCTTAGATCGCAAGATCCCTCTGCAAGATAACGAGACTAGGAAATTTGGTTTCAAGTCCAATTTAAACTTAAAAAAATTTGAACTTAAAGTTCAATTTGGATCACTCAATAGATATGAAGTTCATTGGGAACAAACATAACATTTCTGTTTAGAGTAAGCACATGATTACAAAATTTTAGTACGCCCATGTCGCGGATTCTTCTTCCTTCATCGAAAATATGAATTTGCATATCTCGGGACAATCCTGGCGTTAAGATGCGGCTACGTCGAAAAGCGTGGGTGCAAATGCTGCATACGCACGCTTCGAGTGCAACCAAAATAAGGCGAATAAGACCAGTTGCGTGGTCGCGGCGACCATTCTAGAAAGCGCATCGTCTCGAGATGCTGGAGCTGGCCGCAGGTGAAGGGTTCGCCGAAGGAACGGCGCTACGTCGAACGGCAGCGGCTGCGTCGATCGGGCCGCGGATTTGAAGGTGAAACGCGCCGTTTCGAGCCTAATTACGAAACCTGCGTGAAGTGTCGTCTATTTCTCTCTCGCCCGAGCGCGGTCTAAATATAAAGGGAGATATATCGCTGGAGCGGCTATGTTTTCCTGTTTGCTGGGCGTATATTTGCATGGACATTACGAGATCGTTGACTTCGGCGGGCTGTAATACTGACATATTGAGGCCGATCTTAATGCCCGCACTTTTATATCCGCGGCGCCGGCCGCCAGCTGAATTGAGCCGGGATTAAAAGCTCTTAATTATCCGTTAATAATGTGATAATAGCGTTATTTATGGCGCGCGCTTATTGCGCTTTCGTTTGTGCGTCGCGGCCGATTGTCGGCGGCGCAGGTACAGTTAGCGGCCTAGAGAAGGCGGATGTTGGGCAACGCGCCGCGAACTGGATCGTTTAAAGCAGTGACATAACGCGCCCAAGTTCAAAAATCAAAATTCAGTGCGGGTCGCCGAGCCGCCATGAAGTCACCGGTGAGCTGATGGGATGGGCAGGTGCGCGGCGCGGCCGCCGCCGCCTTCGCGCCCTCGCCGCCGCCTCTTCGCGCCCGAGGTGTGCCGTCTGCGGCATTGAATTCGCGCCAGGCTTAATATAACATGACTAATATATCCTGAGGCCCATGTGGAGTGAACTCCTGGCATTTCGCTGCCGCTCTCCAGATTTTCGCGCACTTTCCTTTTACTCTCACTTTCGGGCACACGCGGCTGCTGGCCTGACCTATCTTAAGCCGCGGCGGGTTGGCGCGCGCCTTGACCTCTGACCGCGGGGTTTTTCCGCGGAAACTGCGCGGCCGCGCGGAAGACCCGACCAGGCCCCAATTGTGCCTTACAAATTGGTGTTTACGAAAAGGCCCTTATCGGCGGCAATTTATCTCTGGCTAATTTCTGCGCTGCAGGTCATCGTGCGGTTTAATTTTGTTGCTAAATTGGGAAGATTATCAGCGCGCATACATCAAACGCAGCAATGAAAACGCGCCGGGCTCCTTGTAGCCAAGCGCGCTGCAGTCTCGTGGAAACTGTGAGAAACTGCACGAGGCCTTGTTAAAATTTAATTTGACATATACTGGATGTATCCAGACTACGTAGCTTTAAATTAATGTGACAACGTCAGGTTTTTAGCCCTTATATTAGGCCCCACACTCTCTTGAGTACAAAATTCGTGCTGGTGCTTCAAATGCAAGCATTTAAATTTTTATACATTTAGGATATTAAGATAATGGAAGAAAAATATCTGAAAGAAGGAGAGTGGTTGGATAGGGACATATGGAAACGAAAAACGCAGAAGGGTTCTGAAGTTCAAATGTAATATTTTGGCATACTAGTAAAAAAATGCCCGCCCCAAAAACTGGTAACCCAAGCTAAATATTTGGTTCCGAGTTTCGTCGATAATGGAAAAAAATGAGCCAACAATTGTTTTATCAGCCATGCATGATGACATTCATTCGGGTATATTAAGTTTCACATAAATCAAAGTTGTGACGCATACTAACGGCGAGAATTGGTCACGTAGTGACAAATTACATCATGATAATTTATGTTTTGACCAGCAACAGGTCAACCGTGACTTAAGTCTTCTTCTTCTTCGGTTTCTTACCCAAAAGGGTTTTCCGTTTTTTGCTTCCATATGGCCCTATCCAACCACTCTCCTTTCAGATATTTTTCTTCCATTATCTTTTTTATATATGTTTCCCTATTCAAGGCTGGTCGCTCTCTTTCTCTTCTACCTCTTGGAAACCATTCTGTAATCTTCCTTGGCCGTCTATCTTCAGGCATTCGTTTTACGCGATCATACCCAATTTTCTAAACTCTTCGTGATTGACTGGGTTACTTCCATCTTTTCAATATTACTTTTGTTCTCATCGTATCTCTTCTGATTTAAACATCTTAAGTAATTCAATTCTGTTGCTCTAATTCCATCTCCAACATATTTCGTCATTGGCCACAATTCTGCTCCATAGAGTGATATTCTCTACTATACTATTGAACATCATTTTATTTGTATCCTTACTTAAGTTCTTACTCCATAGTAGTCCGTGTAGATTCTTTGTTGTCGTTATTCTTTTGGAGATATCCTTCTCACACTTGCCATCTGAGCTTATAGTCGTCCCTAAGTAAGTGAAATGATTGCAGTGACTTAAACCGAAAATAAAAAAACTTTTATATGAGGTTTGGCAACAAACCGGTTTGAATGAGGTATTGACCTTTGAAATCAGTTTATAACTGTAGGAGGACTTGAAAAGTTAATTACAAACGTACACACACATACAGTTACATTTTTGCATCTTCTTAAGGTGACACGTGTGCCAGCATGTAGGCAGATTATCTGTTCTATTCTGTTCTACAATATGAAGTACCATCTTGTGCTCTTCTGATTACAGTTTCTACGTGAAGTATGTTGCACCAATTGAGTATCGTTTTTGACTGGGTCCTGTTTTTCTTTCGATCTTGCCCATTAATATCTCTTGCAATAGTTTACATTTGTCGCCTCTTAGTGTATGACCTAAGCAATTTATTTTTCTCTGTTCAACGAGGTTTAATGATTCTTTGTAATACCTGCGCTCCTTAGCACTTCTTCATTAGTTATATGGTCCACCCATGAGATTCTAAGAAGCCTTCTGAGTATCCATAATTCGAAAGCCTCTATTTTGCTCAGGAACCATGTTTCTGCACTATTAAACTCAGGCTTATTCGTACTTCTTGCCGAAGGTCGTGTTAAATTTTATAATTTTTTTTGCGACGGTTATACCTTTTCGTCATAATCCCATTTTGTATTTAAATTTGTCTAGTTCCTGAATATGTGTATTATCTATTTGTAATTGTTGATTTCTCTGTTGTTGTTTGGTGATTATCATTAATTTTGTTTTGTTGGTGTTTATCTTCAGGCCATGTTCTGTTCCATTGAGTTTATTTTGTTCACCATAACTCGTAAATCTTTGATATTATCTACCAATACCAATATCATCGGCATATCTCAAATTGTTGATGAGATTTTCCTTAAATTTAATGTTTCTTTGTTCATTTGCAAGTACCAATTGAAAGATTATTTCTACATAAATATTAAATAAAATGAGTGATAGGATACACCCTTGTCTGACTCCTTTAATTATTAGTATCTTGTTTGTATATCTCAAATGCTTTTTATAGAGATTTTTTATAATTTTATGTCCCTTGTCATAGAGGTCCATATTTTTAGCAAGGGACAACAACAAGCCAAGCATTGTCGAAAGCGGCCTTTTCATAATCTCTGAAGCATATGAATACACCTTTGCGTTGAGCATAACATTTCTGGACTAGTAATTTCATGCTTAGCAATGCTTCTCCTGTACCTAGACCATTTTTGAATCCAAATTGGTTTTCCCAGAGTTTTCTTTATTTATTTTTTTTAATAAATTTTGGGGGTATAACTCAGGAGTAGATTCGCCGTATTTTAATGTTAATTTTTTGGGTAAAGCGATGAAGATGGATTTTAGCCAGTTTGTTGGGGTATTACCGGTGTCGTAATTGCATTTAATAGGTTACATATTTGTTTTGTGTTCACTAACTTTAACATTTTTCCGTAAATGTGGCGTGGTCCGGGCGATTTGTTGTTTTCTAAATTTTTCAGCGCACACGTTACTTAAGATATAAGTGTTGGCGGTCCCGATAAGTCTTCTAAGTTGATATTAAAGTTTAGGTTGCGATTATTCTGAAACAGGATCTTTATGTATTATTCCCAGCTGTTACAGCTTCGTTGATGATTGTAATTCTGAATGTATTCGTTATCTCTTTGAGTTTTCTAAGGAAGTTGAAAGGATCACGTTTCCTATTTAGTTTTTCGTCTTTGCATTGTTTTATTGCCCACTTATTTTTTATTTTTCGTGTTTTTGCTTCTGTGACGTTTCTGTTTATTTGGTTCTCAATTCTTCTTTATTTTTTTCTCTTTGAGTGCATCTATATTGTAGAGGTTAGTTTTGTTTCTGCGGTATCAGTTTTCCCTTACATTTAAATTTAGCTGTTATTGGCTTCTGGTCCGAGTCAATATTGACATTTGCATATGGTGATACTTTGGTTATTTTTAAAAACCTTTTATTTACTGTGGTAATCTATTTGATTCCGTTTTATATTTTGTTGAGACTTCCACGTTTATAGTTTTCTGTGGGGTAAATCGTAAAATGTGTTTTCAGTGGCGAGAACAAAACTGAATAAGTTCTTCTCCCCTTTCGTTTTGCTTTTCCAGTCCATATTTTCCGACTACTCCTACAACGTTACCGCGTCCGATTTTGGCTTTAGTCGCTCATTATAAAGTTAAATTAGTGAGATTTTAATGATCTAAGAACTTTTTCCAGAATCTCATAAAATTGTGTGGTTCGAATATCTGCCTTGTCTGCCATGGATGCATACACATTCACTAGCTTACCAGCAAGTTGTAAGATCATTCTGTCTAAATGGAGAACTTTATTTTTACATACTTTTTTATATTATCTGTTATCAAATAGCCGATGACTTGTCTATATTTGGGGGGGGGGGGGACAATGTACTGGCCATCTTACTTCACTTAGACCCACTATATTGACTTTTAGTCTTTTCATCTCTTTTGCTGCGTTTCCCAGTTTTGCAAGAGCGTATAGATTGCGAACATTCCATGTAGCAATTCTACTTTACAATTTTACTGTGTCAAGTACAGGAATTATTCGCACTCTCTGGTGATTTAACACCTACCCAGGACTAAGGGTTGTTTTCTGACATAGTAAAATTGACTAAATATTAATGATGATGAAAAGTATGACTGTCCTGTTACTTATGAAATTTTCAGATTCTGAAGACATTTACTTGTCTTCGATGCAGGGTTACTCTGCCCATACGCGGTCGTCAGAGCCTCGTTTGCGAAAACGGGGTATACCACTAGTAGGTGAGGTTGACATACTACACAGATATATTCTTAAGCATCACACGTATAAATGTTTTCTATATATTTTTATTTGCCTACAGAATTTTATGTCGTTGGTTGCTTAAAAGAAAAGAAAGCTCTCGGCTAAATAGTGGTCTCCTTGCTCTTTATATGATAAAGCTTCGACTAGTTAATTAGAAACAAAACCTTTAAAATATAATTTACTTTTTTAAAATTACAAGAAGTTACGAATTCTGTTTATGAAAAGGACCAAATTCTCTTACTAAGATGACTACCGTCTGCATAACGCGAACATATTTTTTCGCATCACGAACCTTAATAGATACAGTTGCGTGAAGACGTATGAAATTATGTGGAGATTTTCAGAGTATCACAGACAAAAAACTTTAATAATGAGCGGAAACAACAATATTTGTGGCAATTAATCCAAATTAAGCATCGTGTGACTTTAGTTAATTAGAAGTCAACCACGCTTCCAAAGTGGTGAGGTGAAGGCTCTATCATGAACAGAAATACAAATATTACATTTTTTAGAAGAATATAAAAGCATTATATCGCACCGGAAGCATTAAATTCGAACACTTTAGAAATATAACTTTTGGTTCAGTGAAAAGTATCGATTGGTTAATACTTATGCTTCGACTTGAATTAAACACAGTGTTACGTACGAGGAAAATCTATTGCAGAAAATCAGACCAGTGAATTTTTTTTCAAAAAATACCGTTCACAATAGCTTCTGCGGCATAAAACTTGTCATTATTCAAACAAGCCTGCAAAGGTCGCAACAGATAAAAAGCTGAAGGATCGATTTTAACTTCTTCGGTTGTTTCATCCTCATTGTAACTCGGCCCGAAAAGGCTATTTTAATGGCGTCCAAGCAGAAATACGACGTCAGAGGCGCAATCGATCTTATTGTTGCCCATTGAGAAATGCGGCACCCACGTATTTCTCTTTAGAAAAATGCAGACTTTGTCAATAGTCAAACCTTCGCAAATCTCTTCGGTTATAATTGTTAACATGTCATTATTCAAACTGAAGCGCTGCATCAGGTCAGCAACAGATAAAATTAGTCATTTCGAAGGATCGATCTAATAACTTTCATTATTCTAGGGTAAAACCCACTAGAAACGTTTTCAATATTCATTTCTATTGATAACTCGTACAATATGCTGGCGCAAATGGCTATCTTCAATGGCGTCTTACTAAACTGCCTAGAAACGTTACCACTTTTCTTCGGCATGCAATCGACCCATATTGTTTCGCCCATTTGAGAAATAGCGGCACCCACGTATTTACATCTTACATAATGAAAGGCACTAGCAGATATTTTTGTTCAAACCTTCGCAAATCTCTTCGGTTATAATTGTTAAATTATTTTTCACTGAAGCGCGCATCATCAGGAAAGGTAAAATTATCATTTCGAGATCTATCTAATAACTTTTTCATTCTTCTAGGGTAAAAACCCACTAGAAACGTTTTCAATATTCATTTCTGTTTGAAACTCGTACAATATGCGTTGGCGCAAATGGATCTCGGCGCAAAAATTGCCTTCTTACTAAACTGCCTAAAAACGTTACCACTTTTTCTTCGGCATGACGACCCGAAAATGTTTCGCCGCTTATGGAAATAGGGTACGAACTTTTACAATTATTTGTAACATAATGAAGGCACTAGCCGATATTTTTGTTCTCGTTTCTTAATTTTAATTCGTTTACCATCTAGGTCTGTCAAAAGGCGGTTTAGATATTAATATGTCTCTTTGTAACCTTCTACCCACTTGTATTAGATCGTACGAGAGCCTTCCAAGAAACCAAATAATTTCAGCCAATCGTAGGTGTAAGGCCGAATTAAAACACCTTTGCTGTTTCCATTTGGTTATTTTTAAACCACGTGCTAGTAGTAAGGCGTGATACAGTTAAATCTTTGTTAAACACGTAGTAGAATTTTTTCCTGGTTTTTCTGTTAACAAAACACTGTCTGTAATAAGTCTTATTACCTACCAGCGTCAATTTGAACAAAATAATTGGGACAAGTTTTTCCAAAATTATCTTTTTTATTTTTTCGTACCAAACTAAGTCACAGAGCCGATTTTGTAAAAATATTGAGGCTACATTTATTTAAAAAAAAACACATATAAGGGTCAATATAAATATATTTGTGGATTTCAGTCGTGTGCATAACTTTTTGAGTTAGGGTAATTATCAATAATTTTTGGAGATTTGATTGTGAAACATTTTAATTTGCTCTACTAAATGTTGATATTTTTAGGTACTTACTTTTTTTCAAAGCCTTAAAGAGGTATTAGAACCGTGCAAGAATAATTTTCTTGAGTCTTTAAATTTGATCGTAAAAATCCAAGTCGTTGCGATTACATCACTTTCTGTGTTGCGCTTAACTACGAAGAGATGCATGACCTCTAGCAACGGAAATTGTCCCATAATTGGGATGGACACGCAATCGGAGGTGCTTCCGTCACGAGACAATGCGCTAGTTAACATAACTATTAAAAAGCTCTTACGCGCGGAAGAGATCTTGCTGGCTCTTGGAGCCCGCCAGAAAGTTGGGCATTTCGCGGAATGCAGCTGATCATATTAATCACGCGTTCAAAACAGCCGGTATCTGTCGAATTTTTTAATGCCTCTGGAGCTCGAAAGCCAAAGTTCCAGTTTGGAATCGAACACGCGAATATTTATGTTCCAATTAAAATCTACACGAGCTAATGTGTTCAGATATGTTGAACACCGGGAAATTTATAATATTTGAAAGTCGCAAGAGCCTTAAGTAGCAGATGATGTAGTGCGTTACCAAACTTTCTAATTTGATAAATATTGGCCGGCTCCAATCCGTAAAATGGAGGAAATCAGGCTCTGCGTTTTAGACGTTCTCTGGTTTCGTAATTTTCTATTAGAAATGTGGCAGGACGTATCAGATTTTCCTATTATGTAACATTTAACGATTTTAAAGCTTCTTTAAAAGAAGCTTACATTTAGCTCTCTTCGAAGTAGTAATGAATGCGACTTACCTATGAGACAACTTATCACTAGGTGCTTTTGGAATAAAGTGGAATTTAATTTTAAAAAACGTCGTTGTTTTAGGTAAAGCAACTTTTCGTTTAAAGAACATCCAATGTTTCTGAATAATTGCAAATTGTTTATTTCGCTTGACTACAACAGTTCTCTTAAGATATCATATTTCTGCTGCCTTTGAGTGCTGATAAAGCACTTCATCTATATATAACTAAATAATCATTGACACAACACTGCCGTATTTACACTTTGTGATAACAAAGTCAACAGAATAAGCTCCCTTCACTTCACTTCAGACATAAAGCAAAAGTGGGGTAGCCCACATACATTTGATTTTTCTTTAAAATCTATGGTTCTGGCAATAAGTAAGGGCGACCAGGTTTTTTTAATCCAAGCAGCTATTCTACAAAATAATCTAGTCTTTTTATGCACATAGAATCGTAATGCTTTAAACAACCTAAGCGAAGCGTAACTTCAAATTCAATTACTCCGATCGTTTTTTTTGAATAGAAGATCTATCGTATCGATGTAACTTTGTGAAATTACTTCTTACTTTTAGATTTGCTTCTTCCCTCTCTCTCTCTCTCTCTCTCTCTCTCCCGCTGTCATTCAGCAGCAAAAAAATAGGGCCATAAACCAATTCGAACCCATTTAAAGAAATGGTGCATTCATTCTGGAGCTGGTCTTGCATTTAAACCTTTCAAATAACTAGTACCAATATTTAATTGATTGATAATGTGAATGGTGGAAATGAAATGTCTAAAAGTCGTGCTTTAGTCAAAAGTCAGAAGGGAGCAGTTCGCTTTTTATTCTTTCTATTGAACGCCACAGTTTGGAAAAACTGACCTTCTATAGGATGATTGGATTTCATAATGTTCTTTCTGATATTCTGATTTCTGATATAAGAAAATATGAGCGCACAAACGGCACGCGAACCAGATAGAGGTTTTGGATGACGCACAAAACGGGAACGCACAAAACGGCACTAAATCTTAAGAGAAACGTTGATTGAAGTACAAAACAGGAAAGAACGAAAAGAGGCATGGACGAAGACACAAGGACTAAATGGTAAATGCAATCCTTTTGATTGCTACCGATCTGCGTATTAACATGGGCCAGAGCCGACTTCAGCCATTTTTTCAGGTTCGCTTGGCAAAGCTTCAAGGCGCAGCCAAGGACCGTGCAGGCCTGTATGTTAATTGCCAGGGAATTTGAATATCCCCAGGAATGTGACGAACAATGCGTCCGCGGGCATCCTTGCGCGGCCGGGGCTAATGCAAAATGCATGATTCGACACAATGTTGATTGAATAACAGCGAAAAGTAAACAAAGGTGCACATATTACCCGGCCGGCACAATACACGGGCAACATTGTTTCGAGGCCATTGTGGGCGCCGCTTCCCAGCACGGCCGGGCGCCGCGCGGGCGCGCAGTTTAAAATCGCATTTAAAAGCAATTACGGCCTCCCGTTCGTTACTCCGACGCGCGACGCGCCCGCAGGACCCGCGGACGGCATCCGGGCGCCCGAATTCGCGGCCACCCGCGCTGCGCCCGCGCGATACTGCCGTAAAATATGCGCTAGTTATGCGCGCCTCCTGAAAAAATCAAACCAGTTCTCGTACGAAAGAGAATCGTATGATACTTTCTGTCTGCCGCAGCCCACCATGAAGCGGAAAATGCCGCGGCGGGCAAAAAGAAGAGGAAATTGCTCTGGTTAACGCAAGTTCACGTTAAGTATTATGGTTTCAGCTGACGGCTTAATGCATGTGGACGTCCTGGCGAGCGATTTTCGCAGAAACCGTCACCGCCAGGCGGCCGCGCAGAATTCAAGGATCGGCGCCGATCTGAAAAAGGCCGACGTATCGAGTACCAATTGATGGGCCTTTTGTTAGCGGCGTGTTTCTGCGGCACCTACGGCGCATATGGGTTTGCCATTCAATTCCGATAAAAAGCCGCGCCGGCATTGTCCGAGGAGATGCATACAATAAAAATGAATACAAGGAAACGGAGGACGGAGTGCTTACAGCTGCTGCGAATGGTGCTGCAGTGATTACAAATAAATAAAATTGTCATCGGATACCGCGCAGAGGCGATTTCCTTATAAATCTTGGCATTCCTGCACATTAACGGGCAATGGAACTTCTATAATGGCCAAAGAGGAACCGAGGTGAATGAAGATAATTGCGCTAAACTGTGTTAAGTGTCATATCTGTTTGTCAGCAAATAATTCAAATGCTAGCAGTTTGCGAAAGCGTTTCTATGGATGTTCCAGCGCGGATGGAAATAATGGCAACACCAAAACGGGATCGGCAGTTTTACGTTTTGTTTTGTAACTTGTGGCTGCATTGTGATTGCATTGTTCAACGACTTTGGTGCACATCGACGAGCTAGTTGAACATTCCTATCATTCTTTTTCAAACATCATCGTATTAACCTAAAGAACTACCTTTATTAGAATTTTTAGTAGATAAAATAGGTTTCGCTTTTAATTTTTCCCTAAGTTTAGCATATTTGTTTTTAAATTTCGTTCTCTTAGTTTTGCTATTAATACTCTCTATCTTCCATCCATTCTCTGCACTATACTACGTCATGATCGAAAATAATTTACCTCGACCAATTATATTTTGCGTTAGTTGTGTAATTAAACTTAGATACTGTTATCTAGAACAAAATTAAGGAAAAATATTGAAATATTTGTCTGCGGGGCCTGGTTAACCCAACCCATAGGCTTAGTAAGCTGTAGTGTAGGACAGCAACTTTCAAATTGTACATCCATCGGTCCTCAACGTATAATGAATTTTAAATACATTTATGCTGCAACAGAAATAACATATCATAAAGAAATTATTCAAGAACTTTCTAGTATTTTGATTAAATATAAGGCGAAGTAGAGGGATTCGCGGCAGTCACATAGAAGAAATCATCTAGCGAATGGCAGTGGCGCAAATAAATTAGTGTGATTATAGTAGTCGTTAACAGTTCCGTTAATATTATACCATTCTAATTTATAATTATTGTGCAGCTCTTGTGAATAAAGTTAGTTTTGAGTTATATCATCGTTCAATTCACATTTCATTTATCGTAAATGTAAAGGTAGTTGAGATATGTTTAAAAAACAAGTGGAGCGAGATACAGAAAACTTTCAAAAGGGCGTTTAACGGCAAAATGATGTGATAAAAAATCTCACGTAGTGTGGAGCAATTAAAATCGTCACCGTCGACTTCAGTGACTTCAAGCCCAAACTGTAGTTCATCAATTGTACATCTGCAAGAAGCTTTGAGCCAACTTAATGGAGAAACGACGTTCCTAGCAACTAAGGGATTTGATGTCTGGAAAAATAACCATATAAGAATCGATTATATCAGCAACTCTTAAACACAGAGAGTGAGTGCATTTCAAAATTTGTTAGTAGAAGTCGAGTTTCACAAAAAGCGGATTGTAAAATTGCAGAATAGTATAAGAAAAATTTGTGTTCGCGAAATGTTCTCTAAGGAGTTGTTGAAGTTGTGAAGTTTTTAGCTTTCTGTGGACTACTAATTCATAGCGATAATAAAATATTAGGCCTTGAAAGAAATGGTAATTTTTTGGGGTGCGTAGAATTGATTTTAAAATTGATAGTAAAATTTGGAGATAGAAGAAGAGGTATCACATCATACGGATCAAGTATAACTGTCAATGAAAACATTATAGTTAGCAGACCAAGTTAAGGCAGAGATTGTCCAAGAGATTAAAAATGCCAGGTATTATTTCATAATTGTGGGCTCACTGCACAGCCATACGATCACAGATGAACTTGTCGTTTATCCCAACGGTGACCATAAAAGTGAAGAGATAGCGAGGCTGTAATACTGACTGTAGATTTTGTAGGTCTTGATCTAAATAACCGTAGAGGATAGAGCGATGTAATAAAGGTGCTGGTTCAGACTAGAATAGAAGAAGTAAATTCTCTCTCTCGTACATCTCTTGCGCGGGACATCCTTTAAAATTAGTTCTGCAGCAGCGAAGGGCAGCAAGTACTCTATTGAATTTTTTTTAGAACATCCAACCTCTAGCTTTTTATTTTTTGATCCAAAATATAGGATATCTTGCAGTGCCACTTTTTTAAAAAGGACTCCTTATCTTTAAAAACTTTGTCGGAAATCCGATGGAGTGCTCGTACCGATGATAGTTAAGCATACAAATTATATCAGGAGATATTTGATGCTCTGATACACATTAAATATGATTAGACCGTAATGAGAATAAGGTCTCGAGAAGTATATACGGTGCTTTAGAAACTTTAATGAAAACTCTTTCAAACGAAGATGTGTTTTCATGGCAACAAAGTTGATGTGTGAAACTAACATCTACAAAACACTACAAGAAAAAGGAAATAAAGATGGAAATCGCTAGTTTTCTGGGTGACAGTTTTTTCCGATAGAAACATTGTACTGCAATTGTTTCTCTGAAGCTAAACTTATTGCGAAAAAAGAACAATCTATACAAAAAAGAATTTTGGATTTATATGGGACATCACTCAAATGGAAAAGACACAATATAGCAGAAGGCAAATCAGTTATTGGAAAACTATTTTATCTAATGAATGTATGCATTTAGCAATATTTTTAAGAATCAAAAATACTGATAAAAAAGTTAGATTACTAATCCAAAAACACAATTAGAATAATAAATGTAACATTGCTGAAGTCATGAGACCTAGAGTTTACTTTTCCCAATACTGCCACCGTTCAGAAAAAATTCTATTATGGCAATTACTAACTGCACTGGAGAACGATCGTTTTCATTTCTTAAGACAGTGAAGCACGTTTTGAGATGAACGTTAATTTTTTAATTTTATTTATTAATAGCAATCAGAAATTACATATTCTGTTAGCTATTTGGCTAACTTAGAATTCATTTATTATACTGAATTCACTGGTGTCCTGATGAGGTCTTCTTCAATAATCAGACCTCTGCTACCTTACTTCAGGTCTATTGGCCAGTGTCGTTTCAGTCGTCTGTTGCTCCGATCTAGCAATAATGATTGTACGAGGGGTTTGTGTGAGTTGCTAGTCTGCTGTGGTGTTTATTACTTCTCTCTTGAATGACACCCGTAATGAATGGTATTCGTAAGTCTTGATGCAGCGTTTGGTTACTCACATACCATGGTGCATCAACCATGGCTCTGATGATTTTGGATTGCGATCTTTGGATTATAGCAGTGTTTGGTTTACTGGCACATAAACGTTAAAACAAGAAAAAATTACTCTTCTTGCACTTTTATTCATTGAGAGTGAATTTCTATAGACTTTCTATTGATAACATAGTCCAGGAATGTGCTAATTCTAAAGCCATGAAAAGAAATGTTTTATTTAAAAGAAAGTTTTTAGATAAAATAGATGTTAATTTTTATTGCTATGCAAATCCTCATTGATATGCAAATGTATCTAAACATTTTATTGAAGTATATGTATACTTGAGTGCAAAACATCGACACAGCAACAGACTCGAGTTTTGAGAAAATGTGTACTCACTCCTTCAGTGTAATGTCTGAAAGCTTAAAAACTGTGGTTTCAAATGATACCACTTTGATTGGAATTGAACCTGTTCTGACAAAGTTGTAGGTTTAAGAATATGTGTAACACAAAGGAGTTGAAAGGGAAAGGTGATTATGAAAGGGAAATAAATGAAATTCTTAGTTGAAATTAATTTAATGAGTTTTTAAATACATGGTGTTGCCACCTCTACTCCTAATTGCACTTTACAAACGCATGGCTCGGATGATTTTTCCTATGTTATCTTGAGTTATTGCTTCCCACACTTCGATGAACGTCGCTCTTAGTTCCATCACGCTTCCTGGTGCAAGATTTCCGGCTCGGACTCTTCGCTTAAGTTTATCCCAAACATGTTCAATTGGATTCGAATCTGGGCTGCACGGAGGCCAGTCCATTTTCGCTATACCGACGTCAGCGTGTAGATAGTGGTCACTCGCGCGGTCTTCATCAACAAATTCCAAAAACAGAACAACAGGTTTCTCCAGGATATCCTTGATGTAGCGGTCCGCTGTTAAACCTCCTCCACATCTTTCGAAAACCAACTCAGTTTTCCGTGCAGAAATACCCATCAGAACATGCAAGAGTCACCTCCATATGGAACAGTTTTTTGAACACAGCAATGAGCAAATCGCTCCCTGGCCTCTTTAGACCTGACGTTTTCTGTCGTTGGCATATAGGCACATCCTGAATTTGTCGGTGAACAATATCTGACTCCAATATCCAAAATCCTAATCGAGATCTTCACTTGCAAATTTCAGTCGCCTTTGCTTTTGGACTGCAGTCAGCTTGAGGCCCGTAGCTGCCTTCTTTGGGGTCAGGTTGACTGCCTTCAGTGTTCTTTTCACTGTCCAAGCGCTGGCGATCACACCTCTGACCGCACTCAGCTCTTGCTTGAGGTCAACGCCAGTTACATGTCGATTTCTGGGGGATATTGAGTCGAGAAATCGATCGTTATTACGCGCCTACGGCCGCCCCCTTGCCGGAGGACGTAGCCACTGCTTTCCTGGCACCGACGTCACACTTTCGACATAACTGATTGACTCAGATTTAGTCGATTTGCCACGGCCCTCTGATAGATCCTCTCAACAGTGCAACTGCTTGAACTGTTTTGGCGACTATGGTATCCATATTCTTGCGAATCACTCAAGCACCTACGTGACTTACGCCAACTTCGGATAAGTGACCGAGATGAATTACTAGATTGCAAGCGTACTGTAGACCAGTCAGAATCGTCGCGCACGTGCGTTCCAATTAGCAAGATTCGTAAAACCTCGTTCGTGATGCATATTTTTTTGAATGTGTCATTCGATTAATGCAGTAGCACCAGTAAATGTTTTTATTTTCATTTTCCTTTTTCTTACCGAAACTGGAAACGAAAACAGGAGACGAAAATTCGCGCGCAGCTAGTGAGTCAATTGTTTTGCTCCCAAATATATATATATATAACGAATATTGAAAAAATCAAATAATAACTTTGTCCGAACAACCAACTTCTTTGTAATGTTTTGATAACATCCCAAACATGCAAAAATTGTGGGGAAGGCGGGTGAAAAGTTATCAATTTACGGCTAAGAATTATTTCTTTAAATTCACCTTTGCTATCGAAGTTAATAGATATATTATTGTTTAACCATGCCTCCATATAAATTTATTTTGACGTTTTATAAAAGGTATCTACAACCATTATAAAAGGTGATGTCCTACAAGGAAAATGCTATCGTAACTATTTTTCTTTTGTCTCTATTTGGAGTAAGTGAAAGCTATGAATGATGCCAAGATGACCTTTAGTCATGTTCTAAAGGAACATAATGAGGGTTTGCAAATGCGTCTTGTGTAGGTATTGAACTTTAAACCACTTCCCACATATCGCTGGAGTTAACCGAACTCCAATTTTCCATATTAGCGCAATTCGCCCTCCGAGGCACCGCGCCGGCCCTGCGCCAGCCCGGCGGCCACACATCTGCGGAATGTTTGGGCAGTCAAGGGCCATTAAGCAAATAAATTTAGAATTAGCAAATTGGTTCGACAACAGCTCGCAGCGAACCATATATTGGTCACGCGTAGTTGCAGGCCGAGCAGACCATGGCGCGCGGTTTATAATTAAATGGCAGAACGCATGGTACGCGGCTGCATGCTCGGACATGCCGGCGTTTATTTAGCCTGACCTTTCTCTAGGATTGCACACGCACTCCGCTAGACAAGTCGTCTCCCGGGAAAACGCGCGCTTATCCGCCAAAATTGGAGCGGCGTGGGCCGGGAAAGTCTGTTGACCTACAGCGCAGCACGAAGAAAAAAGCGCCGAACTGTTTAGTAGCTGTTATGCAAAGTCCAGTGCACTTTGTGGGTGCGCCTCCCATCCAAAACACACCTACGTTTTATGACATTGACCTCAAAATCGTCCGGATTGAGTTGGTGAATGATCCGCGCCATCCTGATCGCGCTTGAGCCGGAGCTCGGGGGGCGGCGGCGAGGAGGCGCGCTCGGCATTCGCATGCGGCGCGCGGTCACATATTTGAATAAGAAACGCGTCGCTGGAAAATACCTGAAGATGCTCAAAATCAGCCCCAATGTAACAAGAAACCTTTGTATCTTTTGGAGAGATTATCTTGAACATTGAATAACTAAATCTACATAGCATTCATTTAACAATACATTAGGGAAACGGCTCTAGTTATAACCGATTACCACCGCTCTGCTTTCTTATGTTGGCGCAACTTTCAGTTACATCCGCTACTAATTTCAGTTTCATATATCAAATAGTTCATAAAATACAGCGGTTTATTTTGCCTTTTTTCGATTTTTCAAATGTCTAATATCGTTGAACAAAGAAGTTACTGTCTTCCAGTGGTATAAGCAGTTAAGAAAAGGTCGTGGATCTATAGAAGATGAACTTCGTTCTTCTCGTCAATTAACTTCAATAACCAAAAAAATATTGAAAAAATTAGAAAAAAAGTAACGGGAAATCGCCATTTGACTGTAAGAAAGCTTTTTGAAAGTGTTGGCATGTCAATGGGTTCAGTAGACGCAATTTTAAGTGATGTTTTGGGCTTGAAACGTTCGTCTGCAAAACTCGACCATCATTATTGGTGTTTTTCGCCAAAAATTCAATAAATATTGCTCCACAAGCACCCTATTTTGCAGATATGTGACAATGCGACTTTTTCCTGTTCAGTCGATTAAAAAAAACAA
Organism: Sinelater perroti; assembly: GCA_036346155.1. NCBI lineage: Eukaryota > Metazoa > Arthropoda > Insecta > Coleoptera > Elateridae > Sinelater > Sinelater perroti. The sequence continues at coordinate 5,427,039 of JARFIY010000189.1, forward strand.
TTAGAGGAAGCCGGGTTGTCCCTGTTATATCAATAAAACAAAAATTAAAGGTGGTGCTGATGGAAATTCCTTCTTCTTTTTACTCTGTTTCTTCTTCTAATTCTTTATAAGCTTAAAGCTTGTTTTATTTCAGCACATTCTTCTATCTCTTTTTCGGTCTACCGGATGATCTTCTCCCTCTAGACGACAGGTTTCTAACTTTCTTTACTATCCTGGTACCTTCCAACCTAGATATATGACTATTCCATTCTGATCTTCTTTTGGCCACTCGTTGATGTTTTGAATTTCGCAGCTTCTCGATTACGTAGGTCATAATCGGCCTTATGACAGATTTATATGTTCTAATGGCCTTTTTCTTAGATGTTTGTTGTTCCATGCGGTATTATTTAGGCATGCAGATATTTTTTATGCTTTCTAGGCCTGCTATTTAACTGCTCTTGTCAATATTCTGTTACTTGTTATTTTGATGCCGTAAATATTCCATTAACATCACTTGTACATACCCAGATAGTTTGTGTTTGCAACGTAGCGTTTCTTTACTGATTGTTATTGCTTTGGTTTTCTTGTCCGTCATTTTTAACCTAAACGTCTACATGCTTTACTGAATTCGAATAATAGCCGTTACAGATTATCTTTGTTATCTGCAATAAAAGTTACGTCATTCGCATAGCATATAAACCTAATTTCCTGATTCCCTATTTTGTATCCTGGAGGACACCCTGAAGTGTTCATCACTAAGTTAAATAATAGTGGGCTGAGCGAGTCTCCTTGGCTGATTCCTTTGGTTAGGTGAATTTTCTCTGCTATTAGTTCTTTATTTGGGTATAGTTATCTTTATATATATATTCTGTATAAGAGAAATCAGTCCATTTGGTACGTTGTTTTCTTGCAGCGTATCTATTACTTTCTGAAGTTGTAAATTGTCGAACGCCTTCTGTATGTCGACAAAGCAAAAATAGGCTGACTTGTTGCATTCTATGCCTTTTTCCGTTATTTGTCCGAAATCAGAAATCTCTGTTGCTCATCTCTGAGTTCAATTATTTTTGCTAATTTCGTAGCTATTAGTTTTGTTGTGATTTTTAAGTCTACTTTCAGTAGATTTATGCCCCGATAGTTGTTAGATGTGAATATGAAAAATGTTTCCAAGATTGCAAATATCGCAACAAGAGAAGATTACTTTGAAGGAGATTTGGCAAATTTGGTTAAATAAATAGTATGTTTTATTTAGTCATTTTGAAGATGGTGTAATCAAGAATTTAAAAAAATCACTTTATTTGTAGTCATTATCAAGAAAGATGAATAATTGGATCTGGGAGCAATATGAAAACAATCAAAGATAATTTTTTATTATTACTTTTCTTCATTATACCAAATGCAAGATTTTGAAGATTTGTGTAAATTAAAAATCATCTAAATCATTAGTCATAATTTTCTATGAGAAATTCTACTAGAACTACTACTACTAAGTAAAATTTTAAAAAAATGAAAGATCAAAGTAAAAACATTTGTACTACAATAATATACAACTAATATGGAGATCGAATCTTGCCATACTGGCATTTTCATCAAGAAAGGGCGTTTCAATGTTATCACATGATTCGGTCATGTGACCTTTCTAATGAGCAGTATGTGGAGGAGCGCCATCTCGCTCATAATCTACAGCTAAATCGAAGTCATGGTAGCCACTTTGTCCTTATGCAAGGCCATGACTTTACTATGACGACGAAGTCCATTCTGCCTTTCTGTTTACTACTCCTGGCGGATATGATCTGGATTCCGATTCGCACTCGTAAGAGCGGCCGCGCCGCGCATTTCAAGTGCGGCTGGGAAGACCGCGAGGGCGATTTTCCTGGACGAGGCGAATTTTTACACGCGCCGCGCGCGGGCGGAATAGCTAAGCGGCAGCCGCCCCCGCGTTTCTCCCCAGTGTCTTGGTGCACCGCGAATGTGCATGCGGCGGGCGGGCGGCGCTGGGGCCGTGCCTAAGTGAAGAGTCGTGTTCGCGATCGCACCTCCGTGTAGAAGTAATAATTGATTTGACATTTGAAAGAGCGCCATTGCCTGCGCGATTGACACCGGCTCATTCTAAATCAGACACAGTCATTGCACCCGCGACGAGCGCAGGATGTGCATCGCGATCTGTGCATGCGTTGCGGCTGCGGCGCAGGAACGGCGCTGCGAAGGTGATGGCCGGGCCGCCCCCGGACGCGCAGGACCGGCTTGCGGGCCAAAGATCAGCGATAGGATCATCAGGATAACCTTTACTGCGAGTTATAGGCGTCCGGAGATGGAGGAAGCGGCCCGGCAACCACATGGCCTCCAGCACTACGCAAGAAACCTCACGATGGTCGCGAAGCAGTAGGGCCAAGTATTAAAATTTATGTAAGATGAGATCCTTAACCATTTACACGAAGCCGGAGGAAAATCTTGAAGATTTCTTGCACTCCACATGGCGTTTCATAGTTAATATAAGACTAAATGTCAAAGAATCAAACGACAGATTTTAAAATCTTAACGAAGAACTAATAAAGTATGTGTATCAAATATTACTTTTATGTAAGAAACTTTTATAGTAAGAAAACAACAAAAGGAAACCTTATATGATGAAATGAGTTACATTCTGTTAAGTAAGAGCGTGTTCGAGTTAACTCTGATAAAAAATTATTTAAAAACATTTTCAAATACATAGACACCGTGTACTCCATCAAAACAAAGATGCTATTGTATCAGTAATGTGTCCAGCTTTCGACCAAATTGATGACGTATTCATCCCGCAAGGACCTCAAAGTGCGACTAATTTCTCGTTTAACTGCTTCAAAGTGAGCACTTTTCTTTCACGAAGCTTGTGCTTGATGTAAGCTCACACATTCTTAACCGGATTGGCATTGAGCGACTGCGACAGCCAATCAAGTGTAACGACTGTTCTTTCCACTCGAAGCGAAGTTTGGAATCGTTGTCCTCCTGCAGGATCCAATCCTCGTTTTTCTTGATGAACGTTCGGCAGTCGGTAACAAATATTTCTTATAATTCTTCTTGAGAATTTTCGAAGCATTTAGGCTGTACGTAAACAGATGCAACATTCCAAAACCCAGTTTTGAAAAGCAGCCCCACAGATGCACTTTTACTGTGTGTTTAACGGTCCGCTATACCAACCTGTTGTTGAGGTTGACCAGGCTCGTGGGACGGTAATATATCTCCAAACAGAAGCTTCGAATGTAAAAATCACGTTGCTCCAGGGTCTGTCGATATTGTCCTTTGCCCAAAAGTGTCGCTTCGTCGCATGATTTTACCTAACAGAGGTTTTTCACTGAACTACGGAATTTTATATCGTGAGCACAGAGATTGATTTGGATAGCTACGTACGATATATCTACACATTTCTGTTTCAATTTCGCTGCTGCTTGGTGCAATGTGGAGCCTGAGCTCCAAGAAAATCAGTTTACAATCTGTTTTTTGACTTTAGGGGACACTTTGCCTATCGAGCCACATTTCGCCAAGTCATCGATCGTTGTCTCCCTATATCGCCGCACTCACTTGCTGACGAATGTTTTCATATACTTAGCAGCCATTGCATGAGACATTTACAGACTTTTCGGGTGAGTACAGAGGATCACAGCCTCCGTAGCGTGACGCGTACGAAGCAACTTATGGTGCTAAATTTTTTATGACCAAGATTTTCTCTATCGTCTCACGACAGAATTAGGACGATACCTTTTGTCAACTGTTAACAGGCTCTTACTTAACTGACTGTATATTAATGCTTTTTTATGTATGGTTACAAATGTAAAACGATCACATCTATTGAAAAGAGTCCTTTGATCAAAAAATGCAAGTTTAAAAGGAAAGATGCCAAATCTCTTACATTATTTTTGCGGTAGACTGTCGTATCCTAAACTAAAGTATACAAGTATTTTATTCTGCAAATTTTGCATAAAGGTCGACTAAACTTGCTACCCAATTTGAATAATTAACAGTTGAGTATATTTTAAGGAAGAGCTCAACGTAACAGATGAAGAATATTTCCTCTCTTAAGTTTCTTTTCATATATCTTGTACTTACTTAGCTTCCACTGGCTTCAAACATTCGGGAGAAAATGTAACTGGATTTTTTGTTTTTTTTTGTCTTGTCTTTAATAATGCTTCTCTTTAAATGAAATAAAATTTATGCTCGAAACTTCAATTAACCGTGCTGTTTTTATTACAAAAGTGACCACGTTGTATATTCCAAAAATGAAGGAAAATTTTTATCTTATCTGCTTAGTCGCAACATATGGCAGTACACTTGAGTGTTCATTAAAGTTGTAATGAGCATCTGAATGATTATGTTCTCATCCAGTGTCTGTATATGTATTAGACACTTGTATTTTCAATTTTTGCGTTAATCAAATTTTTTATTAATCAAAACCGATGATATGCTATTTATTTGATCCTCTATTCATGCTGGATCTAAAATGAATGCAGCATCAAGGGTGGAACCAGATCTGTCGAGAGGGTCTGTGGTTCATAGATGCTACAATACATTGTTCTTTATGCTAATTTTCAATGTCCCATGAGACCGCAATTCAACTCTATCCAAATTTAAAGAGTTTGTTGTTATTGATACACATTCATATTATCGACGGGCTGTCTGGGCTTAGAAATAGTTTTAACGGCGGCGTTGATAGCAACAGAAGAACTCTTAGCTTCGACGCGATAAAGAGCAAAGTAATAAAATATTACAAATTTCTTTAAAATTTCTCTTTTCATTCGACCCCATTCATATTTTGGGGATCCGATCATAAATCTTCTCCCGAGGTCAGTCATGTGTCACCAATGAGATCTGGAATATCATAATATTATACATAGCTCGGGTAATTGGAAAATTCTCCTATTTTTAAAGTAAAAAGATTGGCTACTGTAACCAGGTCTGTCAAGATAAAGAGGGAGAGAGGTAGAATTCTCTGGGCCCGTGGTTCTTAGAAGCATGTATCAATATGTTAATAAAAATGCTATTTTTTTAAATAACGCCCCAGGAGTCTGTAATTAGATTTTATGCAAACTCCGCTGGCTGGTGTCAATAGACCATATTTCCTTATATTTTCGCGAAGTGAAATACGTGACCTATATCGAGCCACATCATAGAATCATAGAAGAGCTTCATTGAGTCCACTCTAGTTTTAGACATACGCCTCCTCAAAAGTCTTCCACTCATTCCGGTGGTTGAGATCATTCTTGAGAGTATTTGGCTTTAGAACGCCGCACTGGCTCTGCATGTTGGCGAGCTGGGTTGGGTTTGGAAAAAGAAGAGTAGGGGTAGGAAATAGGGTAGTTGGACATGATGTACTCCCTGGCACAGGAATGGGAGTATGTCGATTCTCGCGTGGGCAGGGTCGCTTACCGGAATCGTGAAGAAGTGCCTACCCGCTACTTCAATCGAGCCATATATGAAAAAATATAATTACAATAACAAATAAATAAAAATGGTATAAATTACAGAAAATATTGTGGATAGTCTCAGTTCCGTTTAAAGTAAGGGTACTTGGGAATTTCACACGCTTCTTCGGGCGTGGCGAATCAGGAGGCTTCCATTGGGACGATCGAGTTTTTTTCCTGATCCACGGTTCATCTCTAACTTTTGAGGAAATCTGGTTTATTGATAGTAATCTGAAACGAATCGTTAGCAATTGCAGCACAATATTCTTCTGTTTTGGTAACAGTAGCCCCAGAAGAAGTTTTGTTGTGGCACAATACTTCTATCAAAATTTCACGCTTTCGTGTTTGGAATTCCTAGCTCATCTTCTGCTAGGTGGCGCAAAAGTTATCACCCTATCGGAAAATGTTATAATTTTTGCAAATGGCGGCAAATGTCAGTTCTACTTTGACATTTGTGAAGTAAACAGATACAAAATGCACGTCAACAAGACATGAATCGCCATACTATTCAAGAATGCGGAATAATTGTTTCGATTTTTTGCCGAATAATTCGTCGGTGGTGTTGGCGCAGCGTGAATTTAGGCGCAGATTTTCCGATCATCCGACACTAACTGGGCAAATACTACGTCGTTTAGCCGCTCGCCTAGAAGAGTATGGGACAACACGCGATGCTGCCAGGTCCGGCCGGCCCCGGAGCAGCCGTTTTGCTGAGAATATCGCGGCTGTGGCTGAAGATGTCGCAGAGAACCCCAGGGTATCAACCAGACGTCGTGCCACACAATTAGGCATCAATCGGCGGTCTTCACAGAGAATTTTGGTGAATGACTTGAAGATATTTCCTTACAAAGTGCAGACAGTGTATCAGCTGTTAGCCGTTGACCGCCAAGCGCGTGTAACCTACGTTCAAGCCATGCTGAATCTCGAGGAAGACAACCTTTCATCGAAAATCATCATGAACGACTAGGTCCATTTATATCTCTGCGGATATGCGAATAAGTAGAATTATCGCTTCTGGGGCACCGAAAATTGGCTTATAACCTACGAAGAGCCATTACACCCGCTCAAAGTTACTGCATGGTGTGCTGTTTGAGCTGGAGGCGTCATCGGGCCTTATTTTTCCGAAAACGCCGCGAGCCAAACGACTACTGCGGACGGCGAGCGCTACAGAGCCATGCTCAACGACTTTCTCCTTCCTCAATTGGATGAATTGGGACTGGAGAACATGTGGTTCCAACAGGATGGAGCAACGGCGCATACTGCACCAGCCACAACCGAAATTCTGAGGGCTGCATTTCCGGGTTGTCTAATCTTCGTTTTGGTGATTTGCACTGGCCAGCAAGATCGCCCGATTTAACCGTTCCAGACTTCTTTTTGTGGGGTTTCTTGAAGTCACGAGTCTATGACAACAAGCCTCAGACTCTTGAAGTCCTCAAACAAAATATCCGTCAAGAATGCGAGAACCTATCGCCGGAAGTTCTGGCAAGAGTGATGGAAAATGCCATAAATCGGGCCCGTATGGTAATCAATTCTGGCGGCGGCCACTTGGCCGATATTTTCTCGACTTAACGGGAAAAAAATTAAGACCTCAAATAAACACAATCCAAAAGCAGAACAAAGTTTTACATTCATAAAAAAAATTACAGCCAAAGAACATCGGGTGACAACTTTTGCGCCACCTTGTAGTTCTCGGACTGTTAGTCACTGAGTCTTATTGATTAATTTTTTCCGATGTTTTGCTTATCGCTGGTCTACCAAAACGTGGATCTTTTTCAACATATTCCTGGTTATTTATGAATCATTCATACCATGCCCTTATTTAAGCTGCATTTGTTACATTATTTTCTGTAGACGAATGTTCCAGCGTTTTCAACAAAATATGATGAAAATTCGTTACGCTATTTGCTCAGTAATTTCAAATGCAGAAATCACACATTACATGTGCTCAGTCACCGTCGTCTAACTCCCAACTGATGTCATCCTCATTGACACTTGCGCATTATAGTCTACTCTCTTCAGTCGTCGCGACCGCGCAAACTATTTTCATGATGTTAACATTGGCGCGATATTTTCGGGAAAACGTTACCATTGTTCAAAATATTCTGAAAAATTCTGTGTTGAAATAACAAATAACTATTTCGTCGGATTTGGTTGAATTTTTTGGACAGTCTGGAATCTCTTTCCTTTAAAATGTGATTTAAGTATTGTGAACTGACAGAAGCCCAGGATGATTGTTGTTTGTAGCCTGGACACCTACAACATTTACCAAATTTGTGTTAGTTGCTGGTCTTCTAGAACATGGGCCACTTTTCGTAGATTTCTAAACATCTCGGAACCGTTTATACCAAGCCTTTACTTGTGTTCTTTGCACAAAAAGCTTCTGAATCATCTGAATAGTTTCTGGGCTTGAATGTTGCAGCTTTGTATATTTGCTCTATTTGCTCAGTCATTCCAATATGACGAGCATATTCTCACTCGCCGGCGTCTAACTCCTTACTGAATCGGGGAGTGAAGTCCCCATTCACTCTAAAAAAACTTTTTCCCTGGACAAGCGGTGGCTCTTTACGCCCTAAGTGTAGCAGAAGTATTATTAGGAGCACCACCGGTACTTCCTGAGTTTGCAACCACAGAACGTCGATGTAGTGCGGCAGTATTCAGTGAAAACTGATCTAAAGAGACATTAAACATACTACATTCTTTGTACATGTGTAAAGATACAAAAAAAATAGAAGAATATCTATTCACATATATGATTACCTAAAACCATAGAAAGCAAATAAAAACCTTAGATAGCTCAGCCACAATTCTTGTTATTGATTTACGATATCTAATTAATCGCCTGATTGGAGATTAGCTATCTGTAATTAATCTCGGACAATGTTTATAGTAAAAAGTTCGCCGTTTATAGCATTCTCAGAAGGAAATCGAAAGTTCATTGCGACACTTGAGCCACCGTGCGGCAAAAAACACGTTTGTCCAGCGCCGTTTGTTGACTTTGTTTATTTACAACAACAAAATTGATCAGTGATGTCACCAGTCGCACGGACTGTTTGGTTATGAAACACTCCAATTTCCTCCCGCGAATTGGCGTTATAAATAATGCAGCGTCGCCTTTTTTGCACTGTAATTGCCAGTTGTGGTAGGCTGACTTTAAATCAATCAGAAATTAGGCAAGTAATTACGGGTTGCCGTAATTATTCATTAAAAAACTCCCCCAGCGCGGCTTATTATTCATACAAAAGGAATAATTTCCGATAATTGGCACTGTTGCGAACAGTCAAACGTGAAATGACGTAAAGCGGCGTGCTGTGACAGTAACTAACAGTCATAAAAGCGTCATATTTAAATAGCCGTTAATTAGCATATCCAACGTAACTCCGTTTGATTGCCTTGAAATGCCGTTTCTCATTATTGTGGTTGGTTATGATTTATTGTTGTGTGCTGAGGAATGCTAAAAATCAGCCGGCTTGCGAATTACTTCTGGTAGCACTCTGGTAATGAAGGCTTTGGAAAACTAAAAAAATGATTTAATAGTCATGTGTTACAAGGGTTGTTCGGGAGGTTTAATTTCCATCCAACCACCGTAGTACCATTAACAGAAATTGCGTTTTCGAGGAACGTGGCCGAATCAGTGGATAACTTATCTTTTCATTTGCACACAAATGGGCGTCCAGTATGTTTTGCAAATTTGTGAAGAATAATTAGCATGCCTAATTAATTTAATAGCGAGCAGAGGACGCCGTATAAATCAGATTAATGGGATTTTTATAAATGTTAAAATGTAGTGTGCGCGAGTTGCGAGCCAACGATTTAAAAGTCGCAATAAGGACTTGAAATGTTACATGCATGCCGAATCCAGTTTCCAAGGACAAAATCGCCATTCAAATAAATCGGAATAGTAAAAAATAAGAGTAGAACGTAAATCACCGTATGATACAGCAGCGCTAAAAAACGGCACCGTGTAAGCCAGGATAAATCCTTATCAGCGCCAGGCATTTCGTTTGTTTATTAGCAAACCGCGCGCTGTTTACGCATTCACGTCGTGATTAAACGGGAAGGAATCTGAAATTAAGTAGTTTCCCAGTGCTGCAGCGTAGCCTTCTTGCAAGTCGCATGACATGCAGTTTGGGCTATCGCATGCAGCGCGTTAAAAAATACTGGTTTGTGTTTACGCGCATTACGGTGCTTGGCCTGCAGATCACGTTGTTCTTCGTTTTGCTCTGATCTGGGCTGTGATTGCAATTACAAACATTTACTAATGCAGCAATGCAGTCGACATACGCAGGTGCGGGGAGCCGTATTTTCTGGAAATTGAAATAATTCCAAGCTGCGCAAACAGCGCTTTGCATGTGCTGGAGGAATGTTGTGTTTTTGAGGAAGATCCTCGTGGTTCATGGTTCATTGAAGAAGGCGAACTTGCGGTATTTCTGGAATTTATTTACAGAATATTGACTGTAGAGTGTGACAAGAACATGAAAATCGAAATTACATTTTGCCTCTAACCACTCGAAATTTATTTGGGTCAAGAACCCACTTGGATTACAAAAAAGAAACTGCAATATTCAAATGTATCACTCCGATGAATATTTAGTTCAATTAAATTTAAGTTTTGCAGCCTGCTCTCACTTAAAAAGTGGCAATGGTTGAAATAATTACCATTTGATGTACCGTTGCAATGCAAGGAATCAAAATCGGTTAACTATCGGTGGGTTTGTCTTATATACAAAATAAATTTATTGCATTAAGAAGCGAGATTGCGTAGAACTTCATTAAAGTGAATGGGAAAATTAGTGTTTTCCTAATTTTTTGAATGCTCGTCTTGTGGTCAATCAAGTGAATTTGAAGTAAACTATTTAGTTAGAAGCCTTTGCTCAGAATGGCAATGAGGTTCTCTGACAGAAAAATTCGAAGTATCCTTAGGCATACTAATTAATCAACCTTCGCGGGTAATTTAATTAATAATAAAGGACAGCTGTTTGGTCTTTCGTATAAAAGCAGAGTATTTATCTGGAAAGAGCTAATTAAATCGGATCATTCCCGTACTTCAAGTAGTTAAGTTAATTGTATTTATACTGTAGAAGGCAGCGAGGTTTGTACAAAGTTTTTTGTTAAATCTTAAACGAGAATGGTTAAGGCAACCGTTTTGTAGTTAATGCCGGGCTCTAATACAAGAACATACAGAGAAATGGTTTTTTTTTCATTAATATATCACTTGATTTTTATTGTTATAGGTGATTTATTAACATTTACTGGCCTCATGTTTTTCTCACAAAATGAAGTTTGATTTTCACATTGGTGGAGATTTGATTGATCCGACTATCTTCTGCAGTGATATCTATTAAACAATTTTATATCTAAATTTATATTTAATGAAAAAATGTTAAGAAGAACTAGGTATGGAGAACTTGAATCGATAATTAATAAAAAGAAATCAGTGGGATTAGAAGTGCAGTAAAATAAAGGCATATAAATTTAGTATGGAGAAAAATAGTGAAAATAGGTAAAAATATATTCGACAAGACTAAAAAATTGTACACAATTTTGAACGAGCAGCAAGTTGACATCAATGAGTTCCTACTTTTAGCAAGAAAGTATATAAAATTGAAAAATGGACGTTCAGAAATCCAAATGGAAGAATATCAAATTTAAAAACGGAAAGTTTTAGGGTAACATCAACCAACATTCACCTTGTCAGTCGACTAAAGATCTGGTATCAAATGTGTTTAACCGAACAGCTTTTGTCAGCACATACACTAATTGATTTAAAATTTTTAAGAACGAAGTTAATTTAACGCCCTCTGCAGCAAATTTACAATTAGCAAGACCGTCGGTGCATCAACCAACTTTGCGCTCCTAACCATCAGTCTAGACAAGTCACTTATGAAGATATTAAAAATAATGTTATATTTTCTGACCACATTGAGCATATTACTATCAATGATCCTCTCTATTACCAGTCAGATAGAACGATCATTCTGCTGGAAGGACGACGGTTGACCAAGTTTTAGTTGTACGGCGTAGATATGTCGTAAGTGCAGCAAATAAAGCGATCGTGTTGTCGAGGCCATCAAGAACCAACGTCTGACCTGGGGAAAATACTGTCTTTTATACTGTTAAGAGTTAAGAATATTAAAACAAGTATTACATAATAGTACACTAGAAATAACCACAGCCAACGTGGCTGCCATGTAACTTAGTGCACGATAATGGACTGTAAGGCGCATGCGTGAATGAGGACGACATTACTGGCCGGATCACATGTATTATGTGATCATCGCATTTGCAATAACTGAGAAAGTAGTCGTTTAGATAAATTATTCGGTTGATCCAGAAGGCTTCCCAAAATGATGCCATGAGTGCAATATGGCGCAAACATTCAAAGATAGCCTGGACTATGTTCAAAGTGGTTCATCCACGTGTTAGAAAGTTAGCAATAAAAAAAAATGCGAAGAATATTGAACGTGTACGGGCTTCGATCTACAAGGATCGGCGACTTACAGACTGAGAATTACAAAATGGGCTGGGGGTTCCAAAAATGGTATGAAATTTTGACGGAATCTTAGCACAAAACGCTGAAAATTTACTCGGTGGCTAGTGTTACCGGAGAAGAAAGAACGCCAGATTTCCTTAAAAAATTTCTAATATGAAACGGGGATTTAAAACTATCTTTCAGAAACCAAACTTCAATAGTTCAAACGAAGATCTTCCGATTTGCTACGTCAGAAGTGTCCGAGATACGAACGTGCTTACTACAAAGAAAACTGAGGCTATGTACAATGTTTCTTGTATCTTGTACTATTTTTACTGGTGATATGAACTTTTGTGTTATGTAGCTCAATACTTTTAGGTCATGTTTTCATCCCGAGTGTTCCATAATTATTTCTTCTGTGAAAATGTAAGGAAAAAGAATGCAAATGTGTATTGATATCAACCAGTTCTTTACACCCTCTTCCCCATTCTTTCGACATACCTGCGTGTTATGTTGTGTTTTATGTGTGTTTGTGTTTTATGCTCAACATCATTAAGCATTTGGGTTGTCGTAAAGCTGTGGCATGAGAATAGTTTATATTGTCACTGCACTGTGCGAATGATACCATTCAAAGGACGCCTAACTGCCTTTAATAATTACTTAGAAGAGGCATGTCGTTGCAGTTGTCAATATTTTCTTCCTGCGGAAGCCTGAATTTTTCGAGAAAGAGGATTTTATAAAGAGTGGCCCAAATTGAACGGAAGATTTAACCTTTTTATTTTGCTCTCGGAAACTCCTGACACGTCACCTACGGTTCTCCCGATTAGTAAATATAGAACGATGTATGAAAGAACAACGAGTTATTTTTGCTAAAAAGCATTGTAAATCCTTGTGGAAGAGGAAAATTGCATGGAACTTTGAGTCAAAATAATTCACCAAATGAGTAATTATAAAATTTGCCGAAGCTGGATCGGTAATGGATGCAAGACTTGATGAGTTTCAATGTGGGTTTTTTATTCAAGGATATTAGCATAGTTTAAGTGTCACTGATAAATTCAAAAATAACGACTTGATATATTACATAACAATTTGGCATTTGAGAAGCTCCTTTCAACGAGTATTCACTAAAAAAAGCCTGGTCTTCATGCTTACAATATTCTTCTGGCGCTAAAGCATAAGATTTCTGTCCATTTTTATAATCGACAATTAGATTCCTAATTTAGTCGAAAAATAAGCTTCAGAGGTAAAATGCTTTTTTAACTCGACGGAATCGCAAACAAACAAAGCAAATGCACCCCAGTTCCCAGACGAGGTGACGAGTTACGCCCATATTTCTTCGAAGATTATGCTATAAATGCTGTAATTGTGAATGACTATCGTTACTATTACATAATAATCCAGTTTTGGTAATAACTGACCAACATGGATCTGGAATAAATGTTGTTCTAGCAAGATGGCGTCGTCTGCCATACAACACGAACAACACTCGATTTATTTCACCAACAATGCTGACATCAATTGGCCAGCAAGATCTTCCAATTTAATACTGCGAAATTTCTTGTTGTGGGGTTGCTTGAAGTCCAAGATCTATGCCAGCAATCTACAAGCAGTTGACGACTTCAAGTATGAAATCCGACGATGAATCTAACTAGAAACGTCGAAAATTTTATGAAAACAACCCAGATGTGGAGCTGAAGCCGAGGTGGCCATTTGTTAGACGTAATTTTCCACATTTAATCAGAAATTGTGTATTTTAATGCTCAATAAGTTGTTTTATTTAAAATTTTAATCCAGCAAACAATTTGAGCCACCTTCTAAATGTGACCTCGATAAGGAAGGAAAATTAGGCGAAGTGTGATAAAACCTCTATTTTGGAGGGTGCAGCTGTTGACGATCGACAGTGAAGGCAACTGAAATTTATTTTGCACAATCTCTGTACAGCCATAAATGTTAAGGACCGTATTGTGCAAAACCTCAACGTGGGTTCCACGTATCGTTTTTCAGAACTCGATATTGTTAAAATTCAGAGAAAGACATCGGAATTTTACAAAAACAAAACATCTCACAGGCTTCATGAGTATTTAACATTACCCTATTTCTGGAGATTAACCTAGTTGCTGTTTGTACGCAGGTTTTCTTCGCCCTATAACAATTCTACAAGAAGAAGACTGTCGCACGATTCATCCTGTTTTCGTATTTTTCCATATTTTCCGTAGTGTGTAAGTTTCAGAGCTAATCACTACACACTATGCCAAACGTTGACATTTAGAATGTAACTGAGGCGACGTTTTGGCAGGGGCGCTCTCCCCTTCGTCAACAACCCTGTCCCCATCATAAGAAGTCTCTTATATTAAAAAAGGAGACCTCAGATACACAATCAGTGTTAAAGCTTAAATCGCTGTTAAGAGGGTCCAGAAGAACCAGCCAGAAGTCATTGACGTGACCTTCAGTTCTATCTAAAAAGTAGTGGGGATCTTGATAAGACAAGTCTAAAACTGAGTCAGAACTAATGCTTCGACAATGAGGGGGTTGTATGAGGATGCAATATGTTAAAATGGACAGCAGAACCAATGCTCGCCTAACTAGAAACTTTGACAAACATTGTCTTTGTTAAAAAAAAATTCACACAAAAGAGGAATGTAAAATAAGAATTTGAAGACATACACAAATGTAACAATAAAAAAATCTAAAGATTGTGAGAACCGTTTTGGTTATGTTATTTTTCTTTTTAATTAGTATTAGACAAGTGTTATTTATTTAGATAGAAAATGCGAGCCGCACGGACCATTTAATTTCACTTTCACCCTAGTTTTGCTAATTTGGCTAAAAAATGGGTACAAAAAGATCCTATTTGTTTTTGCATACTTCATTAACGTAATCTGCGCTAATAAAGGCGATAGCCGCTGCAATTACAATTACAAGCTAATTAACCAAATTTCCATCGTTTCTTATCAAGCAGCCGAGCGCGCTGGTCAGATTCAAAAAGCGTAACCGCGGCAGATAAGCGCGGCCGCCGTTTTCAGGAATTATCGGCGCTGCGTCTTGCCACATTACGCATTCATCAGGTGCTCCATTTAGCCCCGTTGCAAATATTAAGGTTGCGCTGGAAAGTTTGCGACAGCCGGACTCTAATCAGTCTCGATTATAGCAACAAATGTAAATTGCATGTACCTGATAAATGGTATCAGTTGGGTAAGTGCTGCTTTCAGCGTTAATAATGCGATTATGTGAAGTAATTGCGATTTAATAATTATCTTCTTTATTAAGTGGCGCAAATAGCCTTCGTCGGAACGGCCGGGCTGTGACTTACCACCGACTTTCAAGGCGTTCGCTTTTTGTGCAACTTTCCCTCGGTACTAATCATAGTTTGATAGGATCGAAAAATATTTTTTGCATTTCTAATTGCTATGAACGATCTACTTTAAGAAATAGCAAATAAAAATTCAGAAAACAAACTGCTGGTAAAGGATGGCTCCATAAAGTTTAAGGATCGTTTGTAAATTTATTCTATTAAAATCAGTGGATGTGCTGCTAGTACCGATATTGAAGCAGCTCGAGTTTCCACAAGATCTTTTTTAAGCTTGTGTTGAAAGGGGTTACCGACAAGGGAAGGAAAATCGGCGTCTGTCTTAAGATTTCTTAAGGGAAAGACACCAGGTGCTATAAAACTGAGAGACTTAGGCCACGCAACAAATTTTCTAAGTATTTTTGCCAGGTGTGTTGCAGTTTTGCAACCAAAACGATCCGACTCGAAAGGCTCTTCTATTGTTTGCATCTGCTAAATGTAGAAGATGTTAAGTCGGAGTTTAAGGTTAAGGTTTTTGCCCTTCAACATCACCTCCCTGCTCCAACCAATGAGTTAAGGGATAATTGTGACTTTTAGTACTGCTTTTGCCAGTTTAGAAATGATACCACAAATTACTACTTTTGGAAAGATTTAACATTTTAAAAGCTTTAGATAACAAAAACATCATGTGACATAAAATTTAGACACGCTGATTAAAAAGGTAAACGAAATAGTAGATACAGTTGGTCTTAACAGCATTGATCACATGTCTATCGTTAAAGTATTAGAAAGTTACTCCCAATCACTATTTAGTGAAAAACTTTCTGGTCTGCCTTTTGCTTTTTTGCTATTGATTGACTGATTTATTATTATTTAACTAATGACTATTCTGTGTAATTTCAATGCTTAACCTTTGCTACCAACTGAAGTTTATTATAAATATATATTATATATTATAAATTACTAGTTTTATTTTTCGTTTAATAAGCGTTGATCATTAAAATTGCAATATTTCTTTGACCATTTGTATTAATAGAACTCCAACTCAACAAGCGAGATAAAAAATTAAATATTGTGTAATGCGAACACCTGTAAATTATATTTAAATTGTTGGAATAGTTGAAAATTGTGTTAAATAAATAGGAATCATGCAAGTGCAAGCTCGTCAAGTTTGTAATTTACTTTCTTGTTTTAGAAAGTAGAATTTACATTTACAATACTTCAATTTGCAATTATTCTGAATATTCGAATAACTTCGATTACTTCAAAATTTGAAAATGTCCCAGCCTTAATGTACAACTTTTGCCAGAAAAGTTCTAGGACTGACGTCGTAAATAATAATGTATTCGACTTGCCAACTAATGGCTCTAGAGGTCATAGAAGCAATCAGAGGAAGCTCCATCCGAAATGTTTCTTAGCACATCTATCACAGCCAGTTGTGGTAGAGCAGAAATATGATGTTTGGCCAGACATTTCTGGACTGATGCAAGCAATCTAGGGCCTTAATCACTGTCCGATATTGCTTGATGTAACGTTTCAAAATATCAGTGTCAAAGCTTTGGTTTATCGTTTGTCCTTCAATTAGTTCTTCATAGTGCACCAAACCTCTAGCATCAAAAAGTGCGCTCAACATCGTCCTCGTTTTCAAAGGTTGTCGCTTCGCTTTTTAGACTATAATCTTGCCGTTCGGCACTTTTTTGAGCAAAAATTGTTCATCTGATTTCTTTCTGTTCCTTATAACAGTGAGAGGGACTATTTTTACGTTTCCGTTTCCCTAAATCGCTGCATAAAATTGTGAGATATACATTCTTATTCAGTTTTAGCTTTTCTAGTATTTTGCGCACAGTAACACGACGTCAATAACTGCCTTACATTTGCAGCGGTACTTCTGCCCTCCCGAAACCTTTTGAGCCATTCAAAATTTCGGCTTTTTGGTGATGCCTCACCATAACTACATCATATTCCATGTTTTACTAGGGGCTTTCTTTAGTTTAATGTGGAGCTCAATGTTAACTTACTGTTTGAAATCCGTGTCCGTCATGTCACTCGTGCCAACAAACCGAATAGTGGGGTGGTAAGCACAGCTTTGCCACTCAGTGAGTTTACATGGAGACACTTGCAAAGTCATGTCTATTCAGAACACATATCAGGTGACTGAATAACATTGTTGAATGATTGTTGAGTAGATAAAGTGAATAAAATTTTTTTAAATGCATCAACATTAATTAATGATCAATGAGTAGTACTGAATGATCATCAGCAGTAGTGTTATCATGTTTTTTCAAGTGTTTGTTCTTTGGCATTAATAAATAAATTGAATTTGGTGTCAAGAACTGTAACCATTGATAACTATGTTTTTTTTTATATTGCTGCTTTACCATTGTAGTACGGTTTTTGTTACGTTTTTATTAAACTTAAAGTCTTATCTATAAAAACCATTGATGTACTTTCCGATTACACCTTGATTAGCGAGCTTAATTAAGACTTAACATTAACTGTTTCAAATCTGCATCAATAGTAATCCCGAAACAAATTTAATTATTGATAAAGTAATTTTGACATCTTAGTTAAGATTTACTTTTTGTTAATCTAATAATCTAATGAATTGTTGAGACGATTTTTTTGTCAATTTTAAAAGTTACAATGTCGTCTAAGTGACTCCATAGCATATGGAGTATAATTTTTCAACTCCATTTTGACTCTTATTGTCGTGATACATGGTTGCTCTTTTTAACGAGTCTGAGACTTATAAAACGTTATGAATTTTGATTTTAATCCTGAAAAAGTTGTGAACCTTGATACACAGCAGCGAAACCGAAAAATGCTTTACTTGCGGATTATGACTCCCAATGCACTTATTTTTGTATTAACTACTCCTCGAATGTAAAATTATGATGTTCAATTTCCTTTCGCAAATCTTTTAAAAAACTGCTGAAAACTCCTCTTCATACTTTGTCTTTTATAGCTTGAGTAATTATTCAAATTTTGGTTTTTGCTCAATTTTTAATGCAAATTTTTTGCAAAAACCATGCCATTTAATACAGTAAAATGTAAATTGATTAACGCCTTTTTGGTATTGATGAAGGCGTGTAATCTACCTATTTCTCGTTTTCGCTTAAATTTACATTTCTAGCTGCAAGCAATTTGTGCTCGCCTGTGGATCTTTATTTGACAGTTGTAAGTGTAAGTTGATGTTAGCTTTATGCAATATTAAGCAGATATTAGAACTGTAAATTTTGGCCACTCCTCCTCCTCCCACTTCTCTTTGGCATGTTTGTGTGTATCGCTAAAATAGCTGCTAATGGTGAAGGCATGTCCTGACGCTGTGTTTTGATTTCAGAATGCGTTTTCGGAAAGCAGGTCCGCGAGCTGCACTCGCAATGGGTGCCGGATTTGGGAGTACCCATCGGCGTCCTGTACTGCATGAAATGCGAATGTGTGCCGGTAAGTCGATGCAACGTTCGCGGCCAATTTCATTGCGCTCACGTCTCTTCGACAATCATATACCAATTATGTACCTTTCTGTGCCGCCAGTGCGCGCTTTTTTCCTCCCTGGCCACGCATACGCGCAACCAGTTCGCCGCGTTGCGGCGCGCGCGCTTACGGTACTTTTTTCGCCGAACCCAGGCCCGCGAGCTTTCGCCCGCACACTGGCGAGAAGCCGCGGCATTTTCATCGGCGGGCGAGTTTTTCCAGCGGCGCTAGGCCGCGGCTTCCAGAGCGGCGCGCATTAACATTTATAATTCATTGATAAATAATTCATTCAAATGATTTTCCATTCGCGCGCGATTAAAAACAACTAAATCAACATTCATGTATCGGGATTAAGCAGAGACATGGACTCAGAAAACCAATAAACATGTCTGCGGCTTGTAGCGGTTGACCTTTAGCGCTGGCGCCTCCGTAGGCCTTTCTCGCTGTACCATCGCTTTTCATATCGCTCATTTTTTCCCAGGATCCCATTTATATTGTTATTATTGTCCGGCGATGATGCCACTTCATCGGCTATTCATTCCCCGATAAACAACTACTAGGAGTTCATTTCGCCTTTTTTCTTTCGGTGTCAGCGGGTAATCTTCGCTAGACGAAGGCGTCACTGGCACCGTACCCACTTGAGCTAGGTTTACTGCACTCCAACCAGCCTATTTCAAGCGGTAATTGAACACCGCGGTATCATTCCTCTCCCCATCTGGCATTGAAATCACTTATCTTTACTCGCAATCAAACCACATAGTTGATAAAAAAGTATTGTATGTTTAAGTGTGAGCTTAGCATTCTTATAGATTACTCTGTTATCAATATATAAGTGATCTAAGAAGTTTTAAGCTTTTTCTCAGAAAAAAATTATTTTGTATTGTAAAAAAAGTGCATGTTTTAGTTTTGAGGCAAGTTGATTCCAATGTGGTTTTAGTAGAATTCTTTTCCAAAATATAATTTTGCATTGCTTTACAAGTTTCGTTTTAGTTTAGAAAAATGCTTTTCATTAGTATTTGAACTAAAGGAATGTGGCTAGCATGTATTTAAATTTTCTTCTTAATAGTTCGATTTCCAAGTTTTCTTAATTTTTGACTTTTTATTACTTTGCTCACATTTTTGACTTAATCGGTATAGATTAGTACTTCCAAAAAAACATTTCAATGTTACTTCTTAAATAGCCATTATGTAGAGGTGATCAGATTTGCAGTAGTTTATTCTAGAAAAAATGTGTATTCCATTTCAGTGACGGCTTTTCCATTGCGATTAATTTAATTTCCAACCACAGTGGGAATATCTGAATAATTTAAAAATGCCAGTGTTATTTTGTAGAATAATTTTTTATACCCAGTGCCGTAAAAGCCACGATACAGTCGGTACGCCGCCACGGAGTTTTCGAGCTGTAAACCCAAATTTACAGCGCCATATAGAAAAATTAATTTTGGATGGACAAAATCACGATTTACGTCTGCCCCCCATCCTTCAATTGTGTTTAATATGATTACTTATTCATAAAAGATGCTTACGGCTTCCTGAATCAAACCTATTTTCGTTGGATGGTTTGGCAACCCCAAACTTTATCAATAATTTGCTAGTATGGGATCATGTTTAAAGTCATCAAATGCGTGCTTTGTCTATCTCTGTCTCTCTCGCTCTCTTCTTCTTTCTCTCCCTTTCCTTCATCACATCCCTTCTCCCTCTCCTTCATATCATCTCCTTTCCCATATCGTCCCTTTCCTTCCTCCTTTCTCATTCTCCCCTTCTCTCTTTTCTCTTTCCCTTCTCTATCATTTCTCTCTTATCTCGTTCCCTCTTCCCATCTCCTTTCTCTCGCCTCGCTATCTGCCACTCCACTCTTTGCTTCTTTCATTTCCCCCCTTTTTCAATCCTCTCCTCTTTTTCCCATCTCCCGTTTTTCCAATCAGCATTTAATGTTATCATATGATGAACATGTTTCTATTTTGGACTTTTTGCATCCGCATTCTACTGGCTCTAATTTTCAAATGTTATCAAGTACATTAAAGGTTTCACGGGTTTTATTTTATCTGGCATGGATTATATTGTAATATTCATTTTGCTCTTACAATTGTTTCCAATATATTCTCCATGTTCATTTGACTAATTCACTCGTTTGTCTTTTTGTCCTTAATAGTGATTCCTAATGTTGCTCTTTTTGCGTGTCGCTGAATTACTTGTAGTTTATGAATATTTTTTTACATTAAGGCCCATGTCTCTGTACCATATGTTAACCCAGAAATAATACATTCCAATACTTTGATTCTTATTTCTGTTCCTTAGACTATTCGTAATGTGGTCAAGGCTAGACGTTCTGAAGTTGATCACTATTTGAGTGTCTGTATGCAGCAAAGGTTTCAGTCATGTTCTTTTAATTATTCTTGAAATTCCTGTACCATGACTCGGAGTGTATTAAGATTTTCTGCAAGCAACACCATGTCTCAATTTTTTCAGTTTCTTTCCTTCTATTACAATGTCGTTATTTCCCCATTGAAACTTTTTAAATATATCCTCTATGGTTAGCACAAATACTTTTTATTTAGCTTCCGACTCCGTTCTCTTTTAACGATTATCTGTAAAAAAGAATACTAGATTTCGCAGTCTTCCATTTAAAATTGATCCAATTGTAGCACACCCAAAGGTTTATTTTATAATTGAACTTTAAACTGTGTCGATTTGTCGTAACTACAAACGAACTTTTATTGTGACAGGAAATGCTAAACGACACTCGATGAACATAATACACTAGTTACCGTATCTGCTTCTGACGTTGCTTGTAATTACGCATTACACAATCGTTTTGCAGATAAGTCCACCGTTCTTATAGAAGTGCAGTTCACTTAACGGCACTGGGGTGTCAAGCTGAGGTTAATACTGCCATATGAGTGGTGATAATTTCTTAGGTACTTGAAATGAAAAAAATTTTTGATGTTTTTTTGTTTATGATTATTGTATTTTTTGGTATTCAAATTTCATTTAATGGATTTCTTTGTTAACTGAAGCACACATTCATAATTATCGCGTAAAGTTGAGGGTAGGCTACATTATTTGATGTTGTCTCATTTATATTCGCCAGATCTGCATAATGCGCGCTTTTTTTATGAAGGGCTGTGTTGGAGTGCAGTATCAATATGTAGATCATGATTAACCTGGCTGCAACCATCCAAATTCTTTATTTTCTAAGTCTGTAGTTTGAATTGATTTGGCCATAAATTGATTTATTTAGCATAAGTTACTGTACACTATTTGTTTTACTACTTTGTGAAATTTTACCTTTTTTTGAGAACTGTTTAAGCTCTGCCCTCCGTAGCACTGCAGGACTTATTGTACTTTTCCCGTGTTTTTACAGCACTTTTTCTAGTATCATCGTCCTTTGTACCAACCTGTTGCCTCCTGTGAACTAAAGTCTCACACTCACATAAGATATGGCTGGCTGATCTGTTTCCCTGCCACATTGTGTGCAACTCAGGTTTCCATTTTACACCTTATTTTGTTGAGGTGTCCTCTAAGGTAATAATGCCCCGTGAGAAAAGCTATAATAGTTCGTAATTAAATTTTGCTTTGTACTAATAGTTCTTCAGATACATTTTTACAGTATTTTTTGTTGTTTCCTAGCCGATTCCTTCACCCGGCAGGTACTCTCAAGGCTGGTTTGGAGCTGTGTGAAGTTGATGGTTCTTCTTGTGCTAGCTTTCTCATTGCATGTAATTTTGCAGTGTCCTGGTACCTACAAAAGAGTTAACTTTTATTCTGTTACTGTTGCTTATTTTGTTTATACATTCGTTTTGATCCATAATATTAACCTTTACATTCTTGTTCTTCTTCTTCTACTCTTATTTAGGCTATTAGCCTGTTTCTAACTACACATTTCGTGTAGTACTATGAGCCATGTTGGGCGTACCCCGGGCAGGTGGCTAGTCTGACCCGTTAGAAGAAGGAGAATGTACTTTACGACCGCCAAAGGTGTTTGTATGATGGCCGGAGAGCACTCGATGTTTGCCGTTATTTTAACCTGGGAGTCGAACCCAGGGCCCGCCGCGCGTTAGTCTGGCAGGCCGAAGCCTTTGCGTCGCGGCTATCGTGCTCTCTACATTCTTGTTGAATGTGGATTATGACGTTATGTGGTTTGTTCTCATATCCAGTATGGCCCCCCCCTCAATTTTCAGATGTCTTACTTTCATAGTTTCTCCGCGAATAGGTAAGTTGCGCAATTTATAAAGAACTACTCCTACTTCTCTTTTGATTTTAAAATGAAGGGGAGGAAGGTCTAACAGTATATCCTTTACTGCTTTTGGTATTGTGTTTACAGTACCCGTTATTCACAGACAAGTATCTTTGTTTATCATACCAAAGGTGCATACGTTACCAATGGCTTGACCACCATAATATATATCCAATACATCGCTTTCGGATTTAGACCCCATGTTTTTCCGTGAGTTCGTCTGGCTAACACTAGAGTCGCCCTCGCCTTCTTCTTGAGTTTTGGGGTCTAATGGTAAAATCACTTCAACATGTTTTACCTTGCCCGATAATTTTATTTCTACACCGCGGAGCCTAAGACGTTGCAGTTCCTCTAGGTTTCTCCTTTTTGTGAATACTACTATGGTAAACTTTAAATGACTGGTGATTAGTCTCTCTGCATCTGTTCAATTCGCAACCATATTTAAGGCCATTTGCATACACTCCCTAACGGTCTTGTTAAATCTTCCCTAGGATAGTATTACTCAGTCATCTAGATATCCCAGTGCTCTATATCTGTTCCCTTTGAGTGTCTTTAACAGCTCGTCCATTATAAAGTTGCACGGTACTACAGACTCCATCCTGGTATGCTGTTTATGTAGATACCTCCGCCTTGTATGCTTTCTAGTCTTGATATAAAGGACGAATGACTAATAATACACCATCTCTGATATGCCTATCAGCATTTGTTTCAGTTTTCAGAACAAAAGACATCATTTTCCAGGTTTTGATATAAAAGTAACTCTAATTAGTCTCCAGGATCTCGGCATATTCCTGGGAGCAAGACTTGCCCTAAGTATATCGTACATCCTAACAGGTCTTAGAGTGGAATAAGTTGTGTCTTGGCAATTTTTCGTAGATGCATACTTTGGAGGTTCTAGTCCTGAATTTTGCTAGTTATTGGGCATTTTGCCTTTTTCTCATATTCTTTAGAAGGTTGCTGAGATAGTGCATAATGCTGCGTTCATATGGTCTGAACGAGCACCTCTAGATTTAACTGTGGCGTGAACCCAGACATCTTCCTTATTCGCAACTGCACAAATTGACTAAAGGTAAACGTTCTTCGTGAACGTAGGTGGAATTTTAGAGGATCATAAAATTGTGCACCAAATTCGAGGCGATTACCGACCATATGGGGCTTCACCCGAGCAGCAGATGTTCATGGGAACGGCGCCTCGTTCCGAATGGGTTTCGGCGCTGCGCTGGAAAACTTGTTAGCAAGGCAACCGGCACTTATCCTTTAAACGCAGCTAATGCGCGATTAGATTAGCTCTATCTGATCCGCTCTATTGAGCACACGATCCGTGTCGCAACCGACCGACCTGCAGTCCGAGTGCCCGGAGCGGGCGGCCGGCGCCGGGCCGAATTTGCGAAAAGCCCCCGGCCGAAGCTAATAATAATCTGCGCCCAGCACAATGCGGCCGGCCCACCCCGGCGAAATAACGGGCCGCCGTGTTTCGCTTTCGAAAAAGCGAGACCACTCGGCCGCCGCCCCGGATCCGAATGGGGCCCCCGAAAGAACCGCAAGGCGGCCAGATGTGCGGCGAGCGGTGCCGCCGCGTAGGAAAACTTTTCTAACTGATGAAGACGCATTACGGGGGCGTCTAAAGGTGGAGGTCAGCCGGGTCGGTGACCGGCAACCGTTCCATAGCCGCCTGTGATCTACCGACACCTTTCGCGCGTCGCGCTGGCGGCCGCGGGCCCCGGGAGGCCGCCCGCGGCGCCGACGCCGGCTGCCGCACTCATTGCCCTTTTCTGCCGCAGTTCCGCAAGAAGCGCCGCATCGTGGCGCGGGTGCAGTGCCGCAGCATCAAGAAGGAGTGCCCCGTGCCCAGCTGCGACGAACCCGTCCTCCTGCCGGAACGCTGCTGCAAGATTTGCCCGGGGGATACCTACAGTAAGTTACACGATTTACTGCTAATTTTTACCTTTTTGCGATGTCGCGTAGGCAGATGCAAAGGTTTCCGACCTGAACCGGGCAACCTGTTGCTATTAAAGCCAACCGCTCGGCGTTTTCTCTTCAAAATTGCCCAAAATTGGAAACTTACGCTGTAGGAGTAAATTACTATGACTTACCGGCCATTTCTGCTCTTACTGGAGTTTTAGGTCACGTCACCACATGGTTACACATGTCATGACCAAAAGAACAACTTCTGTTATGTCCTCAATCATTCCTTTCAAATTTAACAGATTCATGACACTTGTAATATTTTTGAAAATGGGGCAAAATAAGGTTTCTAGACGCTCTAGATTGACAATTTTTCACCGACCGTCCCTCAAACATTTGCATTTTGGGACACCATCAAAAAATTACAAAGAATTTGATTGTTTAGGCAAAACATTTATTTGATTTTTTAATGCAATGTTTACATACATTCGCACATCAACGAGGAAAAATGTCCATTACATCCAAAAACTTTTATTCAAAAACATTTATTTTCCTAACTTTAGGATTAGCAAACCTCTGGATTATGTTATCAAAGAAAGACTCTTTAGAAAATCACTTTCAATAAAAAGGCCTTCCATTTGTTTTTGATTTAACATTGATCTCAAAAAGTTTTCTTCTCTTTTAAAAGCTAAAAACTGTCATTCTCCAGTACAGTTAGTAACCGCCATACTTACTACTATATCATATATTAATTACTCCTATATACTAACAATGGCAGTATTGGGAAAATTAAACTGTACGTCCCACGACTTCAATAATACTAGGAGTTTTTGTGGTTCTAATTTTGTTTTGGTATTCTGATCTTTGTCGTTACTTTTATTAACTATTAAAAGTGCTGCTAAATGCACACATTCCTCGGGGAAACTTTTATTTAAATCAAAAGCATACTTTTTCAATGGTTGATTTGCCCTTTATCTGCTCTACGTATTCTGTTATTTGAGTAATTTCACATAGAAATGGGAAATTCTTATGCATTTCTGTATGTCTTTCAAACCAAGATGAACTTCAGAGAATCTATTGTAGAATAATACGTTTTTCTTACAAAAGTCCATCGTCTAGGAAACTCATAATTTCTATCTTTGGTTGCACCAAAAGGAACTTTTGTTTTTCTCTTTCCTGTAATATATGTTTTGTAGACTGGAGTTTCATACATCATTTTGCTTTATTTTCTAGTTTTAAAAACCCATCTTTGTTTCTAAGAGTGTGTATAGACGCTTCTAAATTACAGTATAGAAAAATGACCTTCCTAGGTTCTCCTTGACGCCTTTCACTTCGTTCTCGATAATTTATTTTTCCAATAACATTTACTTTACGCTGTAGTTCTTAGTCTGGTCACTATCATAGGCAATGCGTGTCAGAGCATCACCTGCCTCCTGGTATAATTTATATAAATCTTTAGTGGCATTAGCATAGGCACTTCATCGGGATGACAAGATTTTTAAAGTGTGATTGCAAGCTATCCCACATTTTGGTTAAATTAAAAAAGTTATAGATTTGTTGTCTTAAAGAAAGCAACAATTTAGCTGCTCTTCGTAGTTGCAGATTCAATTAGTAAAAAGCCACCTGAGTACGCGTAAGGGACGTATGTGATCAGAACATTTACTTCTTTTATTTTAACATGAATATCTTTGTAACAATCAGACACATTTTTGGCATTGTCGTATCTCTGTCCTCTGCAGTTATTTAGATCAATATCTACAAAATCTGCGGTCCACATTACAACATTCGCCATCTCTTCACCTTTATGGACACAGTGATAGAATAATACTTGGCATTTGCAATTTTTTGGGAAATTTCTGTTTTGACTTGATTCTCTTAACTGTTTAATGAATTCATTGACAGTTGTACTTGATAAGTATTTATTTATTTCCAAATTTTTCTAAATTTTCGTCTATGGAAGGATCAGTTCTACAGACCCAAGAAAGCATTTCTTACAAAGCCTAATTTTTCATTGTCGCCATGAATTAGTAATCCAAGGGAAGTTAAAAACTTTAAAACTTCAACTACCCTTAAGAGAACATTTTGCTAATACAAAAATTTCCCCTTGTACTTTTCTGCTATTTTACAATCCACTCTTTGTATATTTTGACTTCTACTAATAAATTTTGAAATGCACGCTCTGTGTTCAGAATTGATGCCATGACTGTTTATTGCTTGGTTATTTTTCCAATAACCGGACCCCTTAGTTGCTAGCAACGTCATTGCCCCATACAGTCTACATTTTAAATAGACCAACCAATTTCACCTGATACGTTCTCCATTCATTAACTTTTTATAAAACAGCTGATTGGTGCATAATATTTTTTGAGTGGTATACCGTTTTTCAGATTTTTTAATGTCAGGGTCATCGTTTTGTTGAATGCCGTTGTAGGCCACCAACTCACGAACGAAGTTCAATGCTGGGTCATCGAGCCATGTAATGAAGTTTACCTCTTCAAGAATATTTTCAGAGCTCTATCATCTCGAAGCCTCTGGCATATGTACATTTGATGCATTAAGATTTGGGTTTGAAGTCACTGAACTCGACGGCAACGATTGTCTAATTTTGGTATTTTCTAGATTACAGCATCCTACCGCTCAAGAAGTTCTTTGGAATGATTTCTGAATTCTGCTCTACTTGTTTTTTAAGCAAATCTCGACCATCTTTGCCGTTCATGTCCAGCCTTCGTGATAAATGAAATGTGAATCGAACGACAATTTAATTTAAAGCTAAAATTTATCGGCAAGTACTTTATGGCTGCGCATTGACTATAAATTGTAATACTATCAAGGTAACGGTCAACGGTTACTATAACGACACAAATTTATTTGCATGCTATTGTCCGTTATACGAATTTTTCTATTTGACTGGTGCGAATGTCCATCTACTTCACCTTTTATTAAAACGCGTCATTCTAAAACGAATCAGAAGGTCCCGGAATTTGAACTCGAGGACTCCGGACGACGATCGATAATTCTGGAAAGTTCCTGGATAATTTATTTCTGATATGTTATTTTTGTTTCTCCTTGTTACCTCCATAATGGAAACCCTTGAGCTGCCCTTGGTATTATGGCATTATTGACCTTTTCCTCGACGACAGCCTACACATCAAGGGGATTTCAGTCGGGGCTGAAGGGTGATTACAATTTGGAGGACCAGTGATAATACAAATTATTGTATTGCCTTGTGGTCAGGAGCGGAGTCTTGCTAGACTCTCCCACTGGTCCACTTCCTTTATCCAGAGGTTGACAAGTGTCTAGCATGTTGGTATAGTTGTCGGCCGTCACTTTCAGGTCTTTCTCAAAGTAGGACGCCATATTAATTAGTTGCTACTTACAAGTACTTACCATTACAGAAGCGGGAAACTTTGTATTCGTAACGGTAGCCACTTCAGGGGTATTTTGGCAGATCCAGCGGTCATTTGGCCATCCATAATCCTGTCCTGGTTGAAGTTTTTTTGTCCAAAAAGAATCTTAAGAATCCATTCGCTGTCGTCCTTGATGTAGTTCAGCAGTGCTTGGGCCCTTAACTTCTTGTCCTTTTTCTTTTTCTCAGTCAATAGTTTGCGATTCTCAGGACAAAAGACGAAGTGCGGATCCTGGTGCGCTGCTAGACTAACCGCCGACCTACTACGTCCATTTCTTTTGCCAGTTATGCTCGGCCCAGAATGAATTCACTTCTGTTGCGATCAGGTCGCTCGCTGTGAGTTGCCTTCTCATGGTGGTCAGATTCTTTATAGTTCTTTGCTACATTGGAAACTTGGGTCTTTTTCTAGCCAAACCACGCAATTATTTCTGTCACCGATTTTCCGGTGCAAAGGGATTCGACTATATTAGTATTGCGGTCGTAGTTGACAATCGTAGATTTTTGATTATGTAAAGCTAAGTTGTGTTACCTAACACAGGATTTTGCGTGCGCATAAGACGGCTCCCCCATAATATAACCTAAAATAGTTCTAGATTTACCTCGACGATCTTGCATTCATAGCGACTGATTGGAGGCCTAATTATAATTTCCTATTTTTGTGATTTGTTAGGATGTTTTTCCTACCCAGTTTCAATTTTTAACTTTTAGCTTTTGGTGTAAAAGCAATTTTTCTGACAGTTTTTAGCTGAATTTTGGGAAAATTGTGTTTATAAATTGATTATAACAAAGCACTTAATCGCTGATATTAAATTTTGCAGTACTGTGCTTTTCCTACGAAATTTCTTGAAATTATGCGCTGGCTTTCCCGTAGTCAATCTCAAAGCACTTGAGATAAATAGAATAAAATATGAATAATAATTATTGTTGATAATAATTTTCCCACGCAGTGTCTTACATCGAAATTTAAAGTAAAAATTGAATTTGACGCTGTTGCTCTTTAAAATGTTAAGACGTGTATTTATTTGAGTAAATTATCACAAACGAACAAAACCAACCTCAAAACAGTTTGGATTTAAGTATGGAACTATAAATTGGATTAAATTGTAGGTATAAGTATATATAATTTCAAAGAACTACTTCTGTCGAAGATGAATATTTTTGATTGTAGGGGATAAATACAAAAAGTTCAATAAAATTACCATTTAAATTTATGTTGTTTGTGACAATTTATGGCATAACGTACATTAGAATATATTTTTGTAATAATAGTGATATTTGCATCTCATCATCTCGCTGATGGAGTTTTTTATTTACTAATTTGCATTTTATTCAGATTTTAGGTAAATTTGGCAGAAATATTATTGTGAAAGTCTTTATGTCACAAATAATAACAAGGATTTCACTTAATATAACTGATATCATTCATGTATTTCGTTTTCTATAGTCTATTATTTAAAATTGTGCCTTCAGCATATATGCTAATTTCGAGGAGAGTAAATGGAACTTTTTTTTTAATATTTCTTCGAAATGACCACGCCCTTCATCATTGGAAAACACGTCTGTTAGTCTACGTACGGCAGAGATCTGGAGACCTAAATGTGACGCATGTGCTGACTACGAAACTTAAAAAGTATCTACCAAACTTGATATTGTCGTATTATAAGCTCTCCACGTAGAATAACTTTCGACCAATTACCTCTAGTCACGCTCCCATCTCAAGGTTTTATTATGCGGCCAATTGTAAACAAAGGGGTCAGTCACTTCATGAAGCGATTTTTCCTTCATAACATTTTTGCGCGCAAGCCTCCCAGCTGCTAAAGATAGCAAGGGTACTTGTCATACTTCGACGGTTGATTTCTGGGCACGTTTTTAAATGTTTAGCAAAGCTCATTGCAAAGCTTCAACAGTTTTTCAGTGGTTTGCAACTTCCACAGTTTGTGCCATATTTGGATTAAATTAGGTCTATCCCATGCCGAAGGGAACTGGATAGGGGGTGGGGAGATACAACTATAAATATTTTTGATTCCTAGGCTACATTATGAAATCTACCTGTCTTATCGGGGCTGTGCCAAAAAGGAGTGTTTGTTACTAGTACGTTAAAATCGAGGAACCATACCTTTAACATTATGATGAAAAGTGCACCCTTTCGCGACTTGTTTAATAAATATGGAAGATTGCTTTTAGCAGCAGTTTTGGTACTACAAATATTTATTTATTTTATTTATTTACTTTTGTATCGTGACGTCAATACCTGTTGGGCTCTTTTGTCATGGTTTTGCTGAATGCTAAGTTAGCGTAGTGGTGCGAGATTCTATGAACTTCGCACGTTAGAATCTCCTTTTATTTTTGAAAACGTTGAAAACCCTGTCATGTTATGGGCGACAAGTACAACATAGTATTATTTTAAGTTGCAACTGATAACACAACACATATACACAAAGTTTACAATCATGTCTATTCGATGGATTTGCTACTTGAAAACCGACATTTTTTATCCTTGGAAGTGTACATAAAGTTATGACAACATTAGTGCAGTATACAAAATGCACATAAGTATTACTTACAGAGCTATGGTAAAATTAAATTTTTAATTTCAGTTTAAATTAGTATCGATTCATATAATTTGCAATGCTACAAAAGCCTTACTTATCTTGAAACAACCTCAAGGTAACAAACATGCGGGTAATAATATTGCTGACCTCGCAAAATTTACTGAAAAACTGGACTTTTTAATCCTAGCACCCTTGCTCGGTTATAAGACAGCCCAACGAAAATCTAAAATTGTCCGTATTTCTTATTTTTACGTCAGCGGTATTCCAAAGAGTGCTGACGAAGCTAAGTTTTGTGTAGATTTTTAGTTTTAAACATACTTAAGTGCTGAGCTGCTTTATTTTTGCAATAGTGTTATAAAAAATTTTGAATAACATTTTTGTTAGAAGTTGCGTTTACATAACTTTTAGTATGGTAAAGGCTTTCCATGTAGATTTTGAGGAAACAACATTATGCTGGTGCAGTTAAAACGATGAATTTGATTCCGATTGAAGTAGGAGTGAATACAAATATAATATGGAAAATGAAGAAGAGGAAGCGGGTGAAATTTCCAGCTCAGAAGAAGAATAGCCTAGTTCACTCACAGAAGTCTTAGGATCAGCGATCCATTAACCAATACATTCTGCGGAATTTAGTATTCACTTTTTTATTTTGGTCCCGATATTTTTTCTCCATGTAAGTTGTCTGTCAAGATGAATGATTAAATATTTCACATCTTCTATCTGGAAGTTGTTGGTCGTTCAGGGAAACTGCAGGACAAGTTTTTTGCGAAAAGGGAAGGTTTTATGCAGGGTCGTCGAGAGTCGACGCCTGCCCCGTGGACTGCGATGTGTAACCTATCAACCACAGTTAGGAGTACAAACGGGTGACAGTAATTGCAATGTGCGATCTTCGCATTTGTAATGGGTTTTTAGGAGAGCAGCGAATTTACATCTAGTTTTATTGGCAAAGTTGGAAGATTAGTGCATAGAAATTATTTGATTGGTTCAGAAGGCTTTCGAAAATGATGCAATGAGTGCAGCGTGAATAAAGGGATAAAACAAACAATCCAGAGATGGCCGGGACTACGTCGAAAGTGATCCACGTTCTAGAAGACTGGTTACTGTTAAAAATGAATTTTGAAATTTTCACGCGCTAGAAGAGAAAAAAAATTCAGTAGATTTGTGGTCAGGGTATTAGGGACAACGATTTAAAATGAAAATCTTATTTAGCGTATCCATTGCACCTCCCTGTACATTTATCGTGTACCATTTTTACTGATTACATGAATTGTTTACTATTGTAATTAACATTTCCTGTATCTTGTGGCTTAGTATTCTTAGAATAAGCCTTATATTTCACCCAGAATGTAATTTCAGATTTTTTTTTGCAAAACTGCAGGACAAAATGATGCAACTGTGTATTGATACCAACTAGTTCTCTTTCAATTTGCATCGAATCTAATTATGGACTTCTGAAGCATCCTTTAAAAAATGTAAATTGTATTAATATAAAGAATAATATGTTGGAGCGTGCCCGGGCCCTATGAACCACGGACCTGGGGAATTCTACCCTCTCTCCCTCACTCTCTTGGCGGACCTGGTTACATATCTTGATGTGGTTCCATTTTGAGACAGGATTTTTTAAAATGGTGTTGTAAATAACGTGATGATACATCAGTTGTTATGATATGCCATAATGCTAGCAAAGATCAGAAGTGTACAGTAAACACAGCGTTCTTCTCCGAGATACTTTCGAATTGGTCGGAAATTGACATGTATTCATTGAATATGTATGTGATCAGTTTCATGCAGGTTTATGGTCGTTGTTTCAAAATTTCTCTTGTTGAATCATATTCAGGTGAATTATTTTATTTAATTCGGTAAAAGGTTTCTTCATACTTCACTTACTTGTATGTTCTCAACAAACATCTGGAAGGAGGTATCGAGATATTTAGTGATGTAGTTCTCTTCTTCTGGAGTGATTTCAGTTGCATATGGTGCCTATAATTCTTATAAATGATTGGCAACACCAGGTTTACTTTGGTAGTCTGAATGGAAGAATCTTTGATGTGACTGATCGAGCTTTTATTGCTCTCTAGCGCGAATAATCCGTTGCCTGCATGGGAGACAATATGCTCAAATAATCTTGGATTGATTGCTCCTGCACGTTATGTAAGAGTGTTTTCAAGTCTCTGTTGGGCGAATTTAGTCTGTTTTTATCATTTTGTGCTCTTGAATTTTCCCATGTTCTTCTAATTTTAGGCTTCTTAGCAGTTTATCGTTTTACTAATAAAGGAAGAGCTTCCCAATTATCAAGTTGCTTGCTTTATGGTAGTCAAGCGTTCAACTAAGTTTAAAATGTTTTGAAGTTTCGAACGGTACTTTTGAGTGTGACTTTTTCACTTAATATTCTTCCGAATTAGCAGCGTGTTTATAAAAGCTTCTAAAATACTGTGTAAAGTAATGATCTTTGTTGTGTCTATACTTTTTCTTTGAAACATATTACTTACTTCTCCAGACTTTACAAGAACATTATTAAAGGAATATACCATTAATGACACTTCAAGACTCTTAAGTTCCAATATCACATTGCTTCATTCTGTGCGTCCTTAGGCTGATCACTATCATAAATAATGTGTGTCAGAGCTTTGAGAACCTCCTAATATAATTTGTTTGATGCTTGACTGACATTAGCACGGACTCCGTCGGGTTGTCGGCAAAGTTTTTAAAGATAAGGAGTCATTTTTAAAGTGAGACTGCAAGGTATCTCTTTTGGTTGAAGAAATAAATATAGACTTGTCGTTCTAACGAAAAAAATTATTGGTACTTTTTCCAGCTGCATAATCAGCTAGTTGTAAAGAGTGACCATAAAATTTATTTTTTTTGTCCTAGCCTGAAGACTAGCCTGTCCTCTACAGTTATTTAGATCAAGACTAATAAATTCTACGGTTAATATTGCAGAATTCGCCATCTCTTCACCTTTATGGCCACAGTTTTTATAAGTAGCACATAGCGTACCACAAAAATTAGTTGGTCTGTGTGCGACACATCTGGCTGTAAGTCCACAATTATGGAATAATACTTGGGATTTACAATCTCTTGGATAATCTATGTTTTAACTTAGTCCGCTAATTGTATAATGAATTAATTGACAGTTCTACTTGATAAGTGTGAGGGAACACCTCTTCCTTTCTTTCCAAATTTGTCTGCATTTTGGTCATAAAAGAATCGAATTTTGAAATGATTTCTACACAGCCAAGAAAGTTACTATTTCCAGAGCCTAATATTTCATTATCGCCATGAATTGGCAGTCCACGGGAAGCTAAAAACTTTACAACTTCGACCAATTTTTTGTTGCAATTTAAATGATAAATAACTAAAAAATCCGAAGCTGATGGACAATATCGATTGTTGCAACAAAAACGACAAAAACTCGTTTGCTCATTATGTAAATTATAGGACAAGCAGTAGATGTTACAAGCGTAAAAATTCATTTTGGATTTAAATATTTATAACCGGCTAAGTGGCGTTGCCGTCTTACGGGACATAAATTGTACTGGATGGGCAAAATCCGATTGAAACTAGCAGCGTTTCTTGTAAAACCTACAATTGCCTAATGGATCTAAAATATTATATGCGCAGTTGTTTCGCACCGAAATTGGAGAAACAAGAAATAATGAAAGAACTCGCGAATTTATTTTCGCCGTAGGCTCGCAAATTTTTCATCGAAGCTTAGGAAAGCGGCGGGACCATTTTTTATGCATTATCTCCGGGGGCACAAAATCTCTGTATTTCAGAGCGGCTGTAAAACCTTCTAAGGCGGAATTTACGAGCGAACGGGCGCGGGCTCTTGCGCATTGCAGGGGAATAAAAAACAAACACCCGAATTCGGCCCTGCTGGGCGAAGTGGCCCGCACTTTAATGTTTAACCGCAGCCCTCAATTTTTCGACCGCGCGGTCGCGCAAGCTGAAAACGCAGATTAACAGCTGAAATTCGGCGCGCGGCTCCGGGAGCCGCCGCTCGGGGACTCCGGGCGCGCCGCCGGCCCAGACAGCGCGACTCGCAGGGCGAGGAGGCTCGACCCTGCAAGGTCAGAATTGGGCGAGTCACGGTCACGAGCGGCTGTAAATCGGGGTGCCGCTTGTCACCACGGGCAGCGGCGGCGAGAGCTTTATGGCGGTGGCTCAAAGCGGACGCCCGGGGACGGCTTTATTCTTTGATTTAGTGCGGCCGAGAAATTTTGTCGCGGGTACGCAAGACGCCCAGAGGTCGTTCTGATGGCTGCGTTTTGACCGATTATTTTTGCTTTGGGCGCACCCTTGTCTTGACCCCTCGCTGTTGAGTCTGTTTTTTGGCGATAAATATGAGATGTTTTCGCCGTTATCGTTTTGCTCTGAAGTATTTATTGAGAACATCCCGAAAAGCTTGGCGGAATAAAATTCAAGAGCGCATGACCTCACGGAAATACTCAGTTTGCAAAAGGGAGAACTGCTTTTCGCATTTGTTGTTACGATTTTGCAATAGCTTTACGTCCCTTTTAAAAGAATTGGAAACAACTGGATTTCAACTATGAAATTGTCTTGGAATACATGATACGACATCCTGATCTAATTTAGTCTTTAAAGAGCTCTCTAAATTTAAATTATTGTGGCATTAACAACGGAATAGGTAACTTGAGCTTTTTTGATAAAAATGAACTCTTCCTTTCTGGAGGCATTCACGCTTAAAATTCCAGCAACCTGATTGATTATAGGGAAATTAATCAGTTCTGGAATTAAGAAGGACATTATACAACCTTTCCAAGAATAAAATGGTTTGTATTGTTATACAGCGTATTACTTTATCTCTGACATACTCGATCAATGTAAAGATCAAAATGCTTCGCTGGTGTGCCTGCAATGTGGATATTTCCATTAAATTGCTGTCAAGAGCACAATAAAAGCTCTCTCCAGAATTTATATATTTTGAGAGTTTTCGTAGAAGTGTTTTGCTTTTTTCCTGGACAGCACGTGACCGTCTGGCGGCGTTTTTTAATCAGCGCCGTATTTCTGTCAACCGCGAACTTTTTGGCTTTCGAAGTGCGCTCCGATTGATTTATGCGGACACGGTACGCTTCACAAGTTGCCGAAACTACAAAAAATGCTTTGAAATATCAAATTATATGCATCAGCAGTGCTTGCGCAACTGGCGTCATTCCGTTTGCCAGCGGCCGAAATTCTTCAGCTTTATGACCAATTTCCAAAACCTAATCGAGCGGGAAACGCGCTATTTCGGGCACGTCGCGCTATTCGCTGCCTTCTCTGTTTACACTTTGCTGATGACCATTTTCAATGCTGCTGCACTTCCAGAGCGACTGCTTTTAGGAGGTTTTTGGCGGCTTCTATTAGCGAAATGACTGAAAAGGGGAGAAGGGCTACCGTAAATTACAAAGTATTATTTACTTCCCGTAACAGTTTTCAATAGCCGAAGCCAAAACGCCAGCTTCGCTATTTTAGGAACGGCGTCTCCAAAAACAAGCAGTAAAACACGAAAACACGCGAACGTGGGTTTTTATTGGCCTTTTAATTGTTGTTTTATGAACATGTTGTTCGACTTAATTTGCACACATTCGCATTTCAGAGCGCGGGGAGTGCCCAAGCGAATTTACTGGGTTCGATAAAAATTGACGAAATAGTTGGTGGCGTATCAGCAACTCACTGAATGCCTACATGGCGATACGGCTCTGTTCTCCGCGTTAGTCATCTTTATGGTTTTTATATGGTTTCTAAATGAAGCTACCGGTAGATGAGAATCAGTTACAAAATCGTGTTCTCGTCGATTTTGTGAACAACTTTTTGGACACAACCTTCCTTGAGCTTGACTATATATTTGAGTTACCAAGATATATTTTGCCTAAACAAAATCATATTATTCGAAGTAGCATACATTAACGGCCACGACTTTTTTGAGTCGGAACCCAAACCTGCTGCAGGTCAACACAACTTCCTCCTTGTCCATATGTGATGGAAGTTCTTAAACTGTCCTAGGTGTTATGATGCCTCTCGTTGACCTTCGCCACGTAGTAGTCCAGGGTATTGCAGTCAGAGCTGCAGTGTGGCCACAAGTCGGGGGACCAGTGGTAATACAAACTGTTGTATAGCCATGTTTAGGTCTTCCTTGGTTTATAGGCTAGAATAGACTCTTGTTACAATACGTACTTCCGCCCAGCGACCACCTCTTCTATCCAGGGCTTGACAACCATTTCTGTTGGTATAGCTGTCATCGGTCACCCTCAGGACTGCCTCAAAGAGGTGGGAGGCCATGACGAACCTCTTCGTAGTTCATAAGCCACCATTAGAGAGGCGGAAAACTTTGTGTGCATGAGGATAGGCACTTCAGAGGCATCTTGATAAATCCAACGGTCATTTCTGGGTTGAATTAAGTCCATTTTGCCCGACAAGATTCTTAGGAAGCCAGTGCTGTTGGTGGTGCTCGGGCCGTTAAATCCTGTCCATTATGTTTTTCTCGATCAACGGTTGAGGGTTCATCAGGACGAAAGATTTATAGCACAGATCCTGCTGTACTATTAGACTGACCATCGACCTCGCTACGCCCATTTTTTTGTCAGATCAGTCGGACTTCGTTCAGGATCTTAATCTTCAATTCGCTGACGAATACATCACTTCTCTTGCGATCAGATCGTTTGATGAGTTACCCCTCTTAATGGTCAGATCCCTATGCTTCTTGGCTACGTTGTAAACTTTGATCTTTTTATAGACAAACCACGCAATAATTTCGGTCAGTGACTTTCCGACATGAAGGGATTCGAGTCAGCAGCTCTGCAGTCGTATTTTCGATCATCGTAGGTTGTTGTTTTCGGGACGCTAATTTGTTACGTAATAGGGGATAAACGGCATTTCATTTTTCTCGTAGTACAATCTAAAAAAAATCCATATTTATCTCGGCTATTTTTTTCAAAATATTTTTTAGATTGCTGTTAAAATGTACCTTTTTAAACACCACAAGATATTCGATTACTTTTGTCTGATCTGTTAGCCTTATGGCAAACATTTTAAGTTACAAAGGGAAGATTTCTTCTAGCTATGTTTTGAATTAGATTCTATACAGCCTGCAATAGTAAAATTATACATATATAATAATTATACATATATAACATCGGCTAAAATATTTCTGTGGTTGACTGAAGTGCAGACCCCAGCCTGTTATTACCGTGTATGTCGTACTAACCATAGGTGTTCTGACATAATCCCTTCGTAACACATCTTGTCGTTGTCACAACTTTGCTTGATGCTTCATGAGGAACTACACTTCGTTAGGATTATGACGACCGATATCATTTTGCATATTCAATTCGCTGCAACTAATACTTTTGTGTTTAGGATATTATTTTCGTGGAAGCTCCAGTTGCCATTATTTCGGCTGAACCAATTCTTAACCGATGATATGAAGCTCTATTGGTACAGTGGCAACATTCTTTTAGCATTAAATAGGATAACGACCAAATTCATGAAAATTCAAATCAGGGTGCTCAACAGATCGCTATAGTAAAAGTTATTTTTGCATTACCCAGACTTTTTTCTTGAAATCCAGGTCTAAAGTAAGAGATCGTACTAAACACATAACAGTCCCGATCCAGATCTTCCGTAGCCCATTTCATTATGTTTGTGGCGTTTTTAAATAAAAAATGCTTTATTAAGATGCCAGGTCCGTCAAGAGGGAAGGCCACAGGGGACAGAGTTTGTTGAGTTTGTGGTTCTTGGGTGCTCGGGCACGTTTTAGTAAATTGCTATTTTTTAATAATTCCCCAGGAATCTGTAATTCTATTTTATGTAAATTCAATCGATACACAGTTGCGTCCTTTTTTGACATTTTTGTGGAAGAAGAAGCAATCTAAAATGACACTAGAGGTGCAGCGCGCCATATAAGCCATATAATGCAAACAAATCAAGCTTTTTTCCCTGGTTGTAACCGTAGACTCGCGTTTCATCTTTACTTGTGACTTTTTTGAGAAAACCTGACTCAATGATAGCATTGTCCTGATAATAGTAGTGACGAAATAAATTTGTAGTCATACATTTTATGCTATGAAAACGTAGAATACTTTCAGCTGATTATTGATCATCTCCGAATGGTTTATACCATACCTTTATTTATGCAGCCTTTTCGAAAGTCTTCCGAATAATACGAATAGTTTCTGTGGACGAATATTCCAGCTTTTCCAACAAAATTTGATCAAGATTTTGCAAAATACAACAGTCACATATACTTCCAAACTTCCAAATGAACTAGCCAGTGAAGTCGTCCTTATTAACGCATGCGTACTATAGTCAACGCTCATCTTTTGCCAAGTTACATCGCGGCCGCGCACACTGTTTTCATTTTATTAACATTGGCTAGATATTTTCAGGGTAGATTGCGTATGTTCACCTACTACACTAACATAAGGCAGTAACAATTTAACTAAATGATTACATGAGTTGTAAAACTTGAAACCCGTGACAAGTATTGTATTACGTAAGAATTATTTTAATTTTACTAACTTGTAATATTAAAAAATAACTTATAAGGGTCCGGTAAAAAACTCTTCGTGAAAGCCAGACGTTGGTTTTTGACACTCCTGTCTGATGCAATTGTATTTGGTTTTATGTTTATTTAATTTTTATTTAATTGTTATGAAACTTATGAAGATTTTTCTTGGCGACTTGCTTTTATCTAGCACTAGATTTCTATCACTGGCTTTTGAGAATTTTTTGTAGACCTTCGTTTTAGCAGATCATGCATATCTTTGTATTACTTACTGCAGCTGCAGCAATTCTCATTTTCGGTCCTTTCGGATTTGTTTATAAAAAACTTTGTAATTTAGACGCATGTTTCGTATTCATTTCAAAACACACCCTCACACACGTTTAAGCATGCGACAGAGAATTCATAAACTTGCGTCTTTCTTTTTTTAAGAAGGGCGGTGAATACAAAAAACACGACACGCTTTATAGACTACAAATAATTTTTTAGTTCCTGCTACTTAATTAGGCTGAGAATATTTGTAATACAAGTTAAATCTTACAATAAGAGGGGAAATAAAAAGAACACCTTGCTTGCCATCAGACCTAAATATGTGAAGTAACTTTTTGAGCTTTCTAGATATAAATTGTCTCTTTCCATGTTAATTATTTTTCTCTAGAACACTAGCAGAATAAACTGGAAAGCTTGTTTTGTTGTGATGCATTAAAATTATCAAATTTTGGGGAGTAATTGTTTAAAATTGTGTAAAAACCAATTTTAAATCCTCTTTTATGGCAAATTTCCTGTTTGCCATAATTTACGGATAATAATAAAAATATTATAAACTGACAACAGGAACACTCGCCTCGTTTATTGTTCTGGATCTTCTAAAACTGTTTATGGTAAGCTCGCAAATTTTTAATCGTGCACAATTGCCACACAT
Source organism: Sinelater perroti (assembly GCA_036346155.1). Taxonomy (NCBI): domain Eukaryota; kingdom Metazoa; phylum Arthropoda; class Insecta; order Coleoptera; family Elateridae; genus Sinelater; species Sinelater perroti. The sequence goes on from JARFIY010000189.1 coordinate 5,467,201, forward strand.
TCTCTGAAAGAAGATAAAAGCTGACGTAAACGCATTCAGAAAATAAAAATAGCCCCGCAATCGGCGACTTGTAACATAAAGGCTAACCCAATTGCTGTGACGTATAAATAAAAATTTTACACAAGCCTGATTTATGGTTTCAGCACTAATTTTGGTGATTAATTGTTGTTTTCCTTTACAAATTGGAGAAGATTATCGGGCTCTCCAAATATTTTCGGGAAGCTTTTTATGTCGTGCTATAAATATTCTCGTGTTTTTATTTATGAGTTTAGTATCTGCAAAAGTACTGTTAATTGCATCTGCAATCAGTAATTCCCCTAGTCGATTTTAAGCCTGCGGTAAACGCTCAATTGGAGCGGCTAAAGGTCGAGCGCTAGATTTTTTTGATATCTTGAGCCTCGCCGGGAACTGCTGCAAGACTACAATTGTGTATAAATCCAATAAAGAGAATCGGCAGCTATTTGTTTGCTGCTGCAGGTTGCGCGTAAACAGGCCACTTTACAACTGGGGCTCAAAGTCTGAAGAAGCCATAACAGGAATTTTCTGTCTCGTAAAAGAGCAGACCAGCGGTTCCTAAACTGCTCGAGAGACATTGTCTTCATGTCATGAAGTAGATGCTCCCATAACTTTCTTTAGTGCACTGAGAACTGCCAGGCTCTGCTTTTTACAATTCAAATATATTATGAACAAAGTACAAGGAGGTAAGCAACTGCTGAGTCGTCGTAATAAAAAATCATGTCTCGGTAATCTGTAACATAAGTGTCTGGTCGAAGTAAACAAATAAAATTTAAAGACCTCAACCGGTACTGTTATTTAGATCTAATTAAAATACCTTAATCATAATTATGGTATTTTTCATGTTTGTTAGGAAAACGAATAAGTAGGGTGCAACATAAAAATGCTGTTATTACAATTGTTGAAAAAATTATACAATTGAACAGATAACAGAATGACGAAAAGCCTTGGAGGTAAGAGGGATTATAGGCATTCCTTAATGTTTGGCAAGGTGCCACGATGATAAAATATTTTTTTTATAGGACACTTTTAGGAGCAATTTGCTAATTCTTTTTATCTGTTACACTATAAAATATCTATATTTCAGACTGTAAGTTTTCTAAACTTTACTTAAGTGTAGCCTTATTTATGAAAAAAAGAATAAAACATAGCATTCTTATAGATACAATTGGGATAATATTGACGTTTCTGTTAAAATTTGAGTATGCCGAATTTTAATTTTAATTCTAGTTTCAGCTCTCATTGCAAACAGTTGATATTTAGAAATAACCATTGAATTCAAACACGTGCAATACCAAAATTTTCGTTTTGACGTGAGGTTGAATATATAACAAAGATATTAAAGATCTCTTTGAATTGCTTTAGGAAAAAACTGGATTTTTATCAGTAGTAACTTTAGTTTATCTTTGAATTATATTGTTATAGTTTCTTGTACTGTAAACCATCTGGTTATTTTTATCGTAAAGTACCGTACTTGCAGGCATATAGATTTTTTTACTTGCCTGATTCTAGAGGTAGCAATGGCTCCTTAAAATGTTTGAACCACGCTTCTTCTGATTTTATATTGTATTCTTATGTCAATTAATGGTTTTATTAACTTATCCATGCAATTTTAAATGTGAAAGAGTCGTATGCGATCTTATTAGGAAAGAACACAATTTGGTAAACTTTTCTTCGAACATGATGCTGGAAATGCTGTAACTGTGAATTGCAATCGTTATTTTTCCATGGGCAGCACGAATCTGGAACCAGCGGTTGCTACTTGCCATACAGCTCGAGCAACGGTCGATTTACTACGCCAACAATTTCCTGGTCGCGTAATTTTAGAAAGTTTTGCCTCAACTGGTTAGCAAGATCTTGTGACTTAACACCAAACGATTTTTTGTGGGGTACCTGAAATTTAGGGTTTACACCAGCAGTTCATAAACAGTTGATGATCTCAAGCAACCAAACGTGTTGTTTTCGATGAAACATGAAAAGGTAATCGAAAATGTTGGAATGAGAATCAAGATTTGTAGCAGAAACCACGGTAGCCATTTATTAGACGTAACTCCATATTTAATAGAATAGTTTTCAACGTTCAAGAAAAATCCGATTACGAAATAAATTTAAATTTAGACGAAATGTGGTAAAACCTCTAGTCTGGTGAAGTATACAGCCGTTGAAGAAGAGCAAGCCATGAAAGTTGAAGGCTACTTTGTGTAGATGCGAAGGTTTCATTTATCTTTCTTCTGTACCGTTAAAGTTCAAAGAAAAATATCTGAGCTCCACCAAAGCAAAACTTCTCATAGTTTTATTGGGCATTTAACTCTGCTTGGTTACCGGCTTTCGAAATAGCAGAAATATCGACAACTTCTTTGAGAAAAATGCGCCGAATTTTTAATTTCTGGGGATGAACTGATCTGCTACATATCATGCAGGTTTTCTTTACCATATAATAATTCTACAAGAATAGAATAGATATTCCTTGGGTATATACCTAGGTACTGTACCAATGCGGTGTGGGAAGATATGGTTATAAATATTTTTGATTGTCATGCTTAAATCACATTAAATTCTGATTAGATGTACATTAAACGAAATCTACCTGAATATTGTGATGCTTTACCGCAAAGGATTTTTAATTCAGAGAATATCATTGTCCTTTCTTTTTTTTATAAAACCGTGAGTCTTTCGTGGAAATAGGTCTAAAATTTAACGCAATCCTCTAAAAACTCATATCTTGTTTTAATAATTGTTCTCAGTAATTCTATAATAAAAACCACACGCACTATAAATAATAGTTACATATATCAATATCTCAAAGGTTTGTTTAATTTTTGTCATAATGCGAACTTTTTAGTTTGGTTAGATAATTTTTTTTTCTTTTCATGACCGTGTAATATAATGAGAAGGACAGCTTTTAATCATTTACTTCCTGAAATTTCTAAAATCTATTACTTGTGAGTCACAATCTCTCAGAAAGGGCTACAATCTACAGTCAAAAAAATATAAATTCAAAGTTTTCGATTGCAACTCTTTGGTAACATAACCCGCGCATAGAGCGCAACTGATAATTTTCGTGTACACTTGGCATTTACCATCGAAGAAGGCAACCAGCTGTCATTCATCTAACTTTTTCGTTTGAAGCGGGAGGGAGAACGAATTTTTTCTGAAGCTCACTCTAAAAATGCAGTTCTCCCTGATTTATTTGTGCGCTTTTGCAATGGCTTGGGAGTCGAACTTATTATGTTTTGAAGATTTAAAGATTTAAGAGTATTGAGAAAGCAAATGAGCGTTACAACTATTGCTTCCTCTCCTTTAAATATAAGTAAAAAGGTACAAGTAGAGTAGAAGGTCCAGTGCTCATAAAAAATCTAATTTTGAGTCGCTGTCTACTATTTGAACGTTAATAATATAATGAAGGACTGTATAACTACCCCTCGTCCCAAAAAACGAATGTAACCTATTTGGATATGGAACAATTGCAAATTATCCCATTATTGCAATTAAGGGTTTTATTAGCTACATGTTTTCCAAAAATAACTTACACGATAACTCCTGCAATGCAAAAATGAAAAGTCTTTGTTTCACCGACAATTTTATGTTCTCTTTGTTTCTACGTGTTTAAAACAAACAATTTTTAGGCTTACAAACTGGATCATATATAAACTTCGGATAAACTATATGACGATCTTTTCCACTTAGTGCATGTGCTTTGCTATTCGACTATGAAGGTGCGGCTCATAATTGTACAATAATATCTATTTTAACACATATATCGCAACTATTGTAGAGTCGCAGTGAAGCGCCACCTATCAGCTTTAAAACGCACTACAAGAGGTGCCTGTTCCACAAATATAACCTAAAAAGCATTGTCGTGCGACAAGCAAATTTGCGACGTTTCCTTTCGTGTTTGAACTAAAAAGATGGGCGAGGAATTCGTCGTGCGGTTTTGGGGTGGGCGCTGTTTCCTACAGTGCCTCCAATAAGTGATTCTAACGGTTTAAGAATAGAAATTGTGATGTGCATGTTGCCGAAGACGAAAAATTGAACTACTTTTATAAAAGTATTACTGTCGCACACAGTTAATGTTCGGAAATTAACTTGAATAATACGTCAAGTTATTTCTGGGCACCTACATAAGCTTAAAGGAGAGGACAAGAGTATTACTATATCGTAGTTCGCCAAATTTAAAAAGAAACATTCCTTGCGCTATATTGCGACATGCAACGAGAAATAGATTCTCCATTATAGTCCAAAGGGGCAAAAATCGTGGGTTTATCCACTTAAACCATCGATCGAATAATCACCTTAGGAAAATATAACTTTGTGTATGGTGGAATCATAGTGGGGTTGTTGTATACTCCCACCTGATAAAACGGTAACCATCACGTGTCATTAGCAGCAAATGATGCTGATGTTAGTGCACGCTAAACGCAAAATGTACAATCGTCTTACTTTAGGACAACCTGTGACCGCACATATTAAAAAAAATTTTTTTTTTTGAAAACAATCACCAGCGTATTCGGCATAATTTACCCCTTCAGATCTCTGCAACATTAGTTGATCGATACCCGTCGAGAAATGTTTGGTTAAGTTTGCCGATCCCGAATTACTCCGACAGGAAGGTATGGTGTCTTTGAAAAGACTGTCACACACTTACGAATTTCAAAATTTAAAGGCACAAGCTGACAGGTCTAGTGATCGAGCAGGCCACTCCACATCCCCACGCAATGAAATCAGGCATCCAAAGAAATGTTGTCTTTAAAAAGTTATTGTTGCTTTCTGAAACCAAACTGTGTTGAGGTTAATGCGTCGTCTTCTTAATTTTGGCAGGAAATAATCACGCAACATGGCAGGATAGCGATTTGTGTTAACAGACACTGTTCGTCCGTTTTCACGAAAAAATAAGGCTCAATAATGCAAGATCGAGATAAGCCACACCAAATAGTTACTCTCTCGCAGTACAGAGGTTGTTGATGCAATTCTTGCGGGTTTTAAGTGCCCAGTACAGAAAATTATGTTTGTTTATCGTCCTCGATAAATGAAAGTGGGCCTCATCACTCATGATCAAAAAGGTATCGTCTGTCAGCAAGTCCAACATCGTTTCGGCGAACCTATGTCGTCTCACGAAGTCGTTTTGTCGCAGTTCTTGAACAACCACGATATTGTAGGGTTGGAAATGGAGGTCCAAGTGTACGATTCTGCGAACTGGCCTGTCTGGCATTTGAAGAGCGTGACGTACCGCCGAACGACAAGAGCTGGCTTCTACCGCTTGTCGCACCCTTTCAATGTTTTCGGGGTCCGTACAGTTCGATCACCTCCCTGCAGTCTCCGGTTTGAATAATCCTGTTGTTTGAAAACTCTTCACTCACTTTATAATTGTTTTGGAACGATGGTTTTAAAATCCTCGCTGTGTGAGCACCACAGATCAACCCGTTTCAATAAAGGTGTTGTAAACAAACACACGATATGCTGCAGACCAAGGCTCCATTGCTTCTGAAATGGCATCTGTCAATGAGTAGATATTAACCATTCCGAAAACATTCGGTCCACATCACCGTGGATGAGTTTTTTCAAAAACACCACACCTCCCTGCTGGACGTTGTATAAAGGCAGAAAGTGAGGGGTAAATAGTCGACTTTTTATAAATTACTAGCATATTTCAATGAAGTAGATCCAAAATTAAGTTGCGCACTTAACATTTTCAGATAATTCAATATTTATAGTAATTTTTTTACACGTAGTGTTTATGTGTTTTAATGGTAAGAGTTTGGAAGATAGTACAGTAAACAACTAATGTTATATATTATCTTAAGTTCCTTTAAATTGTTTGGAGTCTGGGTAAATGGCGTATAGACGGGCGACCTTATTATGAACTAAAATTTTTAGGAACTAATCACCAAAGATCCTAGTCGTGCGGGTGTGATACTTCTGGAAACATTCCCCTTGTAGAATGACACTAAGCAGAACTTATTTCGAGCTTTCCTGCTCTTTTTGTGGACAGCAGAAACTTGCCACTTCCTATCAGAATATTTTCTTTTGCCCCGTTCACTTTCACACACAATTTTCTGTAGCACATGTTTGTGCGTATCGGAGAAAAGCTTCACGTGTAGTGCGTATTAAAAATGTGATAATTGCTACAACTCTCCTTTAACACACGCCAGAGTAGGTGGAACAATCAGAGTGAACAGGCGGCTTCCTCCAGAAATGAAAAACGAATCAGTTTCCGAAACGCGGCGAGACCACATTCAGGGGAAAAGGTGAAATTCTTCGATCTTGGAAGGATACACGTGTTGGTCAACATGATTTTCACATTTAAGGTTGTTCCCATCGAGAATTGAGGTGAAGAAAAAACTTATTTGTCTTTTAGGTGTGATATGTTCTTGAATGGTGTTAATAGAGCAGATCGGAACTTGTCTTATTATTCTCGCTTGAGAAAAACAGTGAAGTGGTCAAATAAAATTGCATTTGGGTTTAATAATTGTGCACTTTTTTATTTTTTTCGAATGTATCGAAAATAAGATGCAAAAGTGGCATAAGACTGCAGATAAGATGGAGACAGACGCAGCACGTCCAGGAACATCAACTTCAACCCATCGTGTGCCTATGAGGACCCATTGGAAGACTTTCGAGTGATATGTGCAAACGTGCTAGAGAAAATTGTTGGAAGTGAACAGGGTAAAAGAAAACTTCTTGCTAGAAAGTGCCATGTTTGTGGTATTCGCAAAGAAAGAAGTGGCTTTGGTACATCTACAAGTTCTATTTAGTGCCATTCCACAAGGCAGATGTCTCCAAGAGGTCTCAAGAATTTGGCGAGTATTTCCTGAAAATTTCAGTTCACAAAAATAGTTTTTAAATAACATACAAACAATTTAAATAACTCGTCCTCAATGTGTTAATATTTGTCACGTAAGAAGTTGTCATCAATTTAGAAATGATTTTATGCCAAGATTCTCCTGTTACATTTCCAAACTGAGTTTCGACCACAATTAGTGTGGTATTTCGAAGTTCCATCTTTGGTCATTAAGGGAGTGCTATGGGGTTAGGCCTGTGGAAAGTCGTTTCGCGTGTGACCTACTCATTATGTAAGGAGACCTTTTTTCTCGCCGGCGCAATAAAACATATGGCATCGCATGTGGATTCTCACGTAGCCAATTACCCGTATGATTTCACGTAATTACCCACGTGAGTACCTGCTGGTCTAGCCTGGCAGCCTCCCCGTCCGTGTCCCATATCCACGCCGCGGAATGCTGCGCGGGACGCGCGGATGGCCGCGGCGGGTGACGCAACGCTAGGCGTACCTCCGGCAATAAAGCGGCAATAAGGCAAATTCGCCGCGCGCACAGTAAATAGGTAATTTGCTTATTAATGAGCGGACTGCATTTTCTGCATTCTGCGCGCGGCGTGCGCGCGCCGCCGCGGCTCAGCACCATTTTCGCGGTGTATTGACTTCGGGAGCGCGCTGGGAAAAGGCAAGGCCATCTAGATTGCGGCGCGTACGTCGTCTGTGCCGCTTGGCGCCGCGCGACCTACATACGGAAAAAGCGTCGGCCTCCGGCTTCCGCCGCCGGAGCGGCGGCGGCGCCCCGGCCCCCGCGACGAGGCGCTAATTGGGCATGCGGCGCTGCGCCGTTTCCGACATGCGATCCCATAAAATATCGGGCCCACTCGAGTGGCGCCTGTGCTTACGAAATGTATATTTAACTTCTTGAACTTGGCGCGAAGGCGGCCAGGATTTCGTCCGATTTCGCCAGGCGTGATAAAGCGATGCCGGCGCCCGCCCGGCTTGGGCGCCGTCGACGCCACGGCCGCGGATTTATTGGGCCATTTTCCAGCTCGCAGCGGCCTGGTTAGCAACCGGCCTTTCTGCTAAGAAAATAAACTTCCTGACAATTGGAATAACGGACGTGTTTAAGCATTGTCTTGTAGACTGTAACGTGCATGTGTAAGGAGGTTACATTTAGTTTGAACTTCCACAACAGTTATCGGTTGGCTTTTGCTTAAATGGCCGTAATTAGATAATGCCTTTTATGCATGGATTTCCAAAGCAATTTATTCAAATGTCCTAACATTGAAGATATCAAAAAGCCAAATTTAAACGTTATTTCGAGTAAACATAGATAGCCTTGTACCAACTGACAATGAGTAAGTTGAAATCTACACTTACTAAATATCTTCTTCTTAGAGTGCCGTAATCATTAATGAATGTTAGCAACAATTTCGGCAAAGTTTATTCGGTTTTTAGCAGTTCTAATTCATTCGTGGGTACTCATATGTGTCTAGTCTCTGATGGTTTTCAACCAGGAGTATCTTCTACGACCACGCGCTCTTCTTCCATCATAATGAGCTGTAGAATGTTATATTTGTCGTTGCGATGTAATAGGTGGCCAAGGTATTCTGTTTTCCTTTTCTTGATGTTTAGGAAAAGTTTCTTTTCTTTGTGGATTCTTCTTCATTTGTAATATGTTCCATCCATAATATGCGTAATAGTCTTCTGAACACCCAGAACTCAAAAGCTTGTAATCTCTTTTTAGAACTAGCCCTGAGTATCCAAACCTCACCACCGTACATCAGCACTGAGTATATGTAGCACTGCACCTGTATCTTGTTGCTAATTTGAGGCTGCTGTTGGTAAGTAGCTGCCTCATTCTCATAAGGAACGACCTTGCTACCTCTATTCTTCTTTTTATCTTCAACTCCGGGTCTCCAAGCTTTGTCAGTCAGCACTCGAAATATTTGAATTTTAGTACCTTTTCAATTTGTTGGTTTTATATTAATTCTGTCTGGATTTCTGAAGTTTTGTTGAATATCATGAATTTGTTTTTTTCCCGTATTTATTCTCAGTCCGCTTGCATCGCGCTTTCGTGTTACAGCGTCTAGCAGTCGTTGCAAACCTTGCAGGCTGTTTGCTATTATGGCCGTATCGTCGGCGTGTCGTATGTTATTAATAAGGACACCATTTACTTTTATTTCGTCTTCAGTGTAATCTACGACTTTTCTGAAAATCTCCTCCGAGTAGATGTTTAACAATAGAGGAGATAGGACACAACCCTCTCTAACGCCTCATTTTCGTTCGTTGATTGTCCAGTCTCACTGTGACATTCTGATTCCAATAAAGGTTTTTGATAGCATGTATGTCCTCATAATCGAAATCATTTTCTGATAGTATTCTTATTAGTTCCTCATGCCTAACGCGATCAGATGCTTTCTTGTAGTCGATAAGGCATATGAAGATATTTCTCTGTTTGTTTCTACATTTTTTAATAGAACTGTTAGACTAAATGACGCTTCTCTGGTTCCAAACCTCTTTCGGAATCCGAAACGTAAGTCACTTACGTCTTGTTCACATTTCTGATATATTTTTCGACGAAGGACTTTATAAATAAATTAAGTACATGACTAATGAGGCTTATAAGACGGCAATCATCGCATTAGTTTGCATCTGCTTTTTTCGACAAGGTGATGAATTCTGATGTCAGCCAGTCTTTAGATATTACTTCAGTTTGATAGATTGAGTTAAAGAGGTTCGTGAGTAATTTAATATTTTATTCATCCGAAAGTTTGAAGAATTCATTCTAGACTGTAGACTAGTCTGATAGCTTTACCATAGTTTGTATTTCTTAGTGCGTTTATAATTTTTGGACATAATACTTCTGGTCCATTTTCTGTGGGAATTAATCGTTGATAATCAGTTATGTTGTCATCAAACATTTCTTCTATATATCGCTTCCATATTTGTTGTAGTTTTTCTTTATTTGTAATTAGTTGATTATTTTCGTTTTTAATATTATTACTGTTGCCTGTTTTGGGAGCGTCTATCACTTCTTTAATATTTTTATGTATGTTAAAAGCATCATGTCTTGCTTCTAACTCTTCTATTTCATTGCATTTATCCTTTGTTCTTTTGCTTCCCATATTTTTCTTTTTATTAACTTTCTACAGCGGAGCTTATAGTAGAAAGTTAATGAGATTATCATCCTGTCTGTCTGTCTGTGTGCCTGGAGACAAGATGACTTCCGATCTATCCAACGGATTTACTTCAAACTTAGCATACACACATCTTAGGTCAGTACTTTTCATGGGATTGATTTTCAGTGAAATCGGTTAACGGCAACCGGAAGTGACCGTTATGATTTCGAAAATTCATGTCTTTCTGTGTGTCTGGAGACACTATAACTTCCGTTCTATCCAACGGATTCACTTCAAACTTGGCATACACACATCTCAGGTCAGTACCTTTCATGAGATTGATTTTCAGCCAAATCGGTTAACGGAAACCGGAAGTGACCGTTACGATTTCGCACTGCTGTAGAAAGTTTCCTTTACGGTATTACACCGTTCTTGTTTTGTGATGTATTTGTCGATATAGGTGTTCATTTTTGTTTTTGTAGATTTTTCTCTCTACCATTAATGTCAATATTTCTGTTTTGTGTTTTAGCTTGATCCAAACGGATTCTATATAATCTTTATCGATTGTATTATTAGTAGTATTACTGTTTATTATTTTTGTATCCCGCTTAGCTTTACATTTCCATTTAGTTCACGTTTTAATTTGTCATGTTGCGTTAAGTCTTTCAGTTTTTGTATATTAAGCTTTCTATCTTGTCGGGCTTGAATTTTTTAAGGCGTATGTTAATGTCTGACCCTACTTCGCTTCCAGAGTACATTCTGTTAACCCAGTTCTAAATCTCTTATATATTTATATGTGTAATTTATTTTATTATGTACAATATTATCAGTAGTGTGTTGTGCAGATGTCCAAGTGTAGTCTCCTAGGTGCTAGTTTAAACCATGTGTTCGAAATCATCATGTTTTCCTCTTGGTATAGTTGTACAAGTCGTTCTCCTGTCATTTTGTTCCATGATATCATATGCTATCTTGCCTTGACCAGTTATGGCATTGAAGTCGCCCACAATTATAATGACTTTATTTCTTTTTGTGCTTTTAATTAATTTTTTATTTGTGCATAGAGTTGCTCTACTTTATTATCTGATTTATCGGCTGTGGAAGCGTATATCTGAATGATGTTGATATTTTTGGCGTTGCGTTTAACTGTATGAGCATCACGTTATCTTATTAAAGTACGAAGTTTGTTACAGATTTATTTGTATCCTTGTTAACTATAATGGTTATATTATTTAGATGATTTACTGAGTAACACAGGGTGTTATTTCCAATATTAATTCTACCATATCCTGCCATCCAGTCTTTGATATCCCTAGGATGTCTACATTGAGTCTATTCATTTCTTGGCCTACATTATGAATTTTGCCCATCATGTACATGCTTTTAACATTCTATGTAGCTATTCTGGTACGGTTTTTCTGTTTTATATTCGCATTTGGATAGGTTTTATCATCATTTTTCTTCGAGGGGATTCTTAGCACCCTTCACTATCTAAAGCCTGCTGCGGGCTAGGGGCCACATTTATATTTTGTCCTGCCATAATTGTTATATCTAGAGGGAATAGCACAATAGTTCGTCAATTTTCGGTAGCCTTATCTCAGTACTGATAACACCGCTCCCTTCAGCCAATTTTCGCCCGCCACGGTTTCACCGGTACCTACCATATCTAGCGAACATTCCCCTATCCGCCACTTGGGGAGGCTACCGATGGGAGACTGGTAACCGCACACAGGTTATTAAATATAGGGTGATCCAAATTAAGCTTTAGGAGTTGAATTTCCCGCCGTTTGCGATCTGTGATCGTTGGAAGTTGCATTTTGTACAGTTGGTATACTGTGCAGTAACCCAGCAATATTATTCCAAGTTTATTATGGAAACAAACCGTCAATTTTCATTATTCGAGGAAACTTCGACCATTATTTGGACGCAATAATGTGACAAGCGACAAATTGGTGATCTAGTCCAAAAGTCTGAAACAAGTGGCATGCTTATTGACAAAGCAAGGGTTCGCTATCAGCGCAACGGTCATTCGAGTGACAATATTGTCCGAATAAGTGACAGTGTGTTTTAGAAACGAAGCACATAGATTCGCCGCCTTTCTCAGCAATTAAAAATTTTTGTGGGGCATTAGGTAACAAAGGATCTGCATTTACACGTGTATAAAATTCATTGGATTTAAAAAACGGACCACCAGAAACACCGTACAGTTGTGATTTGGGTTTTATTAGAGAATACAGCATTGATGATGATTTTTACAGAAATCTTATATTAAGCGATGAAACTTATTTTTCCTTAAATAGCTTTGTGAATCATCAAAATTGTCGCATCTGGGGTAGTGAAAATTCGTATGCTGGTCACGAAAAACCAATGCATCTGCAAAAATGCACTGTTTGGTGTGTATTTTTTTGAGGGCGAGGCTGGTAAACTTTTTTTCGGTAAAACCAACGACTTGAACTTGAATGGCACGTGGCTTCAACAGGATAGAGTCACATGTCACGCAGCAGTCAATTTACTTCACAACAAATTTCCTGGTCCTGTTCTTGCGATGTAACCTTATTAGACATTTTCCTCTTAGACTATTTGAAGGATTTATATCAACAAACTTGTTACTAGTCCCAGGGCTAAAGGAGATGTGCAAGTGCTGAATCGCAGTAGAATTTATGGGAAAGCGTTATGGAAAACTTCGCTAAAAGAATGGTCACATGTCAGCGGAGTCGTGGGCGCATACAGCCGTTAAGTCTGTACTTTACACCGATAGCAATAAAATTCGGATTGTTATATTTTTATGTTTTGTTCAGGACAAACATTATAAAGTTTAATTTGAATTACCATACAAGAGGCAACTTATTAGTTTTGGAGATCCGAAGACCAAGAATGCGAATTATAAAAAAATTGCCTGCAGGATACCTACCTATAGGTTTATTGCAACCATTTCTTAAGAGCTAATATAAGATTATTTTGTAGGAATTGTAACAAAAAATTTAATTCAAAGGTCCGATTTCTAATTACAGCGAACTAAGTTAAATATCACAAATTTTCAATATAAAATTAAATTTTATTGTTTTTATCTCTACAGTGGCCGATAACACGCGTAAATTTACTATTTATTTAACTTACAGAGAATGAAATTAATACAAAGAAAAATTTCAATTTTACATCGAGGCGAATAAATCGTAATAAATACCATTTCGACCCTTAAGGTGTTCTTATTTGGAAAATGTTAATACAATTGGCAACTTATTATAATAGAATAATGACATAAGAAGTCAAGGCCGCATTTTAGATAAACCTAAAATAGGAATGAAGTAAATTCTGCCAAGGACCTTTGCCCAACATGTGTTTTCGGTCCTCACATACGGAACAGAAACGTCGGCGTTGAATAATAGCATTGTAGGTAGATTAACAAATAGTCTTAGAGCGATGGAAAAGAGAATGCTAAACATAACACTATGAGATCACTTGCACAACAAGGAGTATTAGAAGAAAACCCGAAATTACATATATCATACCAAGAATGTACACTCTAGGAAGTAGGAGAATACGGGGCAATAGATGGACTCGCAGGGTAATAGAATGGCGATTTCGAAAAATGAAAAAATCAAACAACAGATGGACGGATGATATAAAAGGATAGAGATAAATTATAAAAATATTAGGGGAGGCTTACATCCGACGATGGATGATGTGAGCTACTGATTATGATGATGAAATTCTAGTTAGGTATTTTTCAGAAGATTTTTCAATTATATTTATAAGCATTTTGCCTACTTAGTTTTCTTTCCAAGAACTACCGAAAAAAGTTTGAAACATGAATTTTACTTCAACGAGATGAACCACAAGTGCTTTCTGTTTTATTAAAACTTATTATTTTGAAACACCAAAAGAGCAAAAAACGTATTTAGATTAACTAGAAATATTAATGAAACCTACTTTCACTTATGCCCACAATATGGTCAAAAAGCTTGGCCGTTTGAATTAAACCTAATGAAATGCTGAAACACTTGATAATAACAAACAATGAATGTTAACTTGATATCATCAGTAACATTAAATAAATCATATACGAAAGTCATCGTGTTATACAGAGTGAATATTAACTATTGAGACAAACTTCAGGAGGTGATTTTTGATGTAAAAGGAAATAAAAAAGTTTGTATTTAGTTGAAGTGTTCAAAGTGCCCCGCTTGGGCTACAATGCAAGCGCGAACGCGTTGCGTTATGGATTGACGCACCCGTTTAAATTTATTAGGAAGTATCCGAATAGCGTCATAGGCTATAATAACACGTTGTAAATTAGAACCTGACTCAGCATACGCAGCGATTTTCAAGGTAAAGGGTGAAAGTCAAGTGTATTTTAAGTCGATGGCTGGTCAGGCTTTGTAGCAGGATCGCTTCGTCTGATCCATCGGTCGAGGAAATTGGCGAAGTCAATGCTGATATAATTTGTAGTTTCATCATGCATCAGTTATCTGACTTGTCATACTGCCAATTCGATTTATTCAAGCACTAAAGGCAAATGATCTCATCAACAATTGTAGATACACCGAACCATTGAGGGATTTAGTGGTTATTAATAATCCCAGCCAAGACATTCCATGGGAATTCCGCCTACTTTACAGATGGCTATTGTATAGGCTCATGATTCTTAATAAAGGTGGTTATGCCTGTAAAGAGAATTAAAGGTAGAAAGTAATAATCGTCTGTTGTAAGACCTACTACCAAAAATATTCATTGGGAATAAAATCTACTTGCTGTAGTTTCTGCATACAACTCAAATGATAGAAGTGTAGTGGTTCTCATATAAAATACTTAACATAGTCGACTGGTATACGAGGGATTTTCTGAAAATATTGAACCCCTATTAATACCTACATGAGGATGACTTTATTGGCTGGGTTAGTTGGGAGTTAGACGTCGGCGAGTGAGCATACGCAATGTGTGATTGTCACATTTGTAACACATAAGCGAATAGAGCAGCAAGTCTACAACAAAAGTTTGTGTAAAGTTGAAACATAAATCCGCAGGAACTATTCAGATGGCCCATACAGTTTCTATAACAATGCAATGAGTGCAGCTGTTGAAAGTGATCTGTGTTATTGAAGACCATTATAATTAACAAGAATCGGTGATTGGCGATCCGAGAATACAAGTACTGAAAGTTGCGGATTTCAAAAACTAAAGAATATAAAATTTTGTCGGAAGATCTTCGCATCAAAGTTTGCTCTGCGAATATTGTCACCAGAGCAAAACAACGTGCTGATTTGATTCACGCTGCTACCATGACTCTATGGTTACGATCCGGAAACAAAGACTTAATAGTCCCAATGGAAGTCCCGGGTTTGCCATGTTCAAAGAAGCTTGTCTCTTATAAATGACAAAATTTAGTTACCGATTGTTGATAAATCTGTTCTGCTTATAGATTATCTTTGCTTGTTCCTGATATGAACAGCGGGTTATTTTAATATTTCACAGTACACGTTCACTTAGAGGTAAATTGTTGTGGAAGAACGACTGGTGCAACTAAATGGCCGTCAATACTTTCAACCCAAACATACTAAACCATTGACGATAATAAACTTCCACCTTTGCATGACGATTCTACCTAGTCCACATATGACTCTTGTGTAACTTGATGAACAGAAATTTCATAATGATAATGACCTATTTCTAAAACCAACGAAAAATTAATCTTTGGAAGAAAATCGGTTTGCGGTAGTCGCTAGATACGTTGCGAAAGATAGAGATAATAGCGAATAATACATCACGCTGTCAGTCCACTTGCCTGGAACTTGTACTGGGATTATCCTCAATGTCTTGTAGAACACGTTTCGTGCTTATCCCTACCATCCAACGACCCCGTCCCATACTACAATAAAAATTTTGCAATTTGACTGCAAACCCTGCAGGCTGTTTGCTATTATGGCCGTGTGGTCGGCGTATCGTATGTTATTAATAAGGACACCATTTACTTTTACGCCGTCTTCACTATTTTCTAAGGCTTTTCTGAAAATCTCCTTTGAGTAGATGTTAAGCAATAGAGGAGAGAGGGCACAACCATGCCTAACGGCTCTTTTAATTGGGATCATTTTCGTGCGGTTCATTGTCCAGTCTCACTGTGGCATTCTGATTCCAATAGGGGTTTTTAATAGCATGTATGTCCTCCTAGTTGAGACCTTTTTCTATCGATATCCGCATTAGTTTCTCATGCCTAACGCTTTCAAATGCTTTCTTGTAGTTGATAAAGCATATGAAAACATTTTTCTGATGATCTCTACAAGTTTGAGAACAACAAACAAGCAAGTTACACACACCGGGAAAAAGGAAAGTTGGAAGACTGATAGACTCACGGAGAAGGGCAACACAGGTGGAACTAAGACAATATGGTGTAACAGGGAACGAAGCAAAGAGGCTGCCAAGAGACAGAAAGCAATGGAAGAAACTAGTGGAAGAGTTAGCGAAATAATAAACGGCATGTGCACAGGATTATCTATCCTGTCATCAAGAACATAGCTTTCGAAACACTGACGGAGAAGAAGAAAGCTCTTAAAGCTTAAGTGATTTTTAAATTAATTTTCTTACATTGAAGATACTGAAAAGCAATTCTGTTTGTCCTACCGTAGTTACGCAAGCCGTAGTTAATTAATGAATTTAACAATTTACCTCCGCTGCGCCGCGAGATTTAATATCAGAAAGCTTGCGGAAAACATAAACCGTTAGGCTTGCCGGCCTAACCCAGCCATTACGGGCATTTTTATGAATTACAAGTGCATTGTTGCCCATCGGAATACTGCGCGGCAGTGGTGTGCGCGATCGTGCCCATTAAGAAGTTGAGGTAAACTCGACAATAGCACGCTCTTCGTGGGCGAGATGTTGTGAACACCCACTAGTTGCAGTTGGCGCCACTATTATATTTCCTCCGTCTACAAGCTGTCTGTCATTAAATAATATTCCTACTATCATGAGCGCGGCCTCATTGAGGCGCGGCAGCGCGTAGGCCGGCTGTGCCCTTTCGCGGGGCGCCGCGGGCGCCTTTCCCGGGGAAAGCCGGCGCGGCGCCTTTGATGCCGCCGGTTCGGCAGAAAGGCCGCCGCTTTCCGCGGTGCGCGGCGCAGCGGGCCGCGGGCGTTATCGCGGCCGACCGGCAACAATGAAGTCATCCGTCGGTACGTGAAATTGCCTGACGCAAGTGCAGATCTGCGCTGGCGTAAGCTGGCTCCGAATAATTTTAGCGGCGGCGAGTTGTTGTAATTGTGGCTAAATTTAGCAGCAGTAGATCGTAATTTACGGCTCGCGATGATAAGTTTGGAAAACATTGCTACTTTGATTGGCAGTTTATTTTGGGAAGATGAAAGGGAGCCTTTGAGGTTGAGGGGTAACAATTGCCTAAATACTTGCCAGAAGTTACAGGGTAAGCGGTACCCCGATTTTAAAGGTTCAATTTAGCGGGGGAGCGATATCAATCATAAGGATAATTGAAAGTGCACCTTTATTTTGAATTTTCCTTCAAGTTGTATCTCGTAAAAACGAGTTTTCATGTCTTATGATACTGTTAAGGATGAATATCGTCATTAAGGAGATACCAATTGTGGTTTAATTAGTGGACCAAAAGTTTTAAACAACGATTATGGAGTAACCTATCTTTACTTTGCACATCATAAGGATATCCGAGACATACGGTTACAATTGTTATGTCTTAAAGTTGTAAGTCACATTGTACTTCTTGTCAAGTTCGGATACTTACTAATGGAGTGGGGTGGCGACGAAACCGTACTGCTGTAATAGCATTACATAAGTGTGAAACTAAAAAAGGTGTAATCTTAAAGATCCTGTATCGTCTCGGCACTAGCCATATGTTTAATGAGAGTGGAGGTATCGAAAATTGTCCAAGATCTGGATGACCATGTTCCGTTCGGACTGTTCAGACTGCCAAAGACGAATTACGAAATCTTTTTCGTAAACAGAAGATGCAAATTTCAAAACTTCGATGTATCTTATTATTAAGCAAGACAGGACTAGCTGCTTACAAAAAATATACAGGACATTTGCTGGCAGATGCTTTAAAGAAAGATGGGAGAGAAAAAGCAAAGATATTGTTGACTGAGTACGCACGTGATGATTTTATTTACGGATGAAAAATTTTTACAGTGAATCTTTCAACAAACAAAATGACAGGGTATACGCCAGGTCGCCCAAAGAAGCATACCAACTAGTGCCGAGGATCTAGAGAGGCCATCATCCCGCAGCTGTAATGGTTTGGTGGCGAGCGTCTTAAGATGGAGTAACAGATATTCGTTTTTGTAAAAAGCTGGTCTTCATTGTAGGATTGTTCATGTTCTTCCCACTATCATAGCGACTCTCTCCACCTCCCTGCTGGTCTTCCAGGTGCTCGTTTTCCTATCGACAATTTATTTCTGGCTGTCTGGACTAATTGGTCTCCATTCATTCTTTGAATGTGATTGTTCCACTCTCCTAACCGAAATCCATTTACTTATTGGTTGTATGTTGCACTGGTTCCTTATATTCTCGCTTCTCTTTGTATTATTCCTTCTATTTTTCTTAAAGTCTTTATCTCGGTTGTTTCATCATCTGTCAGTTTTTTGCTTCTGCGCTATATGCTAATATTAGTCGTAACGTAGACTTGTAAATCCAACTTTGGACCTTTGTGTTTATGTATTTTTTAGGCCTTATGGTATTTAATGCGCCGGATGTCTTAGCTGCCTTTATAAGTTGTGGCATTGTTTGCGTTTGAGGTTTCCATAGCTGATTATGTTAAGTCCTAGGTAAAGGAGGAGATTTGTTCTACAATTTTGTCTTGAATTTACATCTTAACATAAGCTTATTATTATATATTTAGTTTTTCCTGCTGATATCTTTATATTATATCTTTCACATATCTCCGCAGTCCTCATTAGTAATCGTTGGAGCTGGTCTTCGCGTTCTGCTTCAGCATCATTAGCGTAGCATACAATTGTTATGTCTTTGTCCTGCATTTTGTGTCCTTCTAATGCTTTCATCTCTTTTATTACTTCGCCCATCACAGTAGCGAGCTCAACGAGTTCCCTTGTCCAGTTCCAGCTGTGGCTTCTGCAGGTCTCCAAAACTATCCACTTACCTTAATTGTCACTTTATTGTTGGTGTATATACTTTCGACTAATTTTGAAATTTCTTTTACCACTTGTCTTTGTTTCAATATCGTCTTTTAATAGTATTGTACCAAAGCCTTCTGCAGGTCCATCATACACATAAACACTAGTCTATTGTACTGCAACGATTATGCGAACAAAGTTAATCGTCTTATTTTATCATTCTAATCACTGTGTTACAGTATTTATGGGCGTACTATGTATAAACATTATAAAATACGAAGGAAAACATACATTATTTTTTTAATTTACTTGCACAAAGTTAAGGGTTGAACACGTATGTCTTTTTCTACATGGTCTTTTTCCACTTGGTCCAACTGACCACAAGCTTGCTTATTATTTTCAAGAAGGTTTTTAGTTGGTAGCTCAGCCATTTTCGCATTCCTTCCCGCGCTTCGTTGTCCATAGAAAGTATTCTGACTCATAGTTATGAAACCGACATTCAAAAACTCTTCGCGTTCATTGTTGTAACGGGCCAATAAGAGTTGACAGAACTCGATACGTTTGCACTTATGCTTTGCGGTAAGCTCTCTTATCCGTTTCACAGAGACTTTAAGGAAGCCGAGCTCGCCCTGGATAATTTAATGGGCAGAACCATAACTAATCTGCAGGGAGCATGTTACATTAACGGTTTGTTATTATTATTTCCCGAGTTGAATCTTTTTCTTGGTGATGGAGGTTGACGGACGTCCTGCACCCTCTTCGCACATGACGCTTCTTAGGCCACATGTAAGTCTCCGATGAATTTCAGTCCCTGGCGCATCTTCTGACCAGAGAAATAGTATCACTGCTAAGAAGCAAGAAAAATTACGCTATCAAGGTGAAACTTGGTCATAGTAGTATCAAGCATACATAGAAGATAGTACGCCAAAGCTAACGATGTGTTACGGCAAAAGTGTGGATAATTTTTGACTTTCCTACATAGATGGTTTTTACGGTGCTATTCTAGTACACAAAAAAGTCCAGCTCATTGAAGCTTTTGGTTTTAAGACTCACAAATGCACATAGGGTAGGAGGACATGCCGTTGAACTATTTATTGAACAAATGATTCTACTAAGTATTGGGATAGGCGTGAGTCTAACCAAATAATTCTGGAAGAAAAATTCAGTTTAGTAACTCAGAAGAGAGGCTGCGGTCCTTAAAGGACTGTCAAACGCTAAGGGATAAGTATTTTTGGGAAAAAGGTTACAAATAAAGACCCAGGTTCTGTTATAAATTTTTTGATAAGAAAAATCTAAATAATTTCGTAAAGATAAAGCTAGTGGGCGTTTTTCAATTATTCATACTTATTTTTGATGGTTATCTAATCTGTAATTAAACGAGCGTTTGTTTGAGTTATAAATGTGAATGGGGGCCAGGGACGGTCGTTTAAAGTAGCGTTTATTCTACCTAATAAACATTTAGTTATCATACAGGTGTTGGATTGATATGAGCGTAAAATATGTTCTCTATAAGTGCGTGAAAATATTTAGATTAAGATTTTTGGTAATTACGTATGATTCCAGTGATAAGCAAATCGTACTTTTCCCAATTTTATCAAAATGTCAGTTTGTTTCGTATAAAAATTAGTTAATTTATAATATATATAATAATTATATATATTACTGAATGCTACACAGAAGGAAACTTGTTTACTTTTTAATGGGATATTCCTCAAAATATATTCAATTATTAGCAACATTTGTCCATTTAGGTTAAGATTGATACAATTCTGCTAGTTTAAAAGCAAAGAACTATACCATCGAACAAACATCTAGACCATATGTTGATTGCAGTAAAACTTCATGGATGGAAAAATGTAATTGTGCGCTAGATCATTATCCTGTTCAGTGAAGATTCGGTCCCTGTTGATTAGGGTATGGTGTACATAAGTTCTGTTAAGCTGCTCACAATACAATTTTGCATCTACAGAACAACTTTTAGGAAGCAACACCAAATGCTCAGCATTTCCTTATATTTGGTGCGGCACATTTTCTCCTCAAGGATTAAAAAGAAATATTCACTTCTCAGCACTAGTTACAATATGTTTCTTCTATTCTAATTTTTGGGAACTATAAATGTCTCTCCAAGGGTTCAATTATTATCGAAAGTTTGTGCAGTTTTCAGTTTTATTCAAGTCGTGACCACAAGCGTTTGGTGAAATTGTTGTGTCTATTGCTACTATAATCAGAAAATTCCGACTTTGGACAATTAATGTAAATTAGCTTTATTGGGCGTACGAGTATAAAAAATAAAATATTTTGGTGAACAAACAAGTAACGCACCATCATTTGAGCGATTAATGGGAGGGGGGCAGTTTAAATGTTGTAATGTTAAAATGTTTTAAATTTTCTTATGAAGTGAGGTGTGGAAAGTTTAGTGGAGAAACAAACACTCAATCCTTGAGGGACGGAAAAGTGGTTAAATGGCCGAAGTTTTATGAAAGACCAGGACATTTTCAACGGTCATTAGATAGTCATTCTGTATAAGTTTTCAAATTGTCCATCATTTACACCATAGACAAGCGAATGTAAATGATCCAGTACCGCGAACTCGCTGTATAATTTTACTATAGTTCAAATTAGTCGTCAGGAAGAAATGGGTTTTCTGCATTTTTTAACGCTTGAAGCTGTTATTGGAATATGAGACCTCCAAAGATGGCATGAAGAAAAGCTTTTAGGAACAACTAGACTTTGAACGTTTGCCCAAATTGGTCATTATAAATAATGCTTTGTTTGGTTCTACATAAAAATGAGTGCTTACACATTATACGGCATGTGGCAATGGCGAAGTTGATATCTTGTACCATAATCTTATTTTGAAAAATCAATTAAATAATCCTGTAAGCTAATGCGTGATAAATTATTTATCTCCCAATTAGTGTTCGTACAGAGAGTTTGAATGAAAGTTTACAGTGCTCTAGGATCTACAATTGACTATTTTTGAACAAAAATGTACATCGCCATGGAATGCCGTTATAGGTATTTCAACGCATTTAAGAACATTGCGTTATTATGTAATTAGTCATCATTAGAAATTGCAAAGAAAACTAGGCTGCAGAGGTGAAGAGGGTTAAATTAGTATTGGCAACTTAATTGAAGACCATAATATTAGTAGCACGCTAAAAAGCATCCAAAGCTCTTACTAAAAGTTGCTCTGCTATCATCCAGTCTCCCTCTCCAACCTTGCTGTCCCTTTCCTCTCTTTTCTTCTATTTATTTCTCCCCGTTCTATCTTCTCCTACCCCTTTTTCCTCTACCTCTTCCCATTTATCCCCTCTATTAACCTTTAACGTAGACCTCTAAGGTTTTTTCATTTTCATCTATATTGTCTTTTTGTCATACAATTTGTCTCCGCTATTTTCTTAATGTTGTTCTTCCAGCGCGTCATCTTTCAACATTGCGCTTACCATCGCATGGTTTTCAGTGTATTGCTCTTTTTGTCTTGTTTCCTCAATCCACATTTCGAGTCCATTTCTATTTCTTGTTCGCTATTACTGTTGCACATTTGTCCTCTCTCTTATCCATTGGTCAGTCTTTTTGCCTATTAATGAAATTCTCATATAATTCTTTTAATTAGCTTTTGGATAGTTCAATCTTTTAGTGAGCGCTCAGTTTTCTGCGTTGTATGGAATTAGTGGAACTGTGCACTGATTTTATCCCTTGATATATTGGTATGTTGGTAGTGTTCTGTTTTGCTCTGACAGTTTTTGTTCCCAAAATTTTCTCCTTTTCTATTGTACATCTTCCTTTGCCGTAATTGAATTTTTATAATAACACTCATCTGTAAACATTTAAGGGAAATGTGACATACACGCATGTAGTGGATGCTACACAGTAATTTAGTGGACAAGATAGCAATCTATTTCTTCTAATTTCTTAATTGTGAAATCTAGGTGAGTAGAAATAAACTTTTTCAGGCTACTCTAGGCAACTAACATTTTTTTTAAATAATACTTTGTCGTAGAAGGTTCTTCATAACGCAAAAATTTATAATAAAAAAAATGCGCAACATAATTATATGAGAATGTGCAAAAATATTTACTATTTATATCTGGAATGGTTTAAAAAAAACTGATATCACATCATAACGATTGTTCGCAAATCTGTGGAAATATTTACAAATTAAATTTCGTTTTAAAAACTGACAAACACTTCAAGAGTGCTTTTATCCGTTCTCTAAAGCTCTCGCTTCCCTCCTCGCTATCTCTTGGGCAACGCCGTCTTATCGCGCTTATCTGCCGGCTTTCAGCGCAAGATAGGGCGTCGCGCAGAAAAGTGACGCTGCGGCAAAAATAAACGACCTTGTTCGGAAACGCACGAACGAATGCATTCCGCGATCTGCGCCTCCAATAAACAATCGCGATATTTACAATGCTGAGTTATCTCAGCGCCTGGCCGGCGCGCCGCTGCCTCGTCCCGCTCCTCGCGGCGTCGCGAAAAAGCACCTTTTTCCGGCGGCGCGCCGCGCGCGCTTAATTTAGCGGGTTTACGGCTCGCACCGCGTGACGCCGGCTGCGCCACAAATTCTAAACTTTGCACATCAAGAGTTGGAGTGCTGCCTGCCGTGATAAAAGGGCTGGCAACGGGGGATAATAAATGTACCTTGATGAAGCGTTATGGCCGCAATAAATCCGCGGGCCCGCGGCATTCCTGGGAAAGCGAGTTTTCATAGTGCGTTAGATAACGCGCCGGCAACCTGCGGAGCGGATAAAATCGCAGGCGCGGACGTGCCTGCGCTCCTTAAAAAATGCCCTCGTGCGGGGACTGTGGAATTTTGAAGACGCGTAGTGTCTACGAGGTTTACTGGAAGTCGCCTTTTTAGACTCTACGGACGTTGCATTCCGCAATATTTCTCTCATTTATGAAGGGTGATCCAAATTGAACTTCAGGATGTTTTTCCTGAATAAAACACAAAATATTGGAACAATCTGAATCTTATTGTTATCAGTGTAAAGTGTAGACTTGGCAGTTACGTATGAAATATGATGTCGCTTAAATGTCCTCTACGACTTCATTTTCTTATCGAAGTTTTTCATAATACTTTCCCATGAATGTGAATATTTCAGCAATTACACGTCTGATGTTCTCTTTTCGCCTTGGAATCTTCATAGGTTTGTTGGCATAATTTTTTTTTTCAACTGCCCCCAGAGGAAAAGTCTAATGGGAGGTTACACCTCAAGACCACAGTGACCAATTGATGTCACTCCTCCGAGAGATGACACGACCAGGAAATTTGGTTTGCACTAAGTGAGTCTTTCACGAACTGTGTGATATGTGGCTTCATCTTGTTGAAACCACATGTCATTCAAAGTTGCTTACCATCTTCCGATAGCATACACATCGAAAAAATACAGGTCAGTGATGGCTTCAACCACAATGCAGACTGAATAGTGCTTTTTTTCACGAATAACACTTGGATTTGTACTACCCCAGAAGCGACAATTGTGACGGTTTACAAAACCATTTCAAGAAAGATGAGCTTTATCGCTCAATATAGGTTTTTGTTTTAATAATTAGCATGAACTACTATATTTACTAAAACCTAGTTTACAAATGTACTGCTGTCGTATGAAAAATTGACTAGCTAGAAACGGCGGCGAATTGATGTGCTTGGTTCTTCATGCGCACTATCACTTACTGCAGCAATATTGTAACCTGAACGACCATTGGATTGATAGGGAACCCTTGCTTTGTCAACAAGCATAATGCTTGTTTCAAAGTTTTTCGGTAGATCATGAATTGCATGTTCACTTGGCGCATCAAGTCATTAATTCGGATTTAGGGAACACCACTCGACAGTTCAACAAGCCCACCGAATCGTCAATTTGATTGCTGTATGCCTTGAGGAGAAAAAGTTCTGCACCGCAGCCTTCCTGGACGTCGAACAGGCTTTCAACAAGGTGTGACATGTCGGATTATTATTTAAATTATATATTATTATTATATTGTAAATTATATATCACCCAATAAAAGCAAGTGTACCACAGGGCAGCGTCCTTGGTCCCTTCCTGTACCTCCTTTACACACCTGATATCCCAGAAACCGAAAATATTTCTATCGCTACATACGCGGACGATACCGCAATACTTTCCATGCATCAAGACGCAACTGAAGCTACACTGCATTTACAAATGCACTTGAACTGACTCAGTAATTGGACCGACCTTTGGAGAATCACGATAAACTAAAACAAAACATTTACAACTAGAAAAATCGCATGTTCTCTTATAACATGTAAGGGCACCCCCCTGCTTGTTAAAATAGAGACCAAGTATGTTGGACTTCACCTAGACAGACAGCTAACCTGTTTCTCATATCTTAAAGCGAAAAGGAAGCAGATTGATCTAAAATTCAAGCAAATGTTGGCTGCTTGGACCTAAATTCAATCGTTCAACTGAAAATAAAGTCCTGCTATATAAAACAATTCTTATGCCCATCTGGAGATATGGTATCTAACTCTGGGGGTGCGCCAAGAAAACAAATAATTATTTTACAACGATCACAAATCAAAATTCTACCAGCCCTTGTAAATGTACCTTGGTTTGTAAGTAACCGAACCCTACACGAGGACCTCAGCTTCAGACTATTTACAAAAACTACCCGGACATGAAAATCACCTTATCCTACAATTCATAGACCCTCTACCAACAAGAATGCTGAGCAACCAATGGCCTGTAGATTTGAACTGATGAGGAATGCAATTCAAGTTATCCTAATAAACCCCAAAGGAATCATCGCTGGATGAAGACCCTTACATGCCTCAACAGACAGCATACTTAATGCTCTTATAATACCAGAATATATTGTAAATTTGCGATTTTATCAAAAAAAGTTGGCACATTATTGCGTCCAAACAATGGTCGAAGTTTCTTTCGCGTAATCATAACTGATCGCATGTTTTCATAATAAACTTGATGATTTTGCCATGCGTTTGAATACCAACTGTACAAATACAAACTTCCACCGTTCACAGAAGTTCAATTTGGACCAATCCCATGCTATTAACTTTGCCATATATTCTCTAATGACTGCATCGGTGGTATTAACATTTCATTCATATTGTAGGTAAAGTTGTTCGTTTTGACTTGAATGTATATAATGATAATTCAATGAATTGTTCAGCTGCTTCTTCGGTGACTATAATAGGTCTGAAGGCAATGGTGCTCTTAATAATAAAACGTTTATGGTGAGCTAATGTCTCTCTAGGTTTCCAAACAGTGTTTTTTGCAAATACTTTGACCCTTAGGATTACTTAGGAGCTTAATCACTATCTTGTTGCACTTAGTATTTTGCCTTCAAAAATATTCTAATTATTGTTATATTAAAGGGGCTATTAAATAAATGAATTATTATTAAACATATGTTTATTGGTACAGATGTTTCCAATCTCATTACATGTTATACAATAAACTTCTCTTGGATATTTTTCTTTTATATTCTCTTCTTAAGCATGTGGTTGATAGGGGAAGCAAATGAGAAGTTCATTTGGCATCCATTTAAAAGAAGTATTTATACCACATGCAACTGAAATCACCCCATAAGAGAAGAACCACAACCATGAATACCTCAACACCCTCTCCCAGATTTTTTTACTACACGAGTAATAAAAACTATACTCACTGAATTGAATACTAGAATACAATAACTAGAAGAATCTTGAAACAACTGCTAGAAATCTGCGTGAAACTGATCATATACATATTCAATGCCATATTAAGAACAGAATTTTCTTGTGATCACTGGAAAGTCCCCCGATGTACCATCTTTTTCCCACCTATCTGCCACCTTCCTGCCTTGTTCGAGAAAATTAAAAAAAATAGAATCTCTTCTACATGATTTAACACCAAATCACCAGTTATAATTTGGAGAGCAACACACTGCCATGGAGCAGGTCCGCAGATTAAGTGATCGAATCCATATTGATCAAGGAAATAGGCGATATCATTGAGCGGATTTTTTGAAAAATTAAATGTAATCTGCCTCACTCCCACTACAATGTTTTGCGATCATATTTGACAAGCAAATATTTTTTAGTAAAGGTAAAAGAAGGAGCGCTAACACTGTACTTACTATACACTTTGCTAATGTTCACGTGCGTCAACAGGAAGCGGGAACTAGAGTAGAATTCCCTGGGCTGTTAGGGTTCTTAGATCGTCGGGCACGTTGCAATTTACTCAAAAGGTTACTACTTTTTAAATAATGCTTCAGGAGTCTAATTAGATTTTAAGCAAACTTGAAGAGTCGGTTACTATCAATACACCGTTTTTTATCCATTTTCATGGAAGAACAACAGTCCGAAATGATAGTCGACCCATTCCGAAAATATCGAGCCATATGACCAAAAAAATATAATTACAATAACAAATAATTTTTGTAGTCAACGAATGCCACAAATTACAAAAAAAACATTGTACGAACCTCAGTTTCCTTTGAAGTAAGGGAACCTAGGGGTTTTATACACTTCTTTCGGACGTAGCGAATCAGGAGATTTCCATTGGCTTTGTTTTCTAATCGCTGCCGTAGAGACACGTTTTATTTTTGACTTTTAAGGAAATCTGGTCCATTGGTAGCTATCTATTGCTATTAGCAATTGCAACACGATATTCTTGCTGTTCTAGCCACAGTAGCCTGGAATACATTTTTTATACGTTTGATGCTAAAAACTTTCGTCAAAATTTTACACACTTTAGTTTTTGGAATTCCTAGCTCTTCTTTTAGTTCTCGGACTGTGTCACCAAGTCTTATTGATTAATATTTTTCGATGTTTTTCTCATCGCTGGTTTGCCAAAACGTGGAATAGTTCCGACAGCTATTTATGAATCGTTTATACCATGCCCTTATATAAGCTGCACTCCTTACATTATTTTCGAAAGCTTCCCGAATCATTTGTATATTTCTGTAAACGAAGTTTCTAGCTTTTCCAATAAAATTTGATGCAAATTGTTGCAAATTCGAAAATTACACATTACATATGCTCACTCATCACTCCCAATTGACAAGGCCAGTGAAGTCGTCCTTATTCACGCATGCGCATTACTGTCTAATCTCATCAACTTCCAGGTTGCATCGCGATTGCGCCAACTGTTTTCATCATGTTAACATTAACTGGATATTTCTGAAAAATTCTGTATTTGAACTACGAATAACTGTCTCGTCGTACTGTGTTGAATTTCTTAGGCAGTCTGGAACCTCTTCTCTTTCATATGTGATTTAAGTTTCGTGAACAGCAGGAAGTCGCAGGGTGACATCTGAATCGCAATATGACACACCTTCTAGTTCTTCGGCTACCAATCGCCGATTCTTGTTGATTGTAGCTTGTACACGTTCAACTTTTACCAATTTTTATTCATTGCTGGTCTTCTAGAAGGTGTACCGCTTTTACTAGATTTCCAACCACCTCTGAACCGTTTGTACCAAGCCTTTAATGTGCTCATTGCGTCGTTTCTAAAAACCTTGTGAATTAGCTAAACAATTTATGCGGTCAAATTTTCCCAAATTTCTCTATGTCTCTATCCCTATCTGGCACAACCGTACGGGTTAATTGTTCATGTTATTGTTGTTGTTAATTCTTTGGTATATAATTTACTGAAGGTCTAGTTTCTTAAGACGTATTTCAAACGATATTTAACCCAAAAGGTGCTATTTCAAATTGTAACGTTCCTCTTATACGAGGTGCATTCAAGTTATAACACCTCCGATCTTTTTCTGACAAACTTTCTTAAGAAAACTGTGAATCTTGTGTCACTTCTCGACGTAATCTCCCTGCAGCTGTAGACATTTTTCACAACGTCGACGCTATGATTCCATGGCCGTTGCGAACGCTTCTTTAGGAGTCTTCTTTGACCACCGGAAAATCGCTGATGCAATAGCGGCACGACCAGTGAATTTGCGACCACGGACAGTGTCTTTCATCGTTGGAAACAGCCAAAAGTCGCTAGGAGCCAAGTCAGGTGAGTAGGGAGCATGACAAATCATTTCAAAGTTGTCAGCATTCGTGGCACCCACCTGGAGGACACTTTTCAGGTTTTCATGCAGAATTGTGTGCACAGACCCCCACACTCATTCGGCGACCCTCCAAAACAAGTTTCTCCACTCACTTGATCATGTCGTCAGACCAGCTGGTGCGAGGCCGAGATTGTCTTAGTCTGTTGTCACACGACGTTTTGCTTTTCTTGAACTGTCGCACCCACAAACACACATTAGGCACACCTATAACACCATCACCACGTGTCTCACTCAACTCACGATAAATTTTAATCGGCGTCACACCATGCAACTGGAGAAAACGAATGATTACACGCTCTTGTAATGAAAACGTCACCGTTTTAAGTATCAAAAACACTCTTGGCACTGCCGCTACAGTCCTGTGTGTCGTGCAGTACTGCCATGTCTGTCACGCATTTACAAATATTGCGCATGTATTGTGAAACATATCGCATGTTTCTATCTGTTTCCAGTTCTGAGAAAAAGTCGGAGATGTTATGACTTGAATGCATCCCATGTGAACGAATTTTTTTTTTAGTGGTAGTAATAATCCACGAAGATATATACATATATATATATATATATATATATATATATATATATATATATATATATATATATAAACCAATAATCTATGAAGATGGATGAATAATTTGTTGAGTAATACTATCATAACAGTCTTTTTAGTAATGCAGATAAAAATTCCTGACTATAAAACAAACGATTGTATTACCGTTTGAATACACATTTGATGTTTGGACTAATGATTAATATGGCTGTTGTATTAGATGTATAAATAAGTTCTCAGCTTTAGATTTCACAGAACGCAAATCACCGTTTACATGTAACGTATCAGTCCGCCCTCTTGCATTTAAAGCAATGACATTTGGTCTTTCGAAACATCATGCGATTTGGCGTTTCATGCACTTAACTTCAATAATCAGCTGTGTTCACGATGGCAATCACAAAAGAGCATATTCTATTTTCTATCCACTTCGCGTTTCATCTTAAGAAAAACGCTGCAGAAGTCACCGAAATGATTTGTGCTGCATATGGTGAGAATGCTGTAAGTCATGCAACGTGCAAAAAGTGGTACCAAAGATTTAGCGGAGGAGAGTTTAGTCTTGAAGATCAACCACGCGCTGAACGCCCTCAAACATTTGACACGGATGAGCTTCAGACGCGTTAGGCTCCCACATGCGGCGTATAGCCCAGACATGGCCCCTTCCGATTATCATTTAATCCGGTCGTTACAGCATCACTTGGCTGATATGCACTTCAAAACAGAAGAAGAAGTCCGAAAATGCATTGATAACTTTATCGTCTCGAAGCCGGTGAGCTTCTATCACCAGGGAATTCGCAAGCTACCCGAAATATGGCAAAAGGTCATCGATGCCAACGGAGAATACTTTGATACTTAAGCTTTTTTTGTTTGTCTTTCAATAAAACTTTAATTTTGCAGAAAAAAGCTGAGAACTTATTTATACACCTATTATAAACTCAAGTCGAGTCAAGTGATATTTTTGTGTGAATAGTGTTTCGTCTGGATGCAAATATGTGATGTACAGTAAATATGATAAGAGAGATATCCTTTTAGATTAAGTGTAAGGGTAATTCTTAATTAATCACTTGACCGATAACGAATCTAGATGCCGTTAATTTCGTTTGATATTTGGACACGTGGTTACGCAAAGGTTCGCTGGTTGGAAGCCATCACGCTGTACCATCTTTGGCATCACGCGCCAGCAATGCCGCGGCGGGTGTCGCCGCCGCTTTCATCCGCTTTTTCGATGCGACCCGATCACCCCGGCGCGGCCCGCCCGAAAAACGCCGCCGGCCGCCGCCGCTGCCGTATCGGCCATCTCGCCGGCGCGTCATTGTCCAACACGAATTCTTGTCTCGGATCTGATCACCTGAAATTCGTGTTCTGTTTCCGAGAACGGGGATTTGAGCCATTTTGAGCCGCATGCCGATCTCCGATATAAGTTTACGGCTAATATATTTCACGGCGTGTCACCGGCTGTCGGCGGCCGCGCGTCTATTTTTTCACGTCGTCTGCGGCCGAAGAAAGGCTGCGACGTCCGCAGTCAAGGGCGTCGGAATAGGTGCGCGTTATTTATAGGCCTAGGTGTATTGGGCAATTACGCCGCCATTCATGAAAAACGCCCCGCGGCCGGGAAATTCGGCGCCGGCTGGCTATCTGAGATTGCATGCGGGGAATTAGGAGTGCTCTCGGGCCAATTAACTTTTCGAAATTCTTGATTAATTGATATGGAACACGTGAAGCGAAAAATTCCAACTGCAAGGTATATAATTGACCTTGGAATACACAGATAAATATTGGCAGAGCTATTAATAATACGTACAATCTTTAAAAATATTTTGGATCTTGCACCTTGCACCAGCCAAAATATAATCAGATGAAATTTGCTAAATAATAAATGCTTTCGGTATTTCTGTTACACACACAGATATGAAGTTTTAACGACACATATCTTCAAAAATATTTATGATAAGATTTTTCTAAAAGCTATGAAATACGCGTAACTGCGGATTCAATAGGTATTGAGTCCTAATTTTTTTTTGTACAGGCACGATTCTCAAACCATACTCTCATACCCTAGGTCCCATATTATATTTATTATATACAGCCGACCTATCCACATCTCTTCTAACATCAGTTACTTATGCAAGTGATATAGCCATTTTAGCTTCCTTTGTAAATCCGCAAGCTGCATCGAGATATCTCCAAGCTTACCTCAACAAAATTCAACACTGGAATAGGACATGACGAGTTAGAGTGAACGAATCCAAGTCCCACCATGTTACTTTCACTATGAAAAGAGGTAGTTATCCATCAGTAACTTTAAACGGACACCAGCTCATCTAGACAAAGTCAGTTAAATACCTTGATAGGAGACTAACTTGAAGAACTCACCTATTCAATAAGAGGAAACAACTTGGACTACAACTTTGTAAATTATATTGACTAATTGGAAGAAAAAAATAATCTATTAAACTATAAAACCAATATAGGATTTCCCTGTGGGGAATTGCAGCTACATCAAACTTAGAAATCCTTGAAAGATTCCGAAATATAAAATAAAGTACTACGAACAATCGTCAACACACCAAGGTACGGAGTGTGTCGACAGTAAAATGCGAAATTCAAACAGAGTGCTCATCTAAATCATACTGTGCATCACCTAATGAACGATGATAACTAGGAACCAAAAAGACTAAAACGGTGTAAACCATCCGAGCTACCTACACGGTTTCAACTAATTAATTTGTCTTATGTTAAATAGTATTAAGATAATGTAAGGGAAGGGTTTGCTGGAACTCTATCTTATATGCCTAATTGCTATCAGCAGTGATACTGCATTTATATTTTAATCCCTATAAAATACTTATTGCCCACTTCTATAGGGCAGATTGTTTAATAATTGGAGAAAAAAATACTCTCATGCGGGGCGGTGTATTTTTTTATTATAGAGTACAAAGAAGTTTCCGCCGTATTTTATCAAAAATTGGGCATTTATTGTGAAAGAACGGAACCTTACGTTTTATTTCAAAATATTGCCCATTGCTAGCCACTACCTTTTCCCATCTTTCTGGCAGCATACGGATACCGTGTCGGAATAACGCTTCATCTTTTGCGGCTATTCACGAATCGATCAGATTTTTGGTATCTTCATGTGATGTGAAGTGCTGCTCAGACAGGCCATGTGCCATCGATCGGAACAAGTGATAATCGGAAGGGGCAATGTCTTGTGAATACGGCGGATGGGGTAGAACTTCTCAAATGAGTTTTGACCGGCGCCGCAATACGTGGGCGAGCATTATCATGCAAGAGAATAATTTTGTCGTGTCTGGAGTAGTAGTGGGCGCGTTTTTCCTCGACTGCTCGGCTCAATCTCATCAATTGTGTTCGGTAGAGAGCCTCCATTCGGTTTGATCAACTCATATATAAGTCACAAAGCTGGTCCCATCAAATACACAACAGTTTTTTTCTATGAATATTCGGCTTGGCTGTCGATGTTGGAGCATGGCCCCGTGGTCCCTATGCTGTACTCTTTTTTGGGTTATCGTAGTAAATCCATTTTTCACCACCAGTGACTATACGATGCAAAAAACCCTTTCGTTGATGCTTGGCAAGCAGAATTTCACATGTGCAAAATCGGCGTTCAACGTTTCTCGACTTCAGTTTATATGGAACTAATTTCCTTGCTTTTGAATAATTCCCAACGATTTTAACCGATATAAAATTGCTTCTTAAGTCACTCCTAATGTAAGAGCAAGTTCTTCTTGCGTTTGGCAGGAATCTTCCTCCAATAATGCTTTCAATTCCGCGTCTTCGTACATTTTCGGCCTTCTGCTACGTTCTTTGTCAAACTCACCGTTCTTAAACTTATGAAAGCACTCACGACAACTTCTCTCACTAAAAGCAGCCTCACCATATGCTTCTACAAGCAGCTGCAGATTTCTTCAAATTAAAGAAGTAAATCAAAAGTAAAATTAAAAAAAACAAAAATTATGTGCTGCTGATACAAAATCGCTGATGTTTTAAGGTTATGGTGTTGTCAGATGTCCAACCTTACGATATGACCTTTTACATCTGACAATTTCAACCATAGCTTACTGATGGGGCCATCTTTTGTCAAACGGCGGAGACTTATTTGTACTTCTATTTTTCTCACTTCTGAAGTATAATTGTGTCTTTTTTCAAACATATACCGTCTTTTTATTGATATTACTCCATGCATAGCACATTTTAGATGTAGAGCTTTATTTCTCGTTTTATTTATTTGGTATGATAATAAAGAGGATAAAACGAATTTACGGAAACGCTGAATAAAAAACTGGGAAAGCTGAGTGACACGGAAAATGTTGATGTCAGCTGGCGAAGTTTAGAAACAGTAATGAAGCAACAGTGCGGAAATCTGTAGCCGAAAAACAATACAATCAAGAAAAGAATGGTTTGATGATTAATGTAAAAAAGTAGGAAAAAGAAACTAAGCAAGAAAACCATGATTGATAAAGAGACGGAAGTAAACAGAAATGTAAGAAACAGATAAAAATATTTAACAAGACTAGAGGAAGATGTTAAAAGCAAAGAAGGGAAAGGAAAGGATAGAGCCCGAGGACCATATTCTGTAAAAGCAAGAAGGAGGCGAAATATTGGAAAGTAGTAGAGGATTGGGAATCTACAGTTGGTGATGACATCTCTAATGTGCAGGAAATCAAAAATATAATAAAGGAGCTGAAACAAAACGAGAGCCCAAGAAACGACAGTATCGTCGCGGAATGGTTCAAATATGGCACGGATGAGACAACACAAAAATGCAAAAACTCGTTAAAAAACATGAATATAGGAAAAATGCCAAAATATTGGTTAGAAGCAGCACCGTGTTCAATATTAAATAAAGGAGATACACTGCATTGTGAAAATCACAACAACTAGCGATAACGATCAAGAATCGGCTTATTAAAGAAATGAATAGGATAGTCGGAAAATTCCAATGCGGATTTAGAAAGGAAGGGGAGTGCTGGATCACGTGTTCATATTAAAGGAATTACAGACCGACGTATTATTCATTAACTTTAAACAGGCTTACGACAGTGTGAAAAAAATAGAGTTATGCAGAGCCATGCCGGTAATGAGATCAGCAAGAAGATGACAAATAATCTTAAAATACACTGGCTACACCAAAGAGACAATCTGTCTCCAATATTATTTAACATCATACTGGAGAAAGTAATGAGAAATGCAAACATTAATAGAATCGGCTTGTTGTACCACGAAAAAACATCGCGTACGCGAACGATATGCTGTAATAACGGTGCAGATCCTGGAAAAATCGGCCAAAAGGTAGGGCTCAGAAATAAAGAAAAAGAAAACAAAGTACATGACAGTGCCGAGAAATCCATGATCTACAGAAAAGATTCAAACAAGACTGAAAATAATAATAATCACTTTCTTAGTAAAGTTTTCAGGAGTAAAATATATTTAGAAGTTTAAAAATACATGTGTATAAGACATGTGTATCGGTGCGATCGATATTAACATTTGCGGCTGAGGCTTTGATATTAAAGCAGGCATATATATATATATTCTTGGAAAATATTGTAAGGCAAGAAAGTAGAAGGAAGTTGGGAAAGAAGAAGAAACTTGGAGATTAAACGGTTATATAAAAAAGCAAACATAAGAAGAGTTGTAAAAGCACAAAGAATACGCTGGTTGGGATATGTTATGAGATGTCAAAGGACATGATACAGAGGAAAATACTGGATAGCACATTGGGAGGAAAAAAGAGCAGAGGGTGCCCAAAAGGTAAATGGGGAAAAGAAGCAGAAAAGGCATTAAAGACTGAATGTAGCTAATTGAAGGGAAAGGCAGAAAATATGAAAGTTGGAAAGAAATTGTAAACCAAGCTATGAGCCTACTAGGCTCCTAGTGCCGTAATATGTATAATATATGTTCAATTTAGTTTACTACAGGATCCGGCAGAACGATCTTCCTTTTGAACTGGCGCTCGAGTCATACATTCTTCAGCAGCACAAGCCATGCCATTTTAGTGCCTATCATAGCGCGGAGTGGTGAATACCATGCGGTTGTATTGGAGACCTTTTAAAAATGGCGGTTTTGTGATTGTGGCGCAACGTAGGTCGTTACGAAAGAGTTCCGGCCAAGAAAATCGTAATGATGTGGGTACACAGTCAGATGGATTGATTTAGCATCAAAACGGAAATCACCAGGTAAGCTCGTAGCGTTCAGACACCCAAGAATATCGCACTAGTGAGTGTCACATTGCCACAACGTTCCGTCGCCAAGCATGCTCTCGCCTTGAGAATATCTGACAAAACGGTACGGAGAATTCTGCACTGTGATTTCATGTACCATTCATATAAACTGATTGTGGTCCAGGAATATAAAAAATGTGGTTGGTACGCTTGGCAGACCGCTTAGCAAATGTTTCAAACAGTGCTGTTGTGCTCAGTAGCGACGAGGTTCATATTTATTTGTCGAACTGCGTCAATAAGCAGAACTTCCGGTATTGAGCCTGACAAAATCCTCGACAACTCCATGAGCGACCTCTCTACAGTCAGCGTCACAGCATCACAGCATCATAAGGCTATATTTTTTGAGGGCGCGCTGTGACTGTCACATTTACATGCTATGTTGCGATGCTATGCAGTTTCCTAGAACCCAGACTCAACGAACATGGAAATGCACCATTGTGATTCCAACAAGACATCGCTACCGCACATTCAGCGAGAATTCTTCGAGAAATTCTGAGACAAATGCTTCCAAGTAGTCTCATATCATTATATGGTGACATCCCATGGCTGGATAGGTGACAAGACCTTTAGGGACACCTGAAAACTGAAGTATTTTAACCCAGGCCGCGGTCTATTGTGGAAATAAAAGATGCTATTAGTAACGTAATCGCAACAGTAACAATTAAATTGACCCGGCAAGCAATACGAAACTTTAAGGTGGTTGATAACTAATGGGCAGGAATTGTTCTGTGCGATGAATAAAAAAATGAATGGAATCTGTGTGGTTCTTTTTATTGGTGTTTCTTACATAGTACTTCATTTGACATAAAAAACTTGCATGTAAAATACATTTTTACTTATGTAACGATAATAGTTAACAGAAAAAATTAGTAATTTGTCTCGTAGGTTTATTAAGATCTAAGACAAAAAAAATAACGACGAGCAGAACGAGACTAACTGAAATGGTACGCAGAACAGTGTTTATTCTATGAATCTTGTTAGTGTTTCAAATTGTAATTGTGTGGTAGCAATGCTGCCTTCTTCTTCATTCTTTTAGGGACATTCTTCTCATTTTACCATCAAATATTGTTTATACAATAATCTTGTTTGTAGTATCCAACTGTAACTGTCGATATTTTTCTATTTTTCCATTTTATTTTTTGTTAGAAAAATTATATGGTTCGTTGAATATCTTTTACACTCTAGAAGAGTATAATTTTAGTTTTTTCAGTTAACTGCCACAAGATAGATTTAATGTTTGGGTCTTCGAGATTTTTGCACTTTCCCTAATATCTAGATTATGACACATCAAAAGATCAAAAAACTATTTTGCCCTTTGTTTAAATTTAACGCAATTATTGAGATGTCTTTAGAGAACTAATTAGAACTAGTTAGGACTTTCCAATACAATTGAGCACCTTTAAATGAACAAGGTTAGTGTTAGATGAGTATCGGTGATCAATTTGGCAACTATAGCCCTTTATATAGCCCACAGCTCTATGCTATCAGAAGAATTTTCGTTATCTGTAAAGATAATATATAACTTTAGAATAGATTAATTTGCCTTCTCTGTTACTCTCCATAATGAACAAATGGTCGCATGTACTAAAATCCTCTCCGAGTTGAACCTGTTCTATTGGTTACTAGGTACTAATTTCCAGTATTAATTGATTATTTATGATTCTCATAACGAGTTTGTAAATTTGTGACGACACAGATATGTTACAAGTTTTCTACATCATCTTTTTTGAAGAGCAATGCAACTATACAGTTGTCCAGAATTTTCCCTTAGAAGAACATTGGTTGAACAGTTTTTCTAGTCTAATATTATATTTTTTCTTTTCTTTAGCATTTCAGTAGGGATTTTATCTTGTTCCAGAGCTTTATTGTTTCTTAGTTATATTTGATATCTCCTCTGTTGAAAATTTCCGTTTGTGTTATGATTATTTTTGAGGTATTTAGGTTTTCATACAAAGATTCAACAACGTGTGGTGTTTTGCCCTTATTTTTTCTTCTTTTCTATTTTGACCCCTTATGGCAATCTATCTAAAGTTCATTGTAAGCACTTCAATCCAAAGACCTGTTCTATTATTTTTATTATTTTCTTTTCGTTTTATTGTTTGAAATCTTTTGTATAATTTTATTTAGTATTCCTTTTTTGTTTTCAGGTTTATTTTAACTCATTTTTGTATTTTTCTTTGCCACCTTTTCAGCCGAAGAGGCAAGTTATTTCTTTAAGGCTATTATTGATACCATTGATGTTTGTTCTCTTTTATGATGCAGTACACTAGTTGCTTCTTCAATTCTTTAATTCTTCTTCTTTTTCTCTTACTTTTCTGTGATCTATTGCAGTTTTTGTTTGAAATAACTTTCTGTACTAATATAGTCTAGTTCTTAGCAACCGAAGACTCTTTCCTGTTGTAAATATATTTAATGAATACATGCTTCTTGTCACAAAGAATCAAATTTGTTTTTGGTTACTCCATTTGGCGACTTTTACGTCCATTTTCGATTTCCTCTTTGAAGAATTTATTTTTGGTTGTAAGTTTTATTGTACAGTGTGATAGTTTCTCGCCCCTTTCGTTTCATATGTTACATCATTATGCAAGGTTGTGAAGTCTGTTTTGTCAACTTTTCTCCCAATTTTGCGGTGAGATTTTCTATGAGGATAATTGTTTTTATAATGTTGTCTTCTATGACCTTTGTGGCTTTGTTTCTCACCAATGGTTTCCTTTTTATTAATCATAATGTAAAGGAACATAGTGGGTAACCAATACACCTTTACTTCAATTTTTCGCAGATGAGGATGTGCCTTCTGTCGGCCCTCTTTAAAGAATTAAGCGCATTTTTGAAGTTTATGGAAGAAGAGCATAGATAGAGGTGATTACAGTTTTCTGTTTTACTAGGTAATGAGGGGTTGGTCGGTTACTTTGGAATTCGGACTGTTTTTTAAATGCATATATTTCACTCTGTGAAAAGATCTTGCGCACTATTTGGATATTAAATATTATGCCATTGGAAATGTTGATGCTAGTATCTGTAGGACTGATTTCTTTTTTTTTGCTTTTGAGAAAAAGATGCTTTTTAATGATTGAAGTGTTGGTAACTTTAGAATATTGTCGGCAATTCTTAATTTTGTCTAGTTAGACTTCTGAGAAGTTGTTTTTTATCACCTCCTCATTTCAGTGCATTTTTTAACAGAGTTCTTGTCATTCTATATAAATTTCAATTAATTCACATTTTTTGAGCATTTATCGTTACCTCGTTGTTTTGATATTCTTTTATATGTTTCCGTTGGTGTTGTACATTAGCGAGATTAAAATGGTTTGTATCGATTTTGCACGCAGTTATCTGGATATACCCATGTATTCTGTATCAATATTTGGTACCACTAATACTATTTTATCACTGGTAATAAATAGTTTCTTCTTCTTCTTGGCCTATCCGTTTTGGGCACCACCAATCGTTCTCGCTATCATTACTTTATTTACTACGGTACGGAAAAGTTTAGTTGTTGGTGTGGAGAACCATTTTGTTAGATTTTTAGCCAGGAAATTCTTCTACAACCCGGTTCACGTCCTCCTGGGATCTTTCGTTGAGATATTCGTTGCATTAAGCCACATCCCAAGAATTTGAGCATTCGTACCATTATTTCGGCACGAAGAACTTCTTCATTAGCTACACGGCCCACCTATGAAATTCTCAACATTCTTCAATAAAGCTAGATCTCAAAGACTCTTAACTTCTTGGGGGTTGCTTTCCTTGAATTTGTCACCCAAAGCAAAACAGAAGAGACGTAGCATCGGAGGAGTCTTACATTGATCGACGTGAGGGAATGACTCTTGAAGACTTACGCCTTTTTAAGGGAAGCAGCTTTTTTTGTTATTCACTGGGAAGTGTTCATTTAGAATCTGGTTTTTGATGATCACCATAAATTTAGTTTTGTTAACATTGAGGTATAAGTCGTATTTGATTTCTGTCACTGTATTTAAAAGCTGCTTCGATTTGCATTATTCTTCTAATCTCCTCATTTGTTATTCTATCCATCTCGCATCTCCTCCAATATTTTATTTAAATTTCCTGCATTTGTCCTTTATTTTTCTTGTTAATGACCTATATTTCTGCTGCATATGTTGTAATGCTTTTAACTGTGGCCTCAAATATCGTTTCCTTGTTTTTATTCGGATGTTTCTGTTCCATATTACCAGATGTAGTTGCCTGATAGCTGTTCTTGTCTGACCAAGTCTATTTTTGATCTTTTATTTGCATATTAATCTTCTAACCTTTTTTTTACTCTTATAAATCTGGAAGTCGCCATCGTTTTGAGTGTTCAGCCATTTATTATATAGGTATTTTTACTCCTTAATTCCTTAAGTGTTTTCAGAGATACTCGAACTGTGCGCTCGATGCTTTCCCTCTATCTTTCTAAGTGTTTATTTCCCAGCTTGCTTTATACGTTCTTTAATGTGTTCGTATACCTTATTTACCTCTTCTTCGTAGTTGAATTCTATTAATTTTTGATAAAATCTTGTCTTATATACAAGTGAATTTCCAATTTTTTTTATTTCTATTCTCTGTTGTCTTCTCGGTCTGCTTTGTTTCGTTGTTTTTCCATGCAAATTCAATTTTTGCTACCATATATGTTCACTTCCGCATTCCGCCTCTCGTTTTACTCTCACGCCCCTAAGTTTACTTGTTGTTTCCCTTTTTATTATCGGGTAATTGTTTATAGATTTTAAATTTCTTTTCGGTTGTATCTATGTATATTTATGAATGTCTTTGTGGTGGTAAAATTCTTAGGTTAAATACACCACTCTGTTATTCTTTCTCCGTTGTTGTTCACTATTTTTTCACTGTATCTTCCTACTGTGTCGTCCCTTCCTTTGCGTCCTGTTCTTTCATTTATATCTTCACTGAGAAGTAATTCCTAATTTTTGTTTACTTTCCCAACTCTTCTTATATGTATTTAAGAACCTTTTCTTCTCTATTATGCGACTGTCATCTGTTGATTTATATTCGCCTAGTATGACTATCCTTCTTCAACACATTGTTAGGTTTGTTTTTATCATTCATTCATTTATTGGTTCCCTTTGTATTTCTTCTTTATTAGAATACCTACACCGGCTCTGGCGCATTCCTCTTGGTTAACGTCATTCCAAATATGTAGATGTTTTCAGTTGCATTTCCTTTTTTTTTCATCTCATTGATAATCAACATATCAAGGTCTTCTTTATCCTTATTTTTCCAACGTTGTGTATTCTACGTGGTTCACATGCGTTTTTTGTTTCTTGTGGTGTGGATTTATATGCCATTTATTTGAGTTAGGAGGCTTTGTTCTAACGTCATAACGCTCTTTTAGGAGGGCCTATATATTCAGCACTCCATTTTTGAATGCAGCTGTTAATAGCCGCCTACTATAGGTCAAACGCTAGTTGGTCCGTGGGAGGTACTGTATTTCTCTTCTACCTGGTATATTAACCGAGCTTTCCCTTATCCACTACCTGGGAACGCGCCCTCTAGGGGCTACAGGTTTCCCCGGGGGCCCTTCAAAGTGCATAAGGATAAATCATCTACACGGTGCTTTTTGCGTTCATTCAATTTTAGCTTTATTATCGTGAGCATGCCCAATTCATATTTCTCCATTTCAACCTCAGTTTGGTTCATTTTACCATTCCCGATAGACTTCAGGTGTTCTTAAACCAAAAGATAGTTTCTAAGCAAACACGATTTCAAAGGACTTGTGGAATTTAATGTATCAACTACCAATTGTGACCTACAACAAGAAAACTAGCTTAGATCGGACCTTTCAATCGGAAAAATCCACAACGAGCAGTTTCTCTTTTAGTAATAAATATTTTGTATAAATAATCAAATGTAATCTTTTATCATCTAATCTCTCGAATCAAATTGTTATTTTTCTATTAATATAAAATACTTGTTGAAGTTTAGTGCTTATATTTTTACGGTAATTTCCCTTACTGAAGTGTTTCGGTTCGAAGGACCAAAATTATAGGTATCAGCCCCATATTAGAATTTTATAATTCGCTGTGTATAGAACGATACCGTCCCATATTTGTAAAATCAAAACGAATGAAAAGACTGAAAGCTGAAGTGGATTTAAACAGCACTTGCACTTCTTTCCTCGTAGATAAAGAAATCAGCGGCGATAAGCGATAGCGCCCATAAAAACAGGTTCAAAACTAACAGCAGTGCACTTTATAGTGCGCAGATAATTTCAATTAAAGTGACACGACTGTTCAGAGAAGAAAAATCGCAGGACACCGAGAGAGCAGCGACTACCGAAAGCGGATCGCCCGTCCTTCTCCGGCGTCCGCGAAACGTCCAGAAGCGTTCACACGAGATATAAACATTGTTATCGCGCGATGACATGATTCCATGACGTTTGCATATAATATCGTGGCGCCAGCGTAAATATTTAGTTACAGCACAAAACCGACGCGGCGGACCTTGCGGCTTCATGTGGGGTCGCCGCGGCTATTTATAGACATACCTCGGTTTCAGCACCGTGAAACGGCTTTGTTCAATTTTCACTTTTTGCTTTTTGGAAATCCTCCACCGCGCATAGAAATGGGCGATTAAGGCCCGATCCGCCCCGATGGCCGCGGCGATCGGCGGCTCCGTTATTAAAGGAGCGGCCCGGCGGCGATTTGGAAAACTCCGACAGTGGCGTGGGAAGACTCAGTAGTCCTGAACTTCAAACTTCGAGAATTGAGTCACAAGGTTTCCAATGGGGTTGTACTACAAAAGACGTATTTGATTTAGACTTGATAATTTTACTCGCGTTCTTAGCAATTTTTTCAATATCGTCTCAATCTCAACTCAAAAGAGATTAACAGAAGCCGATTATATATTGAGTATAGGCAACACACGTGACTTAACTTTTTCAGAATTGTTTTCATGGTGACGGAAAAAGAATTTGACGAATAGTTTGTCCAAAATCATTACTCTATAATTGTAGAATAGGCAGGTCACCAGAATTTTAAAACTTTTTATCATGTAGTATGGTTACCATAAAATAATACCATATTATTAGAAAAATAATACTAAAGGAATTAATTGTTCACGAAGTAGTCAACCGTCTCCAAGCTGACATATATGGAATCGGCCGCTTCCCAACTAGATTAATCCTGATAAGTTTCTCTTTTGGGGGGGCGCTCGGTAGAAAGCACGACCCGAGGAAGCAGAACGTGGCCTTACGCGGGCGTTTCGCTCATTTTGCAATAATCGACGAGCTCGTGGACAGGTTGCGGTGATGAATGCAATTTCTAAACGCCAGACTGGCGCCCGCGAGGTGAGATGAAGAGGCTCCGGCTCGCGCCTTTTACCTTTGCTGAACCTATGTCACACGCCGCGCCAGCAAAAAGACGAGCCGGCGTTCTCGTGCTTCCGCACTTGCCCGCTCGTGCAACCCGAGGTTCTTGGGCCCCGACGGCTCGGCTGCCTCCCGCCGGTGCGGGGGCGCCGTCCGTGGGCACAAATTCTCTTCGCGAGCAGCCGAAGTGAATGTCCACGCTGATGGCAGCTGCCTTAAACGTCTCTTTATATTGAACTATTACCATCCGCAACGCCCACCGCCATTCATTTGCGCCCACAGAGAGTTATAAAGCATTTTTCCTTTTGCAGACCCCGATATAATACAAGACGTCGTCCCTCAGAACACCATCGACGAGGAGGAGAGGAGCAGCAAGCGTGAGTACCTTTTTATCGCCGATGACCCCAAAGCTAATCTCGTCGTTTCGCAGATTTCGCCGCGCTGCTAACCGGCCGCTCCTCTTTGATCCTGAGGAACGAAGACATGCAGCCGATCCCGCCCAACGATCAGAATAAGAACAACGTCGTCGCAACGGGGCGATTCACGTTCCACAAGAAGAACCTTTATTATTCCTTCTACGTCTCCGATAAAGCCGCTCGCCCCCGTTCCCTGCAGTTTGT
This sequence comes from Sinelater perroti, assembly GCA_036346155.1. Lineage (NCBI taxonomy): Eukaryota > Metazoa > Arthropoda > Insecta > Coleoptera > Elateridae > Sinelater > Sinelater perroti. Next base: position 5,510,952 of record JARFIY010000189.1, read on the forward strand.
AGACGGCGAGGGCACCATCCTTGAAGAACACACTCTTTCAGGAGCCGGTGGACTGGTCAATAGCTTGTACCAGAAAGCCACTAGGAAGGTGTGCGGCGTGTGGAGGCGTCTACCCCGCGACTACCGGCGTCTACTCAAAGAAGAACGCATGTTTGTAGTGTTAGTCTGGGGAGTTAAGGACCAAGCTGAGTTCACCCTTAGTGGACAAGTAATGAAATATGTGGCTCTGGGAACGGAGCTCTTTAGCTCCCTTTTAGAACCCGCTCTTGGAACGAATTCAGCCGTAATGTCAGGCGCTGGCGGTACCGCTATCGTTTCTGCCTCAACCACCATATCGCCGTCTATTCACATTGCCGTGGTCTTCAACGGGATCTTTTTATCCGACGAAATTTCTGACGTGCCCGTTAATATCACCTTAGCTCTGGATGAAAAGAAGCAAATCATTTTGGAGGAGAAAATTCGCGTGCACAAGCCAGCTCATGAACTTAATTTGATTGAAGTCAGCTCTCCAGTTACTCCAGCAGATTTGCGACTATTGACTCGCGGTCGCTTGGTTCTTTCAGTTTCTTCGGTATCAAAACCGGAAGCTCTACGTCTAAGTGGTAATGTAATCACCAAAGCCACATGCGAACTTTTCCAAAGCACTCTGAATTCGCCCATTAATGACAAAGCAGCAAACCCATATGGAAATACAGGCTTAGCTTGGGTCTATTTAAACAATGAAGGTTCGCTAGTTTATAATGTGCAAGTGGAAGATTTGCATCCAGATCAGAAACCATTTGTCATAACTTTGGTGGATGTTACAACAAAGAGAAAAACGGAATTGGAAGACTTGACTCCATATTTTGTGAACGGCTGGGCAAATGGAACAGTAGACAAGCTCAGCCCGAGAGTATTAGAACCTTTGTATTCAGGAAACATAGGTGTTAATGTGGAAACAGAAACGGAGAAAAGCTTGATTCGAGGCAGACTATCGGCTAGATTGGTGGCTGATGCTAGAGATGCTCCTGCCCCAGTGCTGTTAAAAAGAGAAGATAGTTCTTTGGCGCCATCTGCTGTTGGCATGGCGTGGGTAATCGTGGACAATGAATGCCATATTCATTACGATGTTTCTGTATCTGGGTTAGGATCATCTGATAAGAAACTGGAATTGTCTTTGGAGTTACTTCCGATGATTGCACCTGGTGCTCCAATTATCACAAGGGTGTTAGATGAGTTTCACGGAAATCAAGTAGAAGGCAGCCCCACAGAAACACTGTCTAAGGAAGAATTAATTCGGCTAGACACTGGAGTAGTGTTTATTAAAGTCAAGGATAAGCTCATGAAGAACACCTTACTATCTGCTATTTTGAGAGAGGTAGGTTTACAAATCTTTGCGGTCTTCAAGGATTATTAATTTAAAACATTTTACAGGTAAAGGTGCCTGCATCTTGTTTAGCACACTACACAGACAATGATGTTCCAACAATTAATTTGGATACAGACATAAATCAGAATGGCGCTTGCTTCCATGAGGGTAAATTCTTCCAGGAGGGCGACCAGTGGACTACGACAGACCCATGCACCATGTGCTACTGCCAGAATGGCAATGCCAGATGTGACACATCCACCTGCCCTGAAATTAACTGTTCTTCTAATGTTAAAATTAAAGGTTCGGGAGAATGCTGCCCTGTCTGCTCGAATTCCACCTCTTCCCAAGAAAGCAACACCAGCGTTCCACGTGGCTGCTCCTTCGGTGGTAAGTTCTACTCGGCTGGGAGCAAGTTCCACCCCTTCCTGATTCCCAATGGTTTCGACTTATGCACGGAATGCATGTGCGACTCGCTGCTCATGGAAGTTAAGTGCACACGGCACAGCGAAAAGAATTGCTGCAAGAACTGTGCCGAATCGAAAGCCATGCTCGACTCTGAAAATGGGACATACGTTAACGACCCCAGTACCCCAAACGTTATTTCCCTGCCTAATCCAAGTGGAATACTGGCACACAAGACTGCCCAGCAAATTCTAAATGATGGCGGCTGCAAGAACCCCAGCAATCCCAACAAGCCCTACAAAAATGGTCAGAAGTTTCATCCATGGATTGCATCGCTAGGGGAATATAAGTGCGTCACTTGCAAGTGCAAGGTAAATTAAAAGTTGAGGGGTGCGTTCTGTTATAATGTTGCGTGATTGTTTGCAGAATGGCAACCAGTCCTGTGAGAGACAGCGGTGCACGAGAGCTATATGCCACAAGATGTTCCGGCCCAAGCACAATGATGTCACCAGCAGCACGGCAGAATTCTGCTGCTCGCAGCAGCAGTGCAAGCGCTACCGGCGACACCACAGGGCGCGTGACAGTTGAAGAGCAACTAACTAAACTCTTGTGCACCTCTTGCTTGTGTGCAGTTCAGAGTTTTGGCGGACCACGAGTCTGAGTTACCCTTTTACCAAAGAAGACTGAGGCAGTTGGAGGCAAGGAAAGCTGTCGTATTTATTCATATTTTGTAGTATGGCTAAGCGTTAAGTTTGACTCTAGTTTAGAAGGCGGGGAGCTCGCGGCCCGAAATTACTTGATCATTACATGTTATTTAAGTTAATTTATTTTTTCACTAAAGCACACACTAGGAGACGTTAAGTTGTAATTTTAGAGAAGATGAAGGTATTTGACTGCATTTTTTTTCGTAAACTAGCTTGTAAGATTGAAGCTGCAGCTGTAATAAATGATAGTAACTAATAATTCAAGATGTATCTATATTTATTAATTCATAGTGGGAGTTTCTACGAGACAAAAATCAATACTCATGAGTTAAAGGCTGACCACACTTGCATAGAATGAACAGCAGCTCATGGAAATTCACATATCTGTTTCTCTTTGTATTCGCAATATTGAAAATTGTAGCAAATATATTGTTGACAACATATCAGTTGCTGCCATCCGCAGCAGAAGCAAAATTACTAGGTACTTAAATGTATAAAGCAGTTACTCGTAGGAGCATTTATTAAATTCTTAAATACGTAATTGGAATCTCTCCATGCAATTCTACAGTATTTCCTTAACATAACTCTAAGAATTCGTTAGTTAGTTTGCATAGTGTGAATGTGATTTGTACTTGTAATGGTAAGGACCTGTAAATAGCTAGTTTATTGAATTAGAGTTAGCTCTTACGCGCATATATAATTTACGCTTCGTACACAGAGACGTAATGTTAAGCTGTATATTTAACGTAGTTTGTAATCTTACTTAAAGGAGCCATAAATACATTAATGACTAACTTTTATGGGTAAGACAAAGTTAACAAGATACCTAACACAACAGCACTCGCTATATTTGCATTTGTTTGTGAGGTTTTGAGACGTTCGCAGCCTGTGTTAGTGGAGGTGCTGCCGCTAAGGCAGCGCCTGGTGAACTGAACTGTGAACAGCCGGTGGCGGCGTCATAACAGGCTAGCTGTTTTGAATTATTAAGTGTACCTGCCAGCTAGAAATATATGCTTTGATTATGAACAGTTTGAGGTTTTTTTCTTCCTTTTTTTAAAATTGTTGCAAGTACTTAATTGTTGTGTTGGGATAACATCAAATTGGCTTTTTAAAAAAGGATTGTTACAGTTTTGAAAAATGAATGTTCTTCTAGGCTAGTAATCTGAGAAATAGTCAAAACTCTCCTTGGTTATATGACATGTAGTTTGCATATAATTATAATGTAAATGATTTTTTTTTTGAAGAAATAATGTGAAAAATTTTAATAACTTATTTTGCTGTAATAATTTTCTGTTCATATGTTGGGGTTGACCATCAAAATCTCTGGTATGTCAGTCTATGAGGCGTCATTACAAGCAAGTGGTCAAAGACTCTGTTAGTGTTGGGAGTGACACAAGTGATTCATCATTTGCCAAGAGCTGGTTGCATTTGAATTGGAATATTGAGTTTAACAGTCTAATTATAAGATTATTTCAGGAAGGGATGTTGTCCACTGTTTATAGTAGTGCAAAGCACATTACCAAAGAAAGGCCATCTTTTGAAGTAATCACTTATGCTACCACTTGCAGTAATTTTATGGATGTATGTGGGTATTTTCAATTCTTACAATTAATGAGAGTCACTTATATTAATGTTTAGGTGGAATAATGGTGTTTCTTTTTGTATTATGAAAGAGTATTAGCTTCAGTGCTTTCAGCTGTAAATCAATGTCCACGGAATTACTTTTGAACAATTTAGTGCCATCTATACTAGAAATACAAATGGCTAATAGGTTAACGTGACCAGTAAATAAATAGGTAAATATTCCTCGAATAAGTGACATCGCTAATCCACACTGTACAAAAAATTTGAAGCTAGTCATTTTTATTTTAGTAACATAGAGTAATCTCAACCTTAGAGAACACCTTTGAGATAAATTGAACTTTGATTAAGAGTGCAATCAAAGCAACCACGATAGTACAGAGTGATTCATCATATTGGAGGAAAAAATTAATGAAGTTTTTGTAGAATCTACCACAAATTAGAGAAATATCTTTATCAAAGAATTGAGCCTGCGATAGAAAAAAAAAAGAAAACAATGATACATAAAGACATATTACACTGGCTTCAGAGTTTGGAAGTATTTGGTGATTAATCGAAAATTTATCAATATTCAACTTTTATTCAAGCGGTATCTTGTAGTATAAAATGCAAGATAGAACTTGTTTACGCAATTAAAAAAAATTACATAAGAAGTCTCCAAATTTTTTTCTGAAAAAGTACTCGCCCAAGAAACTTGAAACTTCTGTTACTTCACAACGTAATCTCCGTCTAGACGTACACATTTTTACACTGTCGTCGCTATAATTCCATGGTTGCTGAGGATACTTCTTTAGGGGTGTTTTTCTCACTGGAAAATCACTGATGCAACAGTGGCTCGATTGAAAAATGAGCGGCCACGGAGAGTATCTTTCATGGTCGGAAATCGTGGGCGACATCACGTGTCAACATGTCTTGAGGCAGGATTGTACGGCGGATGACACATCAATTCAACGTTTTGAGGGCTCGAAATGTCAATTGTTTGCGTCGATCTGTGTGAGCTCGCATTGCCAAGGTGGAGAATGATCCAGCATCACACGTTAGTTTTTCTTAATTCTCCGACGACTTTTGGCAAGCAAATGGTTGTGTACTGTTTAGAACTGACCGTTTTACGATTTAAAACTATGGTTGCGACATGTTTAATTTTTCCAAAAAGAAACAGGCTTCGAAGTGCTTCGAGCGCAAACGACTTTTGTTGGGTTTGGCTCGTCTTGGAACTCATACAATCAACTGTTGTTTACTTTCGGTCTCATACGCATAAATCCAAGATTCGTCACCTGTGATGATGATGTAAACAGTATTTGAAGTACCGCGATCGTATTTCTTGAGCATTTCTTTTGACCGAGCCTGTTTCTGTTAACTTATGCGGAATCCAAAGCGTACACAGATTTTTCGCTGTTAAATGTACATGCAATATTGAATGTATGTTAGTTATAGTAATGCCTAAGGATGCCTGAATTTCACGATGAGTCACATGACGATCTTGCTTTATCAGTTCGCTGGCACCACAGCAGCTTTTGGACGGCCTTCTTTAAATTCATCCGCCGACGAACTTCGACCACGATTAAATTCGTTGAACCAACGGTATACAGTGGCTTTGTGTGGGACTTCATCGCCAAAAGTCGAAATGAGTTGATTGACGCACTGTTGAGATAATCCACGTCGAAAGTCACAAAAGAATCATCGCACGAAAATGTTCACGAATTAATCCCGTTTTTCGTCCGAGAGAAAATTTTCAACTTAACAAAACCAAAACAAATAGCGTCCGTTTGACGGAACGTTTTCAGTAGGTACGCCGTCCAAAATGTCGAACTGTATGATGCAAACGTCAGATCGCACCTAGCAGGTTGCCAATTCCCAAAAGATATCTAGCAGCCCACGTATGTCCTGTTATACTGCCTGTATGAGATCTTCAAGTATTAAAGGTAGAGTGCTCCATCAGCAGTTGCAAATATGCTGAGTTACTGAAGCGTTCTGGAAGAATGCGTGGTACTAATGATCTCAGTCCAAACATTGTTGATGATAAACTTCAAATACTTCGTGAGGATTCTGCCTAGTCCACATATGATGTTGGTGATGCATGTATACGAGGTCTTTTCCGAAAATATGCAACCAATGTTAACATAAGGAAAACAGTTTGTTTGGCCGTGATGTAATCTGGCAACTAGACGTCGGTGAGTGAGCACATGTAGTGCGTGATAATTATATTTACAATTAGTGAGGGAGTAGAGCAGTGAAACTGCACAAAGTTTTGTTGCACCCAATGGGAGTGGACTGTAATGTACATGCGTGACTGAAGATGACTTTACTGTCAGGGTCGGTTGGAAATAGTTACTGCATCAAATTTTGAATATTGTCTGCAGAAACTTTTTGAGTGATTCAGAAGGCTTTCAAGAACGATGAATTAAGTGGAGCACAAATGAAGTATGGTATAAACAATTGATAGATGGTCGAAATTTTGTTAAAAGGGATCCATGTTCTAGAAGATCAGCCATGAACAGAACATTAGAAAATGTTGAACGTTTACTAAGTAAAATCAGTAATTCCAAAAACTAAATTATTTGATATTTTAACGGAAGATCTTGGCATAAAACGTGTGCAGTTAAAATTTGTTCTCTGGCTACTGTCACCAAAGCAGAACATTGTGCTGGTTTGCTTCAGGTTGCTACGGTTATGATCCGAAAACAAAGGTTTAGTCGTCCCAATGGAAGTTTGCTGCATAAAAGTTGCGGCTAAGTCAAGTGTATGAGATCTGGGGGTGCTTGCTTTGATGGAATCTCTAAGGTTACGTTCAATACGAAATTCTAAGATTACATAGCAAAGTTTAAATCATCAAAACAGCTTTTCAATAGTTTAGGTTTATCCGTTCTCATAAGCACCAAACATTTTTTTCGAAAGGCATTCCTGTCACCTATACTCACGAATTTCTTCAGAATTTGTCGTACACGAAAAATTTTGAAAAAAAATCATAAAAATCACTTTTTTGGCCTTTAGCAAGGAGGGGGGGACGTAACCTGCCAACCCTGCCAAACATGTTTTTTTGACCCAGGAAAGATATCCAATAGGTTAGTTTGAATATTCGCGATGTGGGGTATTTTGCCTATCTTAACCGAGGAGACCCTTTACGTGTACAAACATGATGAGTGTATACTCTGTGTTATACCTACTATCAAACGACCCCACCTCACATAAACGACGAATTACTGCTGCAAAGTTTTGTAAATTAGTTTCTACGAGGATAAGACCATTTGCTTGTCCATATTTGTAAATCATTTTTGCGTGTACTTCGCATGAACAGCAGACAATTTTAATAATACCAGTGTGTCTGCAAATGAAAGCCTATATATCAAATAAAAATTTATCTTTTTATTGACATGTTCAATTTGATCTTAGAAAATGTGGCCAAATGGAGCAAAATTGGGGTGCAAGGGGTGTGAAAGGGGTTTGCAAAGCCCCTCACTCCAAATGACGAGTATTAGCGGTATAACCATAACAGAGCCTACAACTTTAAGTAGATTTTCTTTATTTAATCCAATATTTACAGTCTACTTAATAATGAAGTAGCAAGTAAATTTTCCCAAACTAGTAATCCTGAGTCAGGAACTATCACTTGATGGTTCTCTGGATTTACCTGGTTATATTCTTTTAAGTCTTCTATTTTCGACTGAACAGATTAATTAGCTGATTATTATGATTTATTCGAGAGTTTTTGATTGAAAGATTTGAAGGATTGTTGTATTTGATGATCTACTGCAGCTCTAAAGTTCGGTACCACATGTGCAAATGGGTTTCAGTATTGTCTTGTATATGACGAACAAACTTGTTTTCCAGAGCGAGATGGGATCTTTGGTTTATTAACCAAGACATGCTTCTCGCTTTTAAGGCTAATTAGCTTTAATGTGAGATTTTCAGATTAATTTCCCATCAAGATGAACCCCGAGGTATTTAACTTGTTTTTTAACAGGAAGGGGAAAGTTACTTATAGTAAATTGGGGACATTCGGCTTTTCTTGCAGCGAATGTGACTTGACAGGACTTATCAGCATTTACATCCAATGCTTAAGCCCATTTTGGAGTTGATCAAGACAGTTTTGTAATTTTTCAGAAGCCCTTATCGGATGCTAGTAGCGTATCTTGGCTAGCTGATATATTAACGGTGAATGGTAAATATAGGAAGGGTCCCAGTACGCTTCCCTGGAGTACGCCAGACTTAATGGACTGATAGTCGGATAGGGAGTCTTTGAGTTTAACTTGGAAATAAGGGTCAGGCAAGTATGATACAAAGATAAGGAATAGTTGGATCGGTAGTTGTTGTTGTAGTTTGAAAAGCAGGCTTTACATTCAGAAATATTGATGTACACTTCTGTTTCGCTTCTATGCCTTCTTTGATTTTATTAACGATCCTATGACGCTGTTGGATAATGGAGTGATTGTGTCTAAAGCCAAACTGGTGGCTGGGATTTAAGTCATTGAAATTTCTTATGTTCTCAATTTTGGCAAGAATAAGTCTTTCAAAAACTTTGCACATGATAGGTAGGAGGCTTGTTGTTTTATATGAACTAACATCAGTTAAAGATTTTCCAGATTTCGGCATCATGATTGTCAAAGCATATTTCTATAGTATCGGATAGTAATATAGTCGCAACATGCTGTTGTATATGGTTGTCAGTAATGCAATCACTTTTTAGAGCAGTTTTTGAGTACTTTATCTGTTATCAGATGATGTCCAAGAGCTTTGTGAGAGTTTAATAAACATTTTTTCTTGACTTTTGTTGGAGAAATAAGTTTGGGTGGTAAAAACAACTGACAAAAGGCGCTTAAGAATGTTTGTATTTTGTCATCATCATCATCACCGTTGTAGTTCACTGGAGCTGAAAATACGTTAGCAAAGTGTTTTGCAAATTTGTGTGATTTTTCAGTATTTGTTCGCGCTCAGCTACCATCAGTTTTTCTTAATAGTGGAATATTGTAGGTCTCTTACATTTCTTCGTTGCATTCCACAGCGAATGATCATCGATAGATAGGTTAGCAAGTGAGTATTCGAAAGATTCTTTTTAGCTTCTTGAATAGCCCTGCGGAGGTTGTGCGTTGTTCAATTTAAATAAGTCTTGTCAAGTGGACTTCTAGTTGTTTGCATCTTCACCGAGTTATGCGTTTGTCATTAACCGATTCTTTGATATGAAGTGGAATATTGTGATTCTTTTGAAGTAATCTGTGCAATGCAGGTGAATTTCCAGCAAGGACTTTGAATTAGCTTTAACTTTTAAGCGGATGTTATGATATCATTAATATGTTGATGAAAAGGTCCCAATCCGTCTTTTCGGAACAAAGTCTAGGTTGAGGTTTTTCCAATATAATACTGCTTAGTCATTATTACAGAACTGCAGTCAGACTGCAGATTAAGATTTGATTCAATTGCACTATGTATTTCTGAAATTCCTTTAGTTATGGCAAAGTCTAGCAAGTCTGGAATTTTGTTTAAATCAGTCGGCGAGGTTGGCTTTCCAGTCGACAAGAAGTTTAATTTTGTTCTATAACTTTCAGGAATGTATTAATCCTAGATTCCCAAGCTGTATGTTTGGCATTTCAGTCGCCGGCAACCAGGAAGTGCGAGCCAAGTTGTCGGAAAACCCATGGTATTCATCGTAGGTTATAGTAGGTTGTGGTGGATAATATATTGAAAGAGATTCTACTTTTATGATTGTGACTTGAATTTTATTAGTTATGAAATATTGCAGACGCAGCGCGAGCCGTGTTGTCGGAGTGGTTAGCGTAATATGCGGAATAGTACGATATTTTAAAAACTGTCCTTTCTTTTGAGTAACTTTTGGCGATTAGGAAGATTTTATTTACGTTAAGCAATGGTGCAAGCTCTTGTATATGGTTGGACAAACTATTTGAATGTATTCTTGAAATCGTTGAGGAATCTAGTAAGTTTGCTTGTTAGGTCTGTTTCGTTATTGTTGGAATAAAATGTTTGGTTCTATTGCAGCCGTTTGAGCATAGGCAAGGTTTGAATTTGTTGGATGCGTTTGATCTTAGTGAACCGTTTCTGTTTATTAAGTCTTGATATACTTTACAGCCCAAAGACTTAATGCAACTACACATGTTGCTGGCGTATCTCTAGATTTGTTTCAGCTTAATGTGTTATGTGGTCCTTTGCATTTAACACACTTAAATGGTTACCTGCAGTATGTCTTGACGTCTTGTGCAATGTACGATGTTGCTTTTATTCTTCGGTGCTTGTGCTAATTTTAAAGTGAGGCAGTAATTTTAATTTAAATATATCTTTATTATTGTTATTTAGCTCAAGATCTGCGAAGACCAGAAATAATGGGTCCAAACTTACTCGGATACACTCTCCTGGATCTGCAATTATACAACAGTTGCCCTCAGACTGAAGAAACTAGGAGATTGCAAGAAGAGTGGCAACTTTCAATAAATTGAAATGGGCTATAAACTCATTTGAAGCCTATAAATCTCCGAAACCGGGCGGAATAATTCCTGCCAAGCTACAGAAGGGCTCTGAACATCTAATGACAAAGATCTGCATGGTACTCAGAGCCAATTTGGCCCTAAACTATTTGCCAAAATTATGGAGACTTGCCAGAGTGGTATTTATACCAAGGCCTGGTCGTGCCCACTATTTGCAGGCAAAGAGTTACAGACCAATTAGTCTTGTGTCCTTTTTGCTTAAGACATTGGAAAAATTGCTTGATAAGCACATTAGGGAGATATACTAGTACACCAACCACTATATGAGAACCAATTTGCCAATCAAGCTGGTGTCTCGTCTGAAACAGCACTTTACTACCTCACCAGGAGAGTAGAGAAAACGCTGGACAACAAAGAGATCCTTCTATGTGCCTTTTTGGACAATACATCTTTCAACACCATAATCTCGGCCCTGAGAGGGCGTGTCCTGGAGGAAACCTGTTGCCAGTGGATAAACTGCATGATCAAAGGAAGAATGGTTTATTCGTCTATCTATGACGAAACTATAATGGTCCAGGCAGCGGGGGGGTGTCCTCAGGAAGGAGTTTTCTCCCCCCTGCTATGGAACCTAGCAATAGATGGACTTTTAAAGAACTTGAAAGACGAAGGATTTTTTCTGTAGGTTACGCCGATGACCTAGTTGTCTTGGTGGAAGAGAAATTTGTAGGCACGAACGTAGTAACTGGATGGACTGAACAGGAAGGCCTCAAGGTCAGTCCCGTAAAAACCAAAATTATCCTTCACGCGAAGGAAAAATTAGAGGGCTTACACCTCTTTTCGTTGTGAAAAAGAAATCGCCATTTTAGATTTTTAGATTCTAAACTTACTTCGAACCGTCATATTGGGAAAGTGGTCGACAAATCGGTGACAACTCTAGCAGTTGTACAACAAGTCGTGGGGACTAAAACCAGGAATGATGCAGTGATTGTACACCAAGTGGTTAGACCCTCTCTTACATACCCAGCTTTGGTCTGGTGGCCCAAAGTTACACAAGAAACTACCAAACTAAAACTAGGAAAGGTACAAAACAGTGCCTGTTTAGACATTACAGAAGCGATGAGAACCACGCCCACTGCAGCAATGGAGACTCTTCTAGACCTCCCACCTCTACACATAGTGATTCAGGGGAGGCAAGATTGAGTCACTACAGGCTGCACCATTCACTGTACAAGACACATTCGGTACAGGCCATACTACAATGATTGGTAGTCTAGGGGGCCCTTTGCTTGAAATGAGGACGGACCACATGACCTCAAAAATATGTGACAACTCTCTATTTGAGGTGATCATGCAGGATCGAGGTAGGAGCGAAACTTTTAGACAGGCAATTGCACCTGGTAGCCTAATCTGGTACACAGATGGTTCTAAAATTGAGGTGGGTACCGGAGCTGTAATATATGCTGAGGCTGCCAGGGTAGAGCTAAGCTTTCTCCTGAGTACGCTTCTGTCTTTCAGACAGAAATATACGCCATACTACAGTGTGTGCACGAAAACGGTAAGAGAGCTTACAGGAGCAAGTGGATCTATATTATATCAGACAGCTAGGCAGCTTTAAAGACTTTATCAAGCACTAAAGCATCATCTAGACTGGTATGGGAATGCATCAACGAACTCAATGCACTGGCAGAACACAACACGGTGAAACTGTTATAGGCACCTAGGCATTGCGGTATCTACGGCAATGAGAAAGCCGATGAATTGGCTAGGCAGGGATCTAGTGAGACTTATATCGGCTCAGAATCTGCTTTAAGAATTTTACGAAGTGCTGCTCGAAGCTTTATTAAGGAGAGGACACGCACTCATCATCGAATGTACTGGAAGAATCGACCAGGGCATAATTTTAGCAAAACCTTCAATAAGGAACCTTGCCAAAAGAGAACTGCAGAACTCCTTAATCTAAATAGGCCACAGCTAAAGTCAACCATAGGGTTTTTTAGAGGACATGCGACTGTAAAAGAACACCTCTGGAAAATTGGTAAATTCAATGGTGACCTTGCATGCAGACTCTGTAGCAAGGAACCAGAAACAGCCTTACACATTCTATGCAAGTGCGATGTGCTGTGCAAGAAAGGCAACATATATTCGGAAGACCAATCCTGGAACCGGAAGATTTCCAGACACACCCTGTAAAGGACTTGTATCTACTGATTCAGGGGACATCAATTGCAGATTGGTTGTGAATTTACTTTATTAGGGTAATCACAATAAGCCATAGGATGCAGTAAACATGGATCTATTAAGGAAGACATACCCTAAGCGCAAAAATATGGGTCATTAGTAACTTTGTTGTCATTTATAATGTTGCGAAATATTGGAGGTATTTTAACTTTATTCTTGTCTTTACTTATTACAGAGGCTGTTCCGTTATCATTTGTTGTTGAATTGTCTACGGGCGGCTCAAGGCGTATCGATATTTATTTTGTTCTAGTAAAAATGTTGGGTTTTTTGCAGATCGTTGATAGGAAGTGATAGATGATCAGATTTTCTCTTACTTGATAGCATTGTTCTACCCATCGAGAGGGCAGTAAATATAACCTTGCTTATTTCGAATTTATAAAAATTACCTGGGATGACGGTTGAATTATTGCAGAATTGTGAATAGCCGTTGGCTGACAGAATGCTTGGGGTCGTGTTATCACTGAGGTCACTGCTCGTACATGTGACTGCTCAGCTAGAATGCTCGCACCGAAGTAGGAGAGATTTGAGAAGCTAGAGAATTGTAGATTAAGGTTTGAGAAGATCATTTGTATTGATGACTTCTATTATGAACACTAAATATTAAGTTATTAGAAAAGCTTGCTAAAAACAATGTCTTGCAACATACAACCAATCATTATCAATGATTTTTTTCCAGCGCTCTGCAAGTTATCGAATCTCTCCGCGATACTAATTTGTCGACTTCGACATTAACAATTCGTAAGATATCTCTTCATTTTTATTATATTGTACCATAGATCGAAACAGATAGTAATGAGAAAGTGCAAGATCGAGGCTGTAAGTTGAATGCGACCAGTTCTGCATTTTTGTGTATGATTTTGTGGCACGATGGGTGGATTTTCCAGCAGTAGGTAACAAATCTTGACTCGCCTGTTGGCTCTAGTTAGTTTGTGAAGATCTTGTCTTGCCTTCTTATGCGTAAAATCAAGCTGAGGCCAATGATTCCAAACAGATCAGATATGCGCGAGACGCCAAGTTCAGCCAACAAATTTCGAGCGCTTGGTGAAGGTTTGGCATTCAAAGCAGCTTCCAAGTCTCCTTCATCCAAAACGGATGGTCTTTCGAATGTGGATGATCTTCAAGGTTAAAGCCACTAGAATCGAACCGCTTGTATCATTTTGAAGCAGTCACATTTTTTGCAGTTTCTTGTCCTACGGCATCGCAAATCTCTTTTTATAGCTCGGTTTAATTTTGCCAATTATTATTTTGAATCGAAAAATAAAGTTTATTACTATATCATAAATAAGAAAATCTACAAAATGCATATAATCCAAATTTTTTGTGTTAGAAAACTTTTTACTGCTTCGTAGAACATGGTCTCAAAGGCTAAACACCGGGTATTATAAAAGTTTATTATATATTACAAAAAGAAACAAAGAAAGTGGATATGTAACGGCGAAATAAAATATTTATACAACAATAATATGAAAATATGAATTATTTTTATTATTTGAGTAAACACAGCTTATCTATGCACTTTACGCTTGCTCTGTTTATGAAATTATGTCACCAAAGGCAAGGCCAGTAAAAATGCTTATTTATAACTGTGCTTTTGTGTCTTTTCCGGACTAAAACTTTCAGTTTTGTACCTCACCATCTTAAAGGCTTCTTTGTAGAACGTTTAAGTAAAGTTGTAGTATGCTGAAGTATTGCACTACAGATTCATTTTTTTAACTCTTAATAAATTAGGATAAAGTATAATGAATGCTTTCTATTTTTCTTTAAAAAAACTTTAAGGAGCTTTTGTACCAATTTCTGTCCGGTTGGGAAAACATTTTACTTTGTTTATGTAATATTATTTTGCAATTAACGTTCTTATCTGTTGACGTTATTTTATTAGTTATCATGGAAGAGTGCAAGAAAATATCATATCTAGGAGCAGGACTTTTTAAATGACAATAAAATTTCTGCAATCAACTTAATAAAAAGAATCATATTAGGTTTGAAGTTCTAATTTATGCAAGTTCTGTACCTAACAGAAATGACTTGTTTTGTTTATTTTACATTATTTAAAAGACAACTTTTTTGCGTTTAAAATATCTTATAAACCAATCTACTAAGAATATAAATTTTATATATAAAACGAAGTAATTAAGCACAAAGAAATTTATTGGTGTTTCTTTCAATATATGAACTAACTCTAGATAAATTTTAAGTAGGGAAAAGTACTACACTCTATGAAACTACGACAACATTATTATTATAATTTGCTAATCTTATGCGAGTTATTTTTAGCAAACTCGATGGCTTCCTCAAGAATCTTCAGCACGAAGTCCACCTTCTGAAAGGTAGCGTTATGGCCCATCAGACCTATTCTGAACACTTTGTTTGTTGTGGAGCCTAGGCCGCCACTGATTTCTAAAAGATAGCTGCAAAGTTACAGTTCAGCTATAGTCACAACCAGATACTGCACAATTTACTATTTCATCGCGTAGTCAGTCACGACCTTCCAGTTTAAATTATTCGGGACCTTTATGGTCGTCACCGTGGGTAACCGAGCAGACTCTTCAGACACGAAGAACTGCAACCCTAGCAGACGCAAGCCCTCGTGCAGCCGCTTCGCGCATTCTTTGTGCCTGTTTATGACGTTTTCGAGACCTTCTCGGGCTATTTCGGCCAACCCTTCCCTCAAACCGTATAATAAGGTTGATGATACGGTGTGGTGATAGCTGGAAATTTTGATATTATACATGGCAAAAGTAAACGCAAAAGTACTACAATCTAGGTTTGCCAAAGCAGTTCCAGTAGTCTCCTAGAAGGGTCATGTCCCAATAGAAAACTTTAACTGGGTTTTTGCGGGTGAGTATTCGTTGTCTGTAATTTAAAAAAATAATTCTGCAAAATTATAAGTTTGGAATTTTTTACTGCGCTCTCGGGCTAAACGAAATTGGCGTAAGCCCCGGGGGGGCTCCTAGGACCTTCTGAGAACCGCTGTATACAGCGTCGACCTCCCATCTATCTGCGTAGAAAGGAACACCCCCCAAAGACGCTACCGTATCTACTGCTAGTAAGCAGTTGTGTCTAGAAAAAAATATTTAGTTACAGTAATCATAATCTGCAGACACAAACTTGTGGCAAAATTGTCCTAATCCTTCTATCGGTTGGTACACCCCGGTTGAGCTTTCTCCCTGCACCACAAATAAAAGCGAAGGTTGGTGGTGCTATAGCTTTCTGAAGTTCTTGCATCGAAAAGTTGCTTCCCGGAGACTTTTCAATTTTTCGAACTTCAGCTCCTAATTAAAAGAATGATTTATGATATTCCTTCACATGTAAAATGTAGTACCATATCTAGATGCCATTAAGCAGGCTCTTTCCCCCCAGATTCCGCTAACAGCTATCAAAGCCCTGTCTCCAGGTTCTAAAAGGTTACAAAGGACGGCTTCCATCCCACCGTGTCCCGAGGTACTTACAGCGAGAGTAAGATCGTTTCTAGTTTGAAAAACGTATCTTATGCCCTCCTTAATATCGTCCATTATCTAAAAAATAATAGTTGCATGTCCTGGAATGGGCAAGTAAATATAAGTTCACCTTGGTGCATTCTGGATGCAGATGTCCCAATACCGGCAGGCTGAGAGCTTGTAGAACTCTGGGTGGGCAATTAGAAGGCCCAGGTCCCATCAGTATTTTGTGGGGTACCACCAAAGGTAATTTTAAAACTTCAGGAGGCTCCACATCCATGATTATTAGCAGAAAGCGAACTGTTGTGATACTAATGTGTTATCTGTCAATCACGAAAACGAGTAGAAAGGTCAAAAGCATTATAGATCGAAGTTCACTAACATTATCTGAAATGTTAGTCACGACGTTTAGTTGCTAATGCTACCATTTACAAAACGAAATCATGACAAGCTTTAAAAAAGTTAAATATTAGAGTAAGGTTAGACATTTTTATATTTAGTAGCAAATAAGGCTATCCATTAGGAACATCCTTTATTTTTAAATACACGTTTGTGGTATAATGTGTTGCCTATACGTGCAATTATTAAACTACATGCAGTTTGCTGGTAAGTAAATTCTATTTTTGAGAGCACGTTCAAATTAAAAACTGCATTTGTGTTCTTTTAAGAATAAAATAAGAGAGCGTATTAGGAACAATAGCAAAATATTTTAATGTTTTCAGCATGATTATGTATTTTCCTTGGTAATTTACAATCGCAGAAATAGCTTTTGTGCGTAACAAATTTTGAGTTACAACGATTAAAGTTAATGCATAAATAAAAAAATTGTTCACTTATAATTCTGCACCGTTTAGTGTGTTAACAATATTTATGACAAATTTTAGGCTACCACTTAATATTTAAGTAAACTTGCGGTTTACGAATCACGTAATGTACGGCACTTTTGGAAAATTTAAACGCATACAAGTATGTAGGTATGTCTGTGGACTGTAGTGAACAACCCGCATCATTCCGCAGATTTGTTTGAGTGCCCTCGTACACTCCGTAACAAAACAGCATTTAATTTGAGGGCTGCTTTGTGCGGCTAGCCCCAAAGTGCTTATTTCCCCGGCTAATACAAAATTCCGGCGGCACCTGTCCTCTGCAAATTGTTTTCCGGGACACTTCACACTCGTAACGACATCATGAATCATAAAAACGCCCTGGAATTCTTATTATGCAACTGACGCGCGGCTTCGCGTTGGAATTCTCGGGGGCACGTGTTTTTTGCTTAACAAGACCCAAATGTCTCTTTTTCTTAATGGTGTAGCAAATCGTCCATGTGTAGGGCGAAAATTATTTTTAGTGTTCTCTTGCAAGTCAATAACATTCAATTAAACATTTGTTGTTCATATAAAAAACTGCGAAAGTTGAATTCAAATCTATTTACTGTCCGATTGAATTTTATATAAAAATAACAGCAAATCTTTCTCATACTGATTGCAATAATTAGTATTTGTCTTAAGCGTGCGGCTATTATCGACTTATTATTGAATTATCAGTTAATTGGTATATGAATCATTGTAAATATTTATTAACGACATATAAAAATATTTATCAACGCCAGTAAATTCAAGAAACATTTCAGTTTTTTCATGTTAATCCGTTGTTGTCTGAAGCCATGTTGTATTTAAGAAAGTAATGCGTAATATAAAATTTTAACAGAACCTAGCAAAAACAAATTGAAAAGCCTCATATGAATGGATTTACAATATTAATGCTTATAACAACAAACGAGTGAAGTAAATGGGAAATATATTTATATGTAGTTAAAATGGAAATATTAGGAGACAACATTATATAGCACTAGCAGAAATGTATGTATCTCAAAATTGAAGATGAAAGAAATTGAAGAACTAGAACGGTAAGATTGGAAGAATTAACAAGACAACGCTAAATAAGGAATGAAATAAAACGGTAGTTTAAAGATCAGGAGCAAGATATAAAAACAGAAAGTCTGAGAAGTAAAATGAAAAATAAAGGAGAAGTTCGGAGAGCATAACAGTAGCTTTAGAGAAGACCTGAACAAGTAATATGAAAAATGAAAAAAAAGAAAGATTAAGCAAAAACAGGCAAACTTAAACGATTCAAGATCTAAAATCTGTTTTAGAATATTATTGGGGTTTTCTGCAATATTTTCCAAGTGTTCTAGTGCTCATATGTTTACGAGCATTTTTAGATGATGTTGAAGCGTCCGGAAATTCGTTAGAGATGATTCGGTCGACGTTTCGATGGATTATGGAGGTTGTTGAGGAGAGTATCCTTCCCTACCCGGTGAAGGTTTTCCTCCAGAAGATTTGAGCCTTGGACGTGAATGTCTAACTGCCTGACTATTTAACTAACTGCAGATCGATTACTTCCTTGAATAATTAAACTATTTGATTGACTAAAATGACTTAAGATAAACTCCTGTCAACTTGTTCTTGACACGAACTAATCCACCATAATCACGAACAAATTTTAGTCCAGAAATCACAGTTGCATTTTCAGGAAAACAGTCATTTTGTACTAATTTCACTTATTGGAATTTTGCTGCATCAATTTCCTCATAAGTAGGACCCCCAACTCCGACTTTGAAACCATTGGATTGAATATTAAGTTTTAGTTTGAGGAATCTTAGATCAAGGGTCACGACACGTAAATTCCTTTTATATGAATTTGTACCGCTGATGTACCAAGGATCTTCAACAATTTGGCTGGTGTTTTCGTTTTTCACGAATGCGTTCCTCTTCATCAATTGATTTGAAAGTTGCTCCACAAACTGAAATCTAAATTTAGCCACTGGGGTTTCTCTCACCAATTAGATTCTATGAATTTAGTGGAACTAACTCCTTCGGAGAGCCAATCTGCTAGGTTAAAAACACTAGGTAGATGTCTCCAATCTTCTGAATGGTTAAGTGTACAAATCTCTTCAATCTGTTGCCTACGAATATATTCTAATCGTTACTCTGTTTAAACCACGGTACATGACAAGAATAGTTGCAAACTTTACCAAGAAAACACAATGAACGGGTACTCGACCTGCATCTTCCGAACTAAGTTAAACTACTGCTGCATAAACTGATTTGCTAGCATCACCGAAAGAATGTAACTGACACTTGGAGCCATTTACTACTTCGCTCGTACAATTTCTAGGAACTTTAAGGCTTCTAATTACAAGTGAAATATGCAACCAGCAACTCTAAAATTCTTTTTGGTTATTTTCACTGACCGAATTATTCCAACTTTTATCCTCTTTTCAAGATCTTTGAAGTAGCATCTTAGGTACCACAAGTACTGGAGAAAGAAACCCAAGGTCAAAGATCCGATGCAATTGTAACAAAATTACTCGCTTTGTGATTTTCTCTGGAACCTCGTACTGGACCGGGTCACAAAATAATGTATCCTCCATCATATCCCATTTAAGTCCAAGCACACTTGTGATCATATTCCCGGACCCACCAACGGTAAATTCTCAGCATCGAACTGCCATTTGAGCTTCGGACATAATTCTGGGGGCCAAACTCTTAAAATTCTCATACTCTGTGATATCACGAACAGAAAGAACACAAAACTCATTATTGTCGGACAATATTGAGCTTTGTAGTTTTTCGGCTATAATTTTCTTGTGTTAAATGGAACCCAAAAGGAAGAGATTACAGTTTATTCCAAAAACTACACAGTTGTGTCAGTAAACTTTTAATGTTTTAGATTTGAAATTTCCCCACCATATAAACCGTAGGTAATCTCGATCAGATGCGTTGCTTTCAATCATAAGAAATGCTTTTCATATGTCCGACACTACTCCAACATTAATCATAGAGAAGTGAAGCAAAATAAAAACTATGAGCTTCAACAAATTAGGACCTTCTCTAAACATTAATTTAATTATAGGGCACGTCCAACCTTACAAGATGCGTAGAAAACTGGTTGAACGGGAACTGCTGAAATAGTACCTTTAGCTTCCCAGGCCTTAAATACTTTATCATATTTCTCGTACATATTTAGGGAATTTAGTTTCGTTGAAGCTGGAACTGACGTCCGCTTAGCTACTTTGAAATCGTTGGGAATGGCTTTAATTTTATTGACCCATGGAAGACTAACTGATTGTGAGTGTCGTCTATTTGACATCCGGCTCAGGGTATTAGTAAAGTGTTGCTAGGCAGTCAAATCCTTCTCCTCCTGGGTCTTTACTTCGATAAATTACGAATACTAATAGATTATAACTTCTAAAGGTACTGGAAATCATGAGGATCAGTACCCTCATGGCCATGTTTAATTCAGTTGAATTTATTTTCCCCATCAAGGTTCACCCAAATTTAGTTTCCATAACAGTAAGACCATTTTTTAAGTGAGCAATTATCCCAGTTCAAGATGGATCCTTTATTGTGAGTTCCGATGAGCACTTCAATTTCAATGGGATTCTTAGGATCTAAATCACTCACAAATATTTTCTTTTTCTTTAATTCTGACATCTATGGATTACTTCAAAGGTGGAATGGTTTCAAAATAATGTCCTGATAAATCGACCAAATCATTATTGTACACATTGTGTACATTTTCAAGTACATTAGTTTTTCGAAATCAACATGGTTGTAAATAGTGCTACATTCAGGAACCAGCCCTGAGCTCTTCCACAGTACTCTTCTTAATGTATGAGCGCTGTGATCCACAATCAACAATAGCACATAGCACTTTGTATTTTTTGGTACGATAATTCTGTATCTTGACAACAATTGTCTGTAGAATTACTTTACTCGTACAGTTTAAGTTGGACGGAAAAGTGGGTACTGGTACTGGCGTCGAACTTGGGGATGAGGTCTTACTATTCTTGGCTATTTGGGAACACAGGATTATCAAATGATTCTGTCCCCACAAAATACCCCTCGCGGAAGATTTACTTCTCTTTGTAATATGACTCACCCTAAGGAAACGGAAACAAGACTTCTTAGATTTAATTTTACTTTCCTTAGACTTGTGAAATTTGCCGCAGAAAATACAAACATTGCATTTGAAGTGAGGACTGGAACCAGTGAATAACCCTGCTACAGTTGGACTATCTTCTTCAGCTTTGAATACATAGGTGCCCTTCTTTTTTTCTAAAGTACTTCCAAACCCTGCTCTTGCCAGCTTCATCTGCTCCTAATTATCAATTTTGCTCTTCAAGAACTCTGCCAGGAGATCTAGTTCACTCTTTGGTGAAGTCAATCACGAACCATATTTGCTATAAAAGGAACAACGTTGCCAAGCAACTAAAATGTCTTCTAGTAAACTAGACTCCACTATGGGCAACAAGAATTTAACGATCTGCTCCATAGTAACTTTCAAGTACTCCAACGAACAAAGATGGAATTTCAAACGATCGTAGAGTGTAGATCAAATTGGATCTATCGCCTTCTTAATTTTGTCCATCTGAATTAATTGACAGAAGTTGGTCTTAAGTCATTTTTGTCAAATTCAACTAGTTAATTATTCGAGGAAAGTAATTGATCTATGGATTGATTAAATAGTGAGGCAGTTAGACATTTACATCCAAGGCTTGCATCTTCTGGAGGAACATTTTTGCCGGGTAGGGAAGGATACTCTTATCAACAGAAGTATTTGCAATCTTGCCTTTTTTTTGCATCGCAAAGTCAGATAAAAATAAAAGTCCACGGCCTTCTGCAGGATTACCGGCTTCTATGGATGATAATTGCATAATAAGACAGAACAGCTATTTCTAACTATACTCCATTTAAAGCCGCCCAATCCTCACGCAAGTTTAGTATTAACAGGTTTTAAATATTTTAGATAGGCATAGGCTTCGGCCCTATTGCTAAAATAATGTGTAGTCCCTAGGATAAATTTATTTTTATTGTCACTTGTAGGGAACGGATTAGTTACTTCAAACAGTTCTTTTGAAAGGATTTCCGACGTTATAATATGTCACTGGTGCCTTCGATTTCTGTTTCGGACCATTACTCGTTGCACATATCATATATTTTCAGCACCAATCTTTAACGTCTTTCTTGCAGTTCACCCAGTAGTTTTTGCAATATTTTTGGAACTTTCTTCTTTGGGACGAGCAACTTAAACTTGCTTTGAGTCTATCTTCACACTCAAGCACGCGTTGTAGGACATTTATTTTAATGCGGTAAAATACCATAGCACTTAATATGGTTCCGCTGTTGGTAAGCATAGAGTTATTCTGCCCAGTTAGGTTTTCTCTCCGCTTAAATTTATTTTCAGATATATTAAATTTGGATTTTGGAATTGCCACGGGTCAACAGCCACAATCTTTGCAGTGTGGAGGCCATTTTCTCTTCTGCACGACTACAGTGACTGCACTCTTCTTGATAAGACGTCGGCATTGCAAAGTCATATTGCCGAAGCCTTTAAATCCACTTTGCTACTTGGTTCAGTCCTCAAAAGAAAGTTTTTGCTATATAAATATTTATAAAGATGTTCTAGAGATTTACAACAGCGACTATCTCTTTTACGGTTACGCAATATTTGCGTTCAGGTTTTGATAATATTCTATTAAAATAGCTGTGATGTGTGCATTTAATTTAAGTCTAATGCAGACGCCGTAATTCTTATACAACTCGCTAATGTACTTTAATTCATCTTGTACAAAATTATGTTAGTTACCAACTAGATTCTGCTTTTGGCAAATGACACGACTTTTCACAATCATTCTTTGCGCTCGCTTTATTTTCACATAAGCCCAATGAATGACAAATGAACGGACAGACGAAAAGCAAATTTCCTAAAACAAAAACAGCTAGAACGTGCCTGTCGCACTGCCACCTCAAGGACATACTATTCAAAAATATGTACCATGACTGGGGCAAGGGGACCCTACAAAAGCCTATGTCGTTGTGTTAGCTATTTTGTAACACTAACAACATGCTTCCAATTCCAACGTTACTCGTATTTGTGTCTAAAATAAATTTTTCTTCTTGCTTTGGGTAGCTTAGTATTGATGCATTTACTAAAGCACGATTCAAATTTTCAAAATTTCTTGTGTCGGTTAAAACTTCGGCCATATTCAGACAGTCGTGTCAAAGGCTTTGCAATTCTATTTTGAGATCCAGAGAGTTGAAAGCGTGAAAAATGGCTAGTTTTAGATGCTATACCCTTATCACTGACTATATTTCCAAGGTAGTTCACTTTCTTTTTGAAGAGAGTGCACTTTTTCAAACCTAATTTTAAATTGGGGCTTCTCAAGAAGATATTTTTCGAACAACCCTCTTAACAGAACAGCCTCTTAAGCACTGTCTCCATTAATCTTTTGAAGTTCTAAGGAGCGTTGCAAAGTCCAAATGGAATCCTTCAGAATTTCCATAATTTAAATCTACTACTTCTATTTTCTTTTATAACTATGTCATATGGGAGTGGCATTGCCGGTGTCTATTTTATGACCCATAATATTTGATCTGTCTTTTCAACTTTTGTCATGTTAGAATGCGTTCTGATTTAGGTGTAACAGATCTGTGACTTTTATCTGCTGGCAAGGATTTAAACTTCTGCATGATGCGACCATCACTGATTTTAATTCATCGGGTACCTTGCTTGATGTTTCCTACATGTTTTTGACTTGATGAACAACAGAAGATACGAAAGTGTAGGTATGAAATAATGCTTAGGCTGCTCTCTTTTCATAAACCTTTGCTGAAGCCCCAAATCTTGTCAAAGGTTTTCAATTAGTTAAAAAATGTCCAGAACTTTTGCTTACGTTAGGACCACCAACAAAAACACCATTTGAGAGTTAAGTTCGTATTTTTGTGGTTAGGGCTTTATCATTATGGAGTGAGTGTCACTTCTTCTCATCAACCCATTTTTCTACCGAGGGAGCCCAAAACACTTCTGTTGCTTCTTGCACTGATTTCTGACGCAGCCCACGTCAGCGCAATTCCAGTAGATCTTTTTTCCAATACGTTGTATTCTTCTCCACATTTAACACATAGGACCGTCTAAGTACAGTAACGTATATTACGGCCATAGGATTTAAATCTTGTGCATTGTAGAATTGTGGTTTTCTTTCTCGGTGGTTGTCTGTTAGTAGTTTAAGTATTTTATTATATTTTTGTTATCCTGTGCGGGTTCAAGATGAATAAAAAACATAGGTAAGGGGTTTTTGTATAACTGTAGAAGAAGTTGCAATGTTAGTTGCAAGCAAACAAACATATATAGTTACATTTTTTAAGGTTTATAGAGTAGATGTATTTTTTTCTTTTTGTGATGCATTTTTGCATAATTTAATCCATTTGTTTCTTCCCAAGGTACATGTGAAACATATTGATCTTATACATATTATTAGATATTAGTTGGTATTGTTATTAACATTCATCACATTATTTCTGTTATTTTAGTATTACCTCATATGCTTTATCTTTTGTTATTTTATCAAATGATAAAATATTTTTTTAATGTTTTCTGTGGCATTTGTTTTTGTAGTGCATTATTATGAATAAAAAAGTAATTCAAATCAAATTAAGAATCAAGGAAAAGCTTAATCATATTTTAAATGCGTGTAATAGAAAATGTAAATCCATTAAAATGACATACTCAAGATAAAAAAATGTATTTATTGAAAATAAAAAAAGACATTACATTTGCTCTCGCTTAGACGTAAACACTTAAACCAAAAAAAATAATTCACAAAGACAACTATATTTTATTTCTAATAATAGCTTAAGTGCTTTAAGTATAAAATAACAATATGTCTATCTTTAAAAAAATATAAATTTATATTAAAGTTCTTTAGAGTGCACGGTCTTGTTATAAGATTTATAACAAATAAAATAATGACGGACTATACATACACAGTTTAAGGATAGTTTTTGAAAAGGCATTATTTATTCGAATTTTTTTCAGCCTAGTTTCGAAACTAAAAGAAACTTTCAAAGAACCAAACCAAACGTATACCATAAGTATAAAAAATATAAACTTTAAATTGATCAGTCTCTGATTAGAATTAGTATTTGAATAAATAGGTGAATTGTTTTTGAAGAACTTTCTTTTTCCTCTTCCATCCATGTTTTTTTTATTTAATATTCGGATTCTGGTGTTTGTTGGGTTTTTGGATAAATTTCGTTGATATCTAGAGCCTTAGCTCCCAACGTAGGGCGCACACCCCACAGGGAAATAATTTGATTTTTAAGAGGCCCTTGAAGAATTGATCATCTTTTTGAATAGATAGCGTGCGGCCACAAAAGGCTCAATACTTTAATATAATCTGATCAAGTTATATAAATGATCAACAATGATAAGAAAACTTCCGTAGATGCACCATGTCATTTTACGTTTTCATTTAGAAGGAATACGCAGCTAAGTTAAATTTAAATGAAGATTTTTGTCTTGATATTGCAATTGCATTGACTGTTTTGGCATCCGACAGAAAGCCTACATGGATAACCCCCCGCTAGTCGTAGAAGAACGTTTTCATCACTTTTCCTGCCAAACGGATCCTCCGCGCTCTCTTGGGTTTGGGAGAACTGGTATACCGCCACTCGCGTGATGACTGCTGGGACTCAGGAATAACGTAGTGCACCCAACGCTTCATCAGTGGTCACTATAGACTTTAAAAATGCATCACATTCGTCTTCAAACTGCTGTAGGAGACGACTGACAGCTTGCATGCGCATCATTTTGTTCATATCCGTCAAAGTGCGTAGTAGCCACCGTGCATTGACCTTGCGATAGTGCAGATGTTTTTTCAAGATATTTTCTACACTGCCAACGCAGATAAACATTGTTTTAAGTTACTTGATACTACTACGCCTATTCTTACGGATAAGCGCATCTGCACGATTAATGTTTGGCTCGGTGACGGATGTTTGCAACCGACGATCAGGCGCCCTCTGCTTTTTTTAAAGCACTTCAGTATTTCCAATACTGTTGTTGAAGTCTGTAGTGAATTTTCCAACGAGGAATTTAATCATAATACCTTGATCCATACTCCATGGTACCTTCTGTTCACTCATCGCTCTAGCAGCTCTTAAATGGGACTAAACAAGTTCTAATCCTAGCAAAAGAGAGGGTGGAGAGCCACAACTCTACTCTATCAAGGTCGCACAGCTGCTGCACAGTGCGGCTTGTTTCCACATAAATCAGTCTCGGACATATTTGAACCACCGTGTATAATAAACGTAATGCTCAAATGCTTTAATTTACGGGTAATTTAAAGCTAAAAATTAAAAACGGGTTTAAATTGTTTTAGTTATGATAGTGTCTAGTCAATAATCAAAAACGTGTTAAAATTTCTAAAAATGTCTTAAGGTGGGTTTCCTGTGTCTTTAATGCTGAACAAAGGCTCACTTTGATTGGAAGTCTTTTAATGTCTCTTCCCTCGTTACAAAGAAGAAATTGATTATTTGATTATATATTAATTTGCCGCCAGAGTGGTTCAGTGGTTGAGGCGCGGGCGGACCCAGGTTCCATTCCCGGAGCTCTGTGACGATTGGCGGATGGCCTACTGAGTCACTAAAAATAATTGAGTACCTATGTTCACTCAAACAAGGGGTAATAATAGCGGTTGTCTAAGCCGCGGTGCTTGCCACACGAGCGGGTACAGTGAGCGAACATATGAGAGCCTTGATCTCTCAGTTTGCAGCCCGTGCTCTCACCCGGAGCGTTAGAGCCGTACCATTATTATACTAATTTGTAACGAGATTATTACGCTTCCAAGTCATAACAAACAAAAATAGAGTGGGTAAATAAAAAACAAATTTGTCTGCAGAAACGGTATTTGCAATCATATTTTGTGTTCACAAAACGGTAATGTTGATTGATAAATATACCTAAATATAATGAATACAGTTTCAGTGCAAGTTTCATATAACAGTGTGCTCTCCAATGTCCGGTCTTCTTAAATAGTCTCCGTAACTCAAAATGCATTAGACGACTTCAATCCTTGTGACTATAATTATATCAAACTCCTTAACGCTATTTTAGCAGGGCAGTGGTTTAAAAAAATCAAGTAGAGAAATTTAAAAATTAAAAAAAATTTAAAACTAGCCTACGTCTTTTTATGAAAGTGGCGTCAAACATTTGGTGAGAAGAAAGGAAGGAGGTTATTTAAATAGGTAGCCTTATACCTTTCATTGTCATATTTTGCTTTACCAAAAGTATTGTAAAAAATCTTTTTAAGACTTGACTTACGCGTACAAATAAATACCGATACTTATCGTCTATCAAAGAATTAGCCATTTAGTTGGAAAAAACAGCTTATTAATTAGTACTTTTACCTTGTTCTTAAGTGCTATACAGGGTTGTATCCAAAAGTAGTAGGACTGTTTTATTTCCGCTATGGAGGGGGTCTGCAAGGCCGGATGTTATGGAGGGGAGCCTTGGGAACAGGTTTCAACCTGCGGCAGTCGCCTGCGTTCGTTAGTTGAGTGTGGACCACTGTTTTAGTGACCTCCTGTTGTGACGCCTCGTCGTCAGTTGCGATGGAGCGAAATTTGGAGCAGCGGTACGCCATCAAGTTTTGCTACAAACTTGGAAAATCAGCTACCGAAACCAAGGACATGCTTACGCAGGCCTACAAGAAGGATAGCATGAGCCGTTCCTCGATATTTGAGTGGCACAAGTTGTTTCGGGAGGGGAGAGAGCTCGTCGAGGACGACCAACGCGCCAGGCGTCCGTCAACCTCGCGAATGGACGACAATGTGCTGAAAGTTAAGCAACTTTTGAACTCTGACCGATGGTTGAGCATTAAATTAATTAGTGATGAGCTGAACGGGACAGTCCAACGCATCATCACAGAGGATTTGTCGATGAGAAAAGTGCCACGGCGCGTGGATTGTGAGGGATCTCCTGGCCAAATTCGGCGGTTCCACGTTGCCTCACCCCCCCTACAGCCCTGATTTGGCACCGCCGGACTTCTTCCTGTTCCCCCGGATCAAGAGGCAGCTCAAGGGGCATCGTTTCGACTCGGTGGAAGCAGTCCAAGCGGCAACGACTAGGGCGCTGAACAGCATCACGGAGGACGACTTCCAGAAGGCCTTCGCTACCTGGAAGGCTTGCTACCAGAAGTGTGTGGATGCCCAAGGGGCCTATTTTGAAGAGTATTTAGTCGATGTACCAAAATGTTCAATACATTTTTTTAAAAAAATTAGACCTACTACTTTTGGATACCACCCTGTATAATATTGTTCAGTAACGTAGTTTCTTCTTCTATATATTAAGTAAGCATTTTTTGGCGCGCCAAAGGAACTGACTATTGTATTTTAATTCTATTATGTATTGCACCTACAGTTAGGGCTTTTTTAATCAAGTGAATTACTTTCAATCAGTTTCATTTGCTTATGTTCTTGTTTAAGGCGATAGTGTATTTTGAAAAAAGTTAGCTGGTATGTAATTTTATTGAGAAAACATTCACAGTAACTGTTCAAAGCGCTTTCCGTTTTGTTAAATGCAGTATTCAGCACGAGGAATCCATGCTTCTCTGATAAGTCTTGTAGCATTAGGACGACCCTTAATAGTTGCTGCAGCTTCCATGATGCCATTCCTTAGCTGTTCTTGCGTGCCAGTAGAAATCGTACTAGCCATTTAACATGTTTGTTTTGACTGATCAATCATTTACCATATGGTTTGTTCAAATAATCAGTGATAATATGAGAAAAGTAAACAGGGACACCGTCATCCATAAATCACATCCCCTGCATAATGGTAATCGGAACGTCTTCTAGAAGCTTATACAAATTATTTTGTAAAAAATGCAAGTAAAATATTTCTGAAAACCTTGTTGGTAAAAGGAAGAGGTATATGAGATTGTCATCAAGACTACCACACCCAATTACAAATAATATTGTTTTCAATTTTTATTTTTTATACTAATTACGTCGTTTGCCAAACCTGTATGGTGGATTTTATCAAGAATATGTGACGTGGTATATACATCTGGAGGTTCCGAGTGTTATTTATGATTGGTATGTTTGTTTAGATCAGAAATCAGTATAGAAGTTTACAACTAGACGAGTTAACCAAAGAATTCTATTCTTAGAACGTCGATGTAAAGAAAGAAATGTTGTAAGTTTTAAATCAGATTGTCGATAACGTTTGCAGCTCTATTCGGTGCTCGGAGTTCTGGAGACTTTAAATAAAAACTGGGACCACTCTAAGGTAATAATTATAGATATCTTCGGGGTGTAGGTGGTCTGGATGTAAGTCTTTAAGAGACTTTTATAAGAGAAATTTTGAAAATACTTAACAGTGCATTTGTTTGAATTAGGGCCGAAATATGTTAATTTTTTATTAAACTCGATAAAGTAAAGGTTTGTGGTTTTGAGAGCCACAAACTACACTTACATACAGTGCATTTCAAAGTGGTATAGTTTGTGGACGATGGCAGTGTTAGTAAAACGTAGCAAAGTAAAAATCTAGAATTTTTCCATGATGTTTTGGCACAATTGATCTTGTTCATTGTTTTTTCTCTGAAATGTGTTTATAAGCTAGTCGAAAAATCAGAGAATTGCTATTGTAACAAGTTTAGAAAAATATTGTTGAAAATTTATGTGGAAGACTAAAATTAAAAATTAAGAAGAAATAGTCATGGTACAGTTCATAGTTTGAGAAGAAGCGCTTACTTGATGTAACATATGTTTAATTTAGTGTTGATAAGAAAGCGTAGAATCTAAAGCTTAATAATTATTTAGCGTTTTAGAAGCTTTAGCTAATTCCATTCGCTTGTGATAAACAAAGTAAGATATATTTTGCGTATTTTCGTCAAGAGGGTGTTGTTAGTGAAAAATAATTATTCTTAGAAATGTTACAAAGCCAGAAACCCAAAGTGTGAAATCTTTGTTTAAGTCGGAAAGGTTGCGTAGCTCCTTAATTATTTGAATAATGGTGAGTTATTCGAAGAAGATAACTATGTTGGGATACTACATCGAAGCAATCAATCGGAGATTTATGAGGAGTTTAGTTCAATGTATTTTAAAGAGTGTATCGGCCCGTTATTTTCATTGTACTGTTGAAGCTGTATTATCCTATCTATTTCCCGATTTACATGGGAAATGATTGGTTTTTTAGAGAACCACGTAAATTAAAATCGTGACTTTTTATAAAAAACCGAACACTTCTAAAACAAAGCAAAATTCACATAATGTAGTTTATTATTTGATTAAGTTTATTTGTTTCAAAGTAAAACAAAAATGAAATATCATAAAAACCAAAAAGTATTTTATTCATTCATTAAATGACAAATACATAAAGCTATATGTATGCAATTTTATTGTATAGAAGTAAAAAATATAGAATTTATAAAAAATTAAAATCAGAAGTTTAACTACCACCGTCACTTTCATAAACTTTCAATCTTTCCTACCTGGTTGGTAGGGTATCTTATGACTCGAGTATTTGATGCGATTTTGTCAAGCCAAAAAGACTTGGTGATGAAATCCGTAATTAACAATTGTCTTTTTAGTTAAATATTTATAAACATCCCCATATTAAGCTAAGCATTGGTTGATATTACGTTAAAATCTATTCAAATAGGAGGGAATAATTATAAAGTGGAAATACTTTTCTTACAATATAATAAAACTCATGTGCTTCTAATCTTTGAGATACACATTACTGATAGGTCAGTATTCTGCGTAACCACAATACACCATCATACCATCATAATAGCCACCCTAGTGGAGGGGCCCACGGCGGAGCTGCAGTTATCATTTATAACAGTATATTATACCATGTAGTACCTGCTCATCAAACCGATAAAATATAGATTACTGTATTACATATACTCGCGATCATTCTTATTTGATATAGCTGTAATATACTATCCACCCATAAACACAATCACAGCTAAAGGCTGTCTGACCCTTTTTCGACAACTTGGAAATAAATTTATAATTGGAGGCGACTGGAACGCTAAACACACAGAGTGGGGATCTAGACTTATTCTACCAAAGGATAGAAATCTATTTCGAGCCATCAGTAACCACAACTGTATCTATCTGTCTACGGATGTACGAACATTTTGGCATGCCAACCGTCACAAACTGCCGAAACTAATTAATTTTTTTGTTGTCAAAGAAATATCACCACACTTCCTCAATATTAAGTATTTCACTTATATCTCGATCAAAAGTTCCTAAGCTTACTACACTTAAAACAGACTGGAATATCTTTCGTGAATTTATTGACAATAACCTAAACTATAATCTCAAATTTAAACAGCTGAATGATCTTGATGTTGTGGTAAACTATCTCACCTGCGTAATTCAAAAAGCTGCCTGGCAATCCATTCCGGTTACTGAATAAAACTAAAGTTATATAGCTCATATTCCTTTCTATGTTCATGAATTAATAACAAAAAAAGAGTCAGGAGATATAGCAGAGTAACAAGGCAACTTAAATCAGAGCTGCTTTATTTAAACCTTACATAACAACCTTATCTAAAGGGGACTATTCCATTTAGAAAGCTACAAAAAATTAAAAAGAAAAGTAACGGGTATTCCGGCAATAAGAAAACCAGATGGTAACTGGGGTAAAACTGAATAAAAAAGTAATTGTATTCGCCAAACTCTTACCTTGTGTTCCAAACGCCACCTGCAAATAACCACCATTAAAAACAAAAAATAATCAACTTTTTATTCTTTACCAGATGAAATTATCTGTACAGCCTTTTTCTCCAACAGAAATAAAGCAAGAAATATCCAACTGCAATAGTTATAAAGCCCCAGGATTTGATTTAATCACCCCACAAATACTTAAGGTATTGCCTAGAAAAGCAGTTACTGCTAACTACGATATACAATGGCATATTAAGACTTACCTATTTTCCAACAACAACGTCTAAGCTATTCGAACGACTCTTGCTTAAGAGGCTCAGCAACACTGTCGATATAATAAAACTTATACCGTTCCATCAGTTTGGTTTCTACACACAACGAAGTTCCACTGTTCAGCAAAGTCGCAAAATTATCAACGAAATATTTAAAGGATTAGAACAAAAAACTGTGCACAGCAGCCTTCCTCGACATCAAAGAGACGTTCGACCGTGTGTGGGATAAGGGACCCTTATGCAAAAAAAAAACTACATCTACCTACTCTCTATTACTTCTTAATAATGTTCTATCTGTCCTACTGCTACTTCCAAAAAAATGTAACACTGAGACATTTACTCTTTACCCCATTCAGTCAGGTGTATCGCAAGGTAGTGTGCTGGGACCTTCCTTTACCTGGTCGTTACTGCTGATTTTCCAGCCACGAATAACACAAAAATTTCTACTTTTGCGGATGACACCGCCTTAATGTACGTCAACGATAACCCAAATGTGATCTCAGATAATCTCCAACAACGCCTTAAACTTGTTGAAAATTAGTTTAATAAGTGGCACATCAGCTCATTTTTTTTTACTAATCGAAGATTAGAGTGCTGAGAAGTAACAATCAACAACATACGCTTCTCCGAAAAAGTGAAACTAAATATCTTGATTTAACTCTTGACCGGAGACTTACATGGGAAGCTCATTTCAATAATAAAAAAACACAAATAAACCTCAAAATACAACAAATGAATTGGATAATAGGTCGCAAATACAAGCGCGATAACAAAATTTTACTCTATAAACGCGTCATCAAGGTTATCTGGAGCTACGGTGTACTATCCAATATTAAAATTATTCAAAGATTACAATCTAAGATAAAAGGATGGTTTTTGACGCCTCCTGGTACGTTAGTAATAAAACTCTACACGAGCATGCCGGCATACTCTTCGTTGAAGAAGAAATACGAAGCTCCACTGACAGATACCCAGACAAACTAGAGAGTTTGTCCAGAGGGACATCCAAACAAAACATTGTTTCTGACAATTATAAAACCAAATACTTGCTGTAATTTTTACGAAGTGTAGTCATTGGACTACAAACACAAAAGTAAAAAAAAACATCTTGGGGATAACCTGGTGGATTGGTAATTAGCAGAAGCACTTTTAGCATCTGGAATAAAAAATTGATAAAATCCTTTCTTAAAAACTGTGGCAGTAACTTGTGCTTTCTGATTGGCCATCCAATAAACGCGAATATTGTTGATATTTATTTTTTAAATGCGCAAGAAGGTTGCTTCTTTGCAGCTAAAAAATTGATGTTTAATTTTCTCACAAATCTGCCAAGCCTTATTTGTAGTAGCATTGGTATCAACAGATATTTGTTTTTGAGCTTGGTCTTTTATCCATATCATTGATGTCTTTTCCATATTCTTTATTGCAAATAATCCTGACGTATAAAGTTGTACTCATACTCCTAACAGTTCTAGCTGCTATACTTTTTTTAATAGTGTGGCTTCATTTATGCTAATGTAATTTAGCAATCTCTATTACTCTTTCTCCTCTATGTAGACGATCTGAAATTTTTCTTGTTTTTTTTAAATTTATTTAGATATGATAAAGCCTAAGAAAATTAATTGAATTATATGATGCTCGAAAACTGTAATTGTTTATTACTTACCAGTGAATAAGAAGAATTAAAAATTGCTGATTAAAAAAAGTGCAACAGTTGCTAAATATTTACTGCGCTTTCGTCATATTAATTATATTTGTTGTGTATTAAATAAAGAAGAAATCCATTTTTTGACTTAAAATCGATATTACCAGACGAATGGTCTAAAAATGATTGTATACATATATGCACAGCAAAAATATTTATTTTTAAGAGTTATTTTTGAAAATGTTCAACACTTTTTATTTTTAAAACCGCGAAGAGAAAACGCGTGAATAAGTAACTTGTAAATCAGGGAATAAGTATGTTATATTGAGAATACTTCCGATTTTTTGACGTCTTGCATTTCGTAGACCTAGTAGAGGCTTATGGCGACGTTTGTAAACCTCACTCTTGAGTGAAGTTCTTGCTGTGTGGACTGTTGCTCCATTCTGTTAGAATAAAATGTTTTTTAAGTTTTTATAATGAGATTTGGTGCGAAAAATCGTCAAATTATTTTTACATATAGATTAGATGTGACCGTAGCACATTGGCTTTCCTCCTCAAATAAGCAAAAGCTAGCAACCTCAACTTTATTTATCGCACACCAAACAGTGACACTTTAATTGCAGAGAGGCTTTTCATGGATATGGATTGTTATAACCCTAATAACTGAAGATTTTCTATAAGGGAAAGTGCGCCTCGTTGGTGTCGTGTGACACATTTTTCAAGATGTTTATTTCCGGGAAATTTTGCCAATAAGATTTAAAAAGTTTCTCTACAACACCCACCTTGTATGGAGCAAAAGAAAAATCTTGGCGCAAAATTGGTCATACTGTACGACTGGACAAATGAAAGGCAATGGCATGTTTGTGAGCAAATTGTTTGGTGCGCTGTAAAATAAAACGTCCTATTCTAAATTAATTTTCGATAGACAACGAAGGCATAAGTTGAAAGCGCACACAACCATCACAAAATCATTGTTCTGAATATATGCGTCGATAGGGAAAGCTCCCTGTTCGTTCATCTACATTTTGGTTACTAAAGGTTTCTTTATGTAAACGTTTCCTGTATCTTATCAACTTACTTCCCCTTTCCTTAGATCACTCTAGCTCAAAAATCTTTTTTTTTTTTTTTGAAGTAGAGCAAAGAATTTTGCCTCATCTTTTACAATACAATAAATATATTTACAAAATTGTCGTTTTAATGATGACTTTAAGAACGTTTTGACCTGTACCCATAAAATTGTGTAATATATCAATAGCTCATAACTGTTTACGGCTTTTGTATTAGTCTCGTCATTTTCTTATTTTTTGTTGTCATGATTATAGTTTGCTGCGTACATCATCTTGTATAGTATTTTCCTTTTATTTGTAGTTAATGTCA
Source organism: Sinelater perroti (assembly GCA_036346155.1). Classification (NCBI taxonomy): domain Eukaryota; kingdom Metazoa; phylum Arthropoda; class Insecta; order Coleoptera; family Elateridae; genus Sinelater; species Sinelater perroti. The sequence goes on from JARFIY010000189.1 coordinate 5,545,911, forward strand.
CCGCCTAAACTTTGTTTACTTTTTTATGGGTTGTGATTAGCATAATTTCAGTAAGCGATATATATGTCGCTTAAAAGCAATTTTTCATATAATCATTTTATTTACATTTTAATGTATATTATCTCTAAAAATATCTATTTTTTTAATTGTAGAGTAACTGTTAATTATTAATTTTAATCAAAGTAATTTAATTTATTATTAAAGGTTAGAAACAAAACTCCATGATAAATTTATTATCAAATCCCCATGTGTTCTGTTTGTCCAATATTTGCATTCTCAGAGAATTTGAAGATATTTTCATATTATAATTCTATGTCGTCACTTATTACAAAACGTAAAATTGTTGTTATTTGAAATTGTGATTTGTAAACATCTAATTTAATTTTAATTAAAAAAGTTAAGTATTATAGTATTTCTCACTTTTATCGATAACTTTTTGCCATCTATTGAGTAGTTTGTAAATGTTTCCATAACAGTTAGTTTAAAACTATTCGTTTAGTGATGCTTTTTCAAATATTTTCTTTGGTTTTAAAGACTTTGTTAATTAAGTAGCCCTGTATTGCTCATTATAAAAACATAATAAAGATAACACAGAAAAGAGGGGCGAAGAAGAAGTTTATATATAAATATAAATAAAATCTCTTAAATAGGCCTTTATAAAAGTTTTGATTTTTTTAAATCATATAAATTAATAAGCTTCATCTCTTTTTATAGTCGAACTGATTTTAGGAATTATACAATAATAAAAATCTAGTAGAAATGGTACCAGATACAAGAAATATTGTACGTCTCTTTCAAAGTGAGCACCTTGGAATCTCACACACGTCTTCCAGCTTTGCTTCGGATGTTTACAACATTTTATTAAGTATTGCGTTGTATTGGCGAATAATTACCTCGTCTTATTTATAGTTGCAAAGGCGGTGCAAGTTTTAACAATAGTGAAAAGTCTCAGAAACAGAAATTTATGTTGTAGGCTTAAAATTTTTCAAATCTTAGCTTTAGAATCTCCAGCTCATCTTTTAGTTTTCAGATTGTCAGTCACCAGTCGTTGTCGATTGTAACCTGTACCCGTTTAACATTTTTGGTTGTTGTTCGCTCATTTTTCAAATTTTGTACCATACCTTTATTTGTGGTTCACTTATTCCATTGTTTGCAAAAGCCTCTTGAACTACAATATCTAAATAGTTTTTACGTACGAATGCTTAACTCGCCCAAGTATTGCAAATGCGATGATCACACAATACTTGTGTTCACCCACCGGCTTCTAATTCTTAAATAAAATCCTTTTCATTCACACCTGCATCGATTCTTCTAGTATGCAGTGCAGCTGTGCAAATTAGATATTTTTAGGACACACCTCGCAAACAGCTTTTTCTAGTCCGACCAAATGTAAAGCTAAATTTCTTCGGTGTGGTCATGAGTTTTAGAGTCGGTATTGTTGGTTGATTTGGATTTACCTGTTATTATTTATGCTATCAGTTTAATAGTGGCGTTGCTCTTTACCACCGTTGAGCTTACGCGTAATTTATTTGTAATTTTCCTGTTTGTTATGAATGCAAATAAAGTAAACAGCTTGACGCATTACTCTAAGCTACAATGTTTGCTGTTTTCATACAGCGACACTTGTAACTAGTTTGTTTCAAATTTAAGACGTTGTTGATCTTCAAGATTAAAATAATTCTCACTCTATATATATATATACATAGTGAAATTCAAAATATTTTTTTATTTTGTTCAGGATAGTCTCTTTTAAAGTTAATACACTTTTGTAATCTTTGTTCCCATTTGTCAAATGATAGCAGTCGTTTTTAAAGAGTTTAAAAACTAGTCACTTCTTTCTCTAAATTGAAACAGTGGTTTTTTAAATAGTTTTGAGTTTAACGAAAATTCTAAAGTCACAATCAAATTATAAAAATACGGTAAGTGTAGAATATCTTTTTTTATTGCAATAGTGGTATAGTAATAAACAATTTATTGTAAGTTTTTTTAAAACCTACCCGAGGATAATAATATCCTGTAATATGTTTTGATTTTCTGGTATGACAGCTATTACCAACTCTGTTCGTCTGAAAACTACGATAAACATAGTTTTCTCTATCGTTCTAATTTTTTGTGCTATAAAGGATCTAAATTAAGGAGGAATAACACTGTAAATTTTTCAAAAAATTGATTTTTTGTTTTGCCTAAATCAATAGCTTTGCAACCAAAGAACATGTATCTTTGTCCCCAATTAAAAATTTGCACTAGAAATATTCAAAACGAACGCCAAACGCAAAGTTATTCTAGCACTCTTGGTGATTTGGATGCGCTCAGCGCGCATCTTCCATCAGTTATAAAGCACTTGCCAGTACGCATGAATGTCTTCAAGCCCTGCAAGTTTTCCGGCAACTCTTGGTCGAGGAAGAGCTTCTATACGGCCTAGGGGTAGCCTTCCGAAACTTAAAACGCGTTTTTCTCGAAATCACATTTTTTGAGCGCGTTAACAGCATAAAGCCCACAGTTTTTGCCCTATCGACCTGATTCAAAATGGATTCTGTTCAGCAAACGTATCTTCATTACGTGACGTAGCGGTTTTTTTATATATGCTATATATTTTTTTAAACAATTTACTACAAAAATTTACCCGAAAAAGAAACTTTTTTTTCAAATGGCCGCCATTTTTTTTCTAATTAAAATTTTTTAATTTCCCTGCATCACGTAATAGCTATACACATATATTTAAATATTTTTTTAGATTTTTGATTTTAGACCTCTCATTTTACCGCAAAGCTGTCAACGCCAAAGAGATCATTTTAAAAAGACACAATTTTGGACCAATCGCTGTAAAAAACATGGCGGCAAAAAAAATAAAAAAATTTTTGTATTGTATTAACCTCATATAATAAACGTAACAAGTTTTATAATGACTGATCAAGTTGTTTTTATTAATTAAAAAAAAACAAGAAAAACTTCGAATTTCAACATTTACAATGTTACTCCCCCTTAAATAATTTTTTAGCGAAATTTTTCATAATGGTTTTTTGTAAGTGCGACTCCGTTTCAGCAATTACACGTCTGATATCCTCTTTTCATTTTGGAACCGTAGCAGGTTTATTGACACAAAAACAAAAAAGACGTAATGGGGTTAATTTGCAAGACCGCGGGGTCAATTGATGTAAGCTTTCTGCATGACAACACGACCAAAAATTTTGATTTTAAATAAAGGGAGTGTTTTACTTTATGTGTGACAGATGGCTCCATCTCGTTGAAACCACATGTCATTAAAGTGCAAATCGATGTTTTTATTTAAAAAACGTGTTTAGCGTCGTTAGATAGCGTACATCATTGACAGTAACAGTGCCCTAAAAAAGTGTGGATCAATGATTCCTACAGTCCACAGTGCGCACCAAACAGTGCTTTTTTAAAGATACATTGGTTATTCGTGAATAGTACGACTTTGATATGTGTTTAGATGCCAACTGTACAAATGCAAAATTTCAACCTTCAATTTGGGCCACCTTACAGAAAATAGATCATTATTAAAGAGGCTCGTTTTACTTTCTTGGTGGGTTGGGCGATCATAATGTGGAATACGTGTTTCATCGTCTGTGATAATTTGGTAGCACATAAACTACTAATTTATAAAATAAAAGTAATGCCCAATTTGGACTTTTAAATTAAACTTTGGGTCATAAGTAATTGTGACGTAGATATTATTCTGAGATTTCAGAGGAAAAACTGTGCTATACGCCTAAGATGGCTATAAAAGGTCTTGTACTCGCTGTTAAAGAGAAAATTAATCGAGAAGTACAGTAATCGTAAGCTCTTCAACAAACTAATGGACCGAAATAGTGAATTAAGACGCTTAAGTCAAAATATTAGTCGCTAAGTGAATTAATGGATCATAAATATTATGCCATGGAAATATAAATTATATAACAATTAACTGTTATTTGTGAAGTGTATATTTCTGTGTAATAAAGTCACTTTACATAAGATTTGTTAAACATAATCTGCCGAGTTAATACTAAATAACACCATATTCTCAAATCTTAATTTTAATGCAATTTAAACATGTTACGGAAATTACGTAAGTACGTGCTTCTAAAATCAGTGTGAAAAATGCAGGCAGCAACAATATGTGTCAGCAAAGGCAAAATATAATTACCTTGAAGTTGTTTAATCGTGTTTTAAGATAAAGTTAATACGTGAGATTATTTTTATTGGAAACTTATATTTGTGCAGCATTTAAGCGTTCTATTATTGTCTGGATTTATTAATTAGAAATAAGTATTACATTTAGAATGCTTCTCTTCATGCGTATCTATATTCCGAATCAAATACTATTCTAGTTTGGCTTTTTTTTAAATTTCTATTATCAGTTTATACATGCGAAAGTATTTTGGGCAATCTTGTCTTCTTTGCGACAGTTTTATTAATATATAAGACACATAAATAAACTATATATATATATATATATATATATATATATATATATATATATATATATATATATATATATATATATATATATATATATATATGATATTTTCTGTAAGCTAAATCACCATCATAGTCCATCCGCGCACGCCAACGCTGAATAAGTTTTTTCGGTCCGTTGGAAAAGAAATTGGACGTTTTCTCCTTCAAAAGAAAACCCAACAGGTCTAGGAATGTTCTGCTTCACACTACGATTAGCACGGATCAGTTTCTCTCTTGAAGAGCCGACCGTTACTAACTCAAGGTAACATATGGGACATTACTTATAAACTTACAGGTAAATCATTTTTACATGACAATTAGGGAAAGGATGTAGTAAGTGTGAAGAAATCACCTGTGTTCTTACACAACAATATAGGGACTGTACTAGAAAACATTCCGACATCTCTGCTGATCACTGAAACGCCTCCATGCAAGGCCAACAATGGTTTTATGAAAAGAAACAAAAATCTGGGCATGGTAATGGGATTGAAGTTATAAAAACTGACAACTCGCCAAAGCAAGACGACGCGTTACATAGCCATGTTTCTTCCTGCAATCGAAATTTTGACAGCGCGTTGCCGCTTCTACCGCTTACGAAGTTCTTGTAGTGTCTCTCGGAACGGTTCATTTGTTTCTTGTTAGTCCTCTTGCTGTTTACATCTGACGACCCTTTGAGCCCGAAATGAGTCTTTGTTATATAACATAGGTACCCTTGCACGACCAGTCTAGCCCTAGTCGCCTAGCCATCATGCTTGATTATGCTCCACTGCTTCTCGAGGATCTGTTTCATGTTCCGCTGCAAGCGCTTTTTCCTTGACATTAAATCGGCCGATAGGTTGAAGATAAGCCGGACCTACTCACTGATCAGCTTCTTGTTCTCCTTAGTTTATTTTAGATGCTTATACAAGTACATAACAGCTTTTTTAATGCCAGAGTGCTTCAGTGTCGACTGATTTATCTTTGCGAACTTTCACAGCAACTTAAGGATGAAATTCCTGATATACAACGAGGGCTTAGACCGGAGCCAGCCAGTCGGTGAGAACGTTACCGGCCATGCTATTTCAATTACGACCTCACCTTTTCCAACATGTCAATTGTCTTGGTGGTCGGGCGCATCGCCTTGGTTAATTTTTTATCTTCTTCAACTGCATTTCTCGTGTCTGCTAAAAGTTGTATAATGATGCCATCATTGTCATTAATTATGTCCATTGTCATTGCTTTTGTTTGGATCAATTCCATTATCCGAATCGTTTGATATCGTTGGCACAACATCATTTTGCAAATCCTGTTCCTCCGCCTCCACCTTTTTAGCATTCTGTTCTTTGCTGGCGCCAGCTTTTTCGTCGCCGATTAGATTCTTTGAATCTAAGAGTATCTCTCTTTCTCTCTTTCTATTGCGGCCTCACGCTTTCACCGAACTCGAAGGCGACCTAAAACGTGGCCTAGAACGTTTGATCGCGACTGGTTGCTGGAACCGGAACGCCGTGAACCTGATCCAAAACGCAAACGCCTTTGTCCTTATTTGGAGCGTGAGCGTTTTGATTGGATTGTTCCGAACCTGACCCGGACTGTAAACATTTGTAAACCTGATTTAGAAAGGGAGCGCTTTGAACCAGAACGCGGCCTTGATCCACGATTACCGGATCTCGATTTGCCAGAAGCAAGTGATCCTAATTTAGATCTAGCTGAAGGGGATCTAGATCGCCAAGTGCCAGTGTGAGATGGAGACCGATAGCCTGCTTTGGATGGGTTGGAGGGTTTCGATCCAGATCTAAACCTGTAAGAGCCCGGTCGTGACCTGTTCAAAGCTCTTGAATCGGATCTAGTCTTTTGAAACGCATTTGATACAAATCTTTCTCGCGACTACTTTGAACTTCTAGAACCAGACCTTGACTTTCTTTATACTAGTGCTGCTGATTTAGAACTAGACCTATATATGAAAGCAGAAAGGTACGTTCTAGAGTAGGGGACGGTGAACGAAGCCCTGTACTTCCCTGAGAAGTAGATCGGGATTTAGCAATAGAGTTATTTCTGGAGTGCGATTGAGAATGTGTGAAGAAAGCGCGAATGTCCTTATTGCTTGTTATGATGAGTTACAGAATACTATGACGCCTATTTGATCTACCCCAAAATAACTTTACCAGGCTTATCAGCTAAACTGAAAAACTCGCTTTATGTGAAATTTGATCGTAAACTGTTCTTAAATGTGAAAAATACCTAATTAGCCAAAGTTTATCGTGATATTTGTGACATTCATAGAAGTAACGTTAGGAGTGGTTAGCAATATGGTGGTTAGTATGCCATTATAATGAGGAACGCGAGACTGTACGAAGGTGGAAGGTGCGGGAAATAGTCTATATTGCCTAAACATTTGAAAGCGAGATTATGAAAGATGAACTATTTAATCTAACGTCACTCTCCCTACAGTTTACATACACATATGAAATTGTGTCTAAGAAACTAACATGTAAGTGTACATGGTAGCTAACAAGGAAGAAGTTCAAGCAAACGTTATCCATTTAAAAATCACGTAAACTAGTTTTTCTCCAAGACTTCACAATTAAATGGAAACCGAATGCAAAGTGATTAAGGAATTGCAACTCAAAATAAGCAGCGCTGCCTCCTCAAACCCCCGACCTTTGCTTGGGAACAATTCGATAAACTCTAGACCCTCGCATCAAGCAAATTTTATCTGTCCTGCCAAACTAAAAATCCATTATTAGTGAAATAAGCTGTTACCCCGTAGTTTGCCTCACAGGCCACACCTTTCAACAATACCTGGTGCTTCGCTATCATAAGTATCCTACAACGGTTAATATTAGGTAGAAAAGGACTATGAAATGTATATTTTAAATTACATTAAATGTTTTGCATATTAAATAACTACACAAGTTTTACAAGCAAAATGTTTATTTTACATTCTTTGCTTGAATTTCGAAGTTCTTGCACGTACAGGCATTCGGACTCGATAACGCGAGCGCTTGCGATCAGCGGCCAGGTGTCACATTTTAGTGCGGTGCGCTGAACAAACCTTCAAGTTACTGTATGTTTGCTTAATTTAAGTTAGTAAATCAATTCATAATAATCTAAAACTAAACGGGTGAATTTAATTCCAGTCAAGGACGTGTGCCAGAAACTTAAAAAAGTAGTAACAATTCCACTTTGATAGCAAATATTTCAACTGATAACCCTGTTCGTAATCCTCAACCCGACAAATGTGACGGCACTAAATAAAATAAACAAACCTAATAATAGCGCGATGGAGTCACTAGTTGCATGTCATTAGTAAATTACTAAAAAGAGAAAACATTAACAGATCAGCAGAAAATATCTTGGAAAGTCAGCCTCAAGCAAGTATTCAAAATACGTTAGATTAACTTTTCATCGCCGCTCATTATTTTACAAAAAAATCCTCTCTCTTGAACCTGAAAAACAAGTAACGTCGCAGATACTTGCTTTGTTAGCGGTGTACGCATGTAGAACCTAAAAATTCTTTTTTTAAATTTTATTCACCTTGTAACCAGATGAAAATATTTTGTTGGGCAAACCCCAACAATGTGGTCAATTTTATTAAGCTCGGAATGAATTTTCAGTTAGTGGTTTCTTCAACTCGTCGTTTTCCGCTCATACTGATAATGCGAGACGTTTATCAATCAAATTCCAGGATATCTGAAATCACCTTTTTTACACTACCGACGACGAGAAGTATTTTTTAAGGTGTTACTTTATTGTTTTATTATGAAATTTGCTTTTATTTATTAAAATGGTTTTACAAAGCTCACGATAAATTATTTGAACTTTCGTAAGCTGTACATATATTTTCGTTTTATAATTGACCGTTTTGCCACTACACAGCTATAAAGTTGTCGACAAAAATTTGTTTCAAAAGAATGTTGCGAATTATTTAATGCAGTGTCCCATACGTTTAAGGAATCCAATTTTTTTCTGAGAAAGTATTTACCCAAGAAAGTTGAAACTTCTGTTACTTCTCAACGTAATCTCCGTCTAGATGTACATACTTTACACAACCGTCGCCAAGATTCTATGGCTGCTGAGGCATGTTTTGCCCACTGGAACATCGCAGATTCAACAAAGGCTTAATTGGAAAATGAGCGGCCACGGAGTATATTCCTCATGGTGGGAAATTCATAACGGCATTACGTATCAACATGCCCTGAGAGATGGCCAGCCGCCCAGCTTTGTGTTCGTCGGTCAGCATTCGTGAGATCCTCGTTCTTTCCGCATTTTCTGGTTATCACGCGAAATAACAACTTGCCCCACTCGCGCAATCATGATTTCGATCCGACTGGTTCGTGGCTCATGCTGCTTTGCTTCATTGTCATACAACTCTCAAACTTCTTTAAACTTTCGCACCTACGAATGGAGATTTTTAACATCCATAACTCCTTCACCGCATGTCTCACTCAATTGGCGATAAATTTCGATGGAATTTCACCACGCAAGAGAAGAAAGCAGATGATTACACGTTGCTCTTAACACTAAACGTAGCTATTTGAAGTATACAAAACAACACTCACTGCTCAAAACGAAAGCTGGTTTAGACGATCGATGGACACCCGTATTTTTAAGAACCTAATTTTTGTCGCTACGTGATACTACTTTGAACGGCCCGGCGTAAAGAGAATCTGGCCGGCTTCTAACAGCACCACATCTTATAAATACGAAAGACGAGGTTTCGAAGTCCTTGTAAATGAAAACATTTTTCGTATCGTGTCGAGAAATAGAAGATGGTTTTACAGTTTATGTTTTTTAAGCGCTCAACAAACTGGGTGTTTGCTACGATATCACTCGTTATAAAGAATTCTGCAGATAGTCTAATACTGGTTCGTTTCAGCTGCGCTCGCGTTCAAGTCCTTTATAATGACGGTGCGTATGCCTAATAATACTGTATGAAGAATTTCGACCCAATTGTCAGTATTATGGCAGTTTGAATGCCAATCCGAATGTTTAACGGAAATTTTTCTGTTAGATATATGATTTTAGAAGGAGGGAGTATTTGTAGGATAGTAAGTGTTTTAGTTTGAAGAGTAAACCTCCGTGTCAAACTTTTTTCAAACGCTTGAGAGATGTGAAAGAAGGCAGCGTTGTAAATTTTTTATTTTGAAGACTTCTGGAGATTGGTGATTGGAAAGTAGTATCAAGAAGTCGTGGTCAGCATATATTTTTTTAATAAAAGTCTTTAAAAAACTTCGCTTGTGATGGATAGCAGACTATAAAACGACGATTGACATGGAGGCTTTCCTGGTTTTGAGATCATTATGTACGTTTAGTAATTTGATTTCTTTCTTTACTTCCGTGGGTGAGAAGGCTTGTGAGACATTTGGCAAGAATAAAATTTTCTCCTTGTCAGTGTGGTCTGGCTTGTTGTTTGGTTGGCGGATAGGGGTATATATATCTGGGGTCTTTTTAGTTTTTTTGTTGTCATCTAGAGCGTGTGGTTATTTGCAGATAAATTGAAAACGTAGTTTTCAAAGGTATTATTTTGCAAGTATCTGAGGGTCTTTTTTCAGGTCTCGGCTTAATCTATTGCAGATATGTTGTTCGGCAATGTTTCGTGACCTTTGCTAGATCCATATAGCTTTTTCGTTTGTCGGCTAGCAATTTACGGACATGTAGTAGTAGCTTTGTGATGTGTGTTGTAGTTTGTTTGTTTTGCGGGGTCAATTTACAGGTTGCTTCTTGAACTACTTGGCTGAAGTATTGCTCTGCTTCGTCAATGCCGGCAGAGAATTTGAGCAGCAGCTTAAGGTTTCCTTTTTCTAGGTGGCACTGAAGGGAAATCCAGTTGGTATTTCTCGTGGTTAGTTAAAATGGGGGGTGACTTTTGAATAACCATGTACATATGCTATTTATAACTGGAATGTGGTCAAGTATGAGGCTATAGTTGGATTCTATTACACAGTTATTTCTTGCTATTCCACGTGCCATATATAAGTCTAAGAGATCAGGGTCACTTGGGCAATAAGTGGGTTTGCTGTTACTAAGAAAATCATAGTTATTATCACTCATTTCTCGTAATAGATTCCACTTTTTGTTGTAATTATTCTAGACTCCCGGTACGTGTGCTTAGTATTACAGTCTCTCCCGCCTATGAATCTACTACCGAGGGTCTGAAAGAAGTCTTTGTATTCGTCTGTAGATATTGTGTGTCGCGACGGGCTGTAAACAGCGGTGACAATGAATTGCCTTGGATGAGCCTTGATTTATGGCTTAATTGCTGTGCAAACATATTTTTAAATTTATGTGAGAAGGTTGAAAGTTGGTTTCTACATTTAATGGTAGCACTGGTTAGTTATTTTATTGTGTTGTTTGTGCGTGTGTACGTTGATGGGAGTGTGGAGTTGTGGTTTGTTGCATGTTTGGACTGCGTTTGTTGGTGTGTGCTTGTTTTTTTATATGTCTTTGAATTGTGGGGTTAACCACATTTCACGCAGTAGAATTGTTTTAATCAATAGGCTTTGGAATGCCAATAGAATTAGCGTCCCGTGCACTGGATTCTTTTTTAGAGCTTCAACAGTTATTTTGGTATTACATAGAAGTTCTTATTTGAAGAATTCTTTACTATTTTGCCGATGTTCTACATCGATAAAAAATAACGATAAAGAATCTTTGATTATATTGTGATTAACATTCATGACGTTGGGGACTTGGTGACCAGCTTTTTCCAGTTCTGATTTTATATCTGCAGTTGATATGGAGTGGTGGAGATGTATGAATATTCTATGCGCCTCTTTAATTTGATACGTATGATGGATGATGTTTTCATCTTTTAGGTGTCTTATTAGTTTTCTATGCGTATTTACTATGTCTGCATTAATTTTGACAGTATCATTTGGGAGGGATTTTGTGTGTTACGTTTTCTCTTCTGTTAGTTGGGAGGGGCTGTTTTTTTTTATTTTGGTTGGTGCTATTGTAGGAGTGCAAGGTTCTGCGTTTGGTTTTTGAATTCAGGACTAACTGCTGCGAATATCTTTTTTCTGTTTTTTTAATGTTGGAGTCTTGTTTGTGGTCGCTAAATTCAATAACGTTGTTTTCGGATATTGTTGGAAGGTTTAATGTTGGAGGTTTTAAAATATTGAGAGGAGTACTTTAGCGTTCTGATAAACAACAATAAATAGTAAAAAATAAATAAATAATCAATGTATATAAGTTAATAATCATGCCTAGTTATTTAAAAAATGCATAGATCTTTTATGGAATTCTTAAATAAAAACCTAAGCGAATTAGTAGGCAAGAACGTTCTGATAATCGGCTCTGCGCTCCGGTCTCGGCCGCCGTTTAGCGCGCTAAGCGCGTATATACGCCGACGTTAGAAAATTCATATCTTATTTGGGAATCGAGGGCACAGAAATCTTTTTGCACGATCGATTAGTGTACACTTTAAGGAATATTTTCCAAAAAAAAATTTTTTTAACACAAGCAGAAGTCGGTTTAATAGTCATTTGTCCATTGCAAAATTAATTTTTTATTATAAATTAAATTTTTTTCCTGCAAACCATATGGTTTTCGATTATATTATTAATTATGAACATGTCATTAAATTTTCATTAATTTTTATCAATTAGTTGCTGAGAAACTGTCATTTAAACAAAAAAGCGCCTTAAAATTCAATGGTTTATACCTTTTGCAAAAATTAAAATTTTTTAAAAATATTTTGGGATATTTCTTATAACATCTGGATCTTTAGAAATCGTCAATAAAAATACGAAATTCGATGGGTCGATTTTTGGTGGCCTACTTCAGAAAGTTTGACTCATTATTAAATGAAAACAAGATATCACAGTTACAGACTGTCAAATACCTTGGCATGCCTTACATGGAAACATTAGATTTAAACAAAAAAAATAGGTTTAAACACAAAAACATGTACTGGTTAATTGGTTGAAAATTAAAACTAACATCAAATAAAGTTCTTTGCTATAATGCTATTTTAAGATCATTGCAAACATACGATTATAGTTACAGGATTTACTGGAAACTTTACTGTCGATATTATTAGGAGATTTCAAAATAACTTATTATCAGTAATTTTAGACGCTCCACATCACGTGGCTAAAGAGATAATACGACGTAATCTAACATTAAATTCGGTCAGTGTTCAATTCAAACGAGTTGACTGTCCCATATATTTGATAATAATATACAGAAAACTAGTAGTTCAGGGTCTTTCATTAACAGGTGTCATTTTAACACTGTTTTTGAAAATTACTAAGATAATTTTATTTAAGTGGCCGGCTCGGCTCTTCTACAGACGGCGATTCATTTGAGGACATTGTTCGTAATGTTTTCGCACAAATGCGCTCTATTTCGCAAATTTCAGCTCTGAGTGGTTGAATTCTTTCTGCAGCATTGATGTAGACCTTGCCTTTGACGTAGCTTTAAAAAAAGTTTAATGGTGTCCAGATCGCATGATCTAGGTGTCCCATGGAAGTCTCCATTTCGAGAAATTACTCGCCCAGGGAATCTATAGCGTAATAACGCAATTGCTTTGGGACTGGTGTGACATACAGCGCCATCCTGTTGGAAATAAATCGTCTACGATATCTAGACAAAAAGTTCTTCCGTATTTTACGATAATGTAGGCCATTCAACTAAACGGCCTCATCAGCTCATTCTTGAACAAATACGGACCAGTGACGCCACAAACTCAAAAATCGCACCAAATTGTAACTTATCGGGGATGAAAAAGTTTATTGACTATTTTTCTTGGATTTCCAGACCTCCAAATACAACAATTTGATTTTTTTACATGTGAGGGGAAAATGAGCGTTATCTTCTTGGAAAATGGTGATAGTTTCTTGCATCTCCAACACCCAATCAACAAATGGCTTTGTTTGTGACCTGCTGGCAAAATTTTTGTGTCAGCTGGACTTTGTAAGCTTTAGATGCAGATCCAGTTGTTCTGAATGTTTTAAAATCAATAAATTCCAATTTTCTGCAACGATATTTACAAACAGATCTGACTGGGCAAGCATAATTTGGGTTTTTGACATATAAAACTTGACCGAGAAGCTCAAAATTTTGGATTAAATCTACAATTGCTGTGCGAGGCAGCGCTTCAGTTCGGTCGAGAAGTGTACGACATTTATGAGTCGTCTCTGCAAATTTTTACCACTTTTATAGTGTATTTTAACAATTTCTACACGTTGTGCCGGCGTTTATCGTTCTATTTTTGTTAACCGTATAGTTTTTGTGAACTGACAGCTCTAGCAAATAAAAATAGCATGAATTTTAAAATAATACCTCTTAACGGTAGATCCTTTAGTTATGAATAGTTGTAAATATAGCCATCCTAATTATTGTGGTATGATGTATGAAATTGCCATATTTCATACTATCCCACAAGGCATGAAGTTAGTTCAGTTATTGAATACCTGTATGACAATTTGGAAATGAACTTGCAATAAAAAAATCTTTTAATGTGATGAGTTACTTCTGAATATTGCAAAAATTTTGTATAACAACTCTATAATCACGTCTATCTTTAAACTGATAAGTTTTATTAATTTTCTGCAGCCTTAGAGTGTTTATTATATTTTTAAAAGTCTTGCTATAATATTTTTCTATTGCTATCGTGGCGAAGTTTACAATGCTATTATAATTTATGATGCCATATAAGTAGATAGAAGATAACTTTTTGCATTCGTTGTTGGTTCACGGGTTATATCTAATTAACGCCAATGTGATTAATTGGTTAGATTATTATTTTCTCTTTTTAACTACTTAGTACTCATGATCATTTTCCAAGCATTTTGCCTCTGGCTCATTAATTATCAGAATATTTCATTACAAATTATATGTTGTGGCCAAGTACAGCAGAACGTAGGGAAACTAGCTAAGTTTAGCAGAATTCATAGGAAATATATTATCCCATAATTTATTTGTTATTAATGATTCCAGTATTTACAGTATCACATTTGCTAAGGCCACGGTCGGAAACATGAAACAAAGATAAAACAGTTTGCAGTAAAAGTATAGTCACTACCTCCATTTTCTAAACATGGATTTTGGACTTCACGATATAAAATATATAATTACAACATTAAATTAAAAAAATAGTTAGTTTTTTGGTTAGTGATGTAAACAATCCTTGACACAGAGCAGAGCAAAGTCATCTTTATTAACGTCATTTATAAAAAAACCTGCGATTATGTGAAGTAATGCTGGCTGAAATAATTTAATTTTATGATGCCGAGACGCAAAATACATTTTGTGCATCATGGATTTTGGCAAATTTAATATTTATATTTTGCCAAAAGCTTTCGTGGAGATGCACAACTCGGCAAAATTTAAATAGTTATTATTAGTAATCTGTTCTAATTTGCAATTTTATACAAATACATAGAAATATTTAAATTATACTAACACAACTTTATTATTCTCTGAAAAATTATACTTAAATAATATTTGCATAATATATAAAGGTTCTGATGATACGTTTGAGTTTTGTGCAAGGTCTTGTACTGTTATGGTAAAATTTATAAAATTTTTGGATCTGTATTTTTTAAAATTCTGTTTTTTAAATGCCGAGAAAATGTTTCTTTCTATTTTTAAGCAAGATATATTAGTAAATTTGTGTAAGATTATGTTAGACTATTAAATATTAAAAACTATTATATTTGTTCTTGTAAATGGCTACCCATCATAATTTTCTGTTTCAAAAATTTGCATATTTTGTTTAATTTAAATGTTTTCGATATTTCCCTGTTTTCATTAGAAGTATTTTTTGTCGAAAGACACTAAAAATTTATGCATCTTTCTTAACGTTGTTTGGTTGTTTTGCATACTGGGGTGTTTAGGGCGTTTAAAATAATTGGTTCTTCTTCCAAATTTCGGTTACATCGCAGATTAAAGTGTGTCAAGTGCAGACGCAAAACCAGTGAGTCATTTGTGAAGTTTGCGAGTGTAGTAATGGACAAAGCGGACAGCCATGAAAGTAGACAATTATGGCCAGCGATAAATAACGTGGTTTGTTTGGAAGAAGGGAGTGGCTGCTTTGGATATTTAGACACGTTTAGCAGCACCGAGTATTTACCTGGATATTGCAGTTCAAATACGGCAATAATTGTGCTGAGCGGGGGTCCGACAAATACGCGCAAACTACACATTATTCAGCATACGATTTGATATGGTTCTAGTAAAAAAGGCTGAAAATACCCCAATTTCTGGAATGCTAACTCTTTGAAAATTATTGTTCTACCAATTCGCTAATGAAATTATTTATTTTAAAATGATGAGAGAGTAAATTACTATTCTATAGAGCAACGACAGTCTTAGAAGGAATAATTTCTTGAATATTATAAATAAAATCTTACGTAACCTTATGAGTTTGTAAGAACCAGCATCTATAGGAGATTTGTTAGGTTTATATATTAGAATTATAGCAACAACTTTTCAATGAGCAAAAAAATATTAAATTATTAAATATCTTATGGGTATATTTGATGCCACTGTTACTCCAAATCTACTCAATGCAAATTACCCTTAGCCAACAGTATGCTTACCAACTAACCACACTATTGATGAATCTGTACTTTTAGAACTAGTTTCTTCGCTCTAAAGAAAAAATCACATTAAAAAATTAAAAGGAAAGCTTCCGGACTGGACATGATCGCAAATGCACTTCTTAAAAACCTACTGAAAAATTCCATCTGCTTTCTAATAGCGGTATATAATGCCTGTTTACGAACAAGATATTTTTCTGATATATAGAAACAACCCATAATAGTAATGATTTCTAAACCTAGCAAACAACGTGATAATTCAGCGAACTACCTCCCAATTAGTCTACTGTCTTTAAATTTCTTGAACAAGTAATATTAACCAGCCTTAATAACTTTTTATCAGAAAACAAACTTTCACACTTTTAATTTGTTGTAGAACCGTATATTCAACGACGCACCAACTACTACGACTTACTGAAAAAATCGAAGAAAGATTTGAAAATATACAGAATACTCTCATAGCATTATTTGAAGTTGTTCAAGCGTTGGACCAAATATGAATCAAAAGTCTTCTATACAAAATGAAAAAGCTGAACATGACTCATCTTTCTACACAACAGAACCTTTCAGGTTACGAGTAAACTTCTTTACCCCCTCAACTCGTCAAATACAAGCAGGCGCACTCAAGGCCCCATATTAGGCCCCATTTTAATAACATACTTATGTACAACATCAAGTGATTTGTTTCTTAACTAAACAGGACCCCTTGCTCGAGCTCTACAAGATTTCTCTATACCAGATCAGAAATGCATGTATTCCTTACCTTGTCCTTTCTTTTTCGTTTCAAATAGTAAAGCGATGTCAATTCTTAATCTTTTTAAGTCGTTAAGTATTTCAATTGTTTTATTAAACATACTTTTTATTAGTTCAATAGAGGTATAACCATAAGTCAGTGGCAAAAATATTATGAAGAACTACTAGTAGGAAATCGCCCATGCAAATAACTACAGATGATGTACGACAATGAAAAATGGAAGATTATCAGGACTAGAAGGAATCCCAGCTGAATTAATAAAATATGGAGGAGAAATGCTTCTAAACAGAATTACACACCTATTTCAAAATTGTTAGGAAAAGTGTGAAATTCCTCAATAATAGCGGAAACCATATATGGTATCCTTATTCAAACGGGAAAATAAACAAAACCCAAATTACTACAAAGGCCTCAGTGGTTAACAATACGTTTACTAGGTTCTTTGGAGAGGTTTTACAAAACATTCTAAGAACATAAATGATAGGAAGAATAGGAGAAGAGCAAAGTCGATTTACACCAGGTAGATCATGTATAGATAATTTGTTTATAATTTAACAACTTTTAAAAAAAAATGCAGTGGGAGAAGAGATACACTTGGCTTTCATAGATCTCGAGAAAGCTTATGATTCGGTTCCGAGAAACATAATTGGAATATAAGTGATCATTCAATTAAAATGATTAAGAAATTGTATGAAGATAATGTTTCTCAGGTAAAAGTTAATCGGCAATTCTTTAGCCCAATAAGACCTATAAAAGGACTACGACAAGGTTGTAGTGTTTCACCGATACTGTTTAACATTTATGATTGAAGTTCCATTACAGAATTGGAAAAGACGTTGTTCGAATGAAAATTCCTATTAATAACAAACATCTATACACTTTAATTTTTTCGAATGATCAAGTTGTTTTGGCACAAGACTGGTTTGATTTTAAATTCATCATAAGAAGATTATTTGTGGAACATAAGAAATGGGGATTACAAGTTAGCCATAAAAAGGCGGAGTATTTAGCACATTTTGACATTTTAATCGAAGACGACGTACATATGAATCAGGTAGATAGATTTAAATATCTCGGAGCGATGGTTTAGGATCGAGAGAAGTTAAAAACAGAATTGAACAAATTAGGAAAGTTGTGGGAGCCCTAAATTCAATTTGGTGGAGTAAAAACATCTCAATAGAAAATAAGATGCGTATAAGAACTACAATGGTTGAAACAGTTCTGTGCTATGGAAGCGAGGTGTGAAATCCTAACAACTGAAAAGAAACTGCTAGCGGTAGAGATGGATTATTTACGTAGGAGCGCTAGGACATCCAGAATGTAGCACATTACAAATGAAGAGGTTAGAAATCGTACAAAAGCAACCAAAACAGTTATCCAAAGAATAGAAAAAAAGAACTTAAAATGGTTCGGGTATCTTATAAGGATCGACGACAACAGGTGGCCTCAAAAAATATTTTGGTAGCAACCACCTGGAAAACGTAAACGTGGAAGGCCAAGACGGTCATGGAACGAGGGAGTAAGGCAAGCGATGTCAACCAGAGGAATCTCCATCTGTGAATCGCTGCTGAATCGCAACAAAGTCGACCCATTTCTGAAGCGGATGGTGACTGGCGATGAAAAGTGGATCACTTACAACGTCAAGCGAAAACGGTCGTGGGCGAAGCGCGGTGAGCCGGAGCAAACGGTGGCCAAGCCAGGATTGACGGCCAGGAAGGTTTCGCTGTACGTTTGGTGGGATTGGCAAGGAATCATAAACTGTGAGCTGCTCTCCTACAGCCAAACTCTTAATTTGAACCTGTACTGTGTGCAATTGGGCCGTCTGAAGGAAGCAATCGCCCAGAAGGCCACTAGGACAGGAATTGTGTTTCATCAATACAAACGCTAGAAGCTCCGGGAGCTTGGTTGGGAGGTTCTTATGCATTCACTTTATAGTTCGGACCTGGCACTAAGCAATTACCATCTGTTCCTGTCCATGGCGAACTATTTTACTGGTGAAAAATTCGCCTCAAGAGAGGCTTGTGAAAATCGACTGTCCCAGCTTTTTGCCAATAGGGACAAGTGCTTCTATAAGAGAGGTATAATTAAATTACCTTCAAAATGGCAACAAGTTATCGAACAAACGGCGCATATTTGACCTAAATAAATAAAATCTTCAATTTCATGCAAAAATAATGGATTTCTTTTTACTAGACCTATTATTAAGATATCATCATGAAAGGTATTTTGGCATTAAAACACCACGCTTGCCATGCGGGTTGGTGAGTTGGTTTAGGATAAGGTACGGTAAATTTTGTTAGGTATGATAGGACTTTGGGTAGGGACTTGATTTCCTCCTGTTATAGGAGGCGGAGGATAATCAAGAGCTCACGTAGGCAGGGTCGCCACCCCCTGAAATAGGTCTGTCCTTTACCGGGATCGCAAAGAAGTACCTATTCGCTACCTTCCCTAGACTAGCATGGAGCGCGTTCGGAAAACTAAGTAAAACACTAAAAAATAAAAATATACCTATGCGTTTACGTAGCAGACTATTTGATCAGTGCATATTACCGGTGTTGATCTACGGAGCACAAACATGGACCCTCACCAAATAGTCAATGAGCCAATTGAAAGTGACGCAAAGAGCAATGGAGCGTCAGATGTTAGGAATATCCCTAAAAGATCGTAGAAGGAATACATGGATTCGAAGCATCACGAAAGTTAAAGATGTTGTGGAGGCAGTGACAGAACTGAAGTGGGGTTACGCAGGACATGTTGCTAGATACCAAGATGGAAGATGGTCTAACACTTTATTAAAATGGAGACCATACCTAGGAAGAAGAAACAGAGGACGACCCCCAATGCGCTGGACCGACGACCTTAAGAAAACGGCCGGGTTAGCATGGATCAGAGAGGCTCAAAATCGTGAACACTGGAGAAACATGAAAGAGGCCTATGTTCAGAAATGGACCGAAGATGGCTAATGATGATGATTATTAAGATAACTACAAGATAGTGTTAATCAAATTAATCAGTTGTTTACAATATGGTGCACAAAATTCAACACCAAATGGTATGTCAGAAATTCCCAGTTACATAGAGAACTGAACATTCCTACCATTGATCAGTACCTAAAAACATTGTCAAAATCATTTTATACTAACATTAGTCAGTCTTAATGTGCCGTGTACTACAATGTTGCTAAACAATCGCTTCACACTAGACATAAATGTAAACTGTCTATAAATCTCCTTACCATAATCAGTCAGTAACTTCTTTGTAGTGTGAACTACAGTTTTCCAAGTTTGACACTTCGACTACAGTGTGCACGCATGTCGAGTTATAACTTATAATGATATTACATAATTAGTACCTAGTACTTAATATTAAGAACTATAATAATTATCTCTGCCATGTAAAGCACTACCTGCTGAGCAGACAAAAATGTTATTAATAAAAAATTCCTCTGCTTCTGAAAGTGATAGCTCAAAGAATTTGTTAATTTCCCTTCCTTTCTCTGGAGCAACCTTTGACGAACAAAATTTAAAAATCAATGTTTATCTTCTGAATCTAAAAACACAGATCGCAATAACTAATTCAGAAAGTTGACGTTATAGTTCACAAGTGGCTAGTTAAAATAAGAAACAAAGTCTGTTACGCTGAGTAGTTTAAACTTAATGAATTATTTCGAAACCGCTATACATAATTATGAAAGGTGTTCCTGAAATCCTCTACCATTACTTTTAAGTGAAATATGATTAACTTATACTTATTTCTTGCAGAAATTGGGCTTAGTAGTGTTATTATTACTTTTACTCTTTGATTGTAAAGAATATATTTTGGGCTTTCAAAGCTTTCTGGCATATCCAGCGCGACAGAAAAAATAGCATTGCAAAGGCAATTTTAAATAAAGAAACCAGCGCTCTTATATAGTTTTGCAACTCATGAAGTCAGTAAAACATTTAATTCCCGGCGGTTTAAAATCTACGTGTACATAGGTAATCTGTAGGTAATGTGTTTATAAATTTTTTATTATCTCATTGACTAATAAAACCTTTTATCTATATACAAAGGTATATATTTGTTAGTACCGTTAAGAAATATTTCTCTGTTTTATAAGAAATGTTTAAGAAGTAGTAAGCTTGTCATTGCGTAGCGCAATTTTCTTATTATTGTTAATAAATGTTCTATAAAACTCACTTGTGGCCTAATTTTTCTTCAGGGCAATGCGCACGGATACAAATAGATTGATAACATTAGAGCACAGCTAAGAAAAGTAAATCACTTAATCACTCTTAAACGAAACTAAATAAAAAACTTCTAAATTGCCATTTCTCTGAAATAACTTCTTTTACTGTTAGGATTGCTCCTTTTAAACATTCCTTATACAAAATCTATATCTGTCTTTTACGTGTTTGACATTTAGAATATTACAACTAATACTAACTATTAGTACGCAATTATTTGTTTTAATTGCACTGTAGTTTAAGTATTAATATATGTAATGATGCTTAATGCAACGTCATGCTTTATTATATATTATGAATTTCTCGACCTTTATCGCCAGTATTTTTCACCACTTTCTGCGGTTATGTTGTCGTGTCTCGTGCTTTGCCTCTCTTCAGTGTGTTGATCGATTTATTGATTTCGTCTAGAGTTATTTCTTGTCTATCTTGTTTGACTTTGCTTTACTTATTCGTTTTTATATTTTTCTTCAGATTGACATATTTGACCTGTATTTAAGGCTTTATCAAAATGCTTCTTCCATCTCTTTATAATCTCTTTCGCCATGTATTATTTTACCATTTTTATTTTTTATATGCTTAACTCTGTATTTCTTTCCTTTTCTCATAGTTTTGAGTGCTTTATAGAATAGCTTTTGGTTTCCACATTCTTTCTTTTCGTTTTGCCTGTTTCATCATTTCTTTTGCTTTATGCCTTATGCTTTGTAATAATTGCACTTTTCATTTGTTTTAGATTGTAGGTACTTTTACATTTATCTTTTTTAATTTTGATTTCTTTAATTTCTCGGCTCCACTATCTTGTTTGCTTTTTGTTCTTATTTACTCTGATAATTCCGCATGTTTCTTTAGTAGTTTCGTATAATATTCCCTTTATTTCTCTCCGTAGTTCTTCAGTAAAAATTTCTTTATCATTTATATATTACTGATCTATTTGTATTCTATTCTATTTCTTGTATTCCGCAACTATTTCTATTTTTTGTAGTTTTTAAGATCTAATTTTCTCTGTTGTTCTACATTTAGAATTTCTTAAGTTTTCGTTTTTCCCTCCTTTCATTTATTCTATTTTCGGTTTTAACAAATAATGGTTTAAGTATATTTCTGAGCCTCTTTTAGTTCTTCTGTTTTTTATTTAGTTTTTGTATTTGTTGTTGATAATTATGTAATTGATAAATATTTATGAATTTCCTTATGGGCGAAAATACACAATTAATCTGATGTTAAAAATAAGAAAGACGTTACCGCCTATAAATTTACTGTCAATGTCTTTCAAACTTTTCGAAAAAGTTATTCACTACCGGTTTAGCGAAGAAGTTAGAAGAATAAACATTCTTCAAATTTTCCTATTCGCCTTCAGAAAGGGCCAGTCCACCTGTCATCAATCACAATGGGCGATTGAGATTATAAAAAGATTATTTTATACAAGCAATACATAACTACCTTATTTATAAACATAGCGCAAGCTTCTGATTAAATATGGACAAAGAACCTAAAATCCTCCGTACTCCCAACTACATTCAGTCTATATTATTATAAAATATATCTTATATCTCTATTATATATCTTCTGTATTCTTCACCAGAAATATAAACACAAGGATCCCACAAGGAGAATATTGAGTCCAACTTTATTCATATATATACATGACTTCCCTGCTATCAGTGTAGACCTTGCAATGTTTACAGACGACGGGGTCATATTAACCAGAAACAAACAACTGACACAAGCAATTGCTAATCTACGAGTCGTTGCTAATACACTAAGTAGATGGTTTAAGCAGTGGAACTTATCAATTAACTATTCTAAACGTTTCACTAAAATTTTTTGACTTAGAATTACCATCAACGGCTATTCCATCTAGTGGACTACTAATTACAGTCCCATAAAATACTAGGTATTAATCTCGACACCAAGTTTATATAGAAATCTCATGTACTGAAACATCTAAACGAGAGATCGTACATAAAAATGAAGTCCTTCGAAATAACATTTTTAGAATCGCAGTTATCGTTCTCTATATTACCATCAACCAGTCCACATTTGAACAATACGTTGCAGAGCTAGCCGATAAATTTCACGCTGATTTTACAAACTTCAGTGGTGTCCACTGTCTAAGTCCAAGGCATCGATTTAAGTGACAATGGTGCGTAAACAAAACTTAAATTTGGTGCACCCACAATAAACCCAACCTAAATAACAATTGTAAGTTTTTAAAAAAGGATCCGCTGATAAACCTCCTCCACTTCCTCCACTAGGCACTAAAACCAACTCAGTTTTTCCGTGAATAAAAATGCCCACCCAAAACATGCAAGGGCCACCTCTATATACAATAGTTTCTTGAATACAGCAATAAGCAAATATTCCTTGGCCTTCTATAGACCCAACGTCTCCTGTCGTTGTAGGCTTATTCTGGAATCGTCCGAAAATAATATCTAACCCCAGTAGCTAAAGTCCCACTCGAGATGTTTGCGAACAAATTCCAGTTACCCTTGCTTTTGGACTGCAGTCAGTTTGGGACCCGTAACTGCCTTTTTTGTGGTCAGGTTGGCTGCCTTCAGTCTTCTTCTTACTGTCCAAACGCTGGCGACCACACCTCTGACCGCAGTCAGCTTTTGCTTCAGATCACCGCCAGTCATATGTCGATTTCTGAGGGATATTAAGATGAAAAATCCATCGTCTCGCTCTATTATTACGCGCTTACGGCCGCCTGCTTACCGGCGGATGTAGCCACCGGTTTCCCGGTACCGACGCCACAGTTTGATACACCTGATTTACTCAGATTTAGTCGATTTGATAAGGCCTCTGATTGAGATGCTCTCTCTACAATGCAACTGCCTAGGTTGCTTCCATTTTTTGAATCATTCGAGCACTTACATCACTTACTTACTTACGTCAACTTCAAATAAGTGACAGATGAATTACCAGATTCCAAGCGTACTGTAGACCAATCACAGTCATCGCGCGTCTGCGTTCCAATTAGCAAGAATCGTAAAACTGTGCTCGTGATGCATATTTTTTGAATGTGTCATCTGATTAATGTAATAGCAATAGTTTTTTAAAGATTAATAATAAAGATACCCCTTATACGTTAATGTTTTTATTTTTATTTTCCTTAGACTGAGGCAGGAAACGGAAATGCGCGTGCAGCTAGTGAGTCGATTGTTCTGCTCTCAAGTGTACATAAATTGATTAATTAATGACACAGTTTAATTTAGAAACTCCAGTAAAGTAGTTACTGTCAAAAAAATTTGCTTATTACATAAATTTTTTCAAAAAAAGTTAGATAATAGTTGATCTATAAAACATTGTAGTATCATTTAATTAATTAAAAAATCGCATTGTAGTAATAAATGTAATGTATTTAAGGTTTTTACATAACAACCAACACATAGGAGACAAGTGTATATTTTATATGAGGGATGTTTATGAAGTGGCAAGCCTAGTTGTAAAAAAGTTTTTTCAAGAAAATGGTACTTTTGTAATTCTTTATGTGGTTTCATTTGAAGGTGATGGGCTTCGGTGTTGTTAATCCGTGGGTGCTCGCACACATTGCCCTGGAGGGCAATTAGACCACAATTAAGTTTTACAAAACGGTCTTTGAAATTACGTCGCAAGAGATGTGTGACACAGTAATAAACTTAATATTTCTGCAACGTTTCTTATAAAAGAAGCATGAAGAGTCTCTTGATGATAACTAGAAAATATTTAGCTTTCTGACTTCCTAAGAAATGAGATTATTAGTCAATGTTTGAGATAACGATAAAAAATTACCAAAACATCATTTGGAGAATATAAAACCAATAAATCACGTTTATGCAGATTTTAAAACCGTCAAGAAATAAATTTCTGGTACATAACATCATGAGTTATCAAACTAAATATGTGACATAGCGTTAAAAGGATATTTCGGTACCAATATTTTCTAATTAAAAAACCACATTTGAACTGCTGTTTTATGTGAATCTGACTGTCAGACAGTTTTAAATACACAAAAAATTGTTTTTTTACAATTAAGGTGTAAAAATAGTGACATCACTAAGCCAAATTTTTGTAGGAAAGTAGTAAACGTTAATCAGAGAGAATGGTAAAGGACTTCAGCAATCATATCTACAATTCCCGTTATAATTTATTAAGATCAGGCAACCCTTATTTTAATTAGCTCCCTGCCAGTTGCAACTAAAACTTTCTGAACTACTTATTATAATTCGCGCTTTTGGACGAGAAATGCAAACACTGTCAGTTTAGGGCTTCCTTGTAAAGAAAGTGACAAATTATTCTTAACAATTAACTGGAAGAATCGGGGCTCCGAGCGCATTTTGTATTAATCAAGAATGACCGAGATAAAAATACGAATTGCAAAATTGTTTGCGGCGGATTTGTTGAACCTCTCAGAGAGATAACCTTGTTTTTTCAAGACTGCGATAGGTCAGCTACCGAAAATGCAAAATATTTCTACACAAATAAGTAGTTCGTGTACAAATGTGTATGTAAAACCAGTTTCTTAGAGTTATCATAAGTACTCTAATAAAAACTTTTAGAAGTATTTACAGTAAGACTAGGCCACTGTATTTTCTTAAAACCTGACTTACCCATAATTTGTTTCCATATTGTAATGCTTTGGCTTTTAACTTTGGTGAATAACATGCTTAAATTTAAAATACTTATTTAATTTACTGCAATAAATAAATTATTTAACAACATTTTTGTATATTGATATAAGGAATTACTAACATAAAATCACACTCTGTAACTTTATCTACAACACATTTATGTATTTCTCACTGCAACAACTCAGTAAATTTATACCTCCAGTACCTGTTCTGGAACTGCTCGTGACGCTAAAATCTTCTGTTACAATTCGAAAAAAAGAGGGGTCGAGAATTGATAAATTAACAAGACTTTTCAATAGAACTGAAGCAGGTATCAGCCGTGCGAAATTGTAGGGATTTAAAGAAGAAATAATCTAATGGTTGTTAGCAATATCCTAGCGTTTATTCTTGTTCTTTGGGGAGCTCAATTCTCTCCAGCTTGTGTAGACAGTTACAAATGACTTACGAATTATTTGGAGTTCTTTTACAAGTTGTAACTGAGCACCATAGCAATGATCTGCCAAATGTTATTCCAGTTTATTACTTTCGACTTTCTGTCTGTTGAAGACGTTCGACATCAAATAAACCAAAATTTTTATTTTTAAACCATTAGAATTATTCTCTGAAAGTACTGTAGGAAATATCATTTTTACCTACAATAAAAATAGGAGTGGGAAATGCCAACGGTTTGTGGCAACATTATTGACCCAACTAACTAAATCCATACAAGCTGCAGCTTGGAAAGCCACATCAGAGCAAACAAATCGTCAGACATCAAAAGAAATTCCTGTTATAGTAGGAAGCTACCCTGGAAGCTGGCTAAAAACTAAAAGACTATTACTAGAATTGAAAAATCAATTTGTACAAAATATTTTAAAGGACTTAACAGCAAGAGAAGCAACAAACTTCTGATAATAAAAGGCGACAAGGAATATAAAGAGACCACAACGGTACATTCCGCCCATAAAAGGGAAAAACGGAAAATGGACCAGTAGCAATGAAGAAGACTGTAGTATTTGCGGAACACCCCGTAGAAGTATTTCAACCAATAACTGCGGAATCATTTCGAACATCACAATAATATTTTGCAATCTCTAGACGTACCTTATCAAATAGAGCTTCCTATAAAGAAATAACATTTTGTGAAGTACAAAACACAATAAAACGAGAAGTTAACCATACGAAAGCACTTGGGTTCGACATGATAACAGGTAAAATATTGAAAGAAGTAATCGACAAAGGCATAAAATCCACAACGGAAATATTCGACGCTGCAGTTAGACTAGGATATTTTCCAAGAACTTAGAAAGTAGCCCAAATACTTTTAAATTCAAAGTAAAAAATACATAAAGTTGGACCGATTTCAACTTTACGCATTTCTTCATTTATTTGTAATATTTAATTTTTCCCTAGATTTATGTTGGCAGCAGCAAATAAATGTTGTTTTGGTTTTGAAAACTTTGGTAATGTCAACATTGTGGTTTTGTTAATACATCGGAGAGGGTAACTATTAATTAAGTTAGTAAATATGTATCTGTTTCTATACCATAAAAGAGATAACAGGTACAAAGGCAACATAATTATGCAAAATGCCTGGAAGGACGTTGCTGCCGCTACTGTGTTTGGGCATGCGCAACTTTCAAATGTCCTCGTGTAAATCAAGGATTCAAAATCACGCCATATTTTTTGTTTCTGTTCAAATCTATAGATAAATTTATTATTAAAAGACAATCAACTTTCAAATTAACGAGGAATTTGCTGAATGTGATGTAATTTTCATAATACACAATCATTTTTTGAAGAATTCTTGATCTTGCAATGCCATCGTAACCGTACTATTATTATTAAATTTTGTCTTCGAAATCAGGCTATGAATGCATTAGGGCGTTGATGAAGTAGGATTATAGGTGATAACTTTAATGCGTTATTTCTTCTTTATTGTAATATTAATATTTATAGATTCAAATTAAATAATATTTCCCAGTAATTGTAACTCTTACGATATCTCAAAAAAAATGTGCTTATAATCTTATCTTTGTAAGGAGATGGATGTGCTAGATGCCTCCATTTCGTAGACGTTTTGGGTCTTTGTATTTTTGTTTAAATGGGGCTAACTTGGGTGCAGAAAAACACTGAAGCACTTTTCGTTTAGATTCCAATAACTGAACATAGGATGTATCTGTCAGCCGATGAAACCTGACGGCAATGCGCATGTACAAATGAGGACATCTTTACTGACCAGGTCAGTATTGGATAGAATTAGGTTTCAAAAAATTTTTATATGTTGACGAGTCGTTTTAACGCATCTTAACTTTTTATTTATACTCTATTTACCTTTTTTTGCAAATATTTAATTTCCAAATGCGTGTTTACTAAATGGATGGTAAAATGTATGCTCATAAATTAATAAAGCATTTTGGCCCAAACTTTGCTAATTTGGATTTATTCATAAACGTTGTATTTCTACAATTTTGATTATCCAAAAAACTATAGCAAGCTGTCAGATCATTTTTGTTTATTTAAGTTAATATTATTATTTTTTTTAAATCATCGTTATTAGATTTTGATTATATATTTTTTGTAGATTCTAAGCACCTCCATACCAAATTAGCGTATACTTGTACTATGACCACTGGAAATATAAAATTCTATTTATTATTGTTAATTTAGAGACGGTATTTTGTGGACAAGATGATTTTTTATGGCTCAATACTTAGGCTACTTGTTAACGAAAAAAAATTGTCAAAAAAGTGGGAAAAATGACTTTCACAGTACTTACTGGACTTGATTACATTTGGCACATATGTTCCTCAGGTATATGTACAGCACAAAAATTGAGGTGATCGAATTAGGAAGCGGGAAGATATGACAAAATTATTTTTCATTTTTACGCCTAACAAGCATTAAATTCTAATTAAATTTACATTATACAAGGTGGCGCGCGGCAGACGCATGGATTTGAAAAGGTTATTGCTTCCTTCCTAATCGTCCTAAAAGGTTGAAAGTGGAGCAATTCGAAAGAGGGAGATGGGAAGTGTGTGTTCCACGCGGTTTCAGTCGCTATCATGAAGTAGTCCGTTCAACAACGTGTTTTTTGTGTGCAGACCTATTTGTCGAACGCCCGCTCGGTCGTCCACGCGCAGCGTGCCTCCCGTTTAAAGTTCAATATCGCCCCCGCGGCCGAATTCTCGATCGAAATCGAATTCTCGCGTGGGTTAATGCATTCCAGGATAACGAAAATGTGTCCACTAAAAGAAGGGGGCCTCAGAATACCGTCGCTACCCCAGAAAACATCGAGAGGGTTCGAGCCCCAATTCAACAATCTTCCAGACGCTCAATTGGGAAACAGGCAGGTGACCTTGGCATTTCGAGACCTTCCATTCAATTAATCGTTAATGAAGATCTTCATTCGAGAATTGAAGCCACGTGAGTTTGAAGCCAGACAACTCGCTAGTGAAAACATGCTTTCTGCGTTGCTCCGAGACGGTACCGTTTTCTTCTCTGGCGAGGCACATTTTCACCTCAGTGGATGCGTCAATAAACAGAATATGCGCTCTAGCAGAGGCTGTTGCACTCCGGCAGGGTGACAGTATGGTGTGCAGTTCCAAGAATTGGGATCATCGGCCCTTACTTTTTTGACGAAAATGATCGAGCGACTACAGTCACTTCTGCATGTTACCTGACCATGATCCAGGATTTTTTCTTGCTTGAGCTGGAAGACGTGTGGTTTTAGCAGGACGGGGCAACAGCCTACACAGCAAGGGTTTGCATGAACTTTTTTCGAGACAGATTCTTTGGGCGTGTCTCCTTAAGAGGCGATTTGAACTGGCCGGTAAGCTCTCCTGATTTGGCCCCTTGTGATTTTTTCCTGTGGGGATAATTAAAATTCCTTGTTTACAACAATCGTCTCAGGACCCTGAAAGCCCTTAAAAACAATATTCGAACCCAATACTCAATCCACGCATCTTTATTTACCGCAGGCGGAATTTATTCTTATTAATAAGGAGCCCATTCAAAACACATTATTTGCAGATTAGAATATTTGTTAATATTAGACCTCTTTTCCTTTGAATTATGTTGAATTGTTTTTGTTATAATAACTTTTTTGATTGAAAACTACTATGTAAGTACTCCAATTAACTACTTTAGATCTATAGAAATTGTATTATTAATTATCAAAAAAAAAACTAAACATATCGTCTATTTGCATTTTAATATACCATAAATTTAATGACTTTTTGATCAGGTGTTTATTATCTCTTATTAAATTTATGTAGCCTAAGTAGGTGTGGTTTATTTAACACCTAAGTAGGTACGGTTTAAGAGAAATTGCTCTAGCGGCTTTATTAAGGCCAATGAGAACAGAAATAATCTTAATTTTTGATGCTCTATCAAACCATAATATTTACATTAAAAATTTCGACGAAAAGATTGCTTTCAACGAAATAAATTTATTAATGTTAATGTCCCCGAATAATTATTATGTCGTTTTTGAGATCAATGTTTATTTTAGTAAATTAGCAGCTAATTTATTATATTTACTAGAAAGTTAGAAACATTCCTTGCCAGTACAAATCAAAAATAGAAGTCAACCTTGAGATGCAGTTCTGCAAGCGATGATCTGGAACAAACTACTTTTTAATAAAGTAAAAATCAGAACTCAATGAATCTTAAAAACAAACAGCTTTACTCAATTTGACAATTTCTTCGCAAATAATAAGAAAACACTTATTAAACCGCAATAGTTAACGTATTTTAACACATTTTTATTACGCTCTGTATTCAGAATCGGCGCCTGCCTAACCCATAGGCTGAGTGAGCTGCAGTCTACGCTGCTAGCATTTGGTGGGCGCGGAATATTAGATTGAGTCAACGAAAAAGTGAACTCAGCCAGAAAAACTTTAAAATCAAAATTTCATCGACATGTAATAAACTATTAAAAACATTTATATTGGAACAAAAATAACGAACCACAAAAAACAAATCAGGAAATTTCTACAATTGCTGTAGCGCTCTTGTGTCCAAATTCAGAAGCTTTTAATACGTTTGAATATAGGGCGAAGTACATGAACATTCATGACAGGAGAGGTCATACAACAAACAACGATGGTAAAAATGAATTAATGTAAATAAAATAATTGCTGACAGTCGTGTTAACAGTATTATAATTTATAATTATTCTGTAGCTGTGCAGTCCTTGTGAATAAAGTTAGTTTTGAATTTTGAACGCACCAAGCGAATTGGTTGGTTTATTCATATAAAAATTAATCATAACAACAATTCTGAACTAGTAGAAGCTCAGTTTTATAAAGAGTGGATTATGAAATAGGAGAACAGTACAAGGAAAAGTAGTCTCGTAAGGGTCGCTAAAGTTGTAAAATTTTTAGCTTCTGTGGCAATAATAAATACTAGATTCTGTAAGAAATGGTAAATTCTTGGTTGTGTACAACTAATTTCAAAATTCGATCCTATTATGGCCACACATGTAACAAAATTTAGAAATAAAGGAAGGGTGTTCGCTTATACAAGAACAATTGTTAATAAAGTTATTATATAATTAACGGAACAAGTTAAAGCAGAGATTATTCACGAGATTGTAAATATCACGTAATATTTCATTATTGTGGAGAGTAAAACTTTAAAACAAGGAAAAATAACGAGTCTTGCATTTTTATTAGAGAGCCAGTTGCTATAAAGTCTGTCTTTTTGATGACAGTCCAGATATTTACTGATTCTTAAGCTAGAAAAGAAACATCTGCTTTTTGTTTTTCCTTATTGATGTGTAAACATTCTGAAAATAAATGTTTTTTCTAAACTTATTATTAATTATTCGGAAGCGACTGAAACATGCAAAGATTTGGGGAAACTCAGGTAAGAAATTGCCAGCTTAGAGAGCCAAAAACCTTAATTAGGTCCCATATCGAATTTCATTAAAACTTAAGAAAATGCTATAAAACTGTTATACAAATTACCTAGGACATGCTGTTAGGATGGTCGAGAAATATGCAATAGAGCCTTTATGACTATCTAATCTCTTTTAGTCTTATTTCTGTAAGGAACGTCTCAAAAATTCTTTCAGATATGAATGTGACCCCATAGAAAGATAATTTTAGTGCAACACAAGGTATATATTCAAAACATATTCAAAATGTTGCTATTAATCAAATAATTATTTTTGTTTAGTAGTAAATTTAATGTCAGATAGAGATAGTGTTTTATTAGATAGAACAACAAATTAGGTTAATAAAGTGCTAACAACAAACAAAGCTTACAAAATGTGTTTAATGTAATACTGCAAATACGAAAATAGATAACGAAAGCAGTACGCAAGTGAAATATTTTGCAACAGATTTCAGAATAAGTTGCATTAATATGTTATGATCCTTTCCAGAATGCAGATAACAAAAACAAATACTCAAATATTTGCAAGATGGTATGTTTGTGCGCTGATTTTATATCACGAACAATCCAAGATGCAATTAGTACTAGACGGACAAAATTTTAAAGACTTAGTCAACATAAAGCACATAATCCGTCACCTTTAGTTTAGAATTGTAGGTTATTATTTCTACTTTGATAACTTTGCCGCGTTTTGGTATTGCATAACAACTGTTTTTTTTGTTCCTTAGGGTATGTCTTCCTTGATGGATCCATGTTTACTGCAAGCCTATGGCGTATTGTGATTACCCTAATTAAATAAATTCACAACCATTCTGTAATTGGTGAATCAACAGATATAGGTGCTTTACAGGGTGTGTCTGAAAGTTTTCCGGTCCCAGGACCGGTCTCCCGAATGTAATTTGCCTTTTCCTGCACAGCGCATCGCACCTGCATAGGATATGTAAGGCTGTTTCTGGTTCCTTGCTACAAAGTCTGCATGCAAGGTCACCATTGAATTTACCAATTTTCCAGAGGTGTTCTTTAACAGTGGCATGTCTTATAAGAAACCCTATGGTTGTCTTTAACTGTAGCCTACTTGGATTAAGGAGTTCTGCAGCTCTGTTTTGGCAAGGTCTCTTATTGAAGGTTTCGCTGAAATTATAGGATGATGAGCGCGTGTCCTCTCCTTGATAAAGCTTCGGGCAGCACTTAGGCAAGTTTTGTGTCGATAAATCCCTGCCAACAACTGTGTTACATAAAGTTATAATTCTGCTATAAAATTCTTTAATTTATCATTGTTTCTTTAAGAGAATATGAGTTCCGCATAAATAATGCGCAGATCTTATTATAAAGTGCTTCAACCTAAGATATTTTAGCCGTCCTTCTATCCTGTCATACCTATTTTACAAGCTTTTTTAGGGATCTTGCTAGGAGTTTTATTTTATAAGAAGGCAGCGCAGCGTTATTTATCTTAATTTGTTTGAATCTTATCTCGTGCTCTTTTGGGCAGTATATAGAGTCAGATGGCACATTAAGTCGTTGATGTCAGTAAATTCGTTATTTTTATAAATGCAAAATTCCTGAACCAATAAGGGGCAGTATTTTTAGTGAATCATGCAAATGGGTAAGAAACTAACGTATAAAGTGGGTGCAAAATATATGCGGAACACGAAGGCATTTAATAAGAAGTTGATAAAGCTATATTTGGGGTTGGAAATGTAGGCGATCTACCGGAGAGGGAAATAGCCCGAGTCATAAGAACGAAGCGTCTTACGTCGAGGCAAGACAAGCTTTTAGCTGAGATTTGCCCAAATGCTCTAAATACGATTCGAAGTCGCCTACGTTTATTTTCGAGCAACTTTGTGAGACAACGTTACCTTCACGGGCAACTCCTCTTCCTGGACAAGATTTTCCTTATCGGAAGCGTAATTAGGAAAAAGTATTAAGATTCTTCTGCGCACAGCAAACACCCTGTAAAAGTGCATGTTTGGATATGCTTCTGTAAACACGGTCTTGGTTGCCTACTGAAAGTTTTTTGGTTGTAGTAGAAAAAGTACGATGTTGCAAGAATGACCCTAAACATCGCAGCAAACTATGGAATGGTCGGCAAGGTCCCTAGGTGCTAATCTCGTTGAAAATGTGTGGTCGTACATAAAAATTAGGCTCAAAGGAAAGCCAGTGTTCGCGCTGAAGTAACTGTCATTTCAAATTATAATTATTCAGAAAACTGTATTGAAAGCATGGAGAAAAGGCGTGATGAGTAATGGAGGTGATTGGACCAGATATTGGACAATTGCGCAATAGCTCCTAATGTATACTTTAATAAAAATATTATCTACAATTTTATTTTCCAAGATTACAGCGCTACCTTTATTATTGAGCAGATTGTAGGCAGTTAGTCTAAGAGTACTTCTTTAAAAAAAACTGACAGTTGTTAACTTAAATACTATAACTGCGACTTAATTTAAAGCTGTCTAACCAACTACACATAATTATAATCTGGAGTGTTTTGGCAAGTTTCATTCATTGTAAATTTGTGTTTATTACTTAAATCACCTTTAATTATATTTTGAGCTAACTGTTAAAAATATTAAATTAGACTATAAAATGGGGGCAGTTATAGCTGCATCTACTTGTCAAGGGTCTGCGATTGTGCCTTATACTGTTGGGGCATAAATAGTAAGAATGAAGAAGTAAAATATATTTTGGTTGCCGTATTTTAGTGCTGCTGACTTTTTCAAGTTTTACTTTAATTTTCTTCTCTGAATCCTTTGTATTAAAAAAATTAAACGTTTGATGTCAAATTCGTAATTACTGTTGACTTGAAATATACAAAAATTATTGCCTTAATGTTTTTTGTTGCTATCCTTTTCATTTGTGCAAATTTTTGTCACAACATTAATTAACGCAATGAACAGTTTAAGTAAGATTTTTGAAAGCATATTTACGGCACATTTTTCTTACTTTTTCTAAGAATTAAAGGGTGGCAGTTACATATATACCCTATTTATTGTTACTACCACCTCTAAAGCTTTCCTATAAAAACCTCAAAATTAACCTCAAAACTACTTTTTAGTTTTTCACAATATCCACTGTCTGATCACCGCAAATGCTCTCTGAAGCCACTTGCACGACTCGATCGCATTCTATAAACTCTGTGACAGCCGTGATATTATCTAAATTAGACTTATTTTTATAAAATTATCATAATCTAGATATTTACCTATATGCTTAATGCACATTATGATCAAACAGGTACATTAAAACTTTTTACCTTTATGTTACCAATTACATAACTGCATAAGCATATTTTTTAAGATTCACTTGTAAATGACTTGTGTTTCATCAAATCATTTATTAAATTTCAACTGAGATAAGATAACCCCAAGCGATGGTATAATAAACAGGAGTAACTCGCTTCGTGCAGTACTGCCAGATATGTCTTGCTGGAAGCTAGACGTTCCGAACACCTTCAAGCCCAGCGAACGGGATTTCTACCTTCCGAACAAGCTTCTGGTGGGGGCTGGACCGACCAACTGCTCGCCCCGAGTGCTTGCTGCCCTCTCAAAATGTACCTTAACCCCGATCTGCAAGGAATTTTACGGGGTATGTAAAATGCAAAGGTTTTGGCTGTTTTCTCATTAATTATGACCGCTAGATGTTGGCTGACATCAAGTCAATGCTCCAGTATGTTTTCCAAACAAAAAATGAGACAACTATAGCGCTGCAAAATTCGGGAACTGGAGGACTCGAAGCGGCCGTCACCAACTTGGTAGACCCCGGAGAAACGATTATTGTAGCTTCTGGTGGAGTCTGGGGAGATAGAACAATTGAAAAGGCGCTGATTAGGGGTGCTTAATTGTTTTAACCGTTATTAAGTCTAGAACGTTCTTTAACTGTTGTAGGTGTTAATGTAATTCAAATGAAATGCAAACCTAGAGAAGTATTTACTTTAGACGAGCTGGAAAAGGAAATGATCAAGCATAAGCCAGTAGCACTATTTATAACTCATGGAGAATCATCTGCAGGTACCACTCAACCATTAGAAGGATTAGGCGATATTTGCCATAAGTAGGTTAATAAATCACTGCAATATAATATGAAAAATTTTAATAATTTTCGGATTCTAGATATAATTGTTTATTGGTCGTGGATGCCATAGTGTCTTTGGGCGGTGTACCTTTCTTTACAGATCGCTGGGGAATTGATGTGGCAATTTCCGCTTCTCAGAAGGCTATTGGGGCTCCAGCTGGCATGGCCTTTTTGACAGTCAGCCCAAGAGCCGAGTAAGACTATTTTGAAATTAAACTTGTAATAACATAATCAATAATCATTCTAGAGAACGCATTAAATCTCGCAAATCGCCTCCTCCGTTCTACTATAACATTGTGGATCTAGCAAATGTGTGGAAATCTACTAAGGCGGGGAGACGGTAGATCGTTCTTGCTGGTCGTTGTATCTTAAAAAATACAATTTTGAAAATGCAGGTATCACTACACATACAACTCCCACATGATTTGCGTTGTTAGGGAGGCCCTCAGGGAGATAGTTGAAGAGGGTTTGGAGAATAGGTGGGAAAGGCACAGAAAGGCGGCGGAAAGGTTTTGGGAGGGCATTGAAAAAATGGGGTTGAAGCACTTCATTGCTAAACCGGAACATCGGCTGTGGACTGTCAACATAATTTACACGCCCGATAAACTAAATTGGCTAGAATTAGTCGACTATATGTCAGATAAGTAAGATGTCCTTTTTAAAATTTCTGTTTTTTATTTTTTTTTCCTTTCAGATATCAAGTATCAATAGCGTTTGGCATAGGACCGTCTCAAAATTTAGCTTTAAGAATTGGAACAATGGGCTATAATGCTAAGCCGGAAGTCGTAGATTACGTCTTGAAAGTATTAGAAGAATCTATAGAGGCCTGTCGGCACAATACTATCCAAAATGGATCTAAGTAGATATTATCTTTCTTTGTTACTAGGTTTTTGTAAATAAGCAAAACACTGGAAGAAAACGAAGGTCAACAACGAAAAGATTCTTTATAGTAATATAGAATACCAAAATACTTTAATAAATATAATCACGTAAAAGATACAAGCTTCTCATTTGTAACTAATAATTAAGGAATTAATTTATTTGTTGCTCTTGAATTTTCATTAGTTTGGCATAAAAAGTGGACTAATAAGTTAAAGTATTGTGGGTTATTTGAAAATAGAATAGTAAGTAACTCCGGAAAATAAATAAACAATGAAAATAACATTGAAATACAAGAAAAATTTGATTTGTTTACATGAAAATAAATAGCACTGAGAATCATATTATCCAATATAGCCGCTATTAGCCGCCATGACCTTCACAAGCCAGGACCTAAATCTTTTACAGGCCAACATAACTTCCTTCTTGTCCATAAGTGTCATTACTATAATGATGGAGGCCCTCAAACTGTCCTTGGTATTACGATGCCTCTCATTAACCTTTGTTAATGACCGCGCCACCCACTTAATAGTCAAGCGGATTGCAGTTGGATGGAGGTACCAGTGGTACTTGTCTGGGCCTTCCTTGCCTTGTGGGCTGGAGCGGAGTCTTGATGGAGCACATAGTCTCGCCCAGCTGCCACCTCCTTTATTCAGGATTTAAAAACTGTCTCCATCTCGTTGATGCAGCTATTGGCGGCTACCTTTAAGTCTTTGCAGGACAGGAGCGGGAATTTTTCTATGCACGAGGGCAGACACTTCAGAAGTGTCTTGGAAGATCTCATAATTCTTTTGGCGATTTCTGTCCTGAAGGGGGAGCCTCATATAGAACACCGTTTTTTCAAAATTTAATTGTAAAAAAACTAAAACATTTATTGACTTGCGGTTAACTTGGCGTCTTCGATTTGCACCGTGCAACGCCCAGGTCGTTGGTGTTGTCCAAAATCAAAATACAAAAAAATTTAGTTAATACAAGCTTTTCCGCTCAGCACATACCTAATTTTAGCAAAAAACCCAAAAAAAATAAAAATTGAGAACGTTTTGAAGAAATAGGTCACTTTTTTCATAAAAAAATTGTTAAAACATATTTACAATTGTTTTTTAACGAATTTTTAGATATATGCTGAGGTCAATATGATAACGAATATCTGTGTAAAATTTCAAGTAAATAGGCCGATAACTTTTTAAACACATTTAAAGTTTCGGCAGGTAATGTTTCCACTCACGTTTATCTACTTTTGTTCATATGCCTCCGCTCAGTGCGTTTCAAGAGCATGATTTTGATGGGTTCACAAAGATCTTTAAATTTTTTTTTGTCTAAAACTTTGGGAATA
This sequence comes from Sinelater perroti, assembly GCA_036346155.1. Lineage (NCBI taxonomy): Eukaryota > Metazoa > Arthropoda > Insecta > Coleoptera > Elateridae > Sinelater > Sinelater perroti. The sequence goes on from JARFIY010000189.1 coordinate 5,583,644, forward strand.
TATTCTTCAGATGTTAAATGAATTTTTTAAGCAATAAAAAAATATGCAAAACATTTTTTTATATGAAGCTCACCCCTTAAGTTTTTTCGTCTGAAAAAATCTCAGAAAGCTTTCGTTGTCGTGCTTGATTACATTGTTTAGCAATGTATGGGCTTTTAACTTCTTACCCATCTTGTTTTTCTCAATCAACAGTTAATGGTTTCTCGGGCCAAAAAACTTCTAGCGCAAGTCCGTGTGTACTGTTCGTTGATCGTCGACCTCGCCACGCCCATTTCTTTTGCTAAGTCAGTAATGCTCCGCCCAGGATTCTGATCAATCTTCTCTTTCAATTCTCAAACGAGTTCATCACTACTTTTACGTTCAGATCGGTTGCTCCTCCTGGTAGTCAGATTCCCCGCACTTCTTGACTACGTCGTAACCTTGGGTCTTCTTGTAACTAACACGCAATAATTTCTGTTGTCAATTTTCCGGTGCAAGGAATTCGAGTATAGCAGTGCTATCGTAGGTTGTTAATTATGTGAACGTAACTTGTGTTACTTAATAGGAGATTGTGTATGCACTTCGACGACTCTGTATGTGTTTTACATTGTTTGTTAATTTTCTACGGCGGAGCTTATAGAAAGTTAATGATATTATCATCCTGTCTGTCTGTCTGTGTGTCTGGAGACACTATAACTTCCGTTCTGTTAAACTTCCGATCTATCCAACGGATTCACTTCAAACTTGGCATACATATATCTTAGGTCAATACATTTCATGGGATTGCTTTTCAACCAAATTGGTTAACGGCAACCGGAAGTGATTTCGCATCGCTGTAGAAAGTTTCCTTTACGGTATTACACCGTTCTCGTTTACTTATAAAACAAGAATAATTTACAAGAATTACTTTTATAACGATGAAAAAAAAAAGACTGGCCTCCGTGTAGCTCATACTTGAATATTGAGGATAAGCTTAACCACTTAACAGTCGGATATTTTTGAGAAAAATGGTAAAAAAAATTGCCACTTTTTTTGTTTTCATTTAACTACATTTATTAATCCTATTAATTAATTACAACAAATTTACTCAATAAGTAGTTTTAGTATGAAATATTTTGAAACATTCAATACACAATCCTACATCACAATTCGGGCAGTAGTATCTTGCCTCCTTTCGAATTTTTTTACCGCTTGCATTTTTCCGTGAGCAACATACTTTGCATTGTCGAGTAGGTCTCCCTTTGTTTGCAGTAGATGGTATTACTTCTATAAAATGTCTACCAATCAAACGTAGTGGTAACGATGATCCTGATGGACGTTCAGAAGTCTGTTGGGATTTACCATATTTTTCAATAATTTGTTGTACGAGATCTAATCTAAATTGTAAATGAGATTTTGAGCCTCCCTGCTTTCCATATAAAACAAAGGAATTCCATATTGTCTGATCGAGAAGGTGTAGAAACATTTTATAATAATATTTCTTCCCACGCTTTTTGATGATAGGGTAGTTAGTTAGGTGTTGGTCAACTCTATCAACACCACCCATAGAATTTTTGTAACCATTTACAACTTTAGGAATTTTTTTAGGGTCCCGTGTTCGTTGAATTTCTATTATTTCTGGGTTATGAATTGTTGACAACAAGGCGACGTCCTTTTTGTCTTTCCACTTCATAACACAGACCTTTCCTCTTTGGTATGCCACTATTTCTACTTTTTTTTAGTTTTTTCTTTTGTAAATCGTTGGGCAGCTCTTTTCTGTTCAATTTCAACGTTCCAAATAAGTCGGTTTTGTGTCGCAAAAGAATATCTGCAAGTATCGGTGATTCAAAATTGGCTTCATCAAAGCCATGACAATTTGTATTCTCATTCCATGGTTTTTATAATTATTATCCAGTATTGTACCCTTCTAAAAGACCAAATATATCCAGATTTTGACTCACAGAGCATATATGATTTGATACCGAACCTGGCTCGTTTTAGAGGGATATACTGAATCCAACCTAATCTACCTTTATAGAGCACAAGACTCTCATCTATTGTCACGTCTCTCTCAGGTGTAATCGCAGAAGAAAACTTTTTACGTAGGTGCTCTATGATTGGCCATAACTTATTTAGCTTGTGATTTGGGTGCGTTTCGGGATTATAAGTTGAATTATCATTGAAATGTATACAACGATTCAATAAGGCAAAACGTCTGTAAGACATAACTTTTGCGAAAAATGGTGTTTCAATCATATCTTTTCTAGACCAGTACCATTCGATGATAGGCTTGTTTATAATGCCTTGCAGAATTTGAAGAGCAAGAAACACCATGATTTCAGTATTATCTGTCGGCTTCCACTTCTTCGAACGTGAAAAGCTTGCAAAAATGTATTACTGCATTGATCTGCATATCGGTTAGTCTCAGTTGTAATCACCATCATTATCAAATGGCAAATTTACATCAGGTGTATTATCGAAAGGGAATCTTGGAGGAGGAGATGGTACATTTTCTGTATTTACTTCACAAAATTCTCTAAATGGAAGTACATCTTCATTCTCCAATTCAGAATCATCTTCCGATAAATCTAATAAATCACTTTCGTTGTCTGGTTCACTTATCAATATTTCCTCATCACTTTCATAATCAAACTCAAACATTAGGGGAACCTAATTTTTTTTTAATTTATTAATAAGTTTACAATCTGTCACGTAGTGACATTCAGTAATTGGTTAGACATTTGATATAAGACATGTAGAAAAGTTTCCAACAAAAATTTCCTTATTCTAATTCTAATACTAATACTAATACTAGCCGGTTTGGTAATGACGGAATGAACAATTAACTTTGACACCACATAACATTATGCGAAACGGTTTGGTAGGTCTGTTGGCTTAAATCTTTTAAGTCTGGGTTCTTCATCGTCAGAGTTTAATAGTTCTTCAACCAGCAAGTTAGGGTGAGCACTTATTTTGTCACGGTGGCGAACACTGCACTTTTGTATTTCCTCGTCTATTGTCGAAATAACTAGGTCCTGTCGTATTGTCCCGTTTGGAACGAACCATGGGGCGTCTACTAAAGAACGTAGCACTTTTGATTGAAATCGTTTGATTATGTCGATATTTGATTTACTTGCAGTTCGGGAACCTAATGAAATAAAATAAAACTGAATAAAAACAAAAAAAATGTATACAAAACGTATATTACCTGTGTCTAAAATGTAAAAAGAGCTGCACAAAAAGTAATCATAAAATAACAAGCTATAGTACAAATAAATATTAGACAACACGTACGAAATGCAACGGCGACTGTAAATACTCTTATAACGTACGTAAGACCTGCATCAACAAGCCAGCCGTACACCTACACCCCCCATCCACCGCGCACAAAACTAGTCGACGCTACTGCATTCTCACTATTGAGAAACAAGCGACGTTAAATTCTTGGGCAAATCACTATCTACAAGTTAAAACAAAAGTTGCCCGAACGAGACTCGGGTTCGTCAGTGTACGGAAAAATGTCACGCCCGAGTGCAGTTCGGGCAAATCTGTCAAGTGGTTAAGCAAAGAGTCTGAGCCAGAAATCTTGCACCAGGGAGCGTGATGGAAATGATAACGGCGTTGATTGAAGAGTCGGAAGCAATCCCTCAAAGCAGCAAAAGAAAAGTCATCCGATCCATTAAATTAATTTTAACTGAAGATTTTATTTTTTCCTTTTATAATCACCTTTTCCCTTTCAACTTTTTGTATTTTATCAAAACAGGTCCGATTCCAATCAAAGTGGTATCATTTGAAACCACAGTTGTTAAGCTTTCAAACAGTACACTAAACTTTACTTGGAATGCTATCGGAGTGGACACACATTTTCTCAAAACTCGAGCATGTTGCTGAGTGGATTGTTTTGCTCTAAAGTGTAATAAAAACATTTTATAGTCTAGAATTACTTTTGTTATTACCTTTCAAAATATTCGCCTTTAAAGTTTTGGGCAATCAATAAAAGTATTTGGAAGTGTAAATTATACACCACAAGTTGTATCCTGTAATAGAAGAAATAAAGGGTATGATGTGCAGTACAACTCGAAATATTACCATACGTTCATTCTCAAACACGATATTTTGAGAAAAAAAACGTGCTATCATATTCTTTTTGTTTTCTGGTATCATATGATTAGTTCGGGTTAAAAAATTGTGACGGGAGAATGCTATATATATAATAATATTTTAATAATAATATATAATTTAAAATGTAATATGATAATTTAATATATAATATTTTAAGAATAGTGAATATCAGCCTTGCAACGATCTCAGAGGCAATTTGCTCAATACATTCGTACGGAACCACGAGCATTCTAAAATCAAGCGAGTAAGTATTTAAGGGTGCATAAAGAATGGCCAGAAGGAGTTGCGATTATATACAGTTTGAGTGGTGATATATGTGCACCTGAAGTAGATTGGCTTGTCGAAATAATGATAATATTTTGCGTTAATTATTTCCTGACTCACTGCAGAGGTAAATAAAGGCTGTACATTGCAAAATGCTCGTCAAATGGAACTCAGTAAAGGAACACATAAACTGAGTTCGTCGTATCTGGTGCCAGAATGGAATTCATCGCTACTCTAAAGTCTACCTAAATAAATTACCATGTGGATCCTAGTCGAACTAAAAGTAGCAAAGTTAAAATCTTATTCGTTAGACTACTGCCTGTTCTTTCTAGATGTGTATACTTTCAACATTTTCTTTGCCTTTAGGTAATGTATCTGTTGTTATTCGGATTATTCTATCATCTAATCTTGGCACATGTTAATTTCTGGTATTTGACATTGTTGTCTTATATATTCATTTCTTAATATATTTCTTGTCTGTTTCGGTGGCTTCCTACATTTGTCTAGTGCGAGTGGTGTCACATCGTGTCCATATTGCATACGTCAACATTAATCTAATTAGAGTTTTCTATACCCACTTTCATCTTTGTTATTTAGGTATCTGTGTTTTTATATGACTGCCTTTAGAGCTTCCAAACTTGACTAGCCTTAATGATTTGCGTCATCGCCTGATCTTTAACGAACTGGTTATCGTAATCGCCAAGTATTTAAAAGTTGATATCTACTCTGTTATGCTTTCGTTGGACTCTAATTTACATTTAGTGTTTTATATATTTTTATGCATTTTGTGTTGTTATTAGATATTTTGAATTATAAAGTTTGGAAGTTTTGAAAACTTTGCGATAGCCTTTGGAGATCATCTTTGCTTTTTCTTATGACTACAGCATTGTTAGCATACCACACTATTTTGATTTTACCTTGTAACAGTTTGTAATCTTTCCTGTTATTTGTGGTTCAAATTGTTTGATCCATAATTAGTTATCATAATATAATCTGTTTGATGTATTCCGCACTTTATGTTTAGTTTAATTTAATATAGCGACTATGTAATTTTTGGCGTATTGGTACTTGTCTATGCCGTAGTAATCCAACTATGTCAGATAATAAAAATACGTTTAAAGACCTTGTCAAGATCTATAAAATGGTTTAATTGAGTTCTATGGTTTATTTTTTTTTTATTTGGGAAATTACAGCACCAACGCAAGGTCGCTCATTGCTAAACCCCTAATGTTCGCACCGTAATGGTATTATATTGAGTTGAGTATATTTGTTAATATTATGGGTTTTAATTTTATGGTACTATCCAGTAACGTTAACCCATGTAGTTGTTTGGTATCGCTCCTTTTAAATACTGCTTTCTCCATTAGTCTGAAATTGTGTAGTGTTTCATAATTTTCTCTAATAAAATTTTTATTTGTTCGGTACTTTAATAGTTCATTGTATATCTGATATTCTCTAGGTGCCTTTCTATTTTTTAAAAGTATCCTTGGACGTTTACAATTTTTTCTAATGGATTTACAGAGTAACTGTCATACAGGGTGGTATCCAAAAGTAGTAGGACTGATTTATTTAAAAAAAATTTATTGAACATTTTGGTACATCGACTTAATACTCTTCAAAACAGGCCCCTTGGGCATCCACACACTTCTGGTAGCGAGCCTTCCAGGCCCTCTGGAAGTCATCCTCCGGGATGCTGTTCAGCGCCCTCGTCGTTGGCGCTTGGACTGCTTCCACCGAGTCGAAAAGATGAAATTGAGCTGCCTCTTGATCCGGGGAAACAGGAAGAAGTCCGGCGGTGCCACATCAGGGCTGTAGGGGGGTGAGGCAACGTGGAACCGCCGAATTTGGCCAGGAGATCCCTCACAATCCACGCGCCGTGGCACTTTTCTCATCGACAAATCCTCTGTGATGATGCGTTGGACTGTCCCATACAAAAGATTCAGCTCATCACTAATTAATTTAATGCCTAACCGTCGGTCAGAGTTCAAAAGTTGCTTAACTTTCAGCACATTGTCGTCCGTTCGCGAGGTTGACGGACGCCCGGCGCGTTGGTCGTCCTCGACGAGCTCCCTCCCCTCCCGAAACAACTGTACCACTCAAATATCGAGGAACGGCTCATGGTATCCTTCTTGTAGGCCTGCGTAAGCATGTCCTTGGTTTCGGTCGCTGATTTTCCAAGTTTGTAGCAAAACTTGGTGGCGTACCGCTGCTCCCAATTTCGCTCTATCGCAACTGACGACGAGGCGTCACTAAAACAGTGGTCCACACTCAACTAACGCACGCAGGCGACGCCGCAGGTCGAAACCTGTTCCCAAGGCTCCCCTCCATAACATCCTGCCTTGCAGACCCCCCTCCATCGCTCCGCGCGCGCGAGGAAAAACAGTCCTACTACTTCTAGATACAACCTTGTACATCTGGAGTTGATGAAATAAAATCTAGAGACCATAGGAAAGAAATTTGTACCACGGGAGTAACTGCAAAAGGTAGAGATGAGACCCAGACATATTTGTTCAAAACTGGAGATGCGGTTGCGTTAATATAGAATATGAGAGTAGAATTAAAAGTAAACATCAAAACTTTAGTAAAATTAAAATAAACTTCAAAAACAAAAAACAGCTTTGCAAAATATTGCTATAATTGAGAACACAAAATTAATTGAGAACAAACGCGGCAATGTTCTGGAAATTTAAAAGGAGAATTAAAAAGGAATTTACACACGCCGAAATTACTTTACTTCGGCTAGAACCAAAACTGTTAAATTCAAGTTTAAATCATACATATAACCTTTATTATAATTAACGTTTTAAACTGCTTTCAATCTACTTTTAAAATATGCCTTAAGAGTTTACTTACACCGTTCCACGTATTGCTCTTTTCGTGTTTCTACCAGACCTCCGTACACTCAAATGCTAATAACAAGATCTTTTGTTATTTTAACCATAAGAATGCTTAAAGAGTTTCTAATATTTCTATGTCTGGCTCGATTATCCTCTAAAATCATTCTTCGTATGGATGTCTGTGTGTCTTTCGATAAGTACTAAAATTTTCTTTATTTGTAATTTTTTTTATTAATTGTACAAAGATATATTTATAATCATAAAACTTTCAAAAGAGAAGAATTAAGACAAATCAACATTGTCGGTTTGTAATAACAATTATAACTTCAGTTTTTGTTTAATCGTTGGTTTATATTTTTTAACCTCTGTGAGCGCACCGGAACTATTGTGCTTATTAACATATATATTAAATCTAATAAAGAAGCAGTCAGGGAAGGTTGACGTCGATTATTTTATAATGTAAAAAGTTGTAGCATTTTATTATTTTGATATCTATAAAATGTGTAGAACTATGCTTTTATACAACTGAACTAAAAAAATCAAATTTATTAGTTTAAAATTAAAATAAACATTACTTAATGGATTTTGCGTTTTAAAACATTAAATTGTTCGAAATTTACAAATTACAATCAGCATTAGACATCTCTGACCGTTTCCTTCAAAGACGCTCCAGACATCTATGAGTTTTCAACGAAACTTCAACCGGCCCGCGCCGAGCACGGCAAAAGCCTTGTTCCTTCTTGACCAATCGACCAAGGCGGCAGTTAGTTTAAATCCAGGCAATAATGAATGAAGAACCTCAAGCTTTAAATTGAATTAAGATGATTATATAGGTAATTATAAAATGGGAATTTAAAAATTACGGGTTATTTGTAAGCAAAACGATAAAATAGGTTATTTCTTATATTCGCATGTTAAAAGTTAGAATCAATCACAAACATTTTTTTCTTATTACCTTGCGACATAAAATTTTAATTTAAACAATCACATAAATGGTATATTTGCTTTGAAAGCCGAATTTAAATTTTAAATGAAACGATTTTTGAGTTGATTTTGATTTTATTTATTATTAAAATATACAATCTCCGATTAAATGATCACCTAGGCTTCTGCGACAACTTTCGTTGTTTTTTATAATTGCTATTGCAATTTTGCAGATGTTCTGATCATTTTCGTTGATAACTGATGGGATTTTGTTGTCAAATCGACTGTTGTTCGAGCTGTATGGCAGGTAGAACAGTCCTGCTAGAACTACATTTGTTCCAGATCCATGTCGCCCAATTGCTGTAAAAAACTGGGTTATCATATAACAATAACGATCTCCATCTACAATTACAGTATTTCCAACGTCATCTTAAACGGAGTATGGGCCTGTAATACCATTTGCCCAAAATATTCAGCAAACGGTGATTCATTAGAGTCGAATTTGTTTTTATGAGAAACCTTACGCGAGAATATTCCAAATCTCAAATATGACAATTTTATTTACAAACCCACCAGTTAAAAAGTGCCGTATTGCTAAAGATTTTTTGATTAATCTGTGAATCCATTGACAAATTGCCCACTGTTAGAATAATAGCAAGCTTAAACTCTTACTCCAGTTGGATCTTTTTGCTAAAAGGAGCTTTTAAATGTCCATACAACAAATAATTGGTTAACACTAATATATGGCAATATTTTTAAGGGATTTTACCTCACATTCGCCATGTCTGCATCCATTACTGATCTGATTTTATCAAAGATCTGTTAGACTACAAAAGATTTTTAATTCCAATATTCACTAATATAGTGCAAACACAAATTTCTTTTTTTATGCTGTCTCTAATTAAAAGGTTAAACAGATATTTAGCATTCAACTCAGTACATATTCAAATGTTTTTAAGCCACAAGTCTTTACTTGCCAATTTCTCTTCTCCACTGAAGTTCTCTTTTATTGTTAATTTTACTTCAATTATTCATATTCAACGATTCTCTTTCCTTGTCTGTTCTTTACAATACTTCAGCATTGCTTATTCGTTTACTCAATGTTATCTGTAACATCTTTATTGTCCACATTTACAATGAGTATATTTTATCCATTATCCTTTTCATTATAATCCATGTTTTGACTTTATATAACAGGATTCAGGTTTCTGTTAAATTTGATGATTTTTAATTTTATATAAACGTTTAAAGCTATTGACATTCTCATTTCTATATCTTTATTCGGCTTTAACTGATCGTTCATGTAATATACTTGCATTTATGCTCTCTATTTGGATTTTTAACAACTGTCAGTTGATTTGGTTAACTGTATTTTTATTTGCAATCTTCAATTTAATTTTTTTAAAACTCATAGTAATTTCTGCCTCCTTGCATACTTCATATGCCTTTGTTAGCAGATTTTCTGATATTCCGATATTTTCAGTTACTATTGTAGTGTCATTCGCATATTGAATGTTTTTAACAGTTTTTCTATTTAGTTAAACACTCCAGTTGTTTTCCAGGGTGCATTTTGAAAGATTTGTACAAAATGGACTACTCTTACCTTACATTGTGTTCGATTTTAACATCTTATAAGTTTCCATCGTCGGTTCGTACCATTACTGTTTGGTGTTAATATGCATTTTTATTAGTCCTTACCATTACGATCTTCAAAATCAATTAAACAAATTAAATATTTTTTTTGGAATTACCTGCATTTTTGTACCAGGTCGTTCGTACTAGGCAAGGCTCTTCGAGTATCCATTCTATCTCTAAAGCCAAACTCCGAGTCAGCTACCACGGCGTTATATATTTTATTTTGGAGAATTTTTAATAATATTTTCAACGCATAACTCATGACACTAACAAATCTGAAGCCGTTCCATGAGTTTACGCTATTTCTCATTAGTATGAGAATAAATACTGAGCTTAAGCATTTTTGCCGTATGCGTCCTGTATTGTATTTTGAATTATTTTGTCATCATCCCATTCTTAGCTGACTCTAAGGTATGCTCAACTACGAATTACTGAATATATGAGCCCTTTATGTACATAATCTCTTATAACTTTGTTATAACATCTAATAAACTTTTTATTTATATTTTTCAGCTTGTTACTCCTTCTGCTAGATTTAAAAGCCACTTACCATTTTCATTCTTGTAAGACATCTTTCGTTTTGCATTTCGCTTACCTCCTCAAACTTTTTTGTAGATTAAATTTGTCCTCGCATCGGATTTCTTTAGCTACTACTATTTTTCTACTTTTCTCAACCTTCTTTTATTTATATCCTTAACGATTTAAGATCTTGAACTTTCTAGGTCCTTTTATTAGACTTTTTTCTTCTTCTTTATGCGAACCTTATATCTCCAACAATAAATAATAGGTTATTTTCTTTATTTACGCTTCTTTATCATCTATATTTTTTATGTTGCTAATATTTTTCTGTAATTCATATTAACGTTTCTTAAAATTTACTATTTTATTCTTCTTAACTGTACATTTATGTTAACTATTTACAAATTATAATCAGAGCTATAATTGTTTTGGGGTAGATTTTAGCACTTTTAACACTGTTTCTAAATCATTTTATTAAATCACTTTATTACAATATTATTATGGAGGTTTTCAGGGAGGCACTACCTAATCCATATTCGTCTACTCAATGTTTCGCAATTTTGAATTTTGTCACCATTTTGGTGGATTTATCACTTCTTCCAGAATAGTGCATTTTAATTTTATCTGTTTTTCAAACTGTTCTGACTTTTTATATTTTTATTACTTGCATTTCTAATTCTTGAGTACACCTGAGGATTCTTCATACAACTATTTAGATGAAGAAACATCGAGGACTCAACTATTAATTTTCCTTTCTTAGGAAATTATTGAACTGATTTTCTTTTGCTCTCTTCACTACACTATTTTAACCAGTTTAGTTACCACAACTATGCCTAAGAAAATCTGTTAATAAAGCGTTTCGATAGTTTATACCAGCGATGCATGGATATGAACCAAGATGTGTTTACCTGCTTCATCGATTTCGAAAAGACGTTTGATAAAGTGAAACATGGTAAACTACAAGAACTTTTACTTAAGAAAGGCATAGATAGGAGAGATGTGAGGATAATTAGTAACCTATATTGGGGACAGAGTGCTAACATAAAAGTTGGAACAGAAATAACCGAGGAAATTGAGATACGCCGTGGAGTGAGACAGGGATGCATCCTATCTCCACTTCTGTTTAACATCTACAGCGAAGCCATCTTTAGAAGCCTTAGATGAGGAATCTGCGGAATTATTATAAATGGAGAAATAGTTAACAACATGAGATACGCAGATGACACAATCCTCTTAGCAAGCAACCTTACTGACATACAACATCTGCTTGAAAAAGTAAATGATCGCTGTAACCACTACGGCTTAAAATTAAATTTTAATTAAACCAAATGGATGGTAGTTACAAAAACTCCACACATTCAAGAAAACTTAAGAGTTGCAAACATATTAATAGAACGGGTAAGGAAATACAAATACCTCGGGACGTGGATAGAACAAACAGCTGATCAAACAACGGAGACAAGAACTCGTATAGAAATAGCTAGATCCTGCTTTGCAAAATTAAAGAAAGTACTTTGCAACCGAAACATAAACATTGGGCTCAGAATACGAATGCTTCGCTGTTATGTATTTAATATCATGCCCTATGGCGTAGAAGCTTGGATACTTAAGAAAAAGCAAACAAACAAAATACAAGCCTTTGAAATGTGGTGTTACCGCAGAATGTTGCGTATAGCCTGGATTGAAAGAATAACTAACAGAGAAGTTTTGACAAGGATGAACAAGGAATGTGAAATAATAAATACAATAAAAAGAAAACTAGAGTACTTAGGCCATGTAATGAGAAATCCCAAATACGCACTGCTCCAACTCATCATGCAAGGAAGATAAAGGAAAAAGAAATGTTGGTAGGCTAAAATGTCTTGGCTAAAAAATCTCAGAGATTGGTTTAATTGCAGCAGCATTGAACTATTTCGATCGGCCGTCGACAAAATCCGTATAAGAATGATGATAACCAACCTCCGTGAAGGAGAAGGACCATAAGAAGAAGAAGAAGTTTATATCTGCCTCATTATAATACTGATAGGTACTGCTGCTCTCTTAAATTTTATAAGAGTTCACTTAGTCCAGCCTGCAGCGTAAAAGTACCCAGCGAGGGCTAGTCACTAAAAACTATTTCCTGTTTGTGACACTTGACGTAGCCGTTTCCAATAATTGAAGGCAGTCGTTTTTCTGAGGTGACCGCGAAAACATCAGTATTTTGCACACAAAGGCGTGATGCTTCTATATGCTACGCAAAAGCAGATTTCACACACGCGAAATTACACATCCTTAATACCTTCAAATTTATTAAGGTTGCTTAGAACATTTCATGGAAGCAATAAAAGAGTGTAGTTACAGATTGTAAAACCGCCATAATTGGGGAGGTCAGAAAACGTTCTTAAGCAAAACTAGATTTTTAAAAATGGCCAAAATGCAGAGAATAGCATGCGCGGTTCAAATATCAGATTTGCGCAGCACAGGCTTGCCATTAATAATTTATGGTAGCAATACCACTATAGTGGGTTGCAGCATCATAAGGCGTCAACTATCACAACATTATCAAAAAACAGCATTTTCTAAATGCGATAATTGAAAAATCGTACTGCGGTTTTATAATTTTAAAATTTTACATTAAAACAAAAAATTTATGTTTCTACCTTACAGTCTAGGATTAACTAAATTTTTATTACAGTAGCGGTTAAAATTTTCTGGATTGCATATTTGTATTAAAAATGATGAGTAGTTCTTCAAAGGCCAAAATGTGTGCAACTGTTTCGTAACATAATGAACTACCCACTTCTTGGAATTAATTTCTTCATAATGCAATTTTGAATCTGCACCTTTATTAGTAAGATTAATTAAAAAGGATCGTTTATTCAATACGACAATGAAATATATTTTAAAAAGTCATCAATTCCATTAGCTTTTTGGATGCGTATTTAATATACGCCTTAAGATTCCGTTCCTGATCAATAATCGATTTTGTTGTGGATAAGAAACTTTAGAAGTACTGGTTCTTAAGTGAGAAAAAGAGAAGGAAGGCCTCGAACATCGGAAAGCGTTGATACAGTAAAACGTTCTATTTTGCAGTCTAAGATAATTTTTACCCAAATATGCCGTTTGGTTTCAACACAATAGAGTTGTGATCCTCACAGAAAAAGCTTCGTTTTAAGTTCTGTGTGAGGTGTTTCCTGGGTGCCTGCTCTCTCAACTTAGTGACTTCACTTGGCCAGTCACTTATCGGATTTCATTCCTTATAACTTTTCCTATGGGAATATTTCAAGACTAAGGTTTACACACCATACAAAATACAATACGTCAAGATAACAGGAATGTTCCTCAATATGTGTTGGAAAGAGTAACGAATAATTTTAGAATACTACTTCAACAGAGCATCGAAGGCTGTTATCTTCCTTAAAACACATTAAAATAAAACTTCCAGTTCTATAGCTTTACCTGCTATTTTTCTTTGTTAAGCCCTAAAAAAACGGAGGAAGAATTCCCCATCCTTTAAAACAGAATTCGAGAATATAAATGAAATTCTGTGAAAACCAATATATAACGAAAGAGATGACGTTTTTAAACAGAGTTTTTGAAATCTCTTTACTAAAGCATATCAAAAAAAAAGCATTTCAAAATCTAAATGACGTCACCGTCAATTATCATAGTCCAGACTTAATAGAAAAACTACCTTTTCTTTGTCTTTGGGACCCATTTCGCCTTACCAATATCCCCTTTCTAAATCTAAGGTTGAGAACTATTTAGATCCAACTAGGGTATTCAACGCATCATCAATGCGTGGTAGTGGGCAACTGTCTTTCAGTCACGTTATCTGTTTCCATCTACAATTATCTTTTCAGCTTATTCTCGTTTAGCTAGTAACAATCGTCGATTCCTATTTAGTGACGCACATTACGTGTTCTGTCTTTTGAACTCTTGTGTTGGAGTACGTCTTAATCCCGGTGCAACAGATCTTAAACTTTTGTCTGCTGGTCAGGATTCAAACCACTGCGATCACTAATTTTAATTTATTAGGTACCCGGCTCGACGTTGGGTAGATGCTAACGACTTGATTAACGAGTGAAGTACAATAGCCAAAGATTATGCTTTGCTTCACCGTTCAAGAATACCCATTAATATTCGGTTACTGGTCTTTATTGATTGTTCGGTTTTCTAGTAAAGTCAACCGGGGCTGTTGGGTATGAAACGCAAATAAAGCAGGCTACGTCTGCCTTAAATTTTTAAATAGCTTCGCCCAATTTTTGTACTCGATTTCAAAGCTGTGTTCGGTAACGCAATCCAAAGTGTTTGACGATCTGAATATAACTTTCTTGCTCGTTAATGGGTACAATCTATGCCGAGGGCAACAATTAAAGCAGGCGACTTTTTATTTTTTGACCATCCATTCACTCTAGCAGCAGCCTTAAAACTTACCATCACACATTGGAGGCTTAACTTTAGTCTTCATCACATTGGTACTTAACAATGGCTCCTGTACTTGCTTACTTTCTTGACTGCCCTCGTTGAATTCGCAGGCAATCTAGTGATTTTATCGGAGTGCTAAACCTACCTTTAGGTAATTTAATTTCTTTAATTTCTTTTATTTTTTTTTTTCATTAGTATCAATTCTGTCGTCCTGTGTCTCAATTATTATCTGCACTTCATTAATTTCTCAGTTTTTTTTTTATGTGATTCATTTTATCGTTTGATGTTTTGGAACATTATTGTTTTAGGCCATCCACAGGCCTGTATTTTGTTATTTATGGTTGAGTTCAAATCTGCTTTTATATGATTTATATTTATGTACACTTTTTGTCACATTCTCGGCTTTTGGAAGGTCGCGCATGTCATGTTGGTTTCTAAAAGCATGAGAAGACAAACACGTTCCCCTAGGATTACTGCCTGATCAGCCTCCCGCCGACCCTGGGAAAACTGGTGAAACGCATTATCCACCACCGGCTACAAACAACAATCGAAGACTTCCAGCTGATTTCGGAGGATTAGTTTGGATTTTGCCATGGCCACTCTATCATCCACTAACTCCCAGGTGATGGAAAAATTTCGGAAGGCTTTCTCAAGAAGTTTACCACCTCAGTAGTCGTTTTAGATGTAGTTAAGGCCTTCTACAAGTTTTGGCACAACGGCCTCGTATACGAGATGACCTCAGCGACCGTCTCTCTGTCGATGCTTCGATCCTTCCTCTCCAATAGAAGGTTCTCGAACAAACTCGGCTACGTAAAGTTATCAGAGAGCTGTTTCGGAGCGAGCATCTCCGAAGACTTGGTGCTGCCCCCGGTGTTGTTCAACCTGTACGTCCGAAACATTCTCACGATGATGGCGCAATACACAGGCGACACAGCGGTTCTGTTAAAATAGCAGCAGTCGACGACGGCGATTTAATGAGTTTAGGAGGAGCTGGACTGGCTTGAAGACTGATGCACTATGTGTGGAGTAGAAGTGAATGCCGAGAAAAACTATGCTATTCTCTACGGACACACGTCGGTGATCAGACCTGGCGGGACTTAGAAGACCGGAAGATACTCTGTAGAAAAAAATTACAATGTATGGGATAAGAAACTTTCGTTGAAGCCGCACGTAGATTGGGCGGTAACGAAGGCAAAGGCAGGCCTTCGGCTGCCTCCTCTATCTCGGGAGTTAGTTGTTCTTCCCTAACAAGCTAACAATTTATAAAACAATCCTCCGTTCGATCATAATGTACACCTGTTCCGCTTGGAGTACTCTACCACGTTTATCTTTGGCGCTCCCTAGTATATCAGAAACACCATTTTACATCGCAATGTCGACATACCAACTATCCAGGTGCATATCCCCCAGTGCTCTTAAAACATGTTCTCCAGCGTCGAAAGCTAAGGCAATCTCATCGTTCGTGGCCTCTACGAGTACAAGCTGGACAGAAACACCCGCTCGAAGATTCTGATCTTTTCGCAAGACAGTACGGGGGGGGGGGCTAATGCAGGCCTACCAACATTCACTCCAGATCATAGAAAAGGAAGAGTGTTAGGGATTGGACGAAGTCAACGTAAAACGTCCTGAAAACTTTTATCTCAGAACTTCTCGAGAAATCGTCGCCATGTGTGTGGTAGCGCAATTTTGTTGGAACCACAATGATAGAAAACATGTGTAGATGTGAAAGTCACCACGCGTTTTGCTTTCTCAAAAAAAAATACACCCCTATGATGCCAAATTCTGTAATAGCACACCAAACTGTTACACGGTGAATGTGTAGAGGTTGCTCATAAAATTGTCGAAGACTGTGGGGTCCAATATCAGAAATTCTCCTTTTCACGCAACCCAATAAATGTTTGTCATTACTGATAGAACAGCATCAGCTAGAACATTTGTCAACATGTTCTCGCAAACAACTTTCCGGGCGTATCAGTCATTAAGTTCTTGGACTACTATCAGTTTGTATTAATGAAACATGAGATCGCATGTAAAATTCTCTGCACGGTCCGGTCAGATAAATGCAATGCGAGATCATGCTTAGCGACAGAACATTGTGGCGATGTGGCAACAGCCTGTCTCACGCGGTCTACCGAGCGATTTTCGATAACCAGCCTGTCAGAAATTGTGTGCCCACAAATTTGTGCTTTTTTATCGAAACTCTTTCGTGAATACCTGCTCCGAAATGGGCCAGAATCACAAAATCGTCATTTGTAAAATAAGTTTCCAACACAAACGCACTTTGTTTACCACTCCATGCCATGATGCCTTGTACTGCTCAAGGATATACGATTCAAGCTCCGTCTATCAATACATTGCACGTAGCGGTTAATTCAAAAGAGACCCTGTATATGAACATATATAATTAAATCTGTCAACTTCTTAGGCGACTATGTTAGAACTTAATTCAAATTTTGCAGTTATTTCTTTTATGTCAAGATCAACAATAATAAACTACCCTTCAGATATGTAGAAGTCAAATGCAATTTTTATATAGAGGGTAACAATAAATCACAAAGAATTGGTGATACGTCGCATCTCATTGCTCTAAGTCTTATACCGCTAAAAGACCGCTTCAGCGACCCCAAATTTTATAGAGCCTTTATACAAGTTTGGGCCTTTAGAACTAATCAAACGTTGTATGTAGTCTACTGGGTTCAAATCAGGCAAGTTCAGCGTCATTCTATAGAGCTAATAAAATCAGGAAAGTTTTTCTTGTATCATGCTTACGTCAATTTTGTTTTCTAGAAATTTCTAAATCTGATCGTCAACATTATCATGGGCTCAAGGTAATATAGCAATTTCAAATCATCAATTGCTTCATATTCATTAAGCTCTTTGGATACGAAGATAAGAAAAGTTTGACTAATGAGACAGATTACATCCTGTATCATACAAGTAATTCATTCTGTTGATGTATAACCATATTAAATGGTCTTGGACGTTCAAGAGACCGGTTCCTATTGGATTAGTTATTTTGGATTTGCTTAACTGTAAAGGTTTTCTCGTTTGTGAGGAGCCTATATTGAATATCAGCATCTTTCTACACATTTGTAAGGTAATCCTTTTCAGTATTGGCAATCTCATCAGTTCTTTTACAATTTCTTGTCATAAACTTTAAACTTTAATCTCTTTCGGATAGATTTGACCCTACGGGTTTCTTACCTAGACAATCTTTGTCCCAATTAAATCTTTTCTCTTGAAAATTGCCGAGAAACAGTGATTGTAAACAAGTCCCACCGGAACTTTTTATTATTAAAAAGTTCGATAATCATATTGCAACTATCAGACGGCTTCTATATTGTTAATAAGCAATTAGATTGGCAAAATATCTACAACTTGTTTCTGTGTTTTGTCATCTTGTATTTATTCTTTCCGTATCTTCTTATTCACAAGCGACATCAAATTTTCGGTTTTAAAAGTTTTCCTATATTTTTTGCTTCTAAAGAACAGATTGTTCAACTAACGCTTTTGTGCTCGATTATTACATATTTAGCACATGCACCATTTTCCAATAAGAAATGTTGGTTGGTTACAATTCTGTTGATCCACCTTTCTTAAATTCTATGTTTTCTGTTTCACAAATTATATTCACGTTCTAAACTTATATGCTCTTTTAAAGTAATTTTTAAATTATGGTTATGTTAAGTTTTTCAAAATGCTACAACGATGAGAAATATTCTTTTAGAATACTTTAATTGCTGTTTTTGTGAATATTTTTATTTATTTCTAAAATTCTATGCTTACTGCTTCTTTACAACGAACATTAATAAACAAAACAAAAATAAAATACAAGAAATCCTTATGGCAAAGCTTATAAGAAGTACAAAAACCTCGCAGTGTAGCGATTTAATCTGAATTTAACCAAATTTGATGTAAACTATCATACGCCTTAGGAGTAAAAATATTTATAGTCATATCTCCCCGATTCTCAATCCGATTCCCACATTTCTTAATTGTAGCATTGTATAACAAACACGTGCCAAATTTAATCTAATGTAGCGAAAACCATGAAAGTTAAAAAAAATCAAAAAAATTTGACGGCTGTTTGTCCCCACCTCTGATTTTGCTGGTTAACCAACTTACGAGATTGGCCAAAAATGTGTCAAAATTTCAATCAAGTCCTATGAGAATTACAACAATTATTGTGTCCATGTGTCTTAACTACCCGATCACGAGGTAGCATAAGAGATGAAATACAACAGCAAAGATTAACAACACTATCAAATAATAGAAATGTATTTATTAAGAAGGATGAAAATAAGTTTCTATAAAAAAATATTTTATAATTTCTCAAAAATGCAGTAAAATATGGACACAATGAAGAGAATGATTAAAAAAAGTTGATAAAGCATAATATAAAAGAGTTAACAAACTCGTGGACTAAATATCAAATGTTAGCCATTGATACGCAGTTTTTGTACATCTTTTTATTTATCTTCTACCCTGGCTCATCATTTCAATAGCCACAATTTGCTATTTCTCGTATTGTTAAACATTTCTTGCAATTTAATAATGTTATTCCATTTCAAAAATATTAAGCCTATTTCAAATAAGTAAAATCCATCGATTTTGCACCACAAATCCACTTTTTGGCAATAAATTCAAAAATTAAGAATTTTTTGCCATCCTTTGGCTGTTCCACATAGATTTCTCCATCTAAATTTTCGTGGAGGAAGACTATCTTTACCTTCAACTGATATAATTTTTTAATCATTAGTACGTGTGGAACAACACGCGCACAAAATCAAAGCGCGTAACTGAAAAAAAGTTTTTATAAACAATTCCCGCTTCTTGCTAACAACTTTTGATGAAGTTGAGATTACTTTAGCAAATAACGGGCATATTTCCTAGTGCTTTTTTTTCATTTTTACAAGCGTATTTTGGGATAGCTTGTTCGATACAATTTCAATAATTTTCTTGAATTTGGTATGACCTTATTGACTTTGTCGTTTGTGGTGTCGTCCGTAGTGGCCACTACTTCAACCTTTGATTGGCCACTTAATCATTCTTGCTACTGGTTGCTGCTCCACGTTCTTGACATCTTGGCTGTTTAGTACTTTCTTCTCGTGCCAGGTTGCCATGGCCGGTACCCTTGTGTTGCATTCGCATACACTTTAAATCAATTTTTTCACGTTTGGCCTTGCGAATGTACACATACGCGTCGCTGCCAATTTTGCGTAGATGGCTCATATTGAAATTCTAACCAGTCGAACTTCTTATGTTTTACGGCCATTTCTATTATCGAGCAAATCGTTTCATTTATTGTGCGATTTGATCGTTTAGCCCATCCATTGGTTTGCAGTAAGTACGGTACTGTTACCTCCTGGTGAATTAAATATTGGCGTAGAAGCGCTTTCATTTATCGCTGAATTTTCTGGAGCATCATCCGAACGCACGTACCGGAACGTATGCTTGTATGCTTTGGTTGCAAACATACGCTGTTGCGTACTTCGGTCCCAAGCATCGACATCGTAAACAACATACCATTGTAGTTGTTGGTGCAGTAGCACTACCAAATGATTGACCAAACTCTTTGTCCGCCGGTGTGTATGAAATGAATTTGCCGAGCCCTTTAGCCCGCAACAAATCATGTTCCCAAATTACAGGCACTGCCTGGAATTTTGTGTATATTCACAACACATTCGAATTTCGCTATGTCTTTCACAACCACATGCGGTGTATCCAAATCGCTTGTACCACGTCAGTCGTAGTCTTCCGCGCACATAAAAATGTAGTTCAAAAATGTGGCTTTCACTCTGGTGACATGTGCCAACACGTTATTCCTTGTCATCTGGCTATTTATAACTACTTTTTTGCTCATTGCCACATTGATCGAAAATAAGTTTGTAGCAGTTTACGAACAGTACCGCACGTTATCCATATCCGTAGAAATTACTTTGCACTTTATACAAGAGATCTTGCCCGTACGCTTTTGTTTTTGTCTTATTGTCAACTAGTATTTTGCGCAGTGAATCAAATTCTTCAAAATTATTTAACTACTCCGAGTCCGTGTACTATTCATCGCACTACTTTGTCTGGCATCGAATTGACTATAAATAAAACACCATGTACTTGATTTGTATTGCTGTCTACTGATAAGCTGGCCTAGTCATTGCTATTATTTTATGCACTCTTAAACTCGTAGCAAACAATTTTTATAAGAAATATTTTATTTTTGCGCTGTTAACCACTTTGACTACCAACCTAATATCATTTCGATTTACCATTTGTGTATTAGCAAGACTACGTTGTCGTTGTTCTTTTTTTTTTGATGGTCAACTATTCTAGTTTAATCTGCATCTATTCCTTCAACAGCATTAGCAGAAGTACATCCATCGTCTTCTTAAAATCATCTATGCCATCAAAAATTGTTCTGATGGCAACGTGTAAGACACCTTGACTTCATCATTTCTGGGAGGTTGGCCAAGATCAACCAACTGCTTCTCCAGTTTTTCCACCGCCGCCACAGATTCCATGTGGTCGATGTTAGCAGCTGATGAATTTCTCGTGAAGAAGGACATTTTATTCTGCTGCTCGAAGATATTGGACAATCGTTGTCTACATGTTTATTACTTATCGCGCGACAGCTGTTTCGAGCGCACTGTTGCACTTCTAGTCTCAGGTCTGGTGCTTGGTCGAAACTGCATTGTCACTCGCGTTACCACCTGACCTTTCTCAGTTTAAAACTATTTTTAGCGCATCTGGAATTTTCAAATCGGAAAATCCGCATTGTAAAGTTTAGAAGTCGCAATCGTATTCATTTTGTTGTATTACGAAACCGGACCCTGGTCACCAGCCAACATAAATTACAATCAAATAGGACACGTAACTTTGACCACAATTAAAATTTAGTGAAACTTACCAAATAAGCAAATCTGCCACTAATAGTCATTAGCACAATTAAATTAATTCAATTAACTTCATTGAACACGCAGACACACTGGGCACACAACATGTTCAGTTGCGCGATAGTACTAAAAAGCGATCATTGGTTGAATAAAACTAATCTATCGTTTAAAAAACTTTATTGAGGCCCGAAGCAACTTATCTCAACGGATGACAAACTTAAAATGTAACGTAAGATAAAAATAAATCCTTGATTTTGCACATCAGACCAATAACGGAGTTGCAAAGTTATGTTCACCTAGTTGCTGCAGAGGGAATAATCAATATATATTTGACAAAAACACTTGCTCCATTTAAGGAAATAAAAAAAAATAAAATAAACATTTTGAGGGTTGTAAAACTGCAAACAAATCAAACAAAATGGTCTGAAAACAACAAAGTGGCGTGGTATATGATGACTGTTTAAAGATGCACTTCAAATTAGATAAAGCAGTGTGTATATTATCGGTAGCAGATAGGTACTCCTATGCGATCCCGGCATGGAACAGACCTATCACAGGGACGCGACCCTGCCTTATGCGAGCAATGATTTGCCCTACCTCCACTTCTGGGGAAAATCATTTCCTACCCTTTACACCTACCCATCTCCACCTACCCCATCCCTTACCAAACTCGCCAACACGCAATGGCAAGCGTGGCGTTTTAATGCCAAATACCCTCATTCTCTTTAACTATGGTAATGTCAGTATCCAAAACAAAATTACCCCAGGTGGGTAGAGCTCAAAGCTCAGAATCCACACTGATCTTTCAGTTTGTCCCAAGGATTCTGGGGGACAAGACACTGATACATAAGAAGAAATGTTCACTCCTGGTAGCCACCTATAACTGCAGATCCCTACTAGATGATTCACAACTATACGATCTGGAAAACGAAGCAAGTAAAATTAATTGGGACGTATTGGGACTTGCAGAAGTAAGGAGAAAAGGAGAAAGCTATATCACTCTACCATCAGGAAATGCACTAATGTATAGCGGCCATAAAAGCGACAGTCAAAGAGGAGTAGGTTTCCTTGTTAAGAAATCAATAATACCAAATATTATTAGCTTCAAAGGAATATCTGAACGAGTAGCGTATATGATCATAGAAACATCAAAGAACTACCGCATAAAAATAATACAAGTTTATGCACCTACTTCGGCATATACTGACGAGGATGTTGAAATATTATACGAGGACATTATAAAGGCGAGGAAAGAGGGAATGTCTAAACTTGATATAGTCATGGGTGACTTCAATGCGATTATAGGACATATAAAAGGGGAGGAAGAATACATCGGAAAATATGGATTGGGCGAAAGAAACCCAAGAGGAAATATGCTAGCATCTTCTTGGCAGATCAAAAAATGTACGCCATGAACACCTTTTTAGTAAAAAAGCCCAGCGCAAGTGGATGTGGATAAGCCCAAATGGGCAGACCAAGAATGAAATTGACTATATACTCTCATCCAAAAAGTTAAGCATAAACGATGTCACAGTCTTAAATTCATTTAACACGGGAAGCGACCATCGGCTCGTAAGGGCAAAGGTTACTGTTCAAAAGTTTAACAGATATAAATATAGATATAAAAGAACGATAAATGCCCAGACACTCAAACAAAACAGGGAACCTATCAAAAGTACATACGACAATCATTGCTATTAAAGGAATATAATGACAACAATCTAAACCAAATATCTCGTGATCTGACACTAGCATTAACAGAAGCGTCGGAAAAAATCACAAAGACGACATGCCAAAAGATAAATAAAATTACTCAACAAACAAAACAAAAAATAGAAGAAAGAAGAGAGTTATATAAAGAAGGAAAATATGCAACTGATGAATATCGAGAAGTGAGAAAAGAAGCGAGGCGTATGATAAGAAAAGATTTAGAAAAATTCTATGAAGAACAAATAGAGCAAGTAATAGAGGACAACAAAAGCATGAAGTGCCTGAAAAGAAGATATGGGAAACGAGAAATCATTGTAGTGAAAGACTTCCACCGGAACAGAAATAAGAAACACAGACGAGATCCTAAAACTACGGAGAAATACTATAAAACACTATATGGGTCGCACATTAAACAACCTGAGGGCCAAAGAGAATTCTAAAATAGTAAATGTAGGATCTGAGGATATGCCGGAGATCAGTGAAGACGAAATTTTGCATGCCCTGCAGACGATGAAAAACAATAAAGCGCCGGATGATAATATAATAATAGAAATGATCAAAGAAGCCAAAGAAATAGTAATCCCCAAGCTAAAATCCTATTTAACATGTGCCTACAACAAGGAGAATACCAGATAACTGGGATAACGCCGTGATAGTAATTTTGTTTAAAAAGGGACGCATTACTATTACAAAATTACCGCCCTATCAGCCTACTTTCTCAAATGTATAAATTGTTAACAAAGATCTTGACTAACAGATTATCACAAAAATTAGATGATTATCAGACAGTAGAGCAAGCAGCTTTCAGAAAGGGATATGGTACCTGTGACCATTTACTTACTGTTAAAATTCTAATCGAGAAATCCATCGAATATAACCTGCCTTTGTTCATGGCTTTTATTGATTATGAGAAGGCGTTTGACTGCGTTGAACACTGGGCAATAATGAAGGAACTTAATTGTGCTAGAATAGATTCCCGATATACAGCACTGATAAGTAATATATACAAACACGCTACAGCAACAATTAAATTACATGCATATAGTAATAAATTCTCAATTGATAGAGGTATTAGACAAGGAGACACAATGTCTCCAAAATTATTTAATTTGGCATGAAGGAATATTTAAAAATCTGGACTGGTCAAATAGGGGTATTAATGTAAATGGGGAAAAATGAATCATTTAAGATTTGCCGACGACGTAGTTCTATTTGCAGACAACAAAGACGACCTACAAATTATGATAAACGAATTAGAAAAAAGTCTAAGAAAATAGGTCCAAAAGTAAATTTGAATAAGACGAAGACAATGTGTCTTGAGAACCCACAAATAAACATAAATGGAACTATCCTGGAAAATGTCAACGAGTATATATATCTAGGACAAACTGTAACATTAGGAAGGAAAACAGAGAACACGAGATAGATAGAAGAAGACGTCTGGCGTGGGCAGCTTTTGGAAAGCTAGCTTATATTTTAAAAAACAACAAAATACCCCAACGCTTGCGAACTAAGGTATATGACCAATGTATACTTCCCATAATGACATACGGCGCTCAAACATGGACATTAACGAAACAAGTAAAAACAAAACTGGAAGTCACTCAGCGAGCAATGGAGAGCAATGATTGGAATTACAATACGAGACAAAAAGAAATAAATGGATAAGAGATAGAACTGGGGTCGCGGATGTAGTGAAAAGAGTGATGAAATTGAAATGGGAATATGCAGGACATACAGCTCGGATCAAAGACAGTAGGTGGAACGTTAAAATCCTCCAATGGAGACCATGGACAGGCAAGAGACAGCGTGGCAGGCCAATAATGAGATGGCAAGACGACATTAAGAGAGTAGCAGGACTGCCATGGATGAGAGTCGCACAGAATCGCGCTACATGGAAGAATTTGAGGGAGACCTATGCCCAATACTGGGCGCAATGAGGGTTAAAGAAAAAGAAAAAAAATATTATCGTACTAAGTTGATCACTTGTTATTAAGATACAAATCAAACTGTAGTGATTTAAATATCATTTTAACACACTTAGAGAAATGACTGTTAATTTTACAATTTTTACACATTCATTTGATTGTGATTCATTATGATCAAAAGGTTGAAAATAAATTTTAAGGTAGAAAAATGAACATTGCTATAATATCACATTGCTCTACTATAGCGATCAAAATGGTAAGTGACGTAGACATTCAGTTGAATCAATGTGTTGTTATTAAGTTCCTAACGGTTCAAAGTTGTGGGCTTACATTGGCAAACGGATGCTGTTTATTGCAAAGCTCTGTGCATATCAAAACTTTGAGGCAGTAGCAAGAAGTGTGAAAGAAAAAATCCAACCACAACAAATCTGCATGGTTAGGCTCGACGTGGTTAGCTCTGACAGCTGATATTTTTATACCAGTTCTAAAAATGCTTTCACCATGATCCCATGACGTTAAAATTTATCAAAAAAGTTTTTGCTTAAAATGTGTATTTTTTACTATATTTTTCTATATTTTTATTTTATTGCATAAAGATTATATCCAGAAAGAAATCTGGTTCTAGCGGATTTGCTTGAATAGGCCTAAACAAGTCTTGGTATGTTTCTTACGTCTATTCTTCTTTTTATATAAATATTTAGTAAATATTTATTACACCAACAGCAAAGAAAGAGCGGGATAGGACATTGGAACGCGACCGTTAGAGAGCGAGGACACTAAAGCGCGAAGACATTAGAACGCGAAATATAAAATTACATGCAGGAGCAATATTAAGCATGAAAAGAGCAAAATTTAAAGCTTTTCACCATTAGTAGCGTGCGATCAAAAATAATTTTTTTAAGTTATTTATTGATTTTCAACTGTTTAATAAATTTTAAATTTAATTACTAAAATAGGTGGAAAGAAAATACGTATTTTCAGTGAACAAAATTTATTATAAACAAAAAAATGAAGTAGTAATTTTTTTTTAACATATAGGAACACAAAACATTTTTTAGTTATGATGCTACTTCGTAATTGTGAGCAATTATTTTTAAATATTCTACAAAAGTACGGGTAGTGGTATATTCAGTTACAATGTTTTTAATTGTAATATCTGCTTCAACATACTTTTTAATTTTATGAGGAGGTTCAAATCCTGCCGTTAATTTACATAAAATACATCGCGACCACATTACATTTTTTTACTGTATCGATAACTTTCCGCATTGTCGGATGGCCCACCGATAACTCACACTGTAGTCTCTGGTGCGCGGCTTCTGCATGCTTATTGGTACGTTCAGTTTCGGGTATGACTTTGTCATATACTGATCATATTTCGGGGTAAAGTAAAGGAGGCCGCGGTCTATTCGCTCTCCGATTAGGATGCCCAATTTAATTATCCTCGAACCATTACAGGTGTTCTTGTAATTCGTTTGGAAGGGCCGCCGAATATTCGTCAACAGCTTCGTCCAAATCAGCAATACGTACAAAAGTCAATGCCGATACCATCCTAACATTCATGACGAATTTTGCTTCATTGTTATATCTCTCCGACAGATGGAAGAAGCATCCCAATATTTTGGTGCCTGAAAAAGCTTCTTTGAATGAATTTATTGCCGCAAGTTCATAATCCACCGATCCTCTTTAGCCTAAATCTTTTATCATGTCGACCATGGATTTATATGTTGCTTGTTGTTTATTCGAAAGAAAATCATATAATAAGGTAGACACTTTCAAATCTTTTGCCAATATGGTGTACACTTGATAGAATGGCTTGGGTGTTGATTTGAAAGTTCCATCAATGAACCATTGCTCTCATTCACTCAGGATCTGAAAAAACGCGGTTATTTAGAACATTATACATAGAGTACAAATTAGAGTAAAAACTTTATTTGAAATGCATTAAGTATGAGCAAATAAATTAAGGAAAAAGTAATTGAGTTTTGAAAATTATTGCAGCGTTGAAGTAAATCCATTAGATTGCATTATATTTTGTAATACGATAATAAGAGACATATTTAAACCATAAAAATATTAGGTACCACATACCTTTAAATTGTTTTCTCACTCAAATATGAATATTCGGCTTGATACTTCATTATCAGCTAGCAAAAAATTCGTCTATTTGTACATTTTATAAGACTCCGGAATTATTATACCATCAACCCTTGAGCCACTCCAAGAGCAGCATTAATTTGGTTTTTGTTCTACCTTACCATTTTCTTGAGGGAACCAACGCCACTTGAATACTGGGACCATACCGTCATTTTTGACTAATGCAGTAATTGATAGTTTATATAGTTTATGCAGCTCACGTTTGATCTCATTTATTACAACATTAACTGTAATTGCAGAGGCACAACTGTCGTAAGAGTGCTGGCTCACTTGTCACAAAAAAGTTTTTTCAACAGTGGTATGCAATCGTACTTTGCAAGATTTGATTGAGCATCTCCAAATTTTTTTGTTTTATATGCACTATTTCAATCGATTTGATACATGTAACCATCTAAACAAAGTTTTTCTTACCCTTACAGGATAAAGCACTTTCGCATTCCATCTTCACGAGAAAAATACCGCTAACTAAAGCTTGGGAAACAAGTTAACTATCGCAAAGATAAGTTAAAACTGAAAACTTAATGAACATATTGCACCTTAAAAGAATTTTACAAGAGAGGGCATTTCTATATTATGGCACATTTATTGATTGGTTGTTAATTAGCGGGGAACACAGAGGGTTGTTCTCTCATTAAGTGTAAACTTTCATGTACTCTTAAGTGATTTAAAAAAATCCGGCGCATTTTAGATAAATAATGGTTTTTAAATTACATTAATTTACATTACTTTGAGAAGGACTTTACACTATGTAATTAATTACATACCGGAACATCATTGTGGGGCTTCTCGACTAATGAACAAACAGCAAACATGTTATAACCACATTAAACAAAGAAATAACAAGTAATAAACAAATAAAGGTCGCAAGGCTAAGAACGCTTTAAACCACTATGTTTGTGTACATGACATACAGACATATATACATATATACAAATGGTTAAAAGCTTTTTTTATCATGGTTAATATTGCTCCTTCTTGTAATTTTATATTTCGCGCTCTAATAGCCCCGCGCTCTAATCTCCTTGCGTTTCAATGTCCTCGCGCTCTAATATCCTCGCGTTCTAGTAGCCTCGTTCCAATGTCCCACATGAGAAAACGGGTGCCACTTTAATTTGGCATTAAAACTAAAAATTAAGACAAATCTTCAACTTTCAAAAATTGCTGTGCACGTTGTGCCGTTATCCAAAGTCGTTTATTGAAGGGAAAGAACACTGTCATACAATTTGGAGTTCTTATAATATACCAAGAACAAACAAACCATACCATGGATTGTTACTTTTGTTGCACCAAAGTCTTCAGCTTCTCAGGCAAAAACAAGATGCATTTTTTGTATCCCAGTTTGTCTTTTGCTATTCGGCCGATACCCCATTTAGAAACGCTTCCCGTCCTAAGATATTTAGCTGATTGCACAGAAGCACAAGATGACAAGGAACTGTAAGAAGCAACTGCAGTACTACCTAGCAGTGATGAGAAATGTTTTATTATCTCAAGACGATAAAACTCATCTAACAACTCAAACGGAATTAGATAATCTGTACGAGATTTACGTTTATGGAAAACTCTATCAAAACTATTAGAGTCAAGATTGCAAAGATGGAAGTTCTTCAGTCAACAAGAGTTATCACATAAAAGTTTTTCTTTTTGAATTATTATTGACGACTTGATGCTTGCAATAGCTTATTAACACAATGTAGAAGAATGGCGTCTTTTCATCAATTTCTTAAAACTAAGCCCTAAAGATGTTCTTTTACTCTTAAGAAATATTTACCTTTCAATTTTTGTTGAAAATGCTGTTTACGTAAAGAAATTTTATGAAAATGTGATATGCCTTCTTGGAAAAATTAATGGCAGAAAGTATAAATGACATATTGGTGTCTATCCTAGTTGGTTTGCAACTTAGATACAAAGCATTAGTATTTTATGTGTGAATGGGATAGTTAGGCAAAAAGTTCTCCCTGACCAATAAAAAAACTGTATATTCCTGATCAAAAAATATAATTACCTAGTTCTCGTTGGACGCGAGAAATTTTTTTATGGCAGTTGTATGTAAAATTGGGCTTGATAAAAAAGTTTGTCAAGGCAATGAACAAAGAAATATATGGATTTCAATATATTAAAAAAACTCCCGGCTTAAGCGATGTAAAACTCAAGAACGGCATTTTTGTAAGACCCCAAATTAATCTTCTGATTATTTGAGATATTGCATTTGAAGAAGTCCTAAGGACTTCGAACGAACTGCTTAGAACTAACTGACAGCAGTAGCACAAAATATTTTAAGAAAAAAATCTGACTTACAAAAGACATTGTCGATAAACTCCTCGAGAGTTATCAAGAATTTGGTTGCAACTTGAGCCTTGTCGATGTTAGTGATAAACATGGCGAATGGTTCAACAAAGACGTTACTGCTATTGAGAAATGTTACCAATGTAAGTGGAATAGCAAAATGCTTATCGATTGCTACTGAACACTGATATCAGAAAGTTTTTCGACCAAGTACAAACCGGAAGTGCAGAGAAAAACATTGTAGTTTTAATAAATTTATTATTATGTATCGTGGTTGAGGAACGGGCTGCGATGCTGACGGACCCGGGTTCAATTCCCATTGCTCTCTGATGCCTGGCGGGTGGCCTACTCAGTCACTAAAAATAATTGAGTACCTGCGTTCATTCGAACAAGAGGTAATAATGGCGGTCGGCTAAGGTGCGGTGCTTGCCACATCGCCTCGCATCAGAGACAGTGCGCGACGACCGGACAGAGAGAGCGAACGTATGAGAGCCTTAACTTCTCAGTTCGCAGGACGTGCTCCCACGCGGGGCGTAGGGCCTTACCATTATTATTATTATTATTATTATTATGTGTGCATAAAATTTATTCTTTAAGTTAATTTGTTATCAAAGCCTGATGTTCTAAAAATAAATTTCTTTTATGTTACAATTAGGACTATAAAACAAATTGTATGTAAATAATGAAGAAAAAATAAAAAGTTAAAAATGTGCTGTTCGAAATTAACTTGAATAATACGAATTCTACGAAAAGTTACAAAAGCTAGCAGATTTTGTAATGTGTTTTCCAAACAATCGCTATAGAGTTTCAGTAAAATATCGCTGTCCCCCGCAGCAGTTGTTTATAACGCAAATAGAATATTTAGGATTTCAATGCTACCGCAGGGGAGAAACCTGATCTCCCGGCTGGAAAGCGGCGCTCAGTGGGCGCATAAAATTAATGGACTGCATCTACAGGGTGGAAACAGCAAGGGGCAGTGAAGAGCGGCGGGCCCGGCAGCTGCCGCCCCGGGAGGCAATTAATTCGGTGCGGACGGCAGGACGGAAACTGATCGCCCTTTTCCACGCGGCCGAAAGAGGAATAAATCCGCCGAATTCACCGGCGCGGACGCTCCCCCCGGCCGACATGGCCACCTGTTGAGCGCGAGCGGTCCTGGTTCGGCTGGAGTCGGCCCTGCTCAGTCCGGCCGTTTGTTGCGGAGGAATCGGAGCGTGCTCGCGCCGAGGAACTTTCCCAAGCTCTGGACTGCGCGACGGTGCCGTTGGTGATCTTGTGCAGTGTGGTGTGTGTTCTTGGTTCTGCTGACTGGTTGGGATTAGCACTCTGGATAAGACACTCCAAGGTACTGCGCGGCCATTTACTTTTTTAATAGCAGGGAATGGGGACGGGGCAAACAGAGCCCTAGATAGAAACACCAGTGCGGCTCTTCGAAAGATCAGCCCCTTTGTTCGAGTTCCTGCCGGCTCGAACAGGTAGAGCCGCGAACTTTAGCTGAAGATGCGCAATTTGCACCTCCAGTTTACTTGCAAGGGCAGCCGGCCGGTTTCGGCGTTTTTTGCGCTCGATTTCGCCGAGAACCTTCAGCGGCTTCCGCCGGGTTGCGGCAATGGGGATGCTAATGCGTTTTTCTTTCTTAGGTGCTTCCGACTTGCTTGGAACTAAGTTTTTCCGGTAGCGTGTCGGAACAAAGCCAGAAAAAAGAAAGAAAGCTCTGAAATATTAATCTGCGGGTTTTTACCCGCATTGCTGGAAAGTTTTGAAGTAGAATAATTTTGACTTGCTCTATAATATTTAGTTGTATAGATTGAACTGTTTGAATAATTTGGAAGAAACTTTCTTTTCATTCATTTTTTAATTTTCTGTTAACAGAGTTTATTTACAATCTGTTTCAAGCAAACAATAAGTAAATAGTGTAACATACTAATGGACCTACAAACATACCGAGAACAGTCCATTAACCATTCTCTTAATTATGTAATTAGCGAATTAATTGTATGATTATAATATATTATAACATCGTATATCCAGAGAAAATATAATCTAATTAAACCTGGTGGACAGCCCTGAGGGTTTGCAACCTTTCAGTCTTGGCGTAACACTGTTATCCAAAAGTTGGGGTGCTAGGTTATTGGGATGCACAGTGACCTTAGTTTGACATTTGACACAATAATTTGTTATTATTTTCCGCATTGACTTGATACTAAGATCGTTTTGTATTATATAATTATGCACATATTGCTGCAGGTTGGCAGGTATCCGACAGCTCAATACCATGCGTCCATATTGAGCGAAGAATAGCCTTATAAAGTAAAAGTTTGTTTTCCCTCTTCAGTTGCGATTTTCTGCCAAGTAATCAATACATTTATCTAAATTTGATGCCGAGTTATTTCCTTTTCGTAAAAATGTGTTGAAGCCATGTCAACTGTCGATAAAAATGCATATCGAGATATTTAACGTCTTCATGGTCTCATGGTAAGCGTAATATGCATCGATTTGGATGTGTTAATCTAGATTTTCCACCTTCTCAGCCAATCCTTGACCAAAGTTAGATGATCCTGGAGGTGTGTAGATGCAACAGAGGGGTCGGCATCTGAGGCTAGGGTAGCCGTATCATCCGCAAAGATGGCAGTAGTTGTTAGAATGGTGGGTATGCAAAATTGGATCCAATACACTCTCTTGGGGGAAGTAATAGGGTGCAAATCTGATCTCCCCTCTTTCTATTTGACCAGAAACCATCCGTTGTCTAGATGGGATTTGGTAATTTCGTAGAAATTATGCGGCAAAACTTTTTAAGTTTATAGCATAGGTCCCTGATTTTATCAAACGCCTGCTTGACGTCTAATAAAACAAACGAACAATACTTTTTAGAATTAAAAATGTCGTTTATAGTATTGACAATCCTATGTATCTGCTCCGTCGTACTGTGTTGATTTCCAAATCCAAACTGGTAGTTGGGTATGCGTTTTCTTTTTCTCAGTATTGGCCTGGGCCATTTGAGAGTAGTTTTTGATGTAGTTGGGATAGTACCAGCAATAGACTTATCATTCTGTACTATTCTACATTGTTTCAGTTCTTCCTCGACTGAGGGATCATGGTTATTTGAGCCACTTTCTATTGGCTAGGAAGTTCTAATCTAAGAATTGCATTAAATATAAAGCTTTTAGACATTTGGCTTCAAGTTCGTGTAATACTTTTTTAATAATTAGGTCCCAGCCTGAGTAGTCACCAGGTTTCGTAGCAGTGAGGTTGCTAAAATACTCTTATACCGATAGATTTTTAATAACTAGGAATAATTGTTTGAGGTCTTGTGCTACCTTATTGAACTATATTTTGTTTGCTACCGATCGCGCAATTTTTCGCCATTTTTGTAGTTTGCGTTTCTAACTATTACAGGGCAGACATCTGTGATTTCCGCTGCATGAACATCAGGAGTTACTTGCCAAGCGGCTTTCTGTATGATTTTTGTTATTTCATGGACTGCATTATCTAAATCTGCTTTAGATATGTTCTACATGTATCCCTGTCAATATGCCTGGAGTATAACGTTGATTGTTTTTGTTTCTGTTGTATTTATATGTATACAGTTATCACAACAGTAGAGTGGTCCGCAGAAAGATCTACTAACGTATGGGTCTTACACTGTCTAACATTTTTACCTTTTATAATTGCGAAATCAATGGCATCAGGCATCTTCCGAAGATCTGTTGGCCAATATGTAGGTTCACCCGTTGCTGAACAATGTAGGTTATAGTTTTTTATTGTAGTTAATTGTCTGCCGGTAGTAATTCTGGTTTTAGCATTAAAATCTCGACCGGAAATAAATCGGTTTCCTAATGTTTTAAAATTGTGTTCGTAATAGTGCTTTTTATTATTATGGCTAGGTGGACAGTACACCGCTGATATAATTAGCGATCCTATGTTGTCCTGTCTGGCAATGTTTGTGGCCTGCAGATAGACGCACTAATACTGTTCTAGTCCATGATGTTTGATATTTTGCCAAATAATTATTGTTGTTCCTCCATGATCTCTTCCGCTGGGTGCATTGTACTATGAATACAGTAGCTTGGTAACCTAAGATGAGTTTTATTGGTAATATGTTCTTTCGATTTTAACATAATATCGATTTTGTTCATCTGTAGGTGGTAGGAAATTTCCCGTGTATACTGGCACAAGCCGTTGGTATTTCATATTGCGATTTTGAGTAATTCAGCCATTAACCCACTTTAGTGACGAGGGTGGTTAACAGTCTAATAGCACGGTCATTTAAAGATCTCAATTCTTTGTTGAGATGTGTTCTCTGAGACACTTTGAGGGGTGTTAGTGTAATATTATGGGGATTATTTGCAGTTTATTGAGAGTACATTACCCCAGGCTGAACAATTCTTGTTGGTATTTTATTAACTTTTTGATGCAATGCTGGATATAGCTTCTGTTGTAGTTGCTTGTATACTCATCACCATCTGCAGTTACCGAGGTGATTGTCCTTGACTTCGTTATTTTTAATTTTTCTTGAACAATTTTTTTGTTGCATGGTTTTCTGTGCATTTGACACACCTATACGGTTGGTAACAGTAATTCTTCGTGTGCACCACACTGTATTGAAGTAGTTCTACATTGTATATTTCTTTATTGTTTTCTTTAGTTAGTAGGAGACCAATAAAATACATGAATAGAGGTTCTCTTGAGACGCCACGTTTACATGATGTCCAAGTTTTTCTAATTGCTCTGTCAGTGATTCAATGTCAGACAACTTGGATTTAAACGTGTGAAACTCGTTCCGTTAGGGCTTTGATGATTGCACTGTAGTTCTCTTGTTAGTGGATTTTGAAATATAACTGCCTTTTGCTAAGGTTTCAAACATCAATGTAAGTGGTTTGATGTTTGTCACTCGTGATACAAAAATTGGCGGTGGTTTTGGTTCAGTATTGTTGGTTGTTCCTTTCTTCTCAGTCGCCAGTTTTTTATGTCGATTATTGATTGGGATGGAATTACTTAGCCAATAACTTCCTTTTCCAACTTCTAGCTCTTCTGGACTATGTACTCTTTTTTGATAGTGTGATTCACTACTTGCCAGTTGTATTGTTTATTTATTATCAGCTGTGGAAATTGCGTATTTTATAGTTGTTTATATATTGTTGGTGTTATTGATTTGGCCAGGGTTGACTGTAATACAAAGCATTAGGAATGTTTATTGGTTGCCTTAGTTGGGTGTATACTCCTAATTGTTGAGGTATTTGCATTTGAGAATTGTGGCCATAACTTGGTGGGATTTGTTTTTGTGATAATTACATGTTTGTATAGTTTTGAGATAATTCCATAGCGGTTAAATAACAAATAATATTTAGTAGTAAATAAAATACTTGCGATTGCATATAGATATAGTTGTGTCGGTCTTGCTGCCTTCAGTTGTTAACTGCAAGAATTGTTATCACTAGCACTTAGGCACGACCTTACTTTGTTAAAATCAAATGCGAACTAAACGCAGGATAAACTTAGTAACCCTAGTTCTGCTTCGAGGTGAGGAAATCACTCGAAAACTTTTTTCTCGCAAAACAGCAACTATAGCGGCAGGAGCGGTGGCGAAGAGCTGCAGGCCAGACGAAGTAGGGCATATCGTTGATGGGCACAGGGCCTACCAACATGCCGGCGTGTCGCAGGTCTCCACTTAAGGAAATTGTTTATGATTATCACTGCATAGGCGCCGCATATTGACAAATTCCATCACTCGTAACACAAAACACGTCCGCACTGTTTGAAAGCACGACCCGAACGATTAAATAATTAGGAGCGATATTGTACCAATATGACTGACAATGAGATATCGATACATTTTTTCCACTAATTTAATCCTTGAGAATTTATTATTAAACAAAGAAACATACAGGTACTTAGTTCTTAAGCTAATAAGATTCATATTAGAACTATGCTTGTTGTAAAAGAGTAGCGAGCTTCATGTATCTTAGATATTATTATTATTATTTTTTATTAAATTTCTATATGAAATTATGAATGCAGAATGTAGATGAATTTGACTATCAATTTTTTGGGGGAAATTGAAGATTGAACAAACAATACATTCCGTAATATTTCCTTATAAATGCGGTTCTATTTCTGCAATTACACATAAAAGTTTAACGGAGTTAGATAGCAAGACCGCTGTTACTCTTCTGCGAGATAACACGACTAAGAAATTTGGCTTGAAATAGTGAACGTTTCACATGCTGTGTGATGTGTGACTCTATTTTGTTGAAACCGCGTTTCATTCAGGTTTAAATCATTGGTTTAATTTAAAAAAAGTTGCTTAGCATCTTCTGATAGCGTACACTATTGACACTAACAATGTTAACCAACTTACGGGCCAATAATTCCTTTAGCCCACAATGCAGATCAAACAGCACATTTTTGCGGATGCATTTGGTTTTTCGTAAGTATCGCATAGATTTTTATTACTCCAAATGCGACACATTTTGTCCAAACCATGGTGGTCGAAGTTTCCTTTGCGTAATCGTAATTAATCGCCTGTTTTCATAATCAACTTGAATATGCCCCATACTTTGTTCGAAACGCAGACAAAAGTGGACACGGTAAAAAATGTGGTAACGAAGTTCAGTGAAAAATACCTAAACAACCTGGAACACCATTCTATAATGCGTTGCTGAACAGTATACGATGCCATAACGACTATACCATTCAAAGTTTAAACGTTCACAGAACCCAAATTGGACCATTCTTTTTACTTTTGCAATAATGCATTAGTAAGGAAAGTTTTTGGTGATTTTTAAATCATTGTGGAGATGTTTACCTTTTTTACCATTGAAAATTATAATTTATATAAAATAAAAATGTCATTAATGTAAATCAGAAGAATATCAACTTGGAAACGCATTTTGTCTACTAATATGACCTGGAGAATGTAAACGAAGACCTCTTAAAGGATATTTCGTATGAATTTGAAAATTAAATAAATCAGTCAAATTTACTTGCAAGTGGTTACCCTTAACATACCTGTAATCAGTAAAATCTCCCACCCATATCGAGTCTGTATGCATTTATACGTTCCTCAAAATTACTGACAACTCTGCTTGCAGTTCCAGAATTGTGCGTGGTTTGTTAGCGCACACCTGTGATTTTGTAATCCCCCTTAAGAACAAATCATAAGGTGTAAGATCGCAAGACTACCAACCATTCTTGGTTACCGTGCAAAAGATATCACCCGCTGCTGGAATTTTTCGTGGAGTAATACGCGAACTGTGGCAGGTCGCTCCATCCTGCTGAAACCAGAGATCATCAATTTCCTTATCTTTAAAAGTAGGCCACAACTGATTGAAAGTCATGTTGCGGTAGCGTTCTCCATTAACGGCAACTGTAGTCTTATCATCTGCGAAGAAAAACGGCTCTCTCACTTCAGCTGCCCAAAAACCGCACCGCACAGTCGTACTTAGTGGACGCATTTCGCGCTCCAGAATTATTTGAGGGTTGTCGTTTTCCTACATCCGGCAATTCTGTTTGTTGACGATGCTTCTCAAGTGAAAGCGGGGTTCGTCACCGAAAATTGTTTTTGTGATTTTTTGTGTCCGTTGCCAGTCTCTCCATAACCCATTGAGAAAATCGCCTTCGTTTTGCCTGTTTAAAGTCAATTAGGTTTTATACGCGAGCATATAAGAGATTTTTATGCAAAATTCAATATAACGAAGTTGTCGGAATATCTAACTACTGTAAACGTTGGTAAATCGATTTTCCAGAACTCACAGTGACAGTTGCTCTGTCCGACGAAACCGATTCCGCCCAGGTGTTTTCATTGAACTAGTTGTTTGGAATTTCCTCATTAGTTTTCGAACTGTAGATTCGTCGGATGCTTTATTTCTCCCGAGAATCGCACAAAGTTTTCGCACTGTCTGCGTGGCACTTTCACCGCTTTAGTAAAATATCTTAACAATGACCACATGTTGCTCCGCTGTAAACTGTTCCATGACGAAAACATGTACTGAAAGAACCAATAATTTTAAATTAATTGGACTGATAACAGACAACAAAAATAATAAGAGCATTCATGCCAACTTCAATTCAAAATTATCTGCCTGATTCGACTTCGGCGCCCTATACAAGAAAATTATCGGGGTAACTTTACGCTCAATGTTTTGGCATATTTAAATGCTACCGTCTAACGATCATTCAAGCAACTTTTTAATTCCCAACAAATTTTTCTCAATTTTGAACGTTCCTGTTAGCTATCATAGATGGGTCAACCTTCACAAATCTGCATAAATTCCCGTTTTTCTGCCGTTTAATATGTTGCTAGATTTGCGAAACGGCCATTTGGATGCTCAAAAAACGCTAATTAATAATTAATAACAGGATGTTACTGAGATTTTTGTTTGTCAAGGTCAACGCTCCTGCAGCAATGTAGTTCTCGTCATTTAGTGGTTAGACCTTGTAGGTGCTAAATGGCACACAAAAACAGTGCATTAAGCTTAGAGTGACTTCTTGAAGTATTTCTTGCCTCTCTCCTGCGCGGCGTCGTGTAGGCGCTGTTTGCTTAAGACAATAGCCTCGCTGTTGTAGTAGGTCGTACCGACAAAGGAATGCGAATTAAGTGAAAACGGCCGTTCTCGACTGATTATGTAGTTGCAACATTGCCGTGCGCTGCGGGTTTTTTGATTTCGCGGAATTTGGGAAAAGTGGTGGCGTAATTACGGAACAACATACGCAGCGATTTTGCAGCTTTTTTAAAATGTTAAAGATACAAAACCATTGGTTTATTTTACATTTTTAAATATAATTATAATGGCAGTGATGTTGCTTTGCAAGTAGTTAGGTCTGGGTTCGATTTTTCTCATCACATACTTGCAGGTCTAAACAACTTGATAAAATCCTCATACATATTGAAGGCATTAAA
This sequence comes from Sinelater perroti, assembly GCA_036346155.1. Lineage (NCBI taxonomy): Eukaryota > Metazoa > Arthropoda > Insecta > Coleoptera > Elateridae > Sinelater > Sinelater perroti. Next base: position 5,622,174 of record JARFIY010000189.1, read on the forward strand.
AGCAGTGGACAAAAAGATATGCAAGAGTATTTAGCGTTTTAATAGCCAGACGGTTGTGCAAGATTTACATTTTATGTAATATAAATTAATTTGAATTTTTAATTAGTTTAATAGTGACCGTATATTTAAATTTACTTTCTTTATTTTACCGCTAAATTGACACTTGTGCTTTTAAGATTAATTTAAAGCAGGCCACAACACCTTTTTTTTTAGCGAGGCTCGTACTTCATTGTTTTTGCGCCTTGTTTGCCGAGCCGTCGGCTCTCCCGACTGCTTATTGTATATTTGAACCGCAGCTACTCTGCCAAATTTTTTGGTTATTAACTTCATACATAAAAAACACAACTGTAGTACACATAAATTCATCTTCAGGTATGAGTTGCAAGACTGGAAGTACTGGGATGTATTTGAAACTCATTTTTGAGCTAAATTTTTCTTGTTAGATTTTGATTATTTGGTTTTGTAATTTTCAAATAACACACAATTATTGTTTTTTTTATTCATTATTCAAATTGAGATCATACAGATATGTATTTGCCAGATCAACAAAAGTATTATACATGGCTGAGTTAACAGTAAAAGAAAAAGAATAATTACATTAATGTAATAAAATGATGTCGTGGATGACCCTCTTCACCTCATGGTTACATAGTTGCAATTCTAGGTTCCCTCAGGTTGGTCCAAGAAGATATCTTGCGGAAGTTTGCGTTTCAGTCTCGTGTGTGGGAGCGATGACCCAAATTATATAATTCAGCACTGTTGCAGGTGTCGATATTCCGATGAAATCTTTTGGTAGTTGATTTAATATACTCTTTTACAGTATTAATACCAAGTTCTATGTGTAGCTGCTTATTTGTTGTGAACCAAGAGGCATCCACTGCTATTCGAAGAACTTTATGTTTAAGCACTTGAATCTTATTTAAATGACATATTGCAGCATTTCCCCATATCATACTGCAATACATGATCATTGATCTTATTAATAATTAATAACGTGCATTCTGTTTTTAACGTCAACGGTATGTTTATTATTTTGAAAAGTTGGGTGAGTCTTGTGTATCCTTGGTTTAGTTTTTGTAGGATAAGTAATTTCGATGTTAATTTAGTATTAAGATAATTGCAAAGATACTTCACAGGTTTGTCGTGATTTTTCCAGGAAATGGTGGTATTGTTAATGTTGATTGATATGGCATTTTGTATTTTACGTAAAGTGAATAGTTTTGCCAAACTCTTATTATGGTTAATTCGAAGATTCCAGGTGTTCATCCACTTAGTTGTAGAGTCCGCCGGTTTTTAATTTTAAAATTGCTGAACTTAGGTATTCGTCTTGGATTAGTAGCATGGTATCATCTGCAAACATAGCTAAGCGTCCTGAGTTTTAATATCATGCATATATATGTTGAACAAAAGAGGGCCTACCACGCTACCTTGCGGTACTCCAGCTACTATTTCTTTATTTGCTCATTATACGTTATGTATTGAAACACAGAAGCTGCGTTTCATCAAGAAAGGAGAAAATGATAGCTTGTAGGTAGGTGGGTAAATTTGTTTTAAGCAATTTATATTTAAAGCCATGCAGCCAAATGCAATCAAAAGCTTGAGTTAAGTCCAAGAAGAGTATTGTTGCGTAGCGGCGTTTTTCGAATTCATCTTTAATGAGATTTGCCAATCGCTAAAGTTGGTAAACTGTGGAAAATCCTCTCCTAAAGCTGAATTGGAACGGTGGCAGTGTATGCCAATGCATGAGTTCAGAGTTTAGCCTGGAGTATATTACTTTTTCTAAGATATTGGAAAGAGTGGACAATAAACTAATTGGTCTATAGATTGTTAATTCGTTTTAAAATATTTTATTAAAAAGCAGTAAGAATTTTAGTATTGAATTTTTACTGTTACATACAGAGTGCATCTGGCATTTAAAAACAGACCTGTACTTAAATGATAATCGTATTGCTTTACAGAAAAATCAGCATATTTGTTTTTATTCTAACTGCGCACTAGACATAGTAGATCAGGTAGTTTGAATTTGAAGAGTTAAGAAATTAATGGGATAGATATTTCACCAAAGTATTTGTTTCCCCAAGCTCTCTGTTGGATACAAAATGTTTTTTAAGGTATGATTTGCTATTCTAATAAATTGAAAAGACACCGGTGTTGACTACATACTAGTGGAAATAATTACCACCCGAGCCGATTTATAGAACAGAAGCTGTACCAAAAAAATTTCAAAAATATTATATCCATTCCAAAAAGGGGAAGAAGTGAGAAATATGAAGATTATAGCGCAATAAGCAATTATATACAACAAAATGCATGAATCGTTTACAGAATAATAGAATAATATCTTCTAGAAGATCAATATGGATTTAGAAAGACTTAGCCACTCGGGATGCAATGCTAGCAATACGCTTACGAATAGACCGAGAAAAGGAAAGTCTTATACAGAGAGATATGGAAAAGAGCTCTGATAGTGTCAGAGGGTCGAAATTATTTAGTGCCATGAAGAATTGGGGCCAGAAAGAAAGACGTAAAAACAATAAGTTACTTTTATAAGGAACAGAGGGTAACAATCGTCAATGGGCAGTTACCGAAAGAAGCAAAGAGTAGAAAAGATGTTCGACAAGCTTGGGATCTGTCACCACTGCTGTTTAACGCTCACATATAAAACGCACTAATCAAGTCGGAGAAAAAGTAGACGTGGGATTAAATTCAAGTATAAAAATAATGATGCGGACGATGTAGCAGTGCCTATCGAAAACTAGGAAGAATTAAGGTAAAAAATAATCAGAAACTAAGATGGTATGCGTTAAAACAGAACTCTAAAGCTGAAAGTTTTCGATAGTTAGGAAACAATAATAAAGACAAATGAAGCAGCTTAGAGATAATAGGTAGTATCAGATAGGTTAAAGTAGCTTTGCTAATGTATAATAGGATTTTACTAAAAAATATTTTTAAAGTTTTATATATATATGCAATATAGCACTGTATAGGTGCATAACTTGGACGGTATCCCAAATACAAAAAAGAAGATTAGAGGTTTTTGAAATGTGGTGATTCCGACAAATGTTAAAGATCATATGGGTACATGTATCAAATAATGAAAGGTAAGAATGGCTCAACATATACAAGCTTAAAAAATTAACACAACCTAGACCAGTCATGCAATAAACAAATCGATAAGATTGAAGACTGGGAAACAGGCTGCCCTTGTTACTTAATTATGTAATCTAATAGTTGAAGTTCTTTGACAATGATTTTTTTCATGTTTGGGTTACTGAGTCTGTTAGACATAAAGTGTATTTGCAAAAGATCAGAAGCTTTTTTGACTTTAGAAATCTTTAATAAGGTTGTTATTGTGCTTGAAAAATTGTTTAATTTTTTGCGAAAGGTTTTGAATTTGTTGTATTCTGGCGCACTTATGGCTTACTAATATCGTAAAGTTCTATACACTCTTTATGTGAAAGGTTGGAAAACGAGAATTTGCGAAAGAATGTCTATATGTGTTTTATAGAATTTGAAAAGGTATTCGATCGAGTATACCATATACTAATATTTAAAAACAATTACTTTAAATTATTTAAAACAAATTAACCAAATTGTCGCTGTTAAGGTACTGAACACCATCACAATGAAAATTTTCATTAAAAGAAGAACGAAACGTGTTCTGCCACCGACGCAGAAATTTTTAAAGAGAGTTTAAACGACAGAAGGGAAATAATCGAAAAAAGCCATATGTTAATTAACAACATTTAAGCTCTAGTAATCATAGTAGTTGGATTATGTCGTAAAAATACATCTCAAAAATAAAATGGATAGTCCTTGGAAAAATAAATGTTGATGATACGTCTAATGATGATTAATCCTAAATAACCTATAGCTCTAGAGAATATATTGAAATTTCGATATCTTGGCAGTTCATTAAATTGTGAAGTGCAAAAGAGCAATCCTATGAATGTTCGTATAAGAACTATACAATGATATATGTTCTATTTTTCTTTATGATTGTCAAATCTAAACATTAACAATAATAACGATAAAAAAAATTAGTAGTTTCTAAGCTATGATATCGTAGGATATTAAAAAACCAATGGACATCTCGTTTTCAAATGAACAAGTGCTGAACTTTGAACAAAAGGCGAAAAACAATATTTTGGTAGTATAAGAAGACCAAATACGAACTTCTGTTTTATTTAAAGCACAGTTGAACAGAAAAGGCGGATCGAAAGAAAGAAGATTTCATAGCTAAGTAACATGAAAAAATTGTCAGGCTTCGAAGTTGGGAACTGTTTCAGGCAGCCGTTAATCGCGAAGAATTCCATCGTATTACCATTGTGATTATCGCTACCGCTTGAAAACAAGCAAAGGCACATTAAAAAGAAAAAGTGTATTAAATTAAACACGGACTTATAACTTAAAAGTGCTTGGTGTATTTCATCAATAGGGATGCGAAGTCTACCGTTCCATGAGATGTTGGTTTAAGTAACGTTCTTTAAGCCCATTGATTTATTTCTTCTGCAACCATGTTAAAGACCCGGCTATATATCTCGGCGATTGGTGATCTGTGCAATTGTGGCTGAGCTGCTGGTTTCATTTTTGGAGATGTGAGATATCAAAATTATGTCATTTTCTTCGAACTCACAGTTTGTATTGTTAGGTTTATTATTCTCATACTGACCAGTAGAAGTTTTAATGGATTTTTATATTCACTAATATTTGGATTTGTGTTGTCGCCACCGAATCATCTTTATAATCAAATTCGTTTGGATCCCAATACGTAATGACGCGTGGTTTGAAATGAGATCTTCATGCAGAACTTTGTATCCACGAATGCTTTGGAGAAGTCTCTTCTGGCATGGTGAAAGTGCTTTCTTAACGGAAGGAACCGGTTGATCTTGGGTACTATTCCTTTCCTTCTCAGGCTTTTGATAATAATCTGACAGGCAGCAACAAATGTTCCAACTTTATTTTGGCCTGGCAGCTTTATTGCAAATACACTTATCAAAGAATTTTGTGGTCCACTGGAACACGCAAATTAAGGACGTCAAAGCTACAATTTATTATCTTAAAAACCGTAGAAATTTTAGGATTATTGTTGTAAACCACTTTGGCAAGTTTTGATGTGTTGCAGGACAAATCTGTAAAACAATGTACATAGCTTTTATTCAGGCAAAGAAAATTAATGGTAATGTAAAAATCTAACTCGCTCGCATTCGTTTAGTCTTATTCAGATTCAGCAGCGTATGGCAAAGTTTTAGTTCAGTTCCATCTGTATCTAGTAGAATTTCTAAAGCATTCATATTAATAGTTTTTGTTTCGTATACCAACCTAATAAATGGTTTCGGACCACTTAAGCAAATCAGGAATAAATTTTACAAGATTGATCAAATGGTCTGTTAATTGAAAAACGTTATAATCAATGAACTACACAGAGTTTAGTATGACTTGGTCCAGCAGTTCTTTCTTCATGGGCTGATGAAAATTGCAGTAAATTATTTGGTTTCAGATATTCAGTAGCCTTAGTATTATTACAACTTGAGCCCTTGAGGCTGACACTCCCTAATTAGTTGAACGGTTTTGTCGAATAAAATTACAGATACTATCCTAGCGGTGTTTACCCTGGCCTTAACGACTTGTAGTACCTTTATAACGAATCCAGGACAACATTTGAACTACTCCATATTTCTCCGGATAGTCTTGAAATCGACCAATTGTCGGAATTGCACTTTTTATCGATGGTTCAATATCCCACCTCGTTTTCCAAATGTTTTCACCGTTCTTATTCCTTCAGGGTGATTGACCGTAGTAAAAAGCTTTAGTTGTCTCAGTAGAATTAAAGCGTTTCCTTTTTGGAAGAGCATCTTCAAGATCGACTTCCAGTCCGGAGAATCTAGAAGACACAAAGAGTTAACATTAATCGTGTTATCATGTCGATCCTTTTTGCTCTACCCGTTGAACATTTTTTTGCAGGCAGAATTGTTGGGACATGTGAAGACACTCCAGGATTTGATTTGTTTATATTACATCTATAAAAATAGAAATATTGGAGTAGAGTATTTGTATGTCTGATTAGTTTCTTGTTGAAAGATCCTAATGGGCCTGTTGCAAGTTCAGGTTTGGGAAGCACTTCTCTGTAAGATATTTATTATTGTCGGCACTTGAACAACTACTACTCAAAGAGCGATCTCTTAGAGATAGTTGATAACATCGCCGCTAATTTTTTGGGATGGTAAAAAATAGTCAACACACTGATTCAGAAATAAAATGCGAACTTGTTAAAAAAATCTTGTTAAAATTGAAGACGTTATTTAGTTGGATGTGCTTTTATTTACGTTTGTGGCTTTGGCCACTTAGCGTCTGAAATCGGACGGGCTATCCAGAATTGCTAAGCATTATCAAAACTAACATAAGAGTGCATACCTGTAAATTTAAGTGTCCTTAAGACACTTAACTTCAAAAAAATTTACTTGTTATTTTATATTATTTATTTTTCATCTTACGTATTATTTACATGGCAATTGAAGTGGTTATCCACTTATGAATTTTTTCATCCGTTATAATTTGTCAGCGGTTGTTGGCGACTTTTTTCGTTTAGATAGATCGGTGTAAGTTTCTGAATTTATGAATCTACATAGTCAATATAGCAGACACTCCGTAGTCGTAATATTTCAAATTTTTATATTTGAGTTTCTTAATTTATGTATTTTTGAGATCACGCGTAGAAAGAATTAAGCAATTTAGAAAACCAAAACGTGAAAAAAATAATGGGACTACAAATGTTTTAACTAATGGCATTTCTGTTGATGTTGTTTCAATAAGAATATTAGTCATTAAAAAAACTTGCCAATCTAATTATTTGTGGAGCTGCAAAATCATTTTTATAGTGACTAATTTGCTAATATTCGTTTGACAGTTTAAAAAACTAAACTGTTTTTTTTCAAGAATTGATTTGTTTTACGTTGAAATGACTCGAACAATTAGGTGGTGCTCATTATAAGTACTGGCACAATGTTGGAGTTTCAATGAAAACACAAAATAATTAGCGAAAGATTTTAAAACATCCAAATAAAACGACGAAAACCTACTTTCTACAAAAGAAAAAATTAAAAACCTTTTAAGGCGATTACGTAAAAAGTGTGTTACTAAAATAGAAACCGATAAAATGGACGGAAGCTACACATTTGCATTGCACGGTTGTAGACGAGCCTTGCGCGTCCACTTTAGCGGAATACGCAGACAGCTCGTAATAACAATTAATGTAAATAAGACAGAGCCTTAAAAGCAGGAAGAACGGTTGCTGTTGCTTTCCATGCTATTGTAGATGTTTACCTTGAAAATTGCGAACGCCGAAAGGCTTTAATTTGACTCCAAAATTCTCGTAATGGTAATTTGCTTAACGTTTAATTCACTTCTCGGGAGCCGAATGTTGGGCAGTTGTTTGACCGTTTTTAGTTGAGTATTGTACTCGATTACAATAATTTCAAATGTGATTTGCTATAAATAATATTTAGTAAATAATATAACAACTGATTTTAATATGTAAGATATCTTTTCAATGAAGTCGCCCCTTTCTAAGATAAAATTAATTAAAAACAACAATAAATTGTTTAATACTATAGCGTTAGTCAAGTCTAATTGGAATATTAACGGATGGAATCTTTTTGATTTTAGTAGTTTGACTTTACTAACAAAAACACTGAGTTTATTAGTCTTATCCTGGTAGTTTGTGCTGTATTGTTACACTTTTTCTGTTACGGTAATAGGAATATTTTGATGAATTAGGTAATTTGAAACATATCTTGGTATATTGGTGATTTCTCTTAATTTATTTTGAAACCTTTGTAAAATTTCCAAATTTTTCATAACTATATACTGCAGGTCCATATCGATATCTATATACTAAAAATTGTAGATTTTTTTAACTATATTTAGACCATGATCCTAAGGTAACTCTGGGCGATTTCAACTTAAATCATACAGTGCATGTCAATTCATCATCATGAATTTACCTGGAAAAAATATATATTAGACCAGAATGTGAAACTGAAGAAGGCAGTGCAGATGTTTATATTCCGAGGGTGACGTTATTGATGCGTTAAATGTTAGCATTTCTGCTATAGCCCCTAATATACCCCCTCTTAAATGCCCTGGCAAGATAAAAAGCACAAGAAGAAAACCGTATGTAAAAAGAAAGAAGAACTTGAAACACATTTTACACAAGCAACATTTTCGAAACTTTGCGAGGTGTATAATGTAGGTGCACCTGGTGCAGAATATGAAGACAAGTGCATTTAATGTGATGTGTGGTTTCAAAACCTAAACACAGCAGTCTCAGCAGTCACTTAACCTGAGAAGGTACAATTACTGACCCTGATACCAGATATCTACTCCAAGCAGCAGTTACAGAAATACATACCCACTCCCTCACATTACTTAATTTTTCAAAGCCCGTAAAATAAAGAAGGAAAAAGGTATTTGGGCAAGCCCAGAGTTCTGCTGTGGACATCAATTGTAGGAAGTGCTCTGTAATATTACCTAAGTGTTAAAAATATTGTAACAGGCAAAATCCTAATCAGGATGATGTTATCTCTGTAAGTGAAAATGGTGAAAAAGTTAAAGAGGTAAAAAGATGTATGACAAAGAGGAGAACCCAAATTTAAAAATTCTACTCCTTACGACCAAAATGGGTAAAATGCCAGCCAGTGAAGGAAGTATGCACATGCATTGACTGCACTAACTTAAAACTTTTTTCCACCAAAAGTAGTGTCACACGGAAGAAGTATTATGTATATGTCAAGAGCCTCAAGAGCGTGCAGTGTGTCCTGATATTGAAGGAATGACCGTTGAATCATTACACCTTCAGGATAATGACAATGATGTAACCTATGCATTGTGGGAGGGAGGAGAGTTGATGAAGAAGACAATGGAACCAGATAAATTTGTTACAGATGCATTGGGTCATGAAAGGAGTAGCTTACCATCATATCCGCGGCATTCAGAGATAGGGCATAGCAGAAGTAAAATCAGCCACATCCCAGAATACTGACATATTAGTCATTTTGACTTTGCAGAATGAAGTTTAAAGTTACCATTGGCAAACATCACAAGTGTCAATATTCACATGTGTTGCTCACTTCCTTGGAACATCGCACTGTTTTGCTATTGTCAGTAATCTCATTCATAACAGTGCACATGCATGCTACGCTGTTAACATGATAATTGATGAAATAGCATCTAGTGTGCATACATTTCTTAAATATGTGTATGTGACGGATGGTGCAGCTTCTCATTTTAAAAACCGGTTTTAGCTTCATGAGCTTAGAAAACACTATACAGGAAATAATGGATATTTTCAGCAACAGTTCATGATAAAAGTGCATGTGGTGGGGTAGGAGGTAAACATCTTGCAACAAAATTTAACCTTCAGCACGAAGCTGTTGATGCTATAAGAGATGCTATTGCATTCGTGTAGACCATATCAAAATTATTACAAAACATTAAACTCTTACTTCTAAATAAAAATACAGCAGGGAAATCCCGTTTACAAAAGAGACAAGAGTGGTATGCTAGAAGTCAGTGGTAGGAATTCAGTCAAGTCGCTGGTGAGTTGCATTCCAGAATGGCACTTACATTGCAAGAACAGTTCTCCACGCAATACAGCCTGTTAATGCGTGTGAAATGCAGAGACCTTGGTTTATCTTGGAAGACTTTGTTGTGAGCAACTTCATTTCTTGTGTGTATGACTATCAGTGGTGGGTGGGACAAATAACTAGCTGCAAGATGTAACAGTTTCCTTTATGACATCTCATGATCCGGCAAATGTTTTCAAAGGGCTATCATTAACTGGTCAGTGTGCAGATCCAATTTCCCAAGTGCTGCTCTTGTTGGATCATCCTTGTCCACATGCAAATTCGGCCCGCTGCACAAGTTCGGTGAGGAGCAGATGAAAAACAAGTGAACTATTTTCAGCGTTGCAGTGTTGATTGTTACAGTGTGAACCTCTTTCTTATAGAGTAGTTGAAATATACACTCAGGGTAAAAAAATCCTGGGCAATCAGTTGATTGCCTAGTAAAGTTTTCGCTTTACATTTCAAACTCTGAACCAGTGTAGGCAATTTTAATTCATGGAATGTCATAAAGAAGTAAAATCAAGACAGAAGAAAGTAAAAATTTGTAAAGAATATCAGAAACAGAAAAATTCATAAAGTTAACGTGCATTTTCTATATCTAATTTTGTTATAAAATGCTTGAACAAAATGAAACATTGTTTTCCCACTCACTTATAACACTGCAAAACATAGTTATTTTGACTCACAATCAGAAATACAATTTTGCATTACATTTACTCAACGTCGCAAACATTTTAAATATTTAAGTGTCCGGATTTTTTGACCATTAGTGTAGGCCTAACTTAAAAATTTCTCACAGAAAAATATTGCCCATTTTGATTGTACCTTTCATTAGTACAATGACTGAATAATATTCCATGCAATTTTTAGAATATTTAGGATGGGGTTTTAGAGAAAATAATTTATAAAGAATCAAAAAATGGAAAACTTCATAAAGAGAATAACTCCAAGCTCTAAAAATATATCTTGAAAAATTGTTGGATATTGAAAGAAAAACCTAAAGAGTGCAGTCTTGATTACCTTTTCTGTCTAGGGTATTGAGACTCTAAGACCTCTGGTTATAAAATGGTTATATAGCACTCGTAACTATTTATTTTTATTATTTAGGACATTTTTCTAATAGCTCTAGATTGATACACCATACAATACTCTAGGTAACGGGTGGGACAGAATAATCTGAGATTTTGAAATGACTGTCAGGAAAAGTACTTAGTACATACATATATAATCGGCCCTCTTCTACCTTACGGTGTAGAGGTGTGGTGCATCCATCGCTAATGCATCAGCTTGTCTCCAGTTTAGGTCCTTTTCCTGAAGTATTTTGCCCAATGCCTCGTTCGAAGTTCTCCTTGGTCTCCCCCTTCCTCTTTTCTTGTCCACACCCATTTTCCATATTTTCTTCACTGTTCTGTTTTCATCCATTCTGGTGAGATGACCCCACCACCTTAACTGCCTCTTTTCAATTTTATTCACCAGTAAGTTCACTTTGAAACACACTATTAAATATTTTAACTTTAGTTTCCATGCTGACTTCCTTTTTTCTAATAAATGTTTTATTGAGAGCGTAGTAGAGTCCATTTGTTGATTTTATTCGTGTATTAATTTCAGATTCTAATTGTCTTTGTGCGTTAATTATCGATCCCAAATATTTAAAATTGTCAATTTGTTGTATTGTACTATTATTAATACGCATAGTTGCTGTTTGTTTCAGTTTTCTTATAATCATAACTTTAGTTTTATCTATATTTATCTGCATACCATACTCATTTATTGCCTTATTCCAGCTTGATATATTTCTTTGGGGATCATTTTCTGTGTTTGCTAGTATCACTAAATCATCGGCGTAAGTTATTTCTTTAATCACAACTGGCCGCAATTGTCTTACTCTGGCTCCACTTACTTTCCCGTTCACATTTTTTTGAGATTTCATCCATCAAAGTAATAAACAACAAAGAACTCAACACAGCACCCTGCCGTACCCTTTGCTGAACTCCTTAGTTACCCAATTATTTGTTCTTATTACATTAATGGCTGTCAATAACGCTGCGTTGACATTTCTTTTTTCCAAGGCCTCCCATATTTTCTCCCTTAGCGCACTATCAAAGACTTGTTGCAGGTCCACCAAAAGAATAAATTATTATTACGTGCAAGTGTCTTTTTAGCTAATTGTCTCAGACTGATCATTAAGTCTGTGGTCCTCTCCCTGGTCTGAACCAAGCTTAGTTGTCATCGAGTGTGGTCTCAAGTATTAATCTTAGTCTTCCCTACAGTATTACCCCTAATATGGAGATTCCTCTGTAGTTAGTACAATTTCTGGGATTATCTTTTTAAAAATTAGCATTATTGCTGCCATCGTCCAATCTCTAGGGACTTTTCCTGTAATCCAGGCTATATTCATTATTTTATGTTCTTTCCATTTACATTTGATCATTTCAGCCCTGATGTTGTCTTGTTCCACCACTTTCCCATTCTGTAATTTCCCCACTGCGTCTTCAACTACCTTAACTGTTAGATATTCTGGTTTGTCGACATTTCCAGTGTTTACGAAATTACGGCTATGTACCTCGACGTCCCCAGAGAGTATTTCCATGGAATATTCACGTTATCTGTCCATAATTTGTTTGTCTGTAGCTATAACTTTACCTTCCTTATGTTCTATCCACTTCAAACCATTACCTTTGTCCTTTCTTAGATTTTTTAACGTTCTATACAGTAGCTTTGCATTTCCCTTACTATTTTCCTCTATTTTATTTCCAGGTATCCCTCTTTGCTTGCAGTACTAGATATTTTACCCTTTTTTCTCTGTTTCTTGTACCTTATGTATTTCTGTTTCGTTCTATTATTAAGACGTTCTTTCCAGGTGTATTTCTTCTTTTATTTCATCGTTACATCATGCAGTGCATTTTTTCTTCCTACCATGATTTACGCCACAGACTTCTTCAGCCACTTTGCATTTTGTTTTAAACATATTCCACAGTTCTTCTAGATTGTCAATGCTTTTCCAATTTATCATACTGAGCTCCTCTTTTAATTTTTTACTGTACCTATTTTTGATATTTTCTGGGACTGCCTTTTTAATTAACTTTGTGTTGATTTTTATTCTCACCTCAACCAAGCAATGGTCACTGCCGATTTTCTGACCTCGTTTTACTCGTACGTTATTAATTTCTCCTTTATACTTGCTTTGCACTAATACTAAATCAATAATCGGCTTTTCCTTTCTACTTTCCATTACTCTCGTGAACTTATGTATGTCTTTATGCTTATAATGAGTATTATCTACTATTGTACCATTATCTATACAAAATTGTATGACGCGCTTACCATTATTATTTATGAGCTCCTCAACAAACATTCCCCCTGGGTGTCCTATTTCGTTACATCCATCAACCTTTCTATTAAATTCTCCAACTACTATAATTTCGTGCTAAATGTTATCAACCTTCCCCTTTGGAGTTCTGTCCAGAATACATTCTTGGCTTCTTTAATCTCATTTTGATAGTCCGTATCCCACAATGATTGTTAATTTTACTGTTCATCTTATCCATATTTAATCTGATAATCCTTTCAGAGATATGTTTCCAATTACTTTTATAATCAACAACCTTTTTATGAATTAATACACCCACCCCAGCTTTGGCTCTTTGTAATACATCTATTCCAGAATAAATAATTATGTGATCATTTCTCATCGTTATTTTTCGTCTCCATAATATCTAATATTTTCAAATTACCTTCTTATAATTCTGATATAAGCTCATCTTCTTTTTCTTTAATATCCTGTACATTCCATAATCCTATTTTCCAAGTCTTATCTGGCCTAGTATTATATTCCATACGCAAATCCGTTTTCAGCGTGGTCATCCTCGTTGCTCTTTTTAGTTGTTTTTTTATTGTTCCAATCTTTCTCTATCTCTATTCCATTTCCATTCAGCCCCTTCAATTAATATTTTATTGTAGTCCATTTTGACATTTTTATCACTCTCTCTTTTCATCTTTTTCATCATTCTGATCTGTCTTTCCATTTCTCTCTTCTCCTCTGTTAGATCGTTGTTAATGTATATTTGACCTTCCTCAATTTTTTTCAATTTTGATTTACTTGCATGATTCACTCCTTATCTTTTTGACTATCCAATTCCACCAGGCAAGTTTTTACACCAACCTTACGCACTGTTTTGATTTTTGGATTTATGTTCAGCTTTTGCTCCAAAAAATTGATCATTGCTTTAAGATTTTTGCGTCTGTTGTATCTATAGATAATCCAGTGAGGACTATACTATTCTCTTTTGCTTTCTTTTCCAGTTGCTCTACCTTTTTTACTGTATTTTGCAACTCTTTTTTAGTTTCAGCCTGTTCTTTCATTATTTTTAAATTCTCTTGTTTCAACTTATCATTTTCAAGTTTTAACTTTATAATCTCATCTTTAAATTCCTGCTGCTCTTTCCTTATTTCCGCTTTTATCCCCGTTTTCATTTTCAATAATAATTTCATTATTTTATCTATCTTATCGTCGTTATCCCCTTGCTTCTTTTCAGGGGATGTCAGATTTTCCTTTTTTGCCTAGGAGTTCTGATTTTGTTGCTCTCACCAAACACGTCATCATATTCTCTTTCTCTCTTTTTATTACTCGTGTACGAGCTTCCTTCCGAATCCCACATATTTATTTAAGTTTAAACGTATACTAGTTTATGGAAATTAATGCGCTCTCACTATTTGTACGCCCCCGGTAATACTTGCACTTCAGATTCGCCTGAACACGCAGCGTTTAATCACATCGACTGCGACCTTCCGACCTCTGCGACAAAACATTTCATGTATTAATTTCAGTACCTGCCCACCAGGTTTAATTAACTATGCATCTGTCTGCAGTTCCATAGCACTGACGTGCTGATATACTAAATTACACAATTAGATAATTTATACAGTAAGAACTATCACTGGATGGTTCTAGACAAGTCTGTATGTAGTTAGTTAAGTAAGTCAAATGGCATAACATTTACTTATTGTTCATAAGTAACAGATTGTAAATATACTAAGTATTATTAATATAAAAAAAGTTAATAGGTTTGGGCACTATATTTAGACCTAATGTAATTTTAAAAACCGAGCCTACACCTCACTACTGTTAATATTTAAAAATACCTTCAATTAATTTTGCGATAAACCTAGTCAATTTACAAATCATAAGCACTGAATGACGGAGCCGGTTATCACGACGACCATTTTCCAAATTTATTGCAACCACATTATAATACATAAAAATGATATAAGAAAAATAAGTTTCCGTAATTCGATTTTTGAAAATTACGTCTGAAAGATTCGGTCTCTCGAAATGGGGATATCGCGTGGCCCTCTCGTGCGTCAGGCATTATTTGAAGAGTAGAATTTAGCAGAATGAACCACGGAGAACAATCGAGCTCCTCAAACAACGGATTCAAGATGATGTGGCGCAAATCCGACCGGAAATGCTGCGTAATGTGACGACGAATTTGAGAGCCCGGCTTGAACAATGCTTGCGTTTAAAAGGGCGTCGTTTTTAGATGTAATTTTCAAAATTTAAGTTATAGAAACTTACTTTTCAATAGTTGATATTATATTTGCAATATTAACTCAAGTAATCGTTAATAATAATAATAATAATCTGTGGCTTTGCAGTCCATTGAGGATGGTCGCCTCCTTTTGGTAACCAAGTGTTTTACTGAGCGCACTGGCTAACCGCACGTTAAATAATTATAATTATTTTATATTTCTTCATTATTTAAAAAATTAAAAA
Source organism: Sinelater perroti (assembly GCA_036346155.1). Taxonomy (NCBI): domain Eukaryota; kingdom Metazoa; phylum Arthropoda; class Insecta; order Coleoptera; family Elateridae; genus Sinelater; species Sinelater perroti. The sequence continues at coordinate 5,637,570 of JARFIY010000189.1, forward strand.
ATATACGTTTTTAGGTTATCGAAAAAATTAATACAAAGCTCTGACATCTTAAATAAGTGTAAGCATATTTTGATTAAATGAAATAGTCTTTAGAATCTTTTGGTGAATTCACTAACTCTTCACTAGTATTAATTTTATTTGTACAGAGCGTTCTTACCTACACTCAGCATTTATGAAATATATCAGTTTGTATTGGTTTGTCAGTTAGATACATTTTACTCTATATCTAACAAAGCAAATTGTCGTTTTTTTTTAATTTAAACACATGGAAACATAAAAAAAAACAATTACTATTTTAGTACACTATAACATTTTCTTTGGTTACCATATTAAAAAATATAATAAGTATTTTTTGTAGCTATTACTTCTGGGGCTTATTATGTTTATGAATTTTCAAAGTTTAGGCCAAGATATAATTTGAAGTATTTTTTTTATTCACAATTTTTCGCCTTTATATAAAGGGAGGGGTATTTCGCTGTAAGTGATTAGATAATGATTAATCTCAATATTGTGAAAGGCAGAATTTGTTTATTAATTTCGTTATTAGTGTAAAGTTTGCCCAGTTTTTGGTGGGTAATAAGTTAAAAATTTACTGTTTAATAGTTTAGAGCTTAATATTGAAGACATTATGGAGATTGTGGTCTTAAAGTATATTTATATGCCTGGGGAGTTTATTCTTGTAATGAAAGCATGATGTATATTGATAGAAATATTAACAGAATCTCACTGCTAGAGGAACAAGTTAGAAGCTTTATCCGAATTTCATATTTCTTTAATTGGGAAGCCTTAACTTTTGTCAACAGTGATATACTGTTATTTTGGTTTCAATACATAAAAACATATTATTTAATACCAAAGTTTTACATTGAAACTAATTACGATTACAATGATTTGTTTCTTATGTAAGATAAACCTTTTGGATAATTTTTAAATGTAAATTAAAAGTATTGTGATAATATTAAGGGATTTCATAATTTTCAAACGATGGCAAGAGGAAGTAACGGACTGATTTTAACAACTATGACTAAAATTACTGCAATAAACAAACTTTAGAATTAGGATTTAGAATTAAATCTCCATTAAAATAAGGGTAACCATGATTATAATTATTCTGATATTAAATGATAGAGAAGGGTTTTTATAATCAATATTATTACTTTTGATTCGAAGTGAAAAATAATTGCACAAATAGCTACCTCATCAGTAAATAGAAATATAAAGGAAAAGTCTTACTAAACCAAGAAAGTGTCGGTACTAAACTGCTTCTTTAAAGCCGAAACTTTAGCATTGGCGAGTAAGGAAAACCTAAGAAAAATTGTTCCAATAATTACGTGGACACCAAGGAATCCCGTTGTTACAAAAATGAAGATCCATTTACATAGGCAAAAGATAATACTGCCTTTATATGTTCATATAATATAGATTTCTAAAACTGCTGTAAGAGATAACCTTCGAATTGTGATTGTTATGTTATCATTTTCTATTAAACAATGATGAGCCCACAAGGTAATATACAAAATTATTCCTTATGGTAGTTTTTTAGTGTGAAGACCCTGTATTGTTTCTTCTCTTGTGGTGCCTGGTACCACTGGTATATAATTAAAATAGAATTTATTCATCCAATTATAAATAAGATGGAACCAGACAAATGCTCTTAGGATTGGTCAACATCTAATGTCAACAAGATGAAATTGTTAATTTTTGTTTCTCGTCAAATTGTTTCTCTAGAACATAAAGGTCTTAGGATAGCTAGACATAAGATTCAATAATAATTACTACTGGTTCTAGTATTATTAAAGATGAGTAATAAGTAAGGCAAAAATTAATAAAGAAGACATTGATGGTCCTGTATTTTCTAGAATAGTTAACAAAAGATGACCAACAAGTATATTGGCAAGAGCATGAATAGTTTCAATTTCTGGATAGATAATGAATTAATTCGACCGAATTTTGTCCTTGTTAATTCTTCCGTATTCTGGTTGGTAAATCTGCTGTGACGTGAAACTGGTATTTCCAACGCTTGGTTAGTGTGCGTGATAATTATAGGTGAATAATCTGATGACATGTCTAAATAAAATTTTGCTTTAGTGTTATCCGTGCTTATGTAATACACAAATTTAGTAGGTCGGGAATGATATTGCGGAGCCGAATTCCAATAGATTTTTTTTATTCATAGCTTTTAAGGATTTTCCAGCGCATTATTGAATTTTTCTCTATCGTTCTGATTTGTAGAACAAATACAGTAAAATGAGCTTTTAAGATCAGCATAATGCGAACGTTGTTTAGAAATTGAGCTATTATGAAACATTAGATTAGTAGTGTCCATTCTCCGTAAAAGTTTAACCACCATTGCTGCGATTTTGCTGTTTCTCCGCTATTGATTTCATGTTTGTTTGTAGTTGGTTATCCACCTGTGGTTGTTGACTTATTTAGGGCTGAGCGGTGGAAATCTACATTTTTGAATTTCTTTGGCTGTCGAGTAACTCTGTAGTTTACGGGGTGGTTTCTTTGACATTTAACACACTTAATATTTTCGTTTCATCTTCCTCTCACGATTCCTCGATAAATGTTCTTCACCGTATTTACCAGGTCTTGAAGTCTTTTGGAGTTCTGAAATCTTCGACTATCAAAACATGGAATTACATCACGTTCAACGTGTGGGGTTCAAATGTAATTCTTGATGTTATTATCAGATACCTTTTGTTTGTCTTTGTTCTAGCTTTACAAAAAGTATTTGTAAGGGTACTTTATTGACCCTATCTTTAATGTTGAATATATTTATGGTGTTGGGCTTGTTATCACTGATTTCTTTTGTTAATTCATTTAAATCTACTGTAGGATGCATGTTGCCTAATATTGCTCTGAACTTAATTGGTTTTTGGCTTAGCTATTTTCTATAAACTTGAAGTGTTGACTCATATATCTAGCATGACTATTGGTGATTTTAGTTTATGAACACTGTATACATATGTGGTGATTTTGTTTCTTAAAATACTCTATTGCCTTGTTGGGAGTCTTTATTATTTAACGCTACAAATTTATTTGCTGCTTCGCACATAATTGATTGGAGTTGGTAAGTTTTTGTTTTCTTGAGGTTTGTGTTTGCCGTTGTTCTTCCCTGTTTATCTTTATGTGTAAAATGAAGTAAAAAGAATTGTTAGTAGTGTTAGTATTGTACAAGGTTGTTTGTGTCATGCAACAAAGCTGCTTTGCTAACTGCAACACTGAGGTACATTTATTTAGCTTGCGGTCTGCACTCAACACTGTACTGACTTTAACAAAGACAATAAGCATCACTTTAATTCTATGCGCAGGGTTTTTATAACAGGGATCTGTTTATTTTCAATTTAGACCTTAATCAAGCTGTGGTCGTTGCAACAGTTATAACTAGCTTTTTTCAATGCATAAATCAAACTTTTAGTTAGTATAGATTACGGTTTTTATATTTCTGTTCTTGGCTTTTGAATTGTGTTTTTTATTTAATTGTATTCTACTAACAATAAGTAACAACACATCAAGATGGACAATCGCACAACAAGGTTGGCGTAAAGTCCCTTTAAAAATAGCTACAAAAGTCTAAAAATTTTAGTCAGCAACTCTTTGAATATTTAAAAAAAATTCAAAGGGAAAAGTTTGTAATATTTTTTGAAAAAGCAGTTTATCAACCAATGAAATAGTTAACATTCTAAAAATGCTTACGCATTTTTGACTTGAAATAGCGTGCACAAGCATAACGTTGACATTTTTCGAAACATCTAAATCTAGAAAACCTTTTATAAATTACTTCCGATGAAAGCTGTATTGTTTATATTATTATTAAGCTCTTATTTATGCGCCGATTCATCAAAGTTAAAGTGGCGCTATCTGCCACGTTTACCGAACTTAATTATATGCGACTCCTGTACTTCTTAAGATTAAATCTGTATTATAAGGAATCCATTTCGAGTCCGTACGCGCTATGAAAGCAAAGCTTTACTACAGGATTCGTGCGAGGTACGGAGAAAATTGTCTATTTTCTCAACAAGAAAGCCTTAATGCAATTATTTTGTAATTACGTCTCGTGCGGTTTTAGAGTTGAAGCTTCTTTTATGGAATTGGACGGATAATGATTTTGCAATTAGGTAGATCAAATTATAGGTATTTATTTTTCTACCACGAAACTTTTTTATTATCTCAGGGATAGTTGCAACGACATAAATTATTAATGCATTCATTAGCAACGCTAATAGCCGTTTTCTCGAAGTTAATTATGCTGGTCGCTTAGAATTAAATATTAAGAGCTGCATGTCTTGTTTATTTGCATCAGAAATTTTTTACTGCAACATTATATTAAATTGCTCTGATTGTTAAAAACTGTTTTTACAAGTTGTAAGCGTGCTAATGCAAGTTTGTTCTATTTTTAAGTATATATAAATTTGTATATAAGCTAATCTGTCTAAAATAAAAGTAGAAAGAACTAGAACACAAGTATGGCTGTTTACAATAAGACTCTAATTTTAAGTTTTTAAATCATAATTGTTCAATTGGAGACTTTGTAAATTTCAAAGAAGACATTAAAATTTCTGAAACCTCTAAACAATTACATAAAGCATTGGATGAATAAAAAGGTGCTATTTATAGAACTATTCCAATAGTGGATAGGCAGACACTACAATAAACAACATTAACACTGTTTCTATGGAAAACCTCTTGAATGATTACCCGTAAGGTCATTCCAAGGGTAGGTATTGATGCAATTTATGATCATAACATAATGCACTATAATTTGAAAGAGAATACGGTTTCAGTTCATTGAGTACTACAGCTGTTGAGACCGGATCAAAAACTGAATGGACTCGACACGTACCATCAACTTAGAGGGCTATTAGATCGTTATAAATACTTATTTTGATAACAGTTAATAACAGCATGGATTTCATACGTGACAAAAAAACAACCATTTGAAAAATGTGCAGTTGTATATGTTGGTAGTGTACTGATTGCTGTATATTGGGGTTTGTGGAAGGTTATGATGGACTCACAATTAAGGTAGCATATTTAAATTTTTTGTCCACTAAGGCACATGGAAATTATTTCCACGTCCAGCTCATCTGCTTGATTTAGAAACCAGCCTTTATAATCTGTCTAGAATTTAAAAAAATCTTTAAGTAGTACATGATATTAAATTTTAATTAAAGTGAAATGAGATGTAAACTAATATATAAAAGAGACTAACTACACATAGTTTAGCGAAATTATATATATAAAACAAGTATATTGTAAAGCACACTGTAACTTTTGTTAAGTGATAATGGCAGCAGCACGAATGCATTGCTGAAAAATTGGAAGCTTGTCGGTACTTCGTTGGTGGTCTGGCTGCGTGAAAAGCTTTGTTTTGACAAAAAGCACAAAGATTGCGATCACGTCCCGCTGCAGAGGTATCCAACCCGCTTGCAAAATAAATCGCGTAATTTGGCGCGGGGTTCAGCAGCGCCCGGCGCTCCAGGGCGGAATGGCGCGTCCACAATTTCTCACCAAGTCGCCCAGGACGTTCTGATCCTAATAAGCCCCGGAAGATAAAGGCACGAAACGGGGATCGAACCGTGCAGCGGCGGTCGACGTTTCGTCAGGATTGCGCCGCTTCATCACGTAACGGCGTTAAGGATAATGGGCGGAATCATTGCCCACCGCGAGTAATTCTCCCCAGAATTGCCAATTAATTCCCCGTTCCCGCAGACAGTGCGGGGCGGTATCGCCTCGGCTCGCTCCTGCGAGAGGTCTGCCGAAGGGCCAGTTTTGTCGGCGCGGCGAAATGGTTTTGCCTTAAAAAAGTTTATGACTAAGTGAAGCCATTTGACGCTATAGACTTCAATTATTCTTCACAATGGCGGCTCTTAAGTAATCGAGGCTTCTTTTATTGCGTTAACGGAGAGCGAGATTAAAGAACGCAATTTCATGTTTTTGCGCTTCTTTCGTGTTCATAATCCTCGCCAAAATAATGTCCAACGTCAAAATAAGTTCGCAAATTTTTCTTTGGCCGGAATGTGTTAAATTCTCTGGAACAAAAAACTAAAATAATTTTTATCATAATAAGAGACAGTGCAATCATAACAAATATAATAATAATAAATTTACGGCCTAAATAAAAATAATACTTTTGTTACATTACTAAAATAATATGCTACAAATATTAATACTAAGTTAAGGGAGACTAAAATTCTGAGTTATTATCAAGAAGAGTTTTGAGACATCTTAACAGAAGGGTAATTTACCAACCATTAGGACATTTTTGCTTTGTTTTTCTGATTAGTTGGGGTTAAGTTGTTAGTGATACTCATTAAGTCGGTCATGTCCAAATTTTGTTATGATTCTAAACAAATTGAACGACTTAACAATTGTTTCTGATGAAACTAACAATGCATCTGATGATTTGGTAACCAATAGCTCTCCCGAATTCAAAATATGTCTGAGGAACTTATTATATGAATGCTAAAAACAGCAAACAAGACAATATCTTTTACTCCAAAAAGTTTCAGATCTCTAATTTGTGGTTCTATGACCATTATTCCAGCGGATTAGTTGACAATTGAAGATATTTGCCAGTGGTCTGTTAATATTCAGATCAATTTTATAAATAAATTAAGTGTAGGCAATGCTTTCATTATAGAAGCGCTTCAAATAATTCTTTATAAGAAAGAAATTAATCTTTCATTTACATTCAAAATTGAAAACAGCTACCGAATATTTTTAAATGATAAAAACCCTTCTTAGTAGAAGGAGCCTAGGGATTTGTGGCATACTACAGCAATAGGTGAACGTTATTCTAAGATACTAAAATCATGCCATTAACTCTCTTTAAGTCATCATGCAATAGGGTAGTCGATTGCAGATGACATGGGAATTTAATTCAGTTTGTAAATCTTTTAAGAAAATTATTAGCGTCTGCTCATGATCAATTTGAAAGAAATGCATTGGTGTGAAACACAAATGTAGTTCCAAGTCGAAGAGTCACGCAAATCCAAACCTGTTATTGACTACAAGACTATTAATTGATTTAGAAAGTTGGATTTGTAGCTAAAATCGTTAACATCGAACAGCAACCGTAAGACAAATTTTGCAGACGCTGGGAAAGCATGGCGGTGAATTTTGAAACCCAGGAAATGCCTAACCATCTACGTCTTATTTGCATTACAGTCACTCTTAATTCCAATTTTGTGCTTTTAATTTCACTATTTCATTTTCCCAAATATTTTTTCAATTCAAAAGCTTCGAGATTGTAAAACAGCTTTAAGGTAACAAATATGCAATAAATATGTTAGTTCGCCTGGGAAAATTTTTCTTCCTTCTTTGATTGTGTATTAATTGAAGAACCTATTAATTATTTGTTGCATTCTAAGATAAATGGATGTATTAGCATGTAATTAAATAAATGTCTTAAACCAAAGATCATTATATTAGCTTCATATACCGTCCTCAAGGTAAAAGGTTTAGTTTCAATAGTACAATAGTTGACCAATTATGAGTGAAAACGGCATTGTTCAGCAAGGGAACTGTTAATAGCCATTTCGAAAATATCTTGTTTTGGATGCGAAGAAGAGTGTTGAATGAAAATAGTATGCTTACCAAAAGAAAGGTGAGAAACTTGCGCTTATATTTTTATTAAAATAGTATTGTGATCACCAGTATTGAAAGAGTTTTCGAAATTAATAACCAGTAGCACTGTTTATAATTCAGGATTTATTCGAAGATATTTACAGTACAAATAATGTCTAAACAGCCTACTTAACATGTGATGCAAATCATAATTTTTGCGATGGAAGTTGTAATTTCTATGTACAGATTGCTGAATAGAGGGCTACTTCAACACTTAGTCGCCGAAATCAATTCATCACAGTAGTTAGCTGAACGCTTCCACATTTTATTGGGCCTTTCCAAAAAAGTTGACTTGCTACAGAAGAAATAGATGAGCTCTCAATAAAGTCCACATTCTCTAAGTCTTGTTTGATCTTGTAAGATAGAAGTTTTATTTGCATGAAGATTCGTTTTGACTTTCTGAAACATTAGTGTATAAATGAAGTTTCGGAGCGTTGCAAAATTTATAAAAATAGTTTTTATATGGGGAGTCCGTAGCTAGAGCATTGTATTAGTCCTGTTCTGGAAAAATCAATTGGCTTCTATGTAACATAAAAACGAATAGCAAAATTTGTTAAACTCGTAGAATGATGTAACGAAACAACGAATATGTTTGAATGAAATTTTGTGTAATTAATTTTTGAGTTAGAATTAAAACTAATAGCAGTATCAAGAATATTAAAATGATGGTATAACAACTTTAAAAAATGTTTGTACGGAAGGAAAAAGTTTTGTATGTTCTTGGGATTTTGATCTATATAAGTAGCAACTCAAGCGACAAAAGTTTTCTCATTCATGTTTTCAAAAAACGAAATGAAGAGAAAATTTTGAAAAGATAAAGTTTTCTTAAAATCATGTTTTTTAACATTTTAAGAAAATTAATAAAATTACTTGTAAATAACTTCTTTTTACCGGGTACCAAGACAACTTATATGGCGCACAGCTAGTAGAGATCCTGACTATATGACTAGAACAGTAATGTGATGTGAAGACGAAAGGTTTAAAACCTGAGATGACTCAAATACCCCAGAATGTCGAAAAAGGACCAGAAGAACCGCATCCAAAAGAAATCGACATAACAAATGGACGAAGAAGAAAAACTTGTAAATAAGCAACTGTAATGTACTACCAGTACAAGTATTGAAAAAATACAAGACATCAGCAAATGCCTAACATATGCAATTGAAATTTTTGTTTTAAATTGTTAATAGTGAAGGATTTTTTTGTAGTTGGGATTAAGTGCACATGAGGCACATATGAGGTGTTATCAGTTAATGTGAACAACAGTGTTTAAGAAATAAAAATGCAGTGCTGTTTTAAAGGAAAAGGTCAATCCTGGGTATTGCTTTATTTAGTGTCGAAACCATTACAAAATGAAGGATTGTGGTTGTTATGTGAACCATTGCAGCAGCTCAGTCTTCGGCTTGCTTTTCTAACATTTTTGAGATTCGGGAAATGGCTCACAAGGTAACAAATCAAGGCTGTGGGGTGAGTGGTCAAGAAACTCCTAGCTCTTCGATATCGCCATTGTAAATTGTGACACTAAAAGACGTCTCGGAGCGTTGACATGTATGCAGCTTATCCTTCAGACTTGCCTTCGACACAATTTCTCAGCATTCGCAAACTGAATTACAGCAGGATGATTTACGACGGGTTTGCTATTGCCATATTGGTAGAGTGTAATGGTACCTATATAATTGCCAAATGATAACTTTAAATTGGTACAAAAATTTAAAGTTTTTGTCCTTTTCTTGGCAGTGAAGGTACAAAACACTATAAATAAATGGTTTAGCTTGATTTTGAATGTATATCGCAGCAATGTTGGATGAAGTGAAAATTCAGAAATTGGATGACACCACTCAAATGCCAGACTATTGCACCATTGGAAGTCTTAATAATGAAGGATTACTATTGAACATTAATCACGGATCGCTACTTTTGAAAGTATCTACAACGCAGATGTGAAGGCAGATGACTTCAAAATTCAAGGAACTTCCACTTCTGTCTGTACAACAAAAACATTTTTAGACTAGTTTGTTCATTTTTTTTGAGTGTTATATGACTTAAATTTTTCGTAATTGGAAATATTTAGAAAAATAACACAGATGCACGCCACTGTTCTTCAATAAATGTTGAAATAATAATTAAAATTCTCATATTAATCTTCTATTTTCCTAGCGATAAAATATATAGCAGGAACAAGTAAAGGCAATCCCAGAACTGGTTATTCACTACTTGTTTACATGAAACTTACCACAATGAAAGTAAATAGTATTGAGAATCATATTATTTAATGTAGCCCCAATCAGCGGCCACGACCTTTTAGGGCCATGATTTAAACCTTCTGCAGGCCAAAACAACTTCCTCCTTGTCTTTTTGAGCATAATGGAGGCTCTTAAGTTATTCATTGTTGACCTTCGTCTCTACCATACGTAGTAGTCAAGGGATTCCAATCAGGGATGGAGGGTACCCACAAAACAATATAAACTTTTCTACAGCCGTGCCTGAGTTTTCTTGCCTTGTGGGTTTACTTGGACGTACACTCCCGCTCGACGGCCACCTCCTCTATCTAGGATTTTACAGCAGTCCCCAGCGCGTTGATATATCTATTAATGGTCACCTTTGAGTCTTCCTCAAAGAACGGGGCAGCATGTCATCCCCTTCCCTCCTCTTAAGTCCCAGGACTAACACAGGCGGGAAACTTTGTATGCATGCCGCTAGCCACTTCAGAGAATTTTGGCCACTCACATTCCGCCCTGGATGACGTCCGAAAAGAACCTCAAAAAGCTAGCGCTGTCGTGCATGATGTCGTTCAGCAGTACTTGGGTTTTTCTTAATCAACAGTTCTCGGTTTCTCAGGACGAAAGAGTTGTAGTGGGTCCTTATGTACTGCTGGATTGACCTCCCCATGCTAATTTTTTGCCAGGCCATCCTGATCGATCTTCTCTTTTAATTCGCGGACGAATATGTCATTTTTTCTGCGATCCTTCCTCTTGGTGATCAGATTCCCTGTGCTTTTTGGCTACATCGTAAACTTAGGTCTTTTGTAGCCAAACCACGCAACAGTTTCTGTCGGTAATTTTCTGTCCCGGAAGGATTCGACTGTAGTAATTTTACGGTCGTATTTTCGGCTGATGTTGACTATGTGAAGTCAATTTGTTACCTAATATGGGATTGCGCATACGTATAAGATGGCTATTCAGCTTTCCCACAATACAACCTAAAAGAATCCGAACTTACTTCGACGATTTTGTAGTAAATTTTCCTTCTAATTGTTTTTCTTTTCCAATTAAAATTTTTATTTCAACTACCTGCACGATACACAGAACAAGTGCACTGTATGTTTAATTTTCCTTAATGTTTGAAGTTTTGCAAGACTTTTTCACAGTACTTTAAATATTTCTCGAAATGAGTTCTTGGATATCTTGATAATGCAAAAAATGACTAAGATTTCAATTATTCTGCATCAACATACATTTTGTAGTTTTTGGTCGTTTTAAAAAGACATTCTAGGTGGTTGACTTCATTTTTGGTGAGATTTATAGTCGTCATTTATAGTTATGAAGAAAATCTCTGGCAATTAGCTTTAAAATCCATTAAAGCAAATAGAATTGAAAATGTATTACCAAATGTGATTAGTTTTTTGAACATTGACATCACATTTTGCTGTACTTTTATTAAGATTCTTGGTAGTCAGTATTCAAGGTGGCAGTGAAAAGTAATAAGATAAATTCTGTTTGGTGTTGATGCTAGAAATTCTGGTGACATTTCAATCTTTGATGCAAATGAAAAAGTTTTTAAATGGCACTAGATTGGAGATTAACTGAATAAGGAAGCGCCTAATGTAGTAATCACGATTAGATCGGTTGAGACGCTAGAGCAGCAGAGTAGTTTATGGGACTTCGAGAATGTCTTCCTGCTTTCTCATTATTTCCAATTAAATTGGAAGGAATTTTAAGTGTGGCATAAATTCTACCCAACGAATTTTTTATCTGCATGCAGAGCTACTTTATGAACTCGAAAAGTATCGTAAAAACGAAAGCCAATCTGTAGATTGCAATGTGGGTGTTGCTTATAGCAAGTTATAAAATGTTATGTAATTCGCGCTAATGGGACGTGTAGCCTTGGACAGCTTCTTGTGTGCCGCTGAAAATTTATGTGGTTTGCGATTGAAAATTTTGTAGCGATAGCCACATACAAATTAGGGTCGAGGCTTGGCTTTCAGGTAGTGGATCTTATTCTGAACTGCTGACCTCGGTCATTGATATTTTTAGACAAAAAAATTAATAGAAAAATAAAACGTTATTTTAGTTTATTGAGGGCAGAGTTGGGTGGAAACTACAAAGACGTTATTAACTTCTAACCAAGGTGCTTAGAGGCATAATTAAAAACTGCACTGGGTGCATTTTAGAATTTGCGCAATAAACAATATGTAAATGTTAACCAAAATAGCCAAGTGTGTTATAAAACCTACTTGGATTATACAACCTTTATAAGAAAAGTTCCAGGACTGTGCTCGTTAAAAATAATTTATTCTGCTTACCAACTAATGGTTTTAAGTCTTATTAAAGTAGCCTCTTTTGTTATTTATGAACAGCTGCCACTGTTTCTGGGGGTCAAGCAAACCAGAAGAGAAAGCTTTATTCGAGATGCTTTTTCACTTATCTGCCACAGCCGTTTGGATTGCTGCAGTATCTCCATGAAGTTTCCATTTATGCGGTATTTTTACATGGAGAAACAAAAAAAAATTAGACGGATAAATATGAGGTATGTTATGTTTGACCAGATATAGGTGTATGGATCCTTGCATTGTTGTACAACTGTTGACTAGATGGACGGTATTGCTGAATTTCTTGACACAACTTTAAACCGGCAATCGTTTGTCCTTCAGGAAGATATTCATGGTTCACCAAAATTCTAGCATCAAAAATGCAATCAGCATTGTTGTTGTTTTCGAAGATTGTCATTTCTCTTTTTTGGAGCCTGATAAACTATGACCCCACCATTTGACACACTGGCGCTTCGTATGAGGGTAATACTGCTAGCACCAACTTTCATGTTGCTAATAATATTTAATACAAATGTGGGATCAATTCTGACTCTTTTCAACAGTTCAACATTTGCAGCGATATAGGATGTTGACGGGTAGCCGACTCTGGGATCGTCTTGCAGTTTTGTTCTAATCAAAGACCCAGCTTCTTGATAATGCCTAGTTACCATATGTTTGCTGTATTATATAGCACGTTTTACTTAGCTTAACATAGAACTCAATGGTAAATCTGCACGGAATCCGTGTCCGTTACGCCAGTCAGATAATTTTCATCTAAATGCGCCAACAAAACGAAACGGTGGGTTGATAAGTAGAACCCTACCTAGTGAGTTTACATAACAACATTTTCAGGGCCATTTAGAATATTTAGAACACATATCTCACCCACTTCTTGTGTCTTGAAACTTTTCTGACGAAGGTTGTATTATTATAGTTCAACGTTTTAATGTTTTTTTTTTTTTTTTTGTATTTTAATGCATCTGGTGGTATAATAGGAAGTAAATAATCCAAAATATGCCTCTGCAATTTTTATGATTAATTTAAATATATGAAAGTAAAAAGATTACATGTTTGTATGTCAACATATTAAACCATTGGTTTTGTTTATAATGTTTTTAGATTTTGTGTCTATACCTAACCAAATTTATTAATCGTTTGTCTGTAGTTTTTAAAAACCCACTTTTACACTTTTTTTCCACTGTCTTCTTGGCTCTTCTTACCTATTTCCTTTTACATTTTGTGACATTAATTAACTCTACTGCATACCTTATATTTATGTGTGTTCAATTTATCTGTTTCAGACCTTTTTTTGTGATCCCATTACTTAATTAGATCTTCGCGATTCTTTCGATATTTTCGAGGACTTTTTCAAGCTATTAGCTTACTTTATTTTCATTGGTTTGTTGTAAATGTTGTTTTTTAAATAGTGTTTGAGCCCCTTTTGTTGCTGTTATAATTTTTGTTTTTAAATTTTTCAAATTGCGTATATATTTGTTCGATTTTTTTACATTTTGTGTTTTTGTTGCAGTTTTATTATACCTTGCTTGAATTTTCATTTTAGTAATTTCGCATTTCCTTTATTTTTTATGCTAATAAGCACGTAGACAATTTTGAGTTTTTAAAAACAGTATCTTGTCGTTTGTAGTCTAATTACATAGCTCCACAAAAAATCGAAAAAACTACCCCTGGGGTCTACCATATGTTTTGGGGGTCGCTGAATGAATCGTCTATTTCATTCCGTCAGGATTTTTCATAATCTAAAAAAGTAAGCCCAAAAACCCAATAAATCTTCTATCTATTGACCACTCAACCCTATAATTTTATAACCCCCATAACCGGTAAGAGACCTATGCGCATTTAAGTCCTGAAACACAGTATGTTTGATCTATACGTGCTTATTGACCTTTAAGCCCATATTATCCAATAACCCGGTGAGAACGAAATTTTTGTTGGGGAAGCTTACGTTTTGCCAACCCAGGAGCAACGACGAGGACGTAGTAGGCTTCTGTTCCCTTTGGAGTGTTTTAAAGAATGATTAAATTAGAACAAATAAAACTCAAAAGAAAAGACTACGTTTATTCATCTTCTTTAGACGTTTTATGGTAATGCACTTGTTTACTTTCAAAAGATCTACGGAGTGAATGTCGTTTATGATTTTTGACTGTATCTCTTTTCAAACTCCAGCAGTAGTCTGCCATCATGGTCTCACCCCATGTTGCCTGATAATGCTTCTCTATATCTTTCATGTCTCGATAACACCTTTCTCCATGTTCTTTGCTGTAATCGCTGAGTTTTCCTGGAAAGTAATCAATATGTGAGTCTAAGAAATGTAGCTGTATACTCATATTGCAGGCCAAAGTTTTTACCATATATTTTCGGCTCTCTTAATTGACCAAAAAATTTTGAGCTAACTCGCGAAAACTGATCCACGCAGCTTTCTTTCTCTGTCATGTGAGTGTGAAATTGGCATCATTAAAGAAGACTCGGATCTGTGCACCATCAAAAATTCCTACTTCTAATTTAGCTTCGCTTAGTTTTGGCATTTTACTCGCTACGATTTGAAACTGACTTTCTTTGTCTAGAGCTTTCACGAACTGTTTCATCAAGCCAAGTTTTAGATGAAGTTTCATCTACGAGTGGTGATCTAATGACGTTTGAAGATCCAGGTTATAATGACACTTGTTTAGGCCATTCCGTCTTAGAATAGTGATTTTTACGATCCCTACTATTAAAAAGGCAAAGAAAACAGGGCATTTAATGTTTCCTCTGCATTCCCAGAATAATAACTCTGATTTTGAGATCCCCACATATTCGCCACTGGTGTTCAGAATAGTGTATTTTCTCAAAAACAATCTTTACATTGTCATGTTTCCTTGAGAACTGTTGAGGGTGCAGTTGGGATGGGGGCTAAACCGTTATGCAGAAGTGCCGCCTTAAGACTGCTTATAGAGGAGTCTACAAGCAGACGCTATTCTTCTGCCTTGTAGACACCATCTTTTATAGCGTTCGTGAGCCGGGCTATATCGTCGCAATACACTAAATCAATGGCTTTGCGAATTCTTTTTCCCTATTCCTATACATGGTTATTTTTGCAGATTTCTCGAACAGATTTTTTTCATTCAACCTAGAGTCCAGAAGTTTATGAGCCTCTTTTGATAATTCCAACTCTCTCCCTAAGTCACTTAATTTTTCTTGACTGAAGAGTTGCGGCTTCGAATTTTTTAATCCCCGATCCTCTTCACTCGCACTCGGTCTGTCAGATTCTATCTCATTATCACTCTCAGTGAGGACTCCGTCACTTGTATCCATTTCCACTATATTTTCATCGTCCATTCTTTTGGCACCTCTCTCAACATTACTGTCTGCTACTCTTTTCTTGAGACGATCAATCTTGGTTGGAATCAAGACTGCGGGGATAACTTTGCTTTTTTGGAAATACTTGACTTTTAGCATTGTAACTCCCAGCATCCGTCATGCAGAAGAAACAGCTTTCTTTAGATTCAGGTATGCTTCATGCGACAGGAGTAGTGTACTTCAACTGTGATAAGTTTTTAGTATTGTAACAGTTAGTCAACATTCTATAACAGTTCCCGCAAATAGCATACGGAATCCAATTTTGGCCAAGATTCGATTTTCCAACCCAAAACAATATTTATACGCTTTAACAGCGTCACTGATTTTTTTCCGGGAATTGGGTGGTTGATAAGTACCACAAACATAACAAAATGTGTTTGGTTTATTAGGATCATCATGTACATGTGGATTATAACATCTCATAGATGTATCATGTCTTGTAGCTTTATATTTCGTAGAGGCCAAAGAACCCACCTCTACGAAGCTGCGGTTCTGGATAACGACACCTGCGGGCCTGCTTTGTCACCCTGACCGGCCACTGATACTAGGGATCCGACCCCCTGCATCGTAAACTTTTTTCGTGTGTTTGCCATGACGGCATGAACGCCGTTATACAGGGTCTCTGTCGGATCACGGAATAACTCCGTTGCCCACCGTCAACCACGTGGAGGTGCCCTGGATTGCAAACACACGAATAAGCAGTACAATGATATACGAAATTTCAACTCGTGGGAGTTCGTACATAAGTATATTCTTTACTATATAATAACCATTTCAGATCTAGAAGAAAAAATTACAGGCATAATTAAGAAACTATAAATGAACAATCAACAATGAATGTGTTTGTTGTTTGTTCTTTAAATAAAAATAAAAATCAAATATTTGATAAATGTAATAGTAAAACTAGCTACAGTTTCTTTCATCAACAAATACAGTTATAAGGTTTTTTGTTAGACATTGTTATTGGGATAGTGACGACGTATCGTAAGTTAATTTCAAGTGCGGTGATAATTCTAAGCACAACAACTCTTAAAAGGCGTAAGTCCCGTAAAGTTTTGAAATACAAACAGCGGTCCTTTGTTAACGAGGAACGATGTCAACAATTCGGATTCTCATATCGCTCTCAGATCATTTGCTACAATTATCGTGATGAAGCTTAATGGTTCTCAGTCATCGGTTCTTTCATCCGCAGCCGTAGCTCAAAAGGACGCTAATAATACTTAATTGGCTCCCTTATTGAAATAATTCGAGCCCACCTGTTGAATGTCTCTAACGACGGTATAAATTTACTGCCTGATCAAGCGTTTGTTGCGACAGGTTGGCACGGATTTACTGGTTCAGAAAGGCCTGTCTGATATTCGTTAATAAGATTTTTGCGTTTAGGGAATTCAACAGACTTATAAATAATGGGAATATTTAAAAAAGGAACCCCAAGCCACATTGTTCTTCTTTGCTTATGATAGTTTTTTGTGCATGTTTTGAATAAAATATTACTCAAATATACGCCTTCATACTGGTAACAAGTGGTTAGCTTTTCAGTGAAACAGGTGATTAACGTTTTGCAGGATGTGGGCCCACCGTGACACAACGTGTAGTATATAATTTTATTTATTGTATCATGCTAATTAAAATTATGAGACATAATTCAAAAATGAAATATAATGGAGTTGGTCGTAAAATTTTCACAATTATGCAATATCGTGAACCTCGTGAACCACATCTTTAGATAATATTTATTTGTATTTTTGAATTTTGAATTTTTGCGATACCTTTTACCGTTTGGCCTGTAAATACGTGACGAAAAGAAGGATTAAATCTATTGGCATTTTCCCCTATACCATTACGAGAGGGCTGTTAACTTTCCTGAAGAAATCCGGATACGTAGCTTAACCTTTTGTTAAAACTTAGAACAGATTATTTTTCAAAATATCCGATCTTGTGAATTAAATATACAAATCAATCGCTTCTGAGAGGTTGCGTATTTTGATATTATTTTGGTGTGCAAAAAGTGATTATGGCGCATGCTACTACGACTATTATTAACAAATTATATATTAACGGTGTCCTTTTCTTTATAATATGCATAAAACTTAATCAAAACAGGGGCCAAATACGTTGTAGGTGATGTTTTCTGCCTTTAAGTCTCATGAAATACTAGATATTAATCTGGGCAGGTCCCTCAAGAAGGAGGGCATAGGGGCCGAGCCCATGGTTCTTGGAAGAACTAATATATTGTTTTTTATTATTTATTTATTAGAAGTACCGTGTCAGGTCTCCCTGATACTGGCGATCACTTCGGCGTAGGCAGTTCTGGCTTCCGCGCTTCTGTTTCTTAATTAAGACATTTGCTTCAAATGTACCCTAATAAGTTGCAGTATATTATATTGTTTTTTATAATAATACAAATTTTATTTCTTTTAATGCCTCCCGTGTCCTCAATTAGATTTTGTGCAAATTCAAACAATTGGTTCATATTGGTACGTAGTTGCATAATTTTTTCTCACATTTGTGCTGAAGATAAAACCTTCTGGAATGACGTATAATACAAGTAATTAAAATTAAAAGAACAAAAATCTATGTATGTAGTAAAAATATTACAAGATATAACGAACGTTGTACGTAGTATCGAAGTAAGCACCTTGGGATTTTACACACTTCTTCGGATGTAACAAACCAGGAAACTTTCATTAGCCGACTGAGCTATTTTTTTTGAGATGTCAGTTAAGTAAGAGCGTGTTCAGGTTAATGTGGCGAAATAATATTTTAAAACATTTTCAAATACATGGGTTCGTTGTACTCCATCAGAACAAAGATGCTATTGTATTAATAATGTGTCCAGTTGCCACCGGCGTCGGCAATTTCGTGGCAACTTTGAGGCATGCTTTCGACCAAATTGATGGCGTATTCCAAATACGACGAATTGCTCGTGTTAACTGCTTCAAAATGAACAACGAAGCTTGTGCTTGATGTATGCCCACACATTCTCCATCAGATTTGAATTGGGCGACTGTGGCGGCCAATTAAGTGTAACGATGCCTGCTCTTTTCATTCGCTGCAAATCTTGCCGCGGTATTTCGGGTCGTTGTCCTCCTCCAAGATTTAATCCTCGTTTTTCTTGATGAACCAATGTTTGGCAACAAACATTTCTTATAAATCTCGAGCATTTTGGTAGCATTTACGTTGCACATAACTTGTTAGTTGAGGTTGACTAGGCTTGTGGGACAATAACATATCCCCAAACAGAAGCTTCGTCCGTAAAAATTACATTGCCCCAATCTCGGTCGATATTGTCTTTCGCCCAAGCGAATCGCTTCGTCACATGGTTTTCACTTAACAAAGGTTTCTTCAATGAACTATGGCATTTGATATCATGCGCACGGAGGTGGACTCGGATGTCTGTGTTTCTGTTTTAATTTTGCTGCTCCTTGGCGCAATGTTAAACCCAGGTTTCGCGAAAATAAGTTCACGATCTGTTTTTCGATACTTTTTCTATCGAGCTACGTTCCGGCAAGTCATCAACCGTTTGTGTCTCCTTATATTGCTGCCGAATGTTTTCGACTTGCTCATGTTCGCAGCAGCCGTTGCATGAGACATTTTCGGATCTTTCGGGTGGTTGCAGAGGAACGCAGCCTCGTAGCGCGACGCCTACGCGGCACTCATGGTGCTTTACGTGTTTCTCCAGCAAGAATTCAATGTCAACTGAATTCTTGTGACAAAGCATCGAGGACAAAGGTCCTTTCTATCGACTCATAAAAGAATTATGGCGACACCTTTTACTTAACTGGCTGTAGATCCAGGCCTCGTCTCCGGTTATGACCTTAGCGGAAATCTGGTTTATTGGTGGCAGACTGAAATAAGTCATTAGTCTGAGGTTCTTTTTGTTCTGATACGAGTAGTCGCTAAGCGAATATTGCGTTTCATCCCAAGATTTTTAGTGTTTGAAATGCCCAACTCATCTTCTAGTTCTTGGTGTCACCGATCCTTGTCAACTTTAACCCATACAAGTTCAAAATATTGTCTTCCTAATTGCCCATCTATGTTCGAATCGTTTGTCTGAAAACGAATGTTTCAGCTTGCACAAAATCTGATACAGATTCGCTAATTTAAGACGTCCTCATACACGCATGTACATTACAATCAACTGTCATGTCCTGACTGATATTATTATATTAATTTAATATTACTAACTCTGTTTTTGGGACAGTCAGCGCATTCAAATTAGTTTATCATATTGGTTGGAAAATTTGACTTACAAGTATGTTATTTAACAAATCTTTTCTCTAGGTCAGACGTTAGCTGTCAATGCTCTTGGATCTGGGACCTAGATTGATCTTCTTCCTGTTGAAATTTTAACCAAATGTCAATTTGCTAAATTTTTGGGTTAGAATGATTCAAAGATAATATTAAGTCCATTAAACTTATTTTAAGTACAAAAAAAATTAATATTTAAAGTTCAATTAAAGGAATAAAGAGCTATTAATTGTCTTCATTCCAAAACATGTGCTAGTTCTATACAGTATGTCTGGACAGATCCGAGGCGAGGGTTATAAAAATTGAAAACAAAGTGTATTTTATGTCAAATACCATCCTTTAGCACTAATATACGTTTGTGTACCTTCAAACAGAGCGTGTGATCAAATAATGAATATTATCCGTTCAAAGGCGATGTTCACCACTCGAATTATTAATTAACTGATAATCGATTTTTAAGGAAATATGATTAATTCTGGAGATCCAAAAAATGATAAAACTTCTTACTACGTTCATTTATATGTTATAACAGTAAGACATACATATACAGTCTTGCATTTTCATCAGTCTTGTGTCTGGAGCTTTAATGAATCTGTCCGATGTCGATTGCTTTTCTCTTTTCTTTAGGATTTTTTGGAAGTGATTGTTGTAGCCCTTGTAACGATGCCCAAGGCTATTGACCTCAACCTGGTTTGGGTGCCATTCTAAGACCGTTGTTCTGACATCCTCCTATTTCTTCAAAAAATCTTTAACAGCAGATGTTCTAGTAAGTTCTCTCGCGTTTTCTTTTTTTCCAGAAAACATATCTCGACGAGTTTCTTCGTGATCTTCACTCAAGAGTCTTTGGAGGTTTTCTGTTAGCAGATTATTCTCGTGTTCCATTATGAGCTCTTTAATGTCATTTTCATTCACCTCCAATTCCAGATTTCTAACTGTTGTCTCATTTTCATCTATAATTTCATGGACATCATCACTATTTCTCTCAATGCAGTTGTCGCCAGGCAGAATTCAACTTTGAGTTTCAATGAGCCAGATAGCCAGATAGATGTCAAATTTTCCTTCCCAAAACGTTTTTAATGTCATCGTTAGAAAAGAACTAGCATACTTCAAAGCACCGACGAAACTGCGCTTTCTTAGAACTCGCAATAATCTCTTAATCTATTTGGAGGTAGCAACTAAACTGTCAGTCAGGGAAAGTCTTTCGGCAAATTATCTTTTTTAGGGAGTGCTGACGCATTGTCCAATATTAGTAGTGCTTTCAGTGGTAATTCATTGATCTGAAATTAATCTTTGATGCTTGGGGTACAATAATAGACATTTTTGAAAAGCACTTGTGTGCCCTATTCTCTTTCATTCGATCTCCACACCACCGGCAGTCTTCTTCTAATTACGAATTTTTTAATGCCCTAGGGTTTTATATCTCCATTAGCATTAGCTCCTAAAAATAACGTCAATCAGTTTTCATAGGTTTATGTTCAAAAGTATTGTTTTCATCTTTCATGAGGTAGGTACGATTCGGCATGCGCTTCCCAAATAAACCAGTTTCAACGTAATTGAAAATTTGTTTTGAACGGATCCGTTTATAATGAATTCTTAAAATTTGTGACAGAATTTCTCAGTGTATTACCACATGTTTAATGCCAGATCTCCTTTTATGGCTAAATGTGTGCCTATTGTAACCTGTGTAAGACATACTGTCTAGTAAGAGCAGACATCTTCTGCCCGCTCTCTATCTTGTTTATATGATGAGCGCAGTTCTTGACACTCCACCCCATAATATTATTAATTTTTTGATATAAAAAAATGATGTATACAACCAATAGTCTCTGAACGTCAAGCACAAGACCCGTGTTGCTTTGAGATTGTGGTATCTGATAATATATATCCCTCACAATAACAACAGAAAACAATTAGTTTAGGAACTTTTTAGACGTACTCTATATTTATCTGTAATGCATTTAGACATTTAAACATGTCTTTTAACGATATCTACTCTTGTAAATAATTTGGTAAATTTGTAGCTAGGTAACTGTGGAAATTATTGGATTATTGGATAGTCCTTGTATTGTTACTAAAAGCAATAAAGGCAGTTATTAAAGTCGCCGTGGACTTTACGATCAATAGCTGTCGGTAATCGAAACGAAGAAGTGTGAAATGGCAACAAATCAGTCTTATGGGGTGGTTGGAAGTAATTCGATTGTGCTTTCGTTAACGAGCTTTACACTGGGTCTGCGCGCACTGCTGTTGTTGATAGTCCGGGCGCCCAAATTTGAAGGGTGGTCGAGCTTGCAAGAACGAGGTAGCATTCCATCGACAGCCGCCTGGCCGCGGGTCGCCCAAAACAATCGCTTTTTTAATTAAGGCGGCCGAAATTGCGCCGGGCATTTACGACCCCGTTTGTTTCAGTACAAGTTCTTAATTTAAAGTTATAACTTGCACTTTTATTTGTACCTCGCGTGTTCCATTTGGGTGGTCGTTTTTGCGCCGGCTGTACTTAGGTCGGCCACTAAAGTGTGCGAGGCGAGCTGCGCTCTTTTTCCACAGAACGCGCGTTTTGCGTCTCGCGCCGGCCGCCCCTCTCCGCGGGGCCGAGAGAGACGGCGCGAGTTATGACAGCCAGCGGCCGCAAGAATTAATTGCGCGGCGCACGCTGGCGCGATGCTTTATTTTCGCCATCCTTTCGCTTTTCCGAGCGCGCTTTCCCACGTTTGCGTCGCCGCCGGCAATGTGAATTATGGGGGACTTCGATTGTCTTGCTCTTCAGGGCGCTTCAGATGGATAAACGAAGCGTCGGCTCTGCAACATTTTGTATTACGGGATTTGGTCAAATTATAAGCTTACAATTTTAATTTTTGGTTTCTTGAAAGTATGGCAAAAATGACCTAATATTTTGTTGGAACTTCCCTAGATTTAATGGCAGCAGCACATCCTGGATGTCATGGACTCGCTGAGTTTCTTGATTTCCTTCCACTTATTCTCCAATTGTGCAAACTGAAAAAGTTCATGCGAGGGTCAGCTTGCGAGGTGCAGACGATCAGAGAATCTTTTCTCAGAGTAGCTTTGTGAGGTCTTCCGGGGCGGAAAAGGCTATCGTGGTGCTTGCGGGACGGATAACACTTCATGGTATTGTAAATTGTTAGTCTTGTAACGTTGAATTGCTTGCTCGGTGCAGCAACAGACAATCCACGCTTGCGGCCTTTGTATTAGGTGTATAAATAAGTTCTCAACTTTTTTCTGCAAAATTAAAGTTTCATTTAAAAACAAACAAAAAAAGTATTCTCCGATGGCATCGATGACCTTTTGCCATCTTTCGGGTAGCTTGCGAATTCCCTGGTGATAGAAGCTCACCGACTTCGAGACGATAAAATTATCGACGCATTTTCGGACTTCTTCTTCTGTTTTGAAGTGCGTATCAGCCAAGTGATGCTGTAACGACCGGAATAAATGATAATCGGAAGGGGCCATGTCTGGGCTATACGCCGCATGTGGAAGAAGTTCCCATTCTAAAGCGTCTGCAGCTCATCCGTGTCAAATGTTTGAGGGCGTCCAATGCGTGGTTGATCTTCAAGACTAAACTCTCCTCCGCGAAATCTTTGGTACCACTTTTTGCACGTTACATGACTTACAGCATTCTCACCATATGCAGCACAAATCATTTCGGTGGCTTCAGCAGCGTTTTTCTTAAGATGAAACGCGAAGTGGATAGAAAATTGAATATGCTCTTTTGTGATTGCCATCGTGAACACAGTGAAGTTATGTGCATCAAACTCCAAATCGTATGATGTTTCGAAAGACCAAATGTCATTGCTTTAAATGCAAGAGGGCGGACTAATACGTTACATGTAAACGATGATTTGCGTCCTGTGAAATCTAAAGTTGAGAACTTATTTATACACGTAATAGATCGCCTGACGGATGGCGCTACTGAGCTCGCGTGTTTTCCCTATCTGCGAATAAATATAGAAATCGAGATAAAAAAAGTCAAAACACAAGAATCACGCAAAAAATGACAAAAAACAAACACCATGAAAATATTTTTTTCTACTTAGGAAACCTACCACATCATACACTAAAAATCAAGATTTATTAAATCCAACAATGAAATCCGCATATCAAGAAATCATTTTGTGTAAATTTTCAAGAAGAAATGTTTCGTTCTGAAAAAGTTATAGTGAAAAAACAGAACCTAAAAATACTTTTTCCGCTACTATATGTGTAGAACAGGTAAATCAAAGGAGCTTACATATTGATTGCCACACGAGAGGAAATCAATTATTAAAGACAGAACCTCTGTCAATTTGCACAAGTCAACTGTTAGTAACGTGACTCTGAAGTGCAAACGTCAAAATATAACCACAACAAAATTATGAGCAAGTGGTCACGTGTGAGGTTGCTAGTCCTTTATCAGGAGTCTCCCCAGATAGGGGAATTCCTCCCGAATATAGCACTTCAGCTTCAGATTTCCATGTTATGAACAGCTAAATAGAGGCACTTTTTTACCTTAAGATGGGTGATCAACGGCATATGATCAGGCAGGCAATGGGAAACCACCTGATTATTTCCCCATTATAACATGATGGATATGTATATAAACGACGTTAGACTTAATGCGCTATGCGATTCTGTTAGCAACCAGCGCCAATTTGGGTTAATTGGCAGGGAATGAATTACCGGACAAACGAAAACGTACGCGAAATGAATAACTGGAAGACTGGAGCTCGGATAACTAACATCTCTAGACACGTGGAATGTAAGAAGTTTTTTACAGACCAATACATTATATACGAGAGAGGGATCTTAAAAAAGTACATAAAGTAGGATACGAAGTATTTCAAACACACTAGAAAGTTTGAGGACATTTTGACACAATGTACACTTCAGATGCAAAATACGGATACTTATGAAATAACATTCACTGTAGATAAACGCTTGACAATATATGTTGATCACAATTTCTTCTAAATCAGTAAAACTAATATCATCCAAGTTCAAAATCCCCTGATGAAGAAGTGGATACAATATACACGTCGATCAGAAAATTACCGCGAGCAGACATGTTAATAGTAATGGATAACTTTAAGGCCAAAATAGGTGATACTAAAAACGACAATTAATTCCCAAAGTATGAGATTGATGAAACAAACGAGAGAGCGGAGAGTTTATACAGGTAACGGTCTATTAATCGTTAATACAAGTTTTAAACACCATCTCCAACGACTTTTCATTTTGGCTTTCCAGAAAACATAAGAACCAAATCGATTTCATTTTAATAAGGACCAGACCGAAAACATCAATCACCAACGTTAGAACAAGATCGAGGAGCTATGTATTATTCTAGTCATAATTTAGTAAAAGCAGAAATAAAACTACACATAACAAAGAAACAAACATCTAATCGAAGAAAATAAATACCAACTGGGGAAACCCTGTAACAAAAAGTTCGAGACAGTGACTTCCCAAACATAACAGGAAACTATGGCATACTACAAAACAATGCAATAAACAGAATCAGGCAGAGAAAAAGAATCATACATGACGAATGACACCTTGGCCTGGATAGACAATTGAAAGAAATGAATGATGTTGGTAAGAGACATAAATATCGAAATAATCAAAGAAACCAAAAAAAGACTTGGGTAAAAATCAAGAAAGCACGTAGAAAGGTCAAAAATAATCATATCAGCAGTTATGTAATGAAATAGAAAATCGTGTAAATAATGGAAGGTCTGGAGAAGTAAATAGGGTTAATTATCTCACAAGGGAATTCAACCCATATACACAAACAATAGAAAATGAACGTGACCAAATTATCACCGACATAGAAGGCATACTTGGGGTTTGGAAGTACTGTATGAAACTTTATAAATGGACTGAAATTCAAGTTAATTATAAAAATAACTTATGAATCGAAAATTAACTTCATATGCTGAAATCAAAGGTAAAAAATACATAAAAATATAAACAAATTATAAGGTACCAGAATTAGCTAATATAATTGCCTAACTTTCAAGAGAGCCTTGGGAGAACTGGGTGTTAACATCACTCATAAAACTTGCTCCTTCGTACGGAAGTCAAGATAATATTAATATGCCTTTTTAAAAAAAGACTTCCTTACCAATTGCAATAACCACCTTATCATTAGTCATTCAATTTATGCCACAAATAATTAATGACTGACTAAAATCATTTTTCAAACCGAATTTATGCCAGAAAAAGGTATACAAGGTGAACAAATCTTAAACGGTAGAAAAATTATGCATTATATATAAGCTTAAGATCACAACATGTCTCTATCAAAACCCATCAGGCAATCTTCGATCCTTTGGTCACATTTCTAGCAGAAAGGAAAAACTAATGATGGAAGGGAAAATAAACGAAATAAAGAGGAAGACCTGTAAGTTGCTGGGCCGATCAAATAAAGCTGCTTATAGCACATGAGATGCATGAACCGAGAAATATTGGGAATCACCATTTACGTCATCTAGACATAATGTCTTCAAATTGTTATTAGAGTAGTAGGACCGTGAGAGGGGGGAGGTTAAGATGAGGCGGGAAGAGAAGGCAGGAAAAGAGATCACGGTAATGACAAAAGGGACAACCATGCGATGAAAAATATGAAAATCACCAATCTTCTAAAATAGTCACCCAGAAGTTTTGCAGTACTTCTAATTGCCCAACTATCTTCATGGCTATACGTCGAAAATTCAGACAAATAAAGTTCCATGATCAAAGTACCAAGTATTTGTTATGGTGTTAATAAACATTTCGGAAAAATAGGAGTACAGTATGGGAATATTTTGTGCAACCGAATGAAAATCAATATGTAAAGGGATACAAAAAATTTTCAGTTTCGTCCCGACAGAAGAACAGTTCAGTGATTACAATCCCTTGTATCAGCTTGGCAACATTCCCTACCATAAATTGTGATGGAATAATTTTCAGGCAATAACACAAATGAGTTGGCAGGCCCAGAATCCTGACTTGAATCCCGCTGAGCTTTTTGAGGTGAATTTATAACTCAACAAAATGCATAATGCTTTGACTATAACCTTTCAGGAAAAACATGCCATTTCTTCAGGAACATTCCGACACCTGGAAGTCTCCGTCTTATGGTTAGGGCTATTATCGAAAAGTAAAAAGTTGTCAGTGACTGGAACTTGTGGTATATAAGGTGTTTGACGACAGCTTTGAGAAAGTGTTTTATACTTTTCAGCGCATAGTACATCCAATGAGAAGGTTTATAATAAAACGTAGTCTTCGTAAAGTTATGTTGTGAGATGTATTATTTTTGGCTAGTTACTTTTCTTATTTTTTCAAAATACTCTATGGTGATCTGGCATCACTAATTTATATATCATGAAAAAATGATTATTGTACAAATCCTTATAATTTTTGTTAATTAAATTTTGAAAACATTGCTGAGTGGTCACATTGGTGTCATTCGTTGTGAGCTTTAAGTGACCTGCTCCAGCACGCAGAAAAATAAGTTTTGGTGAATTTTTTATTGAATATTAAAAATGAAATCATTTTAAAACTGTTTAGGTGTCATAACACAACATTTGAACTAATTTTGTTTTCTCAAAATATCACTTTGAATTTACGATATAGGCTCATAAATTAAAGACCTCTATTTTGAAACGGTAATTTTGTTTGGGGAACTAGTCTAGTCTGGAAAAAATTAAAGCAATTCCTATGTGTTGTCTTGGTCGAACTAATAGAAATGAAAAAATAAAATTTGCAAGATGAGAATATTCTGAAAATGGAGGCTTCAATTTTCCAACAACAAATACTGCTTAAAGTGTCTTAAAAATGAGGAATTTTCAAAAACTGCTTGTATCTTATAAAAATGTATGTTGTTTTCTTTAACTATGTCCGGAAACCAAGTTGATTCATCAATTAATTTTTGGGTAATATTGTACATAAATACGGCAAATGCAGTTTTGAGAAAAATGCGTTTAAAGTTTTCGGTGAGGGCAAAGTGAGTCGAGTAATCCGAGACTCTTTGGTGCTATCCAATTTTCGATGCTTCTGCCCTTCTGTGCGGTCCTCGTTTACTTGTTTGGCATAAGACTGACATTAAGTTTTAACAACGATGCCCATTGTTTGAATACTGCGTAAAATAGCCATATATCCTTCGTTGAACATTCCTATAGCAGTTTCCATTATTTTTGTATTGTCGTGAAAGTGTTGTTTATTATTAACCCCAGATGAAGGCAATACCCAAACACTACAGGGAACGTGGGAAGATCAACAAGAAAGAGATAAGATAAGAAGGTGATAACGGAAGAAATACAGAAGTTACTAGAAAACATCTGGAAACAGGAAATAATACTACGAGAATGGAAAATAGCTATATGCCCGATACATAAAAATGGCGACGAGACGGTATGCAGGGGTATAATTTTACTAAACCTATGCTACAAGGCACTAAGCAAATCGATAAAAAGGAAACTAAATAGCCGAATGAAACAAACGTCAGATGATTACCGGTGTGGTTTCAGAATGACTGATCAAATACTTAGAAATTTTGGGAATACAACATAGATTAACATCAATTATTTATAGACTTCTGACAAGCGTACAACACAACAGCCAAAGCAGAACTGTTTAGATGCTTAGACGAATTTAGTATACCCAGCAAACTAATAAGATTAGTGAAAATGAATCTAAAAGACACTAGAGCCAAAGTGAGAATACAGGAAGAGCTATCCGATAATTTTGTAATAAATACTTTTTTAATACAGGGAAGATGCTATGTCAATCATACTGTTTAACTTCGCATTGGAAAAGGTTATGCGAAAAGTATTTATTAATCCGGAAGGATCAATTTGTAATAGGCAATACCAGGTGTTAGCATAGTGTTAGGTGATATCGATATAAGTAAGATAAAATGATTTTCAAGATATAGTAAAATATATGGAGGAAGTAGCAGTTGTACAGGGCTAAAGATAAACACCAAAAAACATCATTCATGATCACAAAAAATTTAGATAAATATAAAACTTCGAAGAAAATAAGGTGAGGCAACAAAGATATGAAATAACTAACAACCGTAAGTATCTAGCATCGATAAGTAATTAAGAAATAGCATAAGAGAGGAACTACAAGCTAGAATTATGGCGGATTAAATGGTATAATAAAATCAAAGCTACTCTCAGTAACCAGTAAAATTAATGTGTACGAGTCAGTTTTAAAACCTATAGTAGCATATGATGCAGAAACGTGGTGCTTAACCAAAAGTGAAAGCAAGAAACGAAAAATTATCAGGAAGATATATGGTCCGGTAAACGGAAACAGGGTGTGGCATGGCGTGTGTTAACTAATGAAAAAATAAGAAGTCGTTATACAGAAGTAAGCATATCCGTAGATATTTAAAAGTAAAAAAATTCAGATGGATCGGGCATGCCGAGAAGGCGAACTAAAAAGATATTAAATGGTAAATCAGAAGATGCGAGAGGGAGAGGCAGACCCCAGACTGAAGTGGTTAGAAGAAACGGGAAAAAGATCTAAAATATGGAAAAAGAAGGCGTAAAATAGAAAAGAATGCAATTGACGTTAGAAACGAGAAGAAGAGTAAAATAACTGGCTCTCCATGCATAGTAAAGAGTGAATAGAATCGTCTCCTTTGGTGTATGATCCCAAAAAGTTCTGTAAAAACAGGAAGCAGTTGGAGGCTTCCCAGGTCAAGGCCTTGTATAGGTCCGTAGAACCAAGAAGTAAAAAAGTAAGTAAGATCGACATTGAGTCCCAACAATGATCTCCATTGTTTGCCTAACGCGTAAAATAGTCGCATATCCTTTGTTAAATCAATTTTTCTACCGACGTGAAGGTGTTTTTAGGCTTCCAAACTGTACCGTTGAAGCTTTCATTGGGTATGGTCCCCTAAGCACCATTTCAATAAGTCTCTCTGAGACAGATGTTTATATATTAATAATAAAATACTCTTGGAAACGTGATGCCGGATGATTATTTATAGTCCATTCTTAAAGCCTGTGCTAAGCGGTATATTTAGTGGGTTGGTAAACTAATTTAGAATTCGAATTTCGGAAAAAGCAGCTCAAGACTGTTCTATACATAATAAAGGGCATTTTAAGCAAAAATAAATGAGTTTTTTGAAGTTCCAAACCAGGCTACCCCTATAAAGAGAACATTAACCAGTATTGGACTGTTCGGTTTACCCAGTACACGTTCTGTAATTTTAAAACTTTGCTGGAACAGGTGCATTGTCCTATGTGAATTAATAATAAAAAATTGAATGCATTTTTTTTATTCGTCATCAAACACTCGAACTGGCCCAGCACCATGGGCGGGCGCACGCCCCTGGCCAGGGCAGATTAAAAGAGCGGAAAACGTGCTGCCGCGGAGCTTATTTTCACTTAAGCAATTTCTTTGTGTGCGCCGTGCACCTACCTGGCCGAGCCCCATTACAGCTAACGACCGGGCACGCCGGCAGAAACACCTCTTTTAGCTCGGGATGACCACGCGTCACCTGCCGCCGCACGCTAAGTAGTGACTGCGGGGCTCCTCCGCGCCGCGGCCATTGTGTCGGCCAATGGCATTTTTCCGGGCCGTTTAGCGTAATTAAATTTTCTAACGATGGGCCGTAAACGCCGGGCTAGGAGCGGTCGGAAGGAGGATCGCCCGAGCCGGACACCCTGTAGATTTATAGACGCGTAATGCAATGGGCATAGCAGAAAATGTAAGATTTTGGGTTGGACCTGTGTACACTCTGAAACATATCATGATCATACTAAACGAGGTGATACCCAAGAAAACCTAATTTAGTATCCTGAATTTTAGAAACCAAATCAGAGTTAGCAAAATTATAAAACTTAAGTCAAAAATGGTTTAAGCTTGGAGGACAATCGAATTTTGAGCTTCTTGTAACATTAGCTAATGAGTCGGGAATTTTAGAAACGGAGTTTGAAGACGAAATATATGTGTACAGTCAAAGAGGCGCAGGAGGGAGGATAAAGAGATCAAAACCTGCACAGTGTTCAAATATTTTAATTCGCTTTAAGTTCAGCAGGTACATACGAGAGAGACATCGACGAGAGAATCGTCATGGGACAGAAAGCAACAAAATAATTGTAGTGGACTAAGAATATCAGTCAAGACACCAAAAAGAAAATATTCTATAGCGTGGTGGAAAACATAGTTTTGTATAGTACGCGAGAAACAGAGAGACAATAAGACTTTTTCTTGGAAATCAATAAAAACAGCTGTAGATGCAAATTTGGAGGGCAGATAGACATAAAAATAGGAAACTGCAAACTCTATGAGGTAAAATCCGAAGAAGAAGAAATTTTGTTATTTAATCTTTAATGATAAAATACTTTCATTTAGCTTTGTTATGGATTTTTAATATACATTTATTACTTTGATGATTTTGCTCGAAAGAACACAAATGATTAGAGAAGAAGAAGGTATTTGGGCATAAACGCTAATCTTTTTCTTGAGGCCATCTTTTAGTAATTATTTTTGTATTTTTCTTGTTTTATTTATCTTTGGATTTTATTTTTAGCAATGATACTTTCTCGGTAGTTCTAAAAAAAACTTTATCAAACGATGTTCACAACTCTTACTATCAATTGTGTACGTTATTAGGAGATACTAAACAACTTTCTTCTTAATAAAGCCAACGATTTGAATTTGAATTACATAGTTTCAACAAGGTGGAGCCACATGCCACACAGCCTGTGAAACACTGACTTTACTTCAGATCGCATTTCCTGGTCGTATTATCTCGCAGAGCGGGTGACATCGATTAGACTTTTGCCCCTGGGGTTGTCTGAAAGAAAATATTTATATTAACAAACCTGGTACGATTCCAAAAGAAAACATTAAACGTGTTATTACTGAAGTCACATGTATGGTAAAATTTGTTAAAAGAACGGTCGCATGTCAGCGGAGTCGTAATAAGTAACTGCTAAGTCTGTACTTTACACTAATTTTTGTGTTTTATTCAGGAAGAACTTCCCGAAGTTCAATTGAGATCAAGCTTTATTAACTGGCATAAATTTGTTTATCGCCAGCAACGAAAATTCCTGGTTATTGTAATGCGTTCGGCTTTATAGCTCCTGCCAAGAAGACAGTCACGACTAACACAAGCCACCTGCAGAACGTTGACACATTTTTTCGTTTGGATTTATGTCGTGAATGAAATTACCATCTCAAACACCCTGCATTCCTGGCCAGTATGTGGCGATTCCGTGACTAATGTTTTGTGCGGCGTGCGTTATTTATTCACTTTCACATTAAGTTTGTAGCTGAACTTTAATCTGACCAATAATTACGGGCGTGATTAATATTCTCGCATGCAGACGACGCGAGCTGTTGCGGAGCTAATAGGCGGGTCATTAATTAATCGGGCAAAAAGAGGACGTCGCCCGAAATGCCTGCACTTGACGAGGAATGGAATCAGTTGGTTACTTAGGGCTTATTTAATTTATTAAAAGCAATCGTTGTTAGAATGCACTTTTCTTAAATCAGCAATGATACAAATATTTAACTTCAGCTGCGTAATTCTGAAAAAACTCTTGTAGAGGCGCCGCCAGTGGGAGACCTCGATGCTCGGTCGCGACACGAACCCGCGTTTCAGAGCCCCGTTTGGAGTAGCTGTCTGCTCCAGTCCGGCCAAATTTACTACCGGATTTTGTAGTCCTCCACATGGCAGGTGCCCGGTTCCTGGAACCGCAGGTATACCGCCAAGCTCGCAACCGCAAAGAATCAATAATCCGGTGCACCTCGTGTTTGCATGCAAGGAATACGGCCGAAGATGAGCTCCTAATTATACGGCAGAGTCATTATTTCAAGCCTGTTTTTGCGGAGGTCGTTACTGCTGATTGCGCACTTACAATGTTTGAGTTTTTAAAGTAAAGAGGCGGGGACGCAGCTTTCTGACATTTTTAATAACGTCAAAGGGAACAGCAAATTGGAGGACTTAATTGCCACTACTAAGCAGCGAGCAATTTAACATAAATTAGTGGACTGCGTTGCAAAGGTAATTTATCGGAAAAATAACTACTGATCTGTGAGTATTTACTTACATTCAATGTTTACATTAAAAGTCTTGTTGATACAGCAGTGGAGTACATGTTTTGGTCTTGAATTTTTTGAATATAACGGAAGATATTCTAAAAGATAAAAGATATTCTAATTTTTCTTAAGTTGTTTAACTGTTATCATGTTGATGAAATTATATATATTTTTATATTTCTTTCGTTATTATGACTTAATGGTACAAATAGCTTTAATATGGTTATCAAAATTGTAAATGTTGCAAAGAGTTTTAACAATTTTATTTTTCTCTTTATACTGCCGTGCCTTATTTTTTATTATTCATGGTTCATATTTTTAAATCAATGGTTTTTTAGTTTAATTTTATTACAGGTTGCATTCTATGACAGAATAATCTCAAGCGATTGTACTTCTTTAAATGCATTTTTTGCGTTTTCCTAATGTAAATTGAACTGCGGGCACCATCAAGCCTATATCATTAAACTTTTTGTAACTTTTGTCTTATTTTCTTTTTCTTTTCTTCTTTCTTGTTCTATGGTGTAGGGTCCTTGACCTATTTTCGGTAACTTCTCTGATCGAAGACGTTCTTCTTAGATTGTTTTCTATTGTCTACCATTTTTCCTATGCCCTCTTTAAATTGGATTTTTAATCTTTCTTCTTCGAAGTATGTTTATAATTTTTTTTGGTATTCTTCAGTTATTAATTCTTATACCATTTAAATTATATTCTTTCTGTAGTTTCTATTAGTATGTGTACTTCTATTTCTTCTCTTATCACTCCTTTATGTTTTCCCTACCATCTTCCTTAGATATCTCATCACCATAGTCATTTTGCTTTTATGCTTTTCTTGCGTTGCTCAGCTCTCAGATGCGTATGTTAGTGTTGGTGTATGTACACACACTTATATAGTTACAATTTAGCTTTTATACTTACTTCCTTTTTGTTTATAACTATCTTACTTATCTGATGTTTGGTTGTTTTCTATAATACTCCAGGTTTCTTGTACAATTCTACCATTTTTGCTTATTATTCCTATACAAAGCTTCTTACGTATTCTAGTTCTATATATTTTGTTTTGGTTATATGTGGTATTTTGCGTTTCTCTATGTTTAGGCCTATTTTCTCTTATTTTCTATTTCTATTATTTGCGTCGCTTAACTCTTGGATTTTCTACCACTATCAGTAGGTCATCTGCAAAAACTAAGCTCTGTAAATATGCCGGATTTAAATTCCAGTTTCCTTTATAAAGCTTTGGTATTGTACCTTTGAGGATTTGTTTTATTTCTATAGACCTTCTACCCTTTTCTCTACTTGATGTGATGCTCCGAATTCTGTCAGTAATAGAAATTTTTACGTTTTGTTTTAAAATAGTTATATTTTTCATACTAAGTTGTATATTTTTTGTCACAATTTTCTCGTATCTGCTTTGTTGTTCTTCAGAAATGTTTTCTTTATTTATAGGTCTGCCTATCTTCTCTTATTTTGTTTCCTTTATTATTCTACCATTTCATTATTTTCTTTTGTTTTTGTTTAACTTTTCACGCTATTTGTGTTTTATTTGGCTTTAAAGTATCCCATTTTAGATCTGCATTTTGTTCTACTATTTATTCTTCTGAGAGCCGTAGTGGTTTAGTGGATAGGTCGCTAGACTACGAAACCAAGAGTTGGGGGTTTGAATCTCGCTCTCGTCAATTCAATCACTGGCATTTTTACGGCCCAGCTCGACTCAGGCTGCAATAATTGAGTACCTGGAGGTCAAACTCTGGAGTAATAATAGGCGGTCGGTACGTAGCGCTAGCCACGTTACCACACTTGTGTACCGTAGGCTTTAGATTGTAGCAGACCTATCCTGTTACGACCCCAAAGGGCCTTCAAGGCCTGTTACGGGGAACTATTATTATTATTATTATTTGTTCTTCTACTTTCTCTAGTTTTTTGAACTTTTTTGGGGTTTACTTGCATATTCTTCTCTTTATTATTCTTCACTCAGTCTTCATACTTGTATTCTTTCATATGATTTATGTATCTTGCCTTTTTAGCCTGAAATTTTGTTTTTGCTATAATCAGTCTGTGAGCTCTTATTATTCATATCCGATATAGTCTATGATGATTCTTGCTCTACTTCTTTCTGCTTCAATTGTTATTTTGAAATGTTTTTGTATTTTTAATAGGTGTTTACTATGAGTAGCCGATTTTATATGCAGAATTCCGTTATTGTCTCTCCATTTTCATTTAAAGTTTTAATCCCCTGCTATTAGTGTATGTTTACTCGCTATTCTGTAGTTGGATATAAAATGGTTCCTTTCTAAAATATTTTTGTTTTTAGTTAGTGCATAAAAATTATTTTTTCTGCGATTTCTAGGTTCATTCTCATGATTTTGAGGCCCATTGTTTTCCATTTTGTTACTCTTTCATTTAGCTCGTGGGTTACTATTATTCCCGTTTCCATTTTCGCTATTTGTTTTTTTCCTACTCCTAAATATCTTATTGTACATCCAGAGTCATCGCTTCATTATTTTTCTTTGTCTTATTCTCTTATTCCCAGTAGTTGTATTCTGTATTTGGCCATTTCTTTCACTATCTTTTCCTATCATAGTTTTGGTATTTTATGTTTCTATTCTCATATTGCTTTTTCATTGCGTTTGTCGTCTTCGAAAGCTTTGTCCTAGCCCAAGTTTAATATTTTCACTTCGAATTTTCTCATGCTGTCGTTAGTTATCTAGCTAAGTGTTCGCGCTTTGCTTTCTCCTCCCTTCTGTCTTATATTTAAGGTATTGAATTACTTTAGTCTGACACACTCGTTACTTTAACATAATCTTATTTACTGTTAGGTTTATTTATTACATTCGTTTTAATAGCTTCCAAAGTAACTAAGGATTTTTGACTTTATGTAATTTTTTTCAGCAGCTCCTTTTTCTTCTGGATTTTCAGGATTGTGTTGGATTGTTAATGTTGTATTAAAAGAAGATTTGTGCCTTAATAAAATAATAAGAGTATGACAAAATTAAGAAATTACCCAAAAATGTCGGTCGAGCACAAAATAAAGGTACACCTCCACGGTCCAGTTGCCTTCCTAACGCTCTCATATGAAGAGCTGAAGAAATGCTTCCGCCGCCTAATGTCAGGGCAACAGGCAGCCAACGGTGTAATTACACGCATGCTGACAGACGTGGCGGTTAACTCGAGCGCGAGGGGGCGTCGGTGCACTGCTGCACCTGCCGCCCGCCAGCCCATAAATTCGGCGCCCCACCTGGTGATAACCGCGACGCGAGACAGCCGGTTATATTGGGGCGCGGGAACGCCGCCAAGTTTAATCTGGAACGAATTGGTATCAACGAGGCCGGGCGCGGAAAGACGCGCGGATCGATCAGCGGCGACGGAAGCCCATTTGGCTGTTCGATTTCAATTATTGGCCCCTTGACGCGTCGCTTTCGGCGCGGCGTTTCAATTACGCGCCGGGGCTCGATTTTGCTCGTCATCTAATCTGGGGGCCTCGGAACGAGGAGGCTGCATTCCAAATGTACAAATACATTGTATTCAAATCTTGGGTTTGGGTATCGATGGATCGGGAGAGTGAGTGTCGTTCGGAGTTGGGCAATGTGCATTCCTGAGATGAAGGAAACATCGTCGCTTGCGTAATGCTATCTCGCGGCTCTCATGTAAACAAATTCGTGATTATGGGTCTTTAGCTTTACATAATCGAAGTACAGGATCCTATTGACAATACATGTTGGTCGGTTCTTTCACAATATAAAAAGAGATGGCATAAATTAGCTCGCATTCTTCTTCAACAGATCGTTTTGGTTGGTTTTGGGAAACTAAAAAGTTGGAATATTCGAATAACATCACAACCTGAATAACCGAGTCTGGTAACTAGAAGGAATATTTTAAAGTACACTGACGGACCAAATAATACAAAAGCTGCAATAGCATAGGGGTGTAGTAGAAATAAATTATTTTTGGTACTTAAATTTATGTTCCGCTGTCAAAGGTTCCCCAAATTTTACCGTTAAGCGATTACATGTTCGTTTCTTGTAGTTGTCTTTTAGTTTTATGAAATTATAAGGATTAGACCATATATAGGACAGAAATTTGTTTAAACTATATTTTAGCTGATATTTACAAAAGATATCATAAATTTAATGCATTATTTAGATATCGTCATAGTTTCCAAAAAGTTATGTTGCCCAAAAATACTAGCTACATGTCTAAATGAAATTTTGAATTAGCTAAAGACATTCGGTTCTACAGGGTCACGCAGAATGATCTGCCTTTCCTGAAATTCCCGCCGCGCGTAATGTACTGGTAGACGGCGCTCGAGTCTCACATCCCTGAGCAACACAAGGTATGTCATTTTAGTGCTCAGCGGAAATCGCCCGGTAGACACCGTAGCATTCGAACTCCTGAGAATATCGCAGCAGTGAAGTAAACTGTTGTCACATTGCCTTGGGAATATCTAATCAGAGCGTGCGGCAATTTGCTATATTGCGATCACATGTTGCATTCATACAAACTGATGGTGGTCTAGAAACTTAAAGAACGTGACTGGTACTCCCACACATGGCAAACTGTTTGCGAAAACATCTTGGCAAAGGTCCCAATTGATATTGTGGTGCTCATTTGTGACAAAGCTCATATTTTGATTTGTTGGGCTGCGCCAATAAGCAGACATAATTGTCGACAATTTCATAAGCCACCTTTCCACAGTCAGTGTGTAACTGGTTGGTGTGCTGTTGTGGAATTTGACGTCATAGGGTCGTATTTTTTTTTGACAAAGCAGGACGCATCAGTGACAATTATATCTACCCACTATATTGCGATGTTACACAATTTCCTGAAGCTCAGACTCAACCAAAATGGAAATGATCTATTGTGGTTCCAACAAGATGGCGCTACCACATACATGGCGAGTTCTCGAGTTCTGGGACAAATAGTCACATCCACAGCCGGCTAGGTCACCAGAACTTTAAGGTAAAGTTGGAGGAGTATATTGCTTATGAGAGCTAACATTTGGACGATATCATTCTCAAAACTGGTTCATGACCATATAGCAAGCATTGTTCTGTGTGATGGACAATAAAATATTGATTTATGTTGTTCTTTTTAATGTTATTTTGAAATCATTCATCTACAAATGAATATATGTGATTGATCTTTTAGGTAAGATCTAATCAGTAAATATTTTTATTTGTTTCTGTGCGTATTAAATTTGTTGAGGTTGTTCTAAGTCTTCAAATCAGAAAATAAGTTGATTTTCACGATTATTTCATAATGTACATAAATGTACATGGCTTGATATAATGAAAGTAAATCTTTAAATTTCGTCGTACTTTGTTGGTATCAACCAGATTTCTTTTGAAGGAACTCATTTGGGATGTTTCTGAAAAGCTTCCGAGTATGTGTCTCCAAGTTTTCCAGTGTGCGTGTCTTTGCTCTGTACACCTCGCCCCTTACGTAGTCCCACAGGTAAAAATCACATGGATTCAGATCTGGACTTATTGGAAGCTATTCACAGAGCTCACATAATCCCAACCAATTTCCAGAAAAACGCTGGGCTAAACGCACAGTAAGAGCAAAATTGGGTGGTGCACCATACCACCTTGCATGAAAATAAAGTTGCCAATGTTATTCGACATCGTGAGGGACACGTAATCTTCAAGCATCCGAATGTAATGATCTGCATTCATGGTGTCGCGCACAGGCTAATGCGTCTTGTTACCCTTATTTTGCACCATAAGGGCACTTGCTTGAGTTTACATGTTCTCAAGTGTCATTTTAGGATTATTATCACGTGACGCCCAGTAAAAGCAGTTATGATGGTTTATAACTTACTTCACTTCTGTATAGTCAAGCGGTCGCCTATCTTTGTTTATTTTACATGCACTACCTCTCACGGGCGATGTCTGTACTATCGATGAGGGAAATATAAAATCTTATTTTATTATCTAAAGATACTACTTGAGGAACTGTTTTCATCATGACCTTCAAATTATTATGTATAGTTAGTTAAGGTTTTAGTTTAAAATGGTAGTAACTGATAATAAAGGGAGTTCAAATAAGTCTCCGCTGTTTGACAAAAAATGGTCTCACCAGTAAGTTATGGTTGAAATTATCAGATGTAAAAGGTTATATCGTAAGGTTGGACATCTGGCAACACCATAACTTTAAAATATTAGCAATTTTGCATCAGCATCACATAATCCTTTTCGTGCAAAAATGTCGAGTTTTGAGCCGAATCATTTGTAGGAACATTTGATTTACTTCTTTAATTTGAATAAATCTGTAGCTGAGGCGCATCGATTGCTTGTAGAAGCATATGCTTTAAGTGAGTGGTTTCATAAGTTTAAGAACGATGAGTTTGACGTCGAAGACAAAGAACGTAGCGAAAGGCCGAAAGTGTACGAAGACGCGGAATTGGAAGCATTATTCGAGAAAGATTCCTGCCAAACGCAAGAAAAACTTGCACTTACATTAGCAGTGACTAAACAAGCAATTTCCCATAGTTTAAAATCGTTGGGAATGATTCAAAAGCAAGGAAATTGGGTTCTATATGAAGTGAAGCCGAGAAACGTTGAACGCCGATTTTGCACAAGCGAAATGCTGCTTGCCAAGCATAAACTAAAGGGTTTTTTGCATAGTATAGTCACTGGTGATAAAAAATGGATCCACTACGATAACCCAAAGAAGAGGAAATCTTGGGGACTACCTGGCCATGCTTAAACATCGACAGCCAAGCTGAATATTCATTGAAAAAAACTCACGTTGTGTATTTGGTGGGATCAGCTTGGTGTCGTGTATTATGAAACCATTACTGAGGCTCTCTACCGAACACAATTGAGGAGATTGAGCCGAGCACTCAAAGTAAAACGCCCCCAATACCACTCCAGACACGACAAAATTATTCTCCTGCATGGTAATGCTCGTCCACATCTTGCGGCGCCGGTCAAAACCTACTTGGAAACACTCAATTGGGAAGTCCTACCCCACCGCCGTATTCACCAGACATTGCTCCTTCCGATTATCACTTATTCCGATCGATGGCCATGGCCTATCTGAGTAGCACTTCACATCATATGAAGATACCAAAAATTGGGTCGATTCGTGGCTAACCTCAAAAGATGAAGAGTTCTTCCGACGCGGTATCTGTATGCTGCCAGAAAGATGGGTAAAAGTAGTGGCTAGCTATGGACAATTCTTTGAATAAAACATAAGGTTCCGTTCTTTCACAATAAATGCCGAATTTTTGATAAAAAAAAGGGCGGAGACTTATTTGTACTCCCTTTAGCTTTTGAAAATATAACTATAAAACAAATTTGAATGATTTATTACTTTATTTTAGTTAACTAATGTGTAAAATTGATAAGAAATACGTTTTTCCTATTTATTGACTAATAGGTTAACTGAATTACACTCTATTAAATTTTTACAGTTTCTATTTAAGATGTTTAAAGTTGCTCAATATGCAT
The DNA here is from genome assembly GCA_036346155.1 of Sinelater perroti. Lineage (NCBI taxonomy): Eukaryota > Metazoa > Arthropoda > Insecta > Coleoptera > Elateridae > Sinelater > Sinelater perroti. Next base: position 5,677,821 of record JARFIY010000189.1, read on the forward strand.
TTTAGTTCAACTTTTATCGCCTTTTGGGGTCGGACCCCTGGAGTCACTCAACTTGCTATAGCTATATTTTTTACTGAATTAAATGCGGTACCTCGGGACTACTTATACTTTTAAATTGTTCATTAACATTGTGATTTGGTTATTAGGGCCGACGCCCGAAGGGCATGAATGAACGGAGAAAGAAGAAAAAGAACATTTTCTTAGTAGAGAAAACGACGTCCCATCTGCTTTTTAATTATGTGACCTTGTTCTGCATTTTGTTATTCTCTGCCTGCGTACAAAAACATACCCCGGTTTTAATCATGCAAAAAGTGTCGTTCATTAAAATTTAATAGACGGAACAACTCTAATGAGTGTTGTTTGTCAAACATATAAATTCATGAGACGGAGTATTGTGTGAGTAAACACTTGTTTCTATTTGCATTGCATACATCTGCATTAATCTGCATTTTAGCATTCGGGATACGTTTGTAAGGGCTGGTGGAATTAAGCTTTCGGAATGCTCTTTTTTTGGTAATGCCTAATCTTTTATATATATTTTGTTTCGTCTCAGTTTAATATTATCGGTAGATGTATATTTAATGGATCCATATTCTATCACGCCATACAACAGACGATCACATTTAATCTTGCGGCTTTAGATAAAGGCGTTGATGTTTAGCTCTTTCTAAGAGGTAATCTGATCATTGCTATATAGCACTAGAATATCTAATATATTTGGCGTTCATCGTCTACTTGGTTTTCTTCCGCTGACAAGACGCGCCCATTTCGCCCGTCGATGAAAAATAAGATCAAGTCAACGCAAATTATCCTTCTCCCGGCCGGAACTTCTTCGATTTTCACAGCCGCCCCGGATTTGAAAACATAAAAATCGAATTAGGGAAAGCAACTGCCGGAGAAAGCCCGCATACATGTGGTCCCGAGTAAATTATTTGTCCCGCTCCTTGTTCCCGACTCGCGCTAAGCCCCGCTCGTTACTGAAGAGATACGGCCCTAATCGCCTTAAAATTCTGTCCCTAAATCTCCGCCATTAATCCCTTTTTCTCTGACGCCGCGGCCACTGCACCTGTGCGCGCGTACGCGCCGCGGCGGGCGCCCGCCGCAAAGGCCCGCTCAGGATTCTTCGCCCGACCAAACAATATAAGCAAAGCTCCAATTTGTCATACGCACTCGGGACGATAAATCAGATTTGAAAGAAAACGAGCAAAAAGCGGGTGCCGGGCCTTCAAGGCCGTCTAGCGCGCAGTCGGCGTTTTTGCGAGGGCCCGCTGCCCCGGCCGCCTCCTGTCCCGCTTTAGCGCGCTCCGAGCGCAGCGGGCCGCCCGTCCGACTCGTTTGGGACGTGAAGGAAGAGCCAGCGCGGCCGGGAGGATGCGCCGCGCCGAGAGTAAGGTGAAGCTGATTGGATTTTAAAAGTTAAAGCCACTTTAAGATCGAATTTCTTTCGGCTCCCGGCTCTGATTTAAAACTTCGAGATGGAGGCGAACGTGGGAGCGGCCGGGAAGCAAGCTGTCGTTCCATTAAGATTGCATGAACAATAGAAGTAGAAAGCTCTCGGGAACATCTATTTAAAGTGATATATCTGTGAGGACAACCTTGAAGTCTTAAGTATTTCCATGTGCAGTATGCAGGTTTATAACTAATGAAGTCGTGTAAGATTGTTACCATCTTTTTTTTATTAAGTTATCAACAATCAGATTTGATTAATTTCATAAACTAATATGATGACATAGAAATGTTTCTTTGCGATGAGAACTTTTCAAGGAGCAGTCCTCATCTCACCGATTAGCCAAAACCTTTATAATCTTCAGTTATCTTATTATAGTAGGAGGTGTATAAGAGAGTTCTGGAGTGACACCATATCTTTATGAATTATAGGTCAATTTGCTTCTTTATTCCTCATTTTTACTTTGTATAATTAAATTTTTTTACCTAGATAGTCTTATTAAATTGATAATGTTCTAGTAGTAATTATCTGCCTCTCCTTAATGTTAATATATTATTTATTAGTCCAATCTTGTAAACAGATCAGATGGTTTTACAGTAACAGAATGTCTAGCGGACAGTCATTTGCAAAGATTGAAGTCAAGTATTTTGTTATGATGGGTAAATCGGATACGTATCAATATAGAGTTACAAGTAGTATTATTTATAACATATTTATTACCCAAAACTATTTGGAACTTTTATCTATCCACCTAAAAATTTATTTTTTTCTATAAGATTCCATGTTGTCATAGACGTCAATACATCACAATTTTGAGACAATTCGGTTGTCTTTAAAAACCTTCCTTTCAATATGCCACGAAAATCAATCTGGTCTGTTTGTCGGGTGTATTTTCTGAATTAAATCAACTCTCATTTGCGAGTGCGACATTATCGCAGGTGTTACTATTTGCAATAGTTTAATTTGGTACTAATAAACTACACCAGAATTACGCTAACAAATCATATGCAAAGGCTGATATGGCCATCCTCCCGCCACCCGAGGGGATTCAACTTCACAAATAGCAGCAGGCCCAGCGGCGCCGCCTACACCAGTGTTAACCTCCGATCAAATCCAGATGTACACCACACAGTTTCCACAAACGCAAATACCAGGTAATTTCTTTATACAGCAACAACAAACTATGTTTTATTGCCAACCCTATCAACAACTCCAATACTACCCTCAAACCTCCTCTACGTTTCTACCGGTAAACCCACTTACTAGCCATCTGACAAGAACAAACACCTGATCTAGTAGATTTCTGAGCTACAAAATGTATCCCTCAGGACCTCATTGTCGCTGGATCTTGTTTCAACCTATCTTCGGGTCATTTCCCAATCTTAGTTTCACTTTTAACAAAAATAATAAGTAGAGAAAAACAACCGTGTCTATGTACTAAATACACAAATTGGGACTACTTCAGAATTCTAATTAATCAAAAACTAACATTAAACGTACCCCTCAAGACCGAAACAGACATGGAAGATGCTGTTAAGCATTTCACCGACACGATACAATGAGCGGCTTGGCATTCAACGCCTGAGCAATCAGTGCATTAATCATGCAAATAATCCTTAAAATAGAAGAATCTGCAAACAATGGCAAAGACTGAGAACACGTGAAAGCAAACGTTCACTCAACGCAGCCAGACAATAACTAAAAGAACTACTAAACAAAAATAAAAATGAATGCGTCCAAAGTTTCTTAGAAGATCTCACGGCTACTGCAGCTACCGACTACTCTCTTTGGAAGACGACTAAAAATTGTGGGGACGGTATAACGAATATTCCTGGCGTATAGTTTTTATTTACAGACACTTTTTTACATGATTTACAATAAGTTTTTATTATGGCCACGAGAGTGCTGAGGTCCCGGCCGGCAGTTGGGTCGTGTCAGTGGCGTACGCTAAGGGTTGTTTCTTGCGATCCGGTGGTGGCCCGAACAGTGTTCGTAGGACGCGCTGCAAACGTTCTTCAATCGGTGACGCCGGGGATGGAGATTCACCGAACAGCTCTTTCAGGAGCCGTGCCCAGCGTCCCTCGACGAGTCTCTTCTGGGGTGTCGATGGCAGCTGGGACAGCGGTTTTGGTGCCGGAGTTCTTTGGCGCTAGGCTCGCCACTGGTTCCGATAGTACTTTTTCGGAGGTGTTGATCGGACCGTAGGACGGTCACGTAGTTGTCGGAGGTGGCTCACGATTCGGCATGACCCTATACCTAGCGGCAAGCACGGTTTGATGAAGGCCAATGCTTTTAGACAACGACAAGGTCAGTTCGAAGGCTTTTGAGTAGCAGCAGCGAACTGTCTTGGACTGACGTGAGGCACGCTATTATCCCCCATGGATTGTGCGTGGGGGGGGGGGGGATTGGGCAGAATTGCCGGTTTTTGGGAATGCTTCTCGGCTCGGCATTACGCTAAACTAAACCGACAAAACTAAAACAGTTAAAAAACATTCCTCGCCCATCAGGACACCTCAAGGGGAGTGGAGCAAAACAAATTTCGAAAAAGCACGTGTGTTTGCAAACCGCCTAGCAAACGTTTTTCAGCCACATCAACCAGATAATAGGCCCGAAGAAAAATTAGAAATTATTCAACAATTAAGAGTCTCCATATCAACCAGAATTACTAAGTCTCTGACTCAAAACTGCTGGTGTTGAGGAAATCATTAGCAATCTACATCCAAAGGAAGCACCAGAATATGAGCTAATTACTGATAAAACTCTTAAAGAACTACCTACCATCGGGACTAAATATCTTACTCAACTCTTTAACGCAGTTCTTCGCACAGGGTACTTTCCCAGGTCAATGAAAAGTGGCATAGGGTTATTTTAATATTCAAACCAGAGAAACCCCCCAGCGAACCAACATCTTATCGGCTAATAAGTCTATTGCCAATTGTTTCAAAAGCGTTTGAAAAGCTCCTACTAAAAAGGCTTTTTTCAACCATGAAAAACAATACCCAATCACCAGTTTAGCTTCAGACGGATGCACGCCACGGTAGAACAAATACACCGAGTCGTCTAAAGGATCAACAATACCTTCAAAAGCAAAGAGTACTGTTCCGCTGCATTTTTAGATATCACGCAGGCGTTCGATAAAGTCTGGCACATTGGATTCCTCTGCAAGCTGCAACTATTTCTCCCTCTAAACCACTTCCTTATCCTTAAATCTTACTTGAATAACAGATCCTTCCTGTTAAAGTTGGAAACCGAATATACGGAACTTTTTCGAATAAACACCGGTGTGCTACAGGGAAGTGTCCTCGGGCCACTGTTATAGTTGCCAATTACGCTAGAAACTCTGAGAGCAACCTTTGTGGACGACCCTGCTGTCTTAGCGTCTGACAGAGATCCCAACATTGCCCCGCAGAAACTACAAGCTAACCTCACTGAAATCCAAAACTGGTTGAAAAAATGAAGGATGAAAGCCAATGACTCCAAATCTGTTCACATAATCTTCACAACTCGCAGAGCCACTTGCTCTCCTGTTTATCTAAACAATAGCCAACTTCCACAACAAGATGATAAGTACCTCGGCCTACACCTTTGACAGAAGGCTAAATTAGCGCAAACAAATCTTCACAAAACGGAAGCAGCTAGGATTAATCCTTACTAAGATGTACTGGTTAATTGGACATAAATCTAAACTCTCATTAGACAACAAACTTCTAGTCTACAAAATAATATTTAAACCATTCTGGACGTATGGTATTTAATTCTGGGGGACAACGTATACTCCAAAAATCGAAATCCTAAAGTACTTCCAAAGTAAAGTGCTGCGCATGATAGCAAACGCATCTTGGTTTGTGGTAAATACAGTCATCATAAAGGATCTTTATTTTGAAAGTTGAAATAATCTTTATTTAAATACTTAGAATGAATCGTTTTATTCCTTGGTATGAACATACTACCAAAAAATTATTGCTGGTCATAAAACATACTGGTGAGTAATTCCCTTTGGATGAGGAAGTACAGATTCTTTGTTTTTTGGTTCTCGGTAATACCGTGTTTTGTCTTAGACGGCTCACTGTTCTATTATAGGTCGAGATTAATTAGGAATTTCTATATTTTTGTATCTTCTGCTCGACGATTAGATATATTGACCTTCAGTATGTATCTTAATAAGTTTAAGATACTTCTCATAATGTTGGCTGTAGTATCAGTAGAGACGTCCAATTTTTCACCAGATGAATAATATTGGATGCTTATTGTTTATATACTTCCATTTTCCAAACACACTGTTGATATACTCGAACATGAACATTAGTGCATTATGTAGATTTATGTAATCAACATTTGCTAATGTTTACTTTTAATTTTGAAGTCGTAAAAGTAATAAATCACGTTCCAGATGTCCAAAAGTGGCAAGATTGTGAATAAAGTTTTTTATATGGCTTTAATAGATCGTGGGTATCTTTCTCGAGTGAGCGGTTCATATTTTACTTAATGAATTTAGTCTCAAATTTTTTTGGAAGGTGGGTATTACATTTTTCCAATTCGAAACATAGATACATTCGGGCACAAACTTCAGTTGATTGTTGGAAAATGTTTAAGTGGAATCCAACGAATTTTAAAAGACAATTGAATATAAATAAGACCTGAATTTACTATTAGATTATGGAAACTATTAAAATGCAATCAAAGCAGCGGATTGGATACGGGGAACAGGTTCCTGCAAAGCCAAAGTTAGCGTCAGTATTTTGGGACGCTAAAGGATTTTTGCTGATTGATATACTCGAAGGAGGAGAAAGAGTTAGTACGTAATATAACGCAGCATTTTTGGACAAGCTGAAGCAGCACTTTAAGAAAAACGCTTTGGGATGATCGAGTAGAAAATGTTGCTGTATTGCGACAATACATAGTTTAACAAAAGTTGATAGAATTAAAGATCGAAAATGTGATGTGTTTACCTTGAACTTACACTTACCCCTACTTGGTTGGAAAGGGAATTCGGTCAAACGAAGGGGTAATTGGAATTACAAATGATTATTTTGTCGATTTTGAAAAAATAATTTTTGAGAAAGCGCACCGTTGGACTAAACCTGATAAAGCTCGAAAGTTTAAATAAAGTACAGCTTAAATCACACTTATTATGTTTGTATTCTTATTTTGGTTTTCAATCTTCCTTCATGTACGCCTGAAACTCTTGGTGAGAGAGATAAGATTTTCACGGTATTTTTCCATTTCTTGGTAATGCTTTTAGTTCCTTGTATTCTTTATCGATCAATCTGTTTTCTATTTCAATCATTCTTTGTCATGTTATTTTTGGAAAGATTATTCTTTATGATTTTTGAATTATAATTAATAAGACCTTATTTGGTCGCGCCGTTGTTCTGCTGGCTGACCAATTCCATTTTCTGTATTGTATTTGCTTTTGCATTGCTTTTTCTTTTGCGTATAGTGCTAAACTGCTTTTGAAGTTACTTCATCTAACTCCATAACACGTCTTATTTTAAGTTTGCGTTAAAAATTCAAATCTTGGTTTACTTCAAACATTGAAATCTTTATGTCCTTTACACAGTCCCCGCTTAATTGTATTGAACGCAGTTGGCAATTTTTTTCTTTATTCAGTAAATATTTTCTTATTGATTGTTATTCTTTAATTTCATGCTCTTTTTTGTCAATCTTTTTTGTAATTTAACTTTTTACAAACTTTTACCTTCTTTAGACTTGCCAACTGATTACATTAGGTCACTTAATAAAGAAAGCAAAGAGTTTTGTTTTACAGCTTATTTTTCTTACGTATAATTTCTCTCAGTGGTCTTTTATGTTTAATTTTATAGTTACAGAATTCGTAAAGCTGTTAGTTAATTGGACTATTTTTGAGCCGCTTCACAATTTGCGAAAAGTGGATTCCACATTCGTCTTCCACTCTAATTTTGTTCTATATGATTTGTACTGTCGTAATATGGTGTATATATTATCATCTAGTTGGTCTATACACCATATATAACCTGTTTGGTCTGGTATTATTGGGGGACGTGACTATTAGTAAAGTTATTCTCTGTTTTTCGGGTTTCCTTTTATTAGCATTACTTGTTACTATTTGTTCAGTATTTTTTCATTTTCCTCATTTTAAGTAGTAAGGACTGGAGTGTCTACCAGTAATTAGAGTATTTTTTTAGAATATTATCACTTCCCGGTATCATCTCATTTTATATCGTTATATGACTTATTTCTGTCTTTGTATTAACTTTTTCCTTTCTATGTTACACGTTTTATAAGATATAATTGTCTGCTTTACGCATGTCGTTAAACACTTTATTATTACTCATTTTATGTGATTTTGCATATTATTTACAGATTTACAATTTTAAGGGAAAGCTTGACGATTTAGTTTTGCGTCTTCATATTTAGTGTTGAGATTTTGTACATATCTTTTGGAGGCTTTATTTATAATCTTCTTAGGACTGCTTATATTAAATCTAATTCTCTTATTAATAAGTGATGATCATTATTTTCATTTTATACATCTCAAATGATTTTTCCTACTTTCTTCTTATGGTTGTTTGGTTAACTTGGTACTGTTGGCTGCCAAAGTCATTTTTATTGTTTATTATTTTCTGTGGTTTTGTTCGTATTTCTATTTCTTGATCTGTTTCTGAACTTTGTGTTGAGGTTACCTATAACAATGATAATATGTCGCTTTTTGATTTCTTTTATTCTTTTAGATAACTTATAATTTTTTTCTTGATCATCTACTTTTGTGGATAGGTATTATAGAAATCTTACGTCTTTAGGATCTGAAGCAGGCTAATATTATTGTTCAAAATGTATGCGTCCGAACTGTATGATTATTCTTTGAATTTATTGTCATTTTAATTTTTCCCCTGATTAAAGAAAGGTTATTTTGTCTTTTGTTATATCTCAAAAGTATTTATTATGTCTCACTTTATCTCAAAAGTTTTATCTTCTAATCGCTCATTTACTGGTACAATCTGGTAGCTTCCATCTTTTGCGTTAAATGTCTTTGGTGTTTGGTCAGTTCGGCTTTTTGTTGTTTTGGATCCTGACATTAATGCAGTCTTGCCATTATTTGGTCGACAGCGTTTCATTTACTGTTTATTAGAAGGCACTAGTCAGGTTGATGTAATAATGTACCCTCTATGTCCATATTTTATACAAACTTACTATATATTTGTATTCAGTCATTGCGCAATATATGTTATAGGTCGAAAAAATAGATAGTGGAATAATTTATTGTCCTGGGTACTTCTAAAATCCAATTAGTATTTTAAGGTAACACTATTTTCTAAAGAATACTTATATAAAAAGTACGTATAATAACGAATGCAAAATGCATTGTAGTAGTTATGAAAACAAGGCTACTAAATGCAATATCCAATCAATTATGTACTAAATCAAGGGAAGTGGTTGTGTGCTGACTTTCTTTTCGCTTTTAGGTCACTTTTGTTCTGTAAACAATGTATTATATTACATTTTAATGAATTTCCTAATATTATGATTAAAAAATAAGCATGACGTTGATTGGTTGTAGTTTAAAGACAATAAGTAGAAAATATCATAACGTAACTTATTAACAATAAACTATTAAGTTCTAAAAGGTTGTAAATAGAGGTTAATTTTTATTATGTTAATATTCTTTTTAACTTAAAGATAATTATTTGGAATAGAATAAGTTACAGGAATTGTTCACTAAATATTGCATTCATTATAATTTTTGCTAATAAGTATTTGTTTTCTTTTTAAGGAAATATTAAAAAAATCTTTTTAAGTGTTTTCGTTTTTATTGTTAAATATTTTCTTACAAATAACAGATAAAACAGAAGCTCAATTATCAATAAAGCAAAATGTATAAAGTCTGTTTATAATTAAAGAAATACTGATGGGTTTTTAGAATATTTTGATTGATTAGGTTAAAGCCAAAAGTCACTGTATTCAAATTTATCTTGCTTCTAATTGCAAATGATACTGAAGGTTAGCACTAAGTGTTAAAATATAAAAAGGAATATGTTGAAGGTATCGAAGTTTTTTTAATTTTTCATGAAGTGAACCGATTATTTGCAATACTTTTTGTGGTTTTTCCTAATACAATTTTTTTTTATTATTAATTTATTAACTATTTGCAATCTATAAAGACTTACAATAAGCAAATTTAATGTGTGAATTGTGGGTTGAGTAGTATGCATGTGAGTTAGGGTCCAGTGACCTTAACTCAGTGTTATCTTAAAATATAGTTGTTACTTACATTTATAATAATAATAAAAACATTAACTACAACTAAATTCTATTTGGCAGGTCAAGGGGCTTTAATCTGTTTAGTCTTTGGATGTTGTCACTATTGTCCAAAAGGTTGGTCACTAAGACGTTGCCATGATGTTCTAGTTTATTTAGATATTTAGCACTAAACTTTCTAATAGTTTCCTTAACTGTGTCCAGTTTCACATCACTCATTATGTCAGCATTCCTCACAAAATACGGAGCATCGCACATAGCACGTAGAACTTTTGACTGATATCTTTCGATAATTTGGATGCTAGTGTTGGCTGCAGTTCCCCATAGTTGGACACCATAAGTCCAAATTGGTTTGAACGCGACGTTGTAAACTAACAATTTATTCCTGAAAGACAATTTGGATTTTCTGCCCTGTAGCCAGTAGTGGTGCCAAGTTGTTTTCTTTTATTCCAAATATGTGGCTTCCATGTCAGCCCCTTATCAAGGTGCATTCCTAGATATTTGACCTCTGTTACTTGAGGTAATGGATTGTTGTTAATGAAAACTTGTGGTGAGTTGCCTCTACACTTTGTGAACGTAATGTGGTATGATTTAGACTCATTTATTTTAACTCTCCACTTCTTGGTCCAATTTACGATATCATTTAAGTGATTTTGTAGCGTTCTTGCAGCTGTGACTGGGTCTTTATGTTTCACCAAGATTGCTTTATCATCCGCAAAAGTAGCTGTGAGCGACTGATCATTGGTAGGCATGTCAGCTGTAAAAAGGATATACAAAAGGGGTCTGAGGACGCTCCCCTGTGGTACCCCTGATCTAATTGGATGTATTTTAGTGAGCGTTTGGTCATATTTTATCTGGAAGTATCTTTCTTCTAAGTATGATTGAATTATAATATAATATGAAAGTGGTAGCGAACTTTTCAATTTATACAGCAGGCCATCGTGCCACACCTTATCGAATGCTTGGCTGTCGTCGAGGAAGACTGCTGTGCAGTAACTTTTTTCTTCAAAAGATTTATTTATTAAGTTGACTACACGATGGACCTGCTGTATGGTTGAATGCTCCCTTCTAAATCCAAACTGATGCGCTGGACTCAAATTCATCTCTTCGATGATTGGCGTAAGTCTTTTGGCTAGCAATTTTTCTAATAGTTTACCAAGTATGGATAGTAAACTAATTGGCCTATATGAAGCAGCCTCGTTGGGTGGTTTCCCAGGTTTTAATATAAGAATCACTTGAGCCACCTTCCAGAGTAACGGAAAGTACCCTAAACGCAGGACTGAATTGAATAAGATTGTAATCATAACAAAGCCTTTGCGAGGAAGTTCCTCGATTATCTTTCCTGTTATTTGATCAATGCCGGGGGCCTTTTTTGGATGTAGATCATTTTTAACCATATCTTTAAATTCCTTAACTGAGAAGAGCTTTGGGAGTGGGGCCAATTGATATGGTGTGTGGAAATAATTCTTTGTTTCAGCATCTTCTTCGGGTGTTAAAGAAGAGGGCAAAGGTTGAAAAACGTTACTAAGATACTGAGCAAAAACATCTGCTTTATCCGAATCAGTGCATGCCCAACTGTTGTCTTCTTTGCGTATTGGGGGAATTTATTGATGCTGGTATTTAATCCTTTTGATTGCTCTCCACAAAGCGTAGTTTGTATCAATGGTAGGGCTTAAATTTTCCAAGTATTCTTGAAAGCTTTTATTCTTTAAGTCTTTGATTAAACTCTTGAGTTCCGCAGATGCTTTATTATAGCGTGTTTTATCAGAGGGCCTTCTTTTTTGACAATTTTCTTTTGATGACCATTGGACAGCATTCCTGTTTCCTTGTAATTGGGATATCTGGTGTCGCTTCCCTAGCCGACTCTTTTAATACTTGGGTGAAGTTCTATACCGCAGCCTCAACGTCATCAGTGGTTTTTAGCGATATTCTCATATTCAGTTTATTATCCACTAAAGATCTAAAGTGGTACCAATCTGTTCTGTTATTAAAAAGTTTTGATGGCTTTTCTTTTTCAATAATTGTTGCACTTATTGTAGCTATAACGGGAGTGTGATCGAACTTAAGATCCAAGCATGATGAGATGTCCAGGTATCCAGGAACTAGATCTTTGGTCACGAAGAAATCCAGCAAGTCCGGAATTTTGTTAACATCTGTGTACGTCAGTACGTTGGTTCATATGTTGATAAATGATTTAGCTGTAGTTCTTGGACAACTTTATATAGTACTCTTCCCCGTCCTGGTGGAGATTTACGGGAGCCCCAGAGAGTATTTTTCGCATTATAGTCTCCGCCTGCTAGGAACCTATTACCCAGGGAGCTAAAATAGTTAATAAAACCTTCTTTGTTAGTAGGGCGATTTGGCGGGCAGTACGCTGCTGAGAGTGTGAGAGGACCGTGCCAGTCTTCTATTCGAACACTAGTTGCTTATAGGAAGTCCTCCTTGAATTTTGATAGCTCATAATGTTTAACACTATTCTTGATCAGTATGGCCGTACCTCCCATAGCATGTTTCTCTGCTTCTGGATGTTCTGTGGAATATATGTTGTAGTTTGGTATTTTGAGGTAACTTGAGCTTGTGAAATGAGTCTTTGAAACGAGTAAAATATTTACATTATGTAACTTAAGAAACATTTCTACTTCTTGCTTGTGTTTTGAAAGCCCATTGGCATTCCATAAGACGATTTTATATATTGGAGCCATTTTTATTATTTGACAATTCTTCTCTTAGGAGCCTGATCTGTGTTGATAATTCATTTATTGTTTGCTGTTGCGCCAATATAGTTTGTTGCGTTGATATAATGATGGAGGTTAAGTCCCCTGTTTGCTGACCTGATTGTTGGCGATTTTTTTGATTATATTGACGGTTTGCTGTAACATGAAAATTGGCATGACGTTTTTCCAACATATCTGTATTAAGGGTAGTGAGGGTTTTATGTTGCATACTGGTCATCGTTAGGTTCTGAGATTGATTTTGTTGTTCTTGATTAGGTTGTACTTGTGTCATTTGCTGTTGCGTTGTTGGTTGAATTGACCTCTGTTGATTACCGGAGGTAAGTATTTTACAAGCTAGACCCGCGTTTCTTCTGTTTAGGATGTCGACATAAACTTTACAGCCTTTGTAATTAGCTGGGTGCGCACCGTCGCATAGTACGCATTTGGCAGGTTTACCTTCATTACGTTTTTTTGCACACGTGCGATAGTCGTGCAGCCCTGCACATTTGACGCATCGGGCTGGCCTAGTGCACCTGTTCCTTGTGTGGCCGTAGCACTGGCAATTTTTACGCTGAGGTACCTGCGTTTTCCTTATGGGTTCTTCAAATTGCACAATTGCATTTTCAATATTTTTAATTTTAAATTTGTCCTTGTTATAAGCGTTACGCTTGATATCAATGAAGAAGAGATTTTTTCTTCTTAGTTTCTCGGTTGATAACATTCATAATATTTACAACTTCGTGCCCTGCTTTCAATAGTACTTCCTTGATTAGGGCAGTTTCTGTGGAATGATGCATATTCTTTAACACGACTCTGTATGTCTTCTCCTCTTCAAGGCTATATGTGTGCCTTGCTACTTTATTTTTATCAAGAGCATCCCTTAATACTTTATAGTCTTCTACTTTTTTTACTTGTAATTTGACTTTGTTGCCTTGCAATAATTAATAATTGTAAGCTATTTTATCTATATGGTTATTAACTAAATGTAGCAGAGGGTTTAGTGCTGTTACATAGTGAATTATGAAAGGAAGAACTTGAATCTCTTTTTTCTCCTTTTCTGCAGCGGGTATCGATCTAGTGGATTGCTCTCCTGCATCATTTGTGATTGATGCTAGTGCATCGTACCTGTTGGAGGTGGATGTTCCTGTGTTAGGCTGCTTCCTTAACTGTGAAGAAAGATCACCGCTTCTCCTTCTTTTATGTCGTCTTACTTCTTGAAACTCATTTAATGTTATAACTTCTGATTTATCACTGGCGACTGACATAATATCATCGTTGTTAGAAGGATTTGTCAACTGGTGCGGTATTGTATTCATAACAGGATCTGTTGGCGCCCCATGTTGCAGCGCTTGCGAATATAAATAACCAGAGTTTATCAGTGCTGTACTATTTGGAACACTTTGTTGTGAGGGGTACGATTCCCGCATAGGTAAATAATTAGGTGTTTGTTGTATGAAAGTATTCATCCGTGTTTTATTGGCTTGGGGTGTATTCCACTGTGGTATCAAAATTTGTTGAGATTGCTGTAACTGAATTGTTTATGGTTGCTGTGCTTGCACCTGCCACTGCATTTGAGGTTGCGAATTATACATGAAGGGAATGTTGTTATTTGTTGATTGTTGTGAATAGCAGTAAAACCGGCGTTATTGTTGTACATAATGTTACGTTCTGCCAAGGATTAGAAATTTGATTGAGTTTACCAGAATAACAGCTAGACACAGCAAATAAGTGGCACGGGTTCCGATACCGCGCCTGACCTCTGTCTGGATATCACACACGAACCACACCACGTCTGTACACTCTGCTGTTCAAAACTCAACTACTTCCTAGTACAATATGAACACATTTTAAATTTCTACTAAAATTTACATTCCTCGACAAAAATGTATGCAGTCGCTAGTTTTTTGTCTTGTGATATCAAACTATTTAAGAAACAATTGTTGTTTATCTTAAAACCACAGAAGTACATCCATTGTAAAATGCTGTAAACCTAATAATTTTACAAATAATAATCAAGTGTTTAATGCGTTTTTTCAAAGCGCTCTTAGAAATAGAGACGTGGATAGGTCGGTAGACTACGAAACCAACAGTTGCGAGTTCGAATCCCGCTCTCTCCAATTCGATCGCTGGCATTTTTACGGCCCAGCTCGACTCAGGCTGCAATAAATGAGTACCTGGAGGTCGGTCAAACTCTGGGGTAATAATAGGCGGTCGGTACGTAGCGCTAGCCACGTTACTACCGTTGTGTACCGTAGGCTCTAGATTGTAGCAGACACATCCTGTTACGACCCCAAAGGGCCTTCAAGGCCTATTACGGGGAACTATTATTATTACTCTTAGAAATGGCGAAAAGTAGTTCGACACTAATAGCAACATTTATTTGATCTGCTTTAATTACCTTTATGGTGTTATTCAAGTCAAAGAATGACATTGGCTACCGCTATAATAACGACGATAATTAATTTTCCAACAATAAATAGGGTTTTTTATCCATTTTACTCTCCTACTAAGGATCTCACAGACTACCACAGAAACACTACAATTATTCGCTGAGAAACTTGAGATTTGGATGAGTGGATTGTTTCAAAGAACTAATGCAAATTGACTATTTGTCAAATGAATGGGCAGCAGTTAATGATAATTGTAGTTTTTAATAAAAATTGTTAAAAAACGCATCAATCTAATACTTCTTGGCAAAATACTGTGATTAAGCAAAAATATTTGTTGCCCTTTATATCAGAGCTTATTCTTTCAAATCGTTTGTGCCCTTTCACTTTTAATATAATGAAATTGCAAAAGCGAAAGACGGGAATACTATTTGGGGTTCACTTAACTTTAATATGTAACTAAACTGCAAGATGTGAATGTACAGAGCTATTTTCAATAATTAATCTTGAGAACAAGAAGGATAATGCTACATATTATTGTCACAAGTGTTTCATTAAAAGGGCAGCAGATGATGAAATATATTATTGAATACGCTAAACACATTTAACCATACGTCGTTCTAATTTCTACAACTACATAGCATTTGTTATATGCAGTATATCTATTATTTATAAAAATTTGTTACTATTTTTATAACAGAGCAACTTACATGTCATTGAAGGTCTTTTTTCAGACAATAACTTAAATCATAAATTTACAAGGTAAATTAAAAGAATAGTGAAGTCTATTATCATGTCTGTTTAAAAACAATTGCTGTGTTTTAATATCTGGGGCCGAATTCTTGTGTAAACTGCAGCTCTAATAACAAAAATGAATGTTGCTGGGATATTTAATGATTTTTGTTATATAATAAGCAGTTTGATTGTTCCCGTAATTGAAATTGTATAGTGTTATTAGTAGGAAGTGCCTCTTATCACACTCCTGTTGTAACGGGGAGGTATAATTTTTTTTAGTCTTAGTACAGTGCTGTAAAATAGTCTTCCTTCCAGGAAAGTTAAACATATTATGCGGCATTTTCACATATTTGTTAGTCAGTTGTTTTCTATATTGCACAAGTAGTTAATGAAAATAAATTTGTAAAAAAGCACATCCAAAACTTTGGTTGAAGAGGAAATTACAAGATGATATAATGTAGACAATAGAATTGAAAAGTTATCAAAACCATAAAATATATGACTTAAATCTAAAATAATATGAATATTTGGTTGAACAGCCTTTGTTTCTGATAACTAATTTGCATTTTTGAGCATGGAATTTACCAGTTGTCGCAACTCCTTTCAAAAAACAGTTATACCAAGCTTGAATTGGACATTCAATGAATTCCGTTTTGAATCAGTTTTGCTTCAAACTAGATGTATTATCGTTCTGGAAAATACAATTTTCATCTCCAAACAAGTCTTTCTCATTAGATCACATGTAATTCTGTATTGAAGCTGTCTTGTGGCACTTGCTATCCCAGATTCGATATGTAATCGACTAATTTTTTTTTACCTCTCCATACCATGACAGTATATAGATGTTTAATTGTAAGGAGTACACATTTCAATGAGCTAGGAAATCTTCTATTCATCACTAAATACCACTTCTGTCACTGCTCTATGGTCTAGTTGCCATGCTGTAATCCACTGCAGATGAAAGCGTTTTTGCTTTTCAAAAACTCACGACTTTTTCCATGATCTACAGTCCCTTAAGATACAAGCAAACAATTTCTGTCTTACTGTACACACAGTAGCATTAGCTTTGTACCATCATTTGAACAACTCAGTAGAATTAAGACTTTTATCGGCCAGACTTCTTCTTAGGACAGCATCATTTCGTATGAGGGTTTGCTTGGTCGCCCCCTAAAAAGATAATGAGTGAAGATATCACTAGTGTAATAATAATTTCCAAATAATTAAAGTTGATTAGGAAAAAATGCGTAAAAAATGTGTATTATAATAAAAACTGCCTGAGGGTGATGCGAGACATCATTGTCTTTGCGTTAGTGAACACATAGCAAATTGTTAAATTACAAATTTGAAGGTTTTAAGCTTATAGAGGATCTTGGAAATGCGTATGATCTTTATAGTCGATCAGTTCCATAATAGAAGGTAAATAGAAATGTTCTTTTACTAGCGCATCTAAGATTGATAAAGTTGCTTTTCATCCAAAAAACTTGTTAATCTTACTAGCAAATGTATAATTGATGTCAAAATTGTGACGGTATGGAGACGATCATTCATAAATTAGTACAAAAATATTAGTAAAATTTTCTTTTTTCTTCCCCCATTTAGATAATATTTTAAATTGCTTGATTATTATGTTAACATGTGAAGCATTATAATTTGTGCATATTAGCCAACATCAAATATTTTTAAGAATGTATTTTCCATACGCTGTAATAGTTTTCGGATTTTTTTAGCATCTTCATTACGGTTGTCAGATTCGTTTGTTATTGTACATTGTAAACGGTGTGGGAAATGTACTCACTGTTTTTCGTATAATATTTAATAATAATAACTCTAGAAAATTTAGTTCCCCGCAGAGAAAGAATTTCTAAGCGTGTGGGTTTCACAGCTGTCCAAGGCAAAAAAAAGCAAAAATTTATGAGAAAACTTATTTTGTGTTTTTTTATTTAGCTCGACTCCTCAGTGCATAAATATTAGAGATGGGCGGAAGTCCATTATGTGAATACATTAAACTTAACCAAAAGTAATTTTGTATTGCTATTCTTGCCCAATTTTCCTATTTAGGTCGTATTTTAAAAGAATATTAATATTTGTTATTGTTGCTGTGTTTTTTGGACTACTTTAGATAATATTATTATTTGAGTTTAAGTTGAAATGTATTTGCTGTTTATCTGTTATTAAATAAGTCATGAATAATTTTCTTATACAACTTTATAAATGCTACAAGGGTAAAAACGTTTAAAGGCTTTGTATTGAGTATCTTAGAAGTAGTAGAAACAAACAAAACGATTGGGGTAATAATTTACAAATCTGTTACAGAAGAAAGCACAGGGTTTATTACAGATTTTTGTTTAAAAAATGCGTTTGTTCAAGAAACGGGAGTTTTAATAAATCTTGCGGATTTGTTTGCTCGGTATCGTCTCTCTCCATATTTCAACTAGAGTTAACTAACCGTTCAGAAAAGGAGTAATGTTTTTTAAATTACACGGAGAGAGTTTATTGCATACTCTACAAATGAGTTAACAATTATACGCTTTGCTATTGTTTTTAGCTTATTACGACATGTGCTTTGCGTTTCGTGGCGGCTATGTGGTTAAATATGTAATACAATGCGAATCGTTTACTATTTATAGTCGATGCATGTTGGCAAAGTGTTTATAAATTAAAAATCTACGTGTTACTGGATACATGCTTTTTAATTATAAAATGATCACAGCATACTTCGCTTTTATAAATTGTGTAACTTACAAAGTAATTCAGAGTGCTCTCAAATATTTAATAACAAAATTTATATCGATATGGAACGGAACGTAACGCTTTCTGAAACAAAATTATTGCACTATTACGGTATGAAATGAAAACGTCTAGAATTTCCCCTAAAAAACCAATCCTCAGTGCAAACATTGGTACGTATTTTTTAAAATTTGCAATATAGTCAAGAAAAATTCTCGTTATAATAGGAAGCTTGTGGATAGGTGATGAAATGTTATGTATTTGTGGAGTTCCAGTACAGTCAATATGGCAGACTCGAAAAATTTGTGTTAATATTAAAATAAACTGTAAACAATGGGTGGTTTAAGTTCTTCAAAAAGGTAAAATATAACTTAAAAACGACAAATGTTTTGGGTGCCCTTCAACTTGTAAACTATAGAGAGAAGAGCCTGTTGGAAATTGATACAGAGTTCTTTTTACGGGAATTTACGAGAACCACCCTTATTGTCGAGTCTACAAACGCAAATCTGCAGTTTCTACCCTCGTTACAATATGGCAAGTCAATGATTGCATGGTTTTTGGAAAAATTTTGATATTTTCTGAGTACATTTCGTTAAGTATGCAATTCAAACTTGCGCCTGCAGCAATACTACTTGCTGATTTCGCCCCCTTGTGGTCCATTCAAACAAACATTGAACCTGTTGGTTTCGCTTTCTGTTCATATAATATATCTGCCTTGATATGTCACCAGTCAAATTCTGGAGATACATCTGCATAAATAAAGCAATTAGCGAGCGGAGTGCTCTCCAGTTGTTTACCTTGCAAACAGGTAATGTCATACTGACAGCAGAAGTCTGCTCATGCATAAGCTGAAATAAAAACCGGCATCCAGATTTCGAAACACTTTTCACATGGTTCATCGCGAAGAATCCCGCCGCCAGGTGCAAAAACAGCGCATAACAATGTCATTATGTTCTCATCCCGGTGTACAAACAAAGTAAAAACTATCGACAGCTCTGGGAGCAGTGTTTAGTTACGCCAGCCGCCGCTAATAATAACATCGCCTCCGGGTTGCAATATCTTAATGTCAGCATAACGAGTTTAAATGCGAAGAAGTGGCCGAAACTGCGATATTAGGGTCAGTTGAAAGTAATGGCCTTAGAATGGAGAGTGAAGAAAGTGCCTCGGCGGATTAACAGTTTGGCTGTTTAATGAATTTGAAATTGTTTAACAGCTGCTGATTGGCTTTTTTGTTCGTTAATTCAGGCGGTACGCAAGATATTAATGTGTGTGTTAAATTACTTTGAAAACCTGGTCATATGCTATTACGAAAGAAAGCTAAATTTGATAACGAATATACAAAAGGCTAGCTTAGGTTTAAATACATTTCACTAGTTGATTTTCACGAGAGTTGAAGATTTGTCATCGAGAAAAACCATATATAAGGCAATTTTGATTATATATTTTTGATAAAATTTTAATTATATGGTAAAATTTATACAAAAAACGGTGTAAGATTGGACATCTGTTCTCTGTAAAGTAAACCTTTTTGGATCTTACGCACTTTTCTTAGCGTTATTTCCACTGTTTAACATACTCTATATACTTTTGCATTGGGTTTGAGTACAATTACAGCCTGAAGTATGTTATCAGTAACTACAGATTTAGTAATAGTAACCGTAGAACGAATTTTGCCGCGACAAGTGTCACTAAAAATCACAGAGCGATAAATAAGACACGACCGAATTGGCCGCGCTGCGGAGTGCGAATCTGCGGGTGTTAAGACACGACCGAATTGGCCGTGCTGCGAATTGCGAATGTGCGGGTGTTAAGACACGACCGAACTGGCCGCGCTGCGGGGTGCGAATGTTTCTTGCGGGTGTTAAGACACGACCGAACTGGCCGCGCTGCGGGATGCGAATGTTTCTTGCGGGTGTTAAGACACGACCGAACTGGCCGCGCTGCGGGATGCGAATGTTGCCGGGCTTCGCGCCTGGCTTGGCGGTAGGTCTTTGCGGGCAATTTTCATTCGACAGCACCTTTCATATCAAAAGGTGCCGCCGACGGCGTATGCAGACTTGTCGGCTGAGCAAAAGCCCATATGCCGTTTTGTGTGCGATGGCAAAACGTAGCAGATATCAAAGGCCCGCATGCCGCCGCGATATAAAGCGGTTCAAGGGCGAAAAGGCCGCCACACTAGTAACCAATATCAGTTTAACATTTTTTGACGTTCTGCTTATTGCTGGTCTTCCAAAATGTAGATCGGTTTCAACAGATTCCTAGCCATTTCTGAATTGTTTATTCAGGCTGCATTCATGGTATTGCTTTGTATTCGCGCAATATTTGATACTGGTGTCTAACTCTAATCGTTCTTATTGTCGCATGCGCAATATAACCCACTCAACAGTTTCTAGGTTTTATCTCATCGTATTAACATCGGCTCGATATTTTCTGGACAGACCTCATATATCCTTTCTTAACTTAGTTATTATTTTAATGTTTTCTTTCCAATTTTTAATTTGCAAAATCTTTTAGCGTAATAAAATTATTTAAGGTTATGAAAATAGTTTAGATTGCCATCTTTTTCGAAAGCTCCTATTTTTTCTACAAAATAAAATTTACTAAGCTCAGTAACCAGAAGGGGAAACTATATTCCTCACTTCTTGACACTTATTGTTTTTTTGTGTAATTTCTAGCTTCGCATTGAAACCAGCTTTGGCTAATTCAGAAATCTGTCGAGCTGAACGTTGTTATAAATTTCTTAGTTTTAGTCCCTGACGTTTCTACGTGCGATGTCTTTTTTCTAATTCATATTTATCGCGGTGGTTTTCGAATCGATAAAAACATATTTTGCTTGACCGAGGAGATGATTTATTGGTGGATAAATTGTTATTAGTTTTATCCAGATACGACGCCAATTTGAAAAGAAAAAATGAGGAGCTTGTCATTGCATTTTCAAGAATGTGGGATGTACTTTTTCCGAATTGCCCGCCTTAATTTGTTAATTATAGTCAAGGTGTAATTAACACTGCAATGTTGATCAATTGATTTGGTTTTTAAAATTCACTAAGGTCAGTATTTGTATTTTAGAGAACATACATCTCTCGCAGGTTTTATCACTAGAAGCGTACTGCTAATTAAACTGTAGATAGAAATGTATGCCAAATTATTTAATTTTTTAAATATCTCGCAAAATGTGCAAGTAGCAGTTCTAAGAAAGCCCAAATTCCTCGTGTCTCTCTACACTCAATTTAGAAACTTACTAAGGCGAATAAGTGGACAAGAGTGATTTTAAGTCTAGTTATATTCGTGTACTTGGATTTGAAGGTTTTTTTTAGTTGAATGTTTTCTTTGTGCTGGTGTGTCTCTTCAGGTAAGGGAACATTACGGCATTTAAAAGCGGCTTCCATAGCGACAAGCGAATAATGTTATTATATTAAAGTTATCTTCTATCACAAAGTTCTGGAGGATTTGAAGATTTCAAACTCTTTCTATTGGCGAACAATGAAGTGACGAAAAAGTTTGATGGGGAAAAAGGAGGAGCGATTTAAATTTTGTTTGGTGATAGTCCCTCTTATTAGAGGATAAAGATAACGAGGGTTAGAAACACTTCCATGGTTTTTGTCTGTCCTGAAAATTCTTAACCAATAATAATAAGAGGATGTGCGCCTTAATGTAACCCAGCAACCGATGAGAGTGTATTGTAGCCGGGTTAGTTCGAAGTTAAACGTAGGTGAGTAAGCATATGTAGTGTGTGATTGTCGAATTTGCATCAAATTTGTGCAAATTTCGAGCATTCGACGGCAGAAACATTTTGACAATGATGATGCAATGAGTACACTACGAATAATGGCTTCAGAGATTGGCGGAAATTTGTTGAAAGTAATTCACGTTCTAGAAAATCAGCAGCAAATAGAACACAAGATGTTGAACGTGTGCGGCTTGCGCTCAACAACGATCGACGACTGACAGTTCGAAAACTAAAATATAAGCTGGAAATTTCAAAAATTAAAGTGTGAAATTTTGACGGGGCATGAAAAGTGTCACGGTAAGATTCGTTTCGCGATTAAATTTACCAAAGCAGAAGAAACATCGTGCTGCAGTCGCTAATGTTTTATTTCAGACTGCTATCAATGAATTGGATTTTTAAGGGGAGAGATTTTAGACTATTGTGAGGTTCAAGCCAATACGAGGAGACAGTTGCTCGAGATTTGAACACAGGGCTTTGTGGAACAGTAAAAACTTATTAATTTTACTTACAAGCCATCATAATCATAACACTATTTATATATATAACGTACAATAGATAACACTATTTATGTAGCGAGCACAGCTTTCGCACTTGGATACGCTTCGCTTCGTTGTAGTCATTTCGAACGCCATAGCTGCGTGTTATTTATGTCTATTTGACGCCATTTCAGAAGGGACTCGAGAACGTCTCTAAACGCCGGCATGTGCGCCGTGCACGTGTAAGGTATCTGGATTCCTAGAACGCATTGGATCGACCTCCGAGCAAGATGGGGTGCAAAAAAGAACTCGGCTGTACATGTCTACGCGACGCTGCGCATTCAGAACATTCGTTGCAGATACTTTTGGAACAGACCGCGTATTTTTCTTTGATCATTTCATAAGTTCTATTGAATTAATTTCGCCGTTCGGCGAACAATAATTCGAACATTCCATGATTTCATCACGTTTTATTACTTTAGTGTTGCAAATTTCTGATAAGTATCAAGAGCCGACCTTTTTATAATGCCGAAATATTTCTGCTTTCGCACCTCTTGAGCAATTGAAATATTTAAAAATAACTCTGTTGCACTGTTCTATTTCTATTCGTTCCAAGGAGAAGATGCTTTTTGTAGGGCAGTATTGTTGTTGATATTTTTATGTAGTTTATATATAATTTTATTTAAATTTGTATATGTGCTATTATAATGAATAATATTTTGTAACAATTTCTTGTAGATTTATTAGTAGTGTTCCGATATGTTTAATCTTCTTTAGAAAAAAAAAATTTAGAATACAAAAACCTATTGTAGCTTTACTTCTGTTAATAACTGCAACTTATTGAATTTAATGGCTGAATTGGTTTAAATCGAATGCCGTAGAATTATAAAATTCTTTATTAGAAAGAACTCGCATCTTACTTAAATGAAAAAATTATGATTATAACGAACTGTTTCATATTCTATTGTGAAAGAAAGATTTAAGGAGCGGATAAAATAAGAATTTCCGAAAACCAATTACATACGGGTTGGTTGGTAGTGCTGAACTCTTTTGCCTCTGTGATGTTGCTTTATAGAGTCAAATAAATATCGCCAGTATCTATCTAATCCCCCATATACTAGGATTAAAAATTTTCATGTTATTAGGAATTATCATGTCATTTATAAGTTCGGCTATTAGCAATTTGCATAATATTTTATTTGTAACAATTATTTGCTTATACAGGGTATTCGAAATTGTACTTTATGGTTTGAATAGTTATTTAGTATATGAATATCTAAACACTAAGTCCACTAAAAACCACCAGCAAAGTGCCCAAGAACTCATATTGAGCGAAACTCATTTTTCTTTAAATTGCTTTGTGAATCGTCAAAATCCACGCGCTATTCACGAAAAATTAATACATCCGCAAAATTGCACTGTTCGGTGTGCATCGTAGGCTGGAGAAATCGTTGGCCCGTACTTTTTTTGAGGCCGAAGCTTGACGCTATTACCGTCAATGGTGTAATGCTAAACAACTTTTTTTTTATCAAAACCAACGTTGTTAATTTGAATGACACGCGATTTCAACATAATTGAGCCACATGTCACACAGCAGGTCAAATACTCACTTTCTTGGTCCTATTGACTCACAGAAAGGTGACATCGATTGCCCGCCGTGGTCTTGCGACCTAACCACACTAGACTTTTTCCTTCGGGGGTATTTGAAGCAAAGGTTTTATGTCAACAAACCTGCTACGATTTCAGTGCCAAAAGAGAACATCAGATGTCTAATTGCTAAAACGGAGTCGCATTTATGAGAAAGCATTATGGAAAATCTCGCTAAAAGAATGGTCGCAAGTGAGCGGAGTCTTGAGCATTTGGCCGACATCACATTACGTAATTGCCAAGCCTATACTATACACTGATAACAATAAAAATTCGATTGATACAATACTTTTTGTTTTATTCAAGAAAAATTTCTTAAAATTCAGTTTGAATCACCCTATATAACTGAATAATAATTGTCTATTGTAATTGTTTTAATTTAATTCGGCTCTTACGTTTTTCCTTCTAACGTGTGTATGTATATAGTTGTGCACACGTTCTTCTGCTTCACCAAATGTGAGCTTTATGGTTTCTTGGAAGAAATTTGCTGTGGTAATCGGATATTGTTACGGTCTACCAAAACACGATTTTGTGGTTACATAAACACTGAGCGGAATTCCACGCCCGCCGCGTAGCCAGCCCAACCCTGCACCTGTGGATGACTAAAGCGTGGCCGCGACGCTATTTGTTAAGTTGGCAATATTTTCGCTCGCGGACGCGTATGACAACCCGAAGAGGAATGCATGCCACTATTCTCGACCATTTAGTGGCAGCAAATTGCGGTCTGTGCCGAGATGCCATCGCTAAATTGCCCGGTTCGCCTGGAAATGGGAAGCGCTGCATTACAATACAATGCCGAGATCCTTATCGGCCTGTTTATATTTTTCTGCGGTTTGGGCTCGCCCCACGTTTTCAGGAACTAGCGCGAATTGGTTTCCGAATGCCGGTGATCCACTGCATGCTCCAAGTGAGTTGTACTTGGCATTTGGAAAAGGGAAAAATGTTTGTTGTGAACTCCAAATTTTCCTATTTTAGATACTACGGAAAATTTTCTATATTTTTAAAACTTTTCTCTATTCGTAGATTAGTTTGGCATTCTGTGCCTAATGTACAGCCAGTATCGTTAACCCTGTTTGCAACAAGACATTAACTGCTGCTTCAATATCGTTCACCTTGGATCAAAGGGAGGAGATAGGAAACAAAAAGGCCTCAAAAACATATATTTTGTGATTATTATAATTTTATTATAGCTTGTTTATTAAAAGAAATTGTGAGCCCTGTTTTTTGTTAGTTGTTTTGTTGACAAATGGTAAACCAAATATCAAAGCCACCTGTTACTGCTAATAAAAAGTAAGTCGATGAATTCTGGATATGTTTGCTTATGAACACAAATATGAAGGTTAAGGAAAATTGAGGAATCCGCGAAAAATTATTACCCAAGGATATTACAAAACTGAAAATTGACACCACCGCCTGTAAATACCTATAAGCCTAAATTACCGTAATTGAAGTCTACAGCTGTACTTTTACGCAACCGATATAATAACTTGCAGCTTTCCGTAGAATCCAGCGAGAGCCCAGCAGGTGTCTATTTTCTCTGGTTATCGAATCCGAAGCCTACTGCTTTTCTTTTATAATTATACCACCGCTGTCGCGTATCCTTAATATTCAAAGGTCTAATTACAGTTAGGAGATTTGGAGTATAATTGAACTTCAGTCTAAATAATTATCGGAATTAATTTTTATGTCTTGATTGCAATAATATAGCAAAATAGCAAGCAACATTGAATTTTTTGAATAAACTCACACATTTAACAGGACAAACAATTTGCTGTTGGCCGATCTAAATCAGAAGACAATTCTTGATTATTGTGTTGTTGTAACTGCTTTTTGTAATGCAATAAAATAAAATTAAAAGAAACATTAATAAATGAGATCATAAAGTAATATTTATGACTTTAAATAAACAATACTTACATAATAGTAAAATGGTCAAATGCTTTTTGTTGCTAGGATTAAAAAATTAGATATACTTGGAAAGTTATAGAAAATGATTTACAAATGGAAATTTAAGGTACTGAATAAAAAATCTGGAAAAATTAATCTTGCTATCATTTTTCAAATGACATTGCCTTTTACATAGTACAAGAAAGCACTCGCGATTGCAATTTAACTTTAATATGATTCGTGAATAACCATTACCAAATTGATTAACAAAAAAGCAATCAAGAATTTATAGGACACCATAGAGAAAATCTCGCAAAAATAAAAAAAAATACTTTGACGAAGGTGAGAATTCAAACGTGTATTTCTTGGAAGAATACATGAGAAGTAGAGAAGAATTTTAGAATCTTAAGAGAATTAACAATAATAAAAAAATACACGAAAGGAAAAATTGAAAAGAAAATTACAAGACATGATAGTAGACATTTTAGAAGCTCGAAATAAAGCATACAGACAGACACAAAAAATACTCTAGAGGTTTGATCGGAGAAGTAAAAGAGCAGTTACAATAAGCACAGATAAGTATAAAAAAAAAGAATCGACAGAATCTACGGTTACACAGGAGCTACAACAAAAGTAGGAGCTAAGAATTAAGAGTGGATTAAAAGTAGATCCGATAAGGAGCAAAACCATTATGGGAAGAAAAATTTTGCTCAATGAAATAGCTCTCTTTGGAAAAGAAAAGGACCTGCGAGGCAACGTAATGTCGAAATCTCGAGAAAAGAATGCACTCATTACAGTGAATATGAAACGTAGGCGATACCAAATCAAGAGTCATTCGCGCTTTATTGTTACTTCTACCAGTAGAACACACGGAACTGCACAATCTATTTAATAAGTGATAGGTCATTACAATTCTTCAATGAAATGACCTTGAGGAGAGAGCTGCCGGACCTCTCTAACAGAGCTTTGGGCAAACGCAGTTAAAGTAGAACTGCCGAAGGTTTGTTACGGAAAATTTCAGTTACCAGCTCGGTCCGCATGCGCAAAGCCGTGGAGTGCTGTAATAACGTGTGTAAATGCGTATGACGAACGATCTGCTAGAGGAAAACAAGTTGGAAATTCTCAATATGGCTGACAACTCACCCTAACGATAGTTAAGGTGCTGTGCAACAATATTTTTCTTGATGCTACCCATTCAGGGGAAAGCGGCAACTCGCTTTTAAGACACCGACCTCTACTACCTTGACATCGTCAATCGGATCGTTCGGCGCCTGCGAGAGCAACAAACTGAAGAACTGATCGAGCTGGAGACCGTCGAAGAAGTTTTCCTGGTGAGGCGAACGCTAGAGCCCCGAAAAAGGCTTGGGCCAGATGGCATTCTCAACCTTGCAATCAAAGCTCTCCTAATGAGCTTGCAACACTTCCCCGTCAGTGGAAAATGAAAGGTAGGGGAAGTCTGAAAACAGCGGTCGAAGGTCTCGAGTTATCTAGGAGGATCGGTTTGGTTTCCGTCCAAATTACTCTACCATCCCCCACCTCCTACGGGCGGTGGAACACACCATCGAGAGCTGTAGCAAGAAGAAAGTCACCGGTGCTGTATTCCTTCGACTAGAATTAGTTTACAAGATGGATTTAGGATCCATCCCGTTGTCGGTCCAACTTCCTTCTAGAGTCAAAGGTTCCAGATCACCACGACTTCAAATAAATCTCGAGAAAAGTACAGTAGTCGTATTCACTAGAAGAATTTGACGAGAAAACCTAGGCCCTGTTCGAAATATTTCGGCGTTACCATGAACGCTAAACTCATCTAGAGTTCCCAGATAGAGGAGGTAGCGAGGCAAGCGAAAGCAGCATTAACGTTTCTCCTATTTTACCGTCAAAGCAAGTTATCCCCAAAAAACAAGATAGCAATTTACAAGACTATAGCAAGCCCAAGTTTAGGGATGTGCTGCAAAAACATACAAATACTCCAGGTAATGCAAAACCTGGTCCTGAGGCTCCATGATACGTCAGGATAGGCACGCAACAATTTCCTTCGTTTATGAGAAAATGAGGGACTAAACTATATAGAAACATCCATGACACTATAGGTGGGTTATATATTTTGAGAGCTATAATATTAATTTTGGAAAAAGGTACATCAATCGTCCTATAATATATAAATAGCATGATTTTACGGCTGGCTTCTTATGCTTACTACTACACGCTTCTCCAAGTCTAAAACTCGTTTAGTTATATCTGATGTTCATTTGTTTTGTATCTATTCCTGGAGGGCGTGTAAAATAGTGATTCTATTAATCGCCAATTTCTCAACGCTCGCTTGCCCATCAGATTTTCATTTCGAGTTGCCTTCTGGGTGTTCAAGGACCGGCCACTTTGCATGCATGGCCGAAGCCTTTGTTCCCCTTATTCCGATTTTTATCCCGCGCTCCCTGGCAACCTTTCGAGTTAGAAAGTCTTTGTTTGGCAGAAATGCGAAGGCCTCCCAATACATTTCGATAGCATATCTCCTGCCGGCTGCGCACTGGAGCTGAAAACACTCGACCTCACGCCGCCTTCGGCTAAGTTCCCGAGGCGTCCGCCTTCCTGCAAAAATTGGCCTCGGGACGGCTCTGCACGCCGCGACCTCCACGCCTCTAGTCAGCTATATTCCCACTGCTCTGCTTATTCGAACAATATGCTAATTTACACTTTCGCCGGAGACACGATGTTCGAAGAAACGTTTAAAATGGCTTGGTAATTAAACTATTATTTCTTGAAGTGGTAGTGGTCTCAATATAATAGTACTGAAGTCGTCTCTGCGGATTGTGATTATTTTGCTACATTAGCGGCAGTCACTACCATATATTTTTTAAGTTTAATGGGATTTTTTTTTTGTATAGAGCACCAAATTGAATACTTTAGGTTCATATTAAAATTAATAAATTTGTGTTTGTGTTATGGAATATTTCACAAATATTTTGTTTATTTGCAGTTTAATTTTTAAACTGCTTTCGTTTTGTGCATTTTTTTAGTTTGTAGTTTTGTTTTAAATCTGAAAATTTGTGGATTTTCTCCTGAAACAATCTTTTCGTATATCTTTGTTATTTTATATTATCTTCTTTGTATAAGGATGTATAACTTTGTTTTCTTCACTATATGGCACTGTTTTTAAACTGTGAATTTTAATTTTCCTCTATTTGTCTACGTTTTTAGCGTACCGAGCCTTCCCCCTCCCCCCCCATTTCCATACGTCTTTAAATTTTTGAATTGCGCCGCCCGAACTATCAGCATGGTGTCTGCGAATTCCATAGTTCTGCATCCTTGCGAAAACTGAATATACTTTCTTATGCCAGCTTTCAGTTTACCGGTCCGGAGCACAAACCCCGCAGGCACTAGTTCTAATAATCGCTCGGTGAAGTAGTGCTCTGCTAATAAGGGTAGATTTTTTTCATGCTAGCGTTATTATAGGGAGACATTCTTTTGTGCCTCTCGTGTCTTTCAGTTAGAAAACCGCGTACGCAGTCGTATTATTGTGTCATCAAATTTGCTGTTCTGCCTTATCACTTAAAATGTTTTGTTATAACCCGATTTAATGCTTTCCTGGTTATCGGTAGTAAACTTATCGATCGGAACCGCTTAGGTTGATAAAATTTTCTTTTTGGAGTCTCGGAATAAAGCAACATTTCGGAAAGATGTCCAGTTCTAAACTTGCGTTGAAACTGGTTCTGACGATTGCCGTTGTAATCTTGAAAGCCGTGTTGAAGCGCCTCGCTTATCGTTCACACACGTCCCAAACGTCTTAGACATCCCGCCTAGGATGCCATCATTCCTACTGAGCTGTCTTTGCTGCTTCTCCTGCAGCTCTATGCGCTTAAGCGCAGAATCCAACCGCACGGTTGGGTTATCTACCACCACTGCTGAACTTTCTCACCTTTATTATTAGAGAGCGCTTGCTAGGCACGTCCATTCGCGTCGAAAGTGTTCTACATTTTTGTACAGTGATTTTAAGGGTCTGTTTTTTGAATAGTGGAGGGAATTGTTACTCTATCTAAATAACTCGATCTAGTAATCAATAAGCTATAAACTTTGTAATTGTCTTATCTGGCATGTGATACTAGGGCAACGAAAGCCAGTTAATATTTTCGAAGAATCTCATAATTTCCGAAAATCTTCTACTGTGGTAGCGTTTGATCTGAACCACCCTGGACCTCTTTGAATTAAAAAAATCACCATTGAATTGTTTTGTCTCTCACCTACAAATTTTGCTTGTTTATAGAAATACCACCAGCACAGATTATTTTCTGAGATCAAAACATTAAATACGACATAGAAAGCAAGTGGCTTGCCGTGAGCAGTTTGGAGGTTTGTTAGTCACCCATCGTGAAAGTTTTGCGTCCTGTAGCTGTCAATGCTAAGGTATTACGTCGACGTTTTTGTCCTACTAGTCACAGGAGTTACGTTCCATCTCTCATTTTAGTTGACTATTTCTAAGAAGAACGGACTTGCCTCATTGTAGTTTGGTAGAGCCTATGCGCATTCAAACATACAGCCGTGGCCAAAAATATAGAAATTGTTCTTTAGAATCTATTTATGCGTATTTGAGGAAAAATACACCAGTTTTGTTTTACTGTTGTTAGCTATTGTTAGGCATTTACTGTTTCGTTGGTTCACGGCAGCTGTTATTTTCGACACGCCCATCTTCTGACACTCTTAAGGAGCAATAGCTTTTCATTTTTCCTGAAGAGTTTCTTCGAAAAGTTTTTTTATATAATTTTATGCTTCCTTATCTTTTGGTTTAGAATGGCCCAGAGACACCAAAACTTAATAGGTTTGAGATCTGACAACTGACCTAGTCAGTCTATCAGGTGCACTTGATTCTTAGAAATCGCTGCATGCTGTTTGCAGATTTATGTAAGGGCGCACTATGTTGCTGAAATTTGATGTTGTCCATTTTAGTGTCACAAACAATCTTTGTATAATATTGGTATAGAACCGTTTTAGTGTCTATGAGTTCTTTGCAAATAACCACTTTTGATGTTCTTTGAAACAGATGGAATAATATACGTTAAACGTCCCGTGGACAAAAGATTTGATATTATGTACCAATTGATGTATTTTTAAGGATGGAGCAGGTGTATGATGTGGTAGGTATATTTATTCGGAAGAGACGTTGAACCCATTCTTCGAGTTGAAAAATAATGGACAAGAACAATTATTTTGGCATACCCCGTACTAGTGTATTAATTTAAAAAGCACGTTTTCGGAAGAAGTCTACTATCCACAACATACACTACTGTTTCTTGAAATTGCAGCACCAAGAAAAAATGCAAATTAATCACTGAAATTTGGCAAATATATTTAATACTATAAGACAAACAAACGATGATATTTACAGATATCTGTCCGTAAACATTTAATGATATTTACAGATATCTGTCCGTAAACATTTAAATTTATTTAATAACGTATGGCTCCACCTCGGGCTCTTGTGACCGCCTCCATTCTTTTTGAGATCGAGTCAAAAAATGAATGAATGGTGTCTTGATACATTGTATCCTGTTTATTACACGCTCCTATAATTTAGCCAAATTTCTTAGACGTCGTGGATGCAACTGTACCTGGCCTTCGCGAAATGTTAGCTCAAAGGTTTTCGATCGGTGAAAGGTTAGGTGATAGGGCCGACCACTTTGTTTAGTTGAAGGAAGTTTAATATGTTACGTGCCACATGTGGTCGAGCATTATTTTGTTGGAGGATTGCTTCAAGCACCTTTTGAAGACCGCGTAGATGTAGCTCTTACTGTTAATGTTGCTTCTAACTCTGACCAAAGGGAACCTGCTATCATAACACCTATAGTCTACCCCGTCTACGGCGTATTAATATCTGACCATCGTTTCAGTTTAAACAAAATCTGGATTCATGAGAAAAGATGATGATTATGTCACTCGCGTGTCTACAGATGGCTTTGTGTTGTTCATTTTTCTCGGGCAGACCTAAATTTGTGGTTCTTAAACTTTAATGGTTTTCTGGTTATATAGGTAGTATACGTAATGCAAGGTAAATGTTTAAATGCAATATAATTTATATTAATGGTGTTGCAATTTTAATAAACAATAGTGGTTTAGTTAGTCGCGTACCCCCTAACGACGCCGGGAAGGTGCAGACGCGAAACTCATGGATTTCTCTGACCGCCATTTTCGAGAGGAACTATGTCCGCATAACCTAAAAATACTTCTTACCCTTATATTTCTTCCTATCCCCAACTGTCTTCCAACCCGCCTGGCCAGCTTGGAAGGTCCAGGACAACAAACTTTCAATCATCATGGCGAATTTTAAAAACATCAAAATTATATTTTAACTGGGTAGCTCTGATAAAGGCATCCACGCCTTTGACAAGGTCTACCTCAAGAATTCTG
Organism: Sinelater perroti; assembly: GCA_036346155.1. Taxonomy (NCBI): domain Eukaryota; kingdom Metazoa; phylum Arthropoda; class Insecta; order Coleoptera; family Elateridae; genus Sinelater; species Sinelater perroti. The sequence goes on from JARFIY010000189.1 coordinate 5,710,202, forward strand.
GAAGAGGCAGAAATTCACAAACACCACCAAAAAAGAAGATGAAAAGTACAAGACCGAACATAGCAACATACAACGTAAGAACGCTAAGAACAGAAGACAGAATCCTGCAACTAGAAGAAGACGACGTGCAAGAATCTCACAAACAAAGTAAAACAGGCTTAAAGAACAGTAAGATATTAGACACTGCAAAGAAACTACACTAGCAAATAGAAATAAACAAATAGGTAAAATATCAGAAGAAGAACTGAAAGAGAAAAATAAGGCAATTAGGAACGCAGTAAGAAAAGACGTTAGAGAATACAACGAGAAAATAATAAAGAACATAATAGAAAACAACAAAGACTTAAAGTACTTAAGAAAATCTCTCCCAAGCAAGATCAAAAATAGCAATCTTAAAAGATAAAAATAGCAACAGACTTAATATTCGAGCGGAAAGTTTTCCATTAACCAAGAAATCCAAAAGACAAAAGATCAAAACTCACCAAACATTATACAGAAGATTTACCACCGATCAGTAAATATGAAATAAAATCTGCAATAAAAGGCATAACCAACAATAAATCGCCAGCATCGGACGAGGTAGTTGTAGAATACATAAAAATGTGAGGCCGTAAAATATTTAACTATTTAAAAACATTGATGAACGAATGTTTAAAAAAACGAAAAACACCAGAATTCTGGAAAAATGCAAACGTTGTTATTCTTTACAAGAATTGAGATAGGGAAGACATCAGAAACTATAGACCTGTAACGTTGCTCTCACATGTCTGCAAACTGCTAACAAAGATAATAACAATCAGAACCACTAACAAACTTCACGATTTTCAACCTATGGAGCAGGCTGCCTTTCGAAAGGGATACAGCACGATAGACCACATACACACGTTAAGACAGGTAATAGAAAAATATTAAGGGTACAACAAACCAATGTACCTGGCTTTTATAGGTTTTGAGAAGGCATTCGGTACGATAAAAAAGTGGGCCTTTTTAAACTCCCTCAAAAGGTGTCGCGTTGATAGCAGATATATACAACTGAGTAAAAATCTATATGACCAAGCAGCAATGACAGTTCAGATCTTATGAGGAACAGAGCCAATTAACATTAAAAGGCGAGTCCGACAAGGAAACATAATCTCCCCCAAAATATTCACAAATGCATTAGAGGACATTTTTAAGACATTAGAACGGGAAAACATCAGTAGAAATAAAAATGGTGAATATTTGAATCATCTTCATTTCGCCGACGATATTCTAATACTCGCAGAAAATACGGAAGACCTAAAAAATGATTATAGATCTAAACAACCCGGCAAGAAGTTATGGCCTTAATATCAATGCGTCTAAAACAAATATTACGTCAAATATGCTTAAAGGAAAGGGAAGTGACAGTGATCAACGAGTGTAACTATTTAGGCCAAAAAATATCCTTTGAGGAAAATAATCAGGAACTAGAAATAAAAAAAAATACAATTGGAATGAGCGGCATATAGAAAACTTGGTAATGTTTTTAAATTCAACTTCCCACAACACCTCAAAACTCAACTTATGCAGCAGAAACGTGGAGCTTAAATAAAAGACTGATGGAGAAATTAAGGATTGCACAGAGGAAAATGGAAAGATCAATCCTAAATGTAAGACTGTAAGGCAGAAAGAGGAACGAGTGGATTAGAAGAAAACCAAGGGTGATAGACGTGGCAGAATATGTGGCAAGACAGAAGTGGAGATGGGCTGGACATTTGATGAGAACAGGAGACGGAAGGTGGACCGGAAAGGTGACAGATTGGCGACTACGGACAACTAAGAGGAACCCAGGAAGACCAAAAACACGATGGAAGGATGACATCCAAAAAGTAGTGAGAGTGAAATGGATGGAAAAAATGAGCAATAGACAGAAGTGGCGAAATATTGGAGAGGCGTATATCCAGACATGGAGTGAAACACGCCGAAATGAATGAATGAGGAAGAGTTAGTTAGGCATCGAAAAAATAAAAGCAAGTAATCTGGATGGGAGTCTAGCGGTACACGACAGTACTAAGCGTTGAATACTTCCAATTGCATTAAATGATTTTTTACCTAATCATTTTTACAGTATTTTTTGTTGCTAAATTATTCTTTTATTTATTCTGCTATTCTGCAATGACCGAGGTTTAATAAATTTTATTGTTTTAGTTCTTCTACTTCTAACGTTTTGGTTGTTTTTCCCAACATCATTATAATACATATCAGACTTTAATATATGCATCACTATATAAAAAATTAGAGAATGAAAAAGAATCTCTGCTGAATATTGTAAGCATCTAATATTTTAATGACTTTTTTTTTCCTTTAGTTTATAACAGACTTGAGCCGTGGTGGTTTAGTGGATAGATCGCTAGACTACGAAATGAAGAGTTGCGGTTCGAATCCCGCTCTCGCCAGTTCGATCGCTGGCATTTTTACGGCCCAGGCTGCAATAATTGAGTACCTGGAGGCCAAACTCTGGGGTAATAATAGGCGGTCGGTACGTAGCGCTAGCCACGTTACTACCCTTGTGTACCGTAGGCTCTAGAGTGTAGCAGATCTATCCTGTTACGACCCCAAAGGGCCTTCAAGGCCTGTTAGGGGGAACTATTATTATTATAACAGACTTTTAGTTGTTATACTGCGACTAAACAATATAATATTTAAAATCCACTCGAGGCTTTGATAAAATTACTTACACTGCATTAACTGTGCGAATTTGTTTATTTATAAAAATAGCATACTATAGAATGTTAATCTATGCATCTTTTGCGCAATTATTCTAATATGGCCGTGTGCAAAGATAAAATAACTTGATTACACTTCATTACATAGTTAATATCAGTTGTTGGACGCAGTGTTGTCATGAATGTTAACTATTTTAATTAATATTAATAGAAATATGCACGAGGCTGTAAAATATTACAAGTTACCGTGCGTGTACTGTTTTTCTCGTATACCGTATGTTAGATATATTGTTGTGTAATGCAAATTAGTTGCGTTGAATATTAAAACAGCGGATGTGCTTTTTAGGGGCCGAGAGCAATAAGGCATTTTATGAGTGTAATTTTAAGGTCGCGCTCAAAAGTTAGAAGATAAGACACTTGCAAGTATATAAATGAACTGCTTATGTTGGTGATTACGTAAACGCTAATTTAAAATATGCCCTCAGTTTGGAATTTAATAATCGAGAAATATATTGGATAGAAGGGCCCAGGAAATGCAAATAGTTAAAAGATGCACTAAATTAATACTCTAAAAAAATAACGCTAACGATGGAACCAAATATTAATTGAATATGAAACCAATTTGAAGTATATAAGAAGCAGATGAAAGCTATAGAAATGTTTATATTATAGTCGCAGTAGAAATTATGTTATATGAAATACAGTCTGTAGAAGAAAATGATCGTCATTTGGTTTGGAAGCACCGTAGGGTATTCTATCTTAATTAGTTGGAATCTTTATTTCGTGCTCTTTTGCGTAGTATATAGTTTTCCAGCACATTATGTTGTCGATGTTAGTGAATTAGTTATCTTTACGAGTAAACGCGGTTTCATGAACTTTCTATTTACGTATAATTTAAACGCCAAGAAAATGTGCAACATCTACCAGAAATACATACTGAAATCTGATGAAAGTTTTTTTGTTCTAACGGAACAAGCTGGGTGCTGCAAGAAGACAATGGCCCTAAACATCGCAGCAAATTGTGCAGTGCGTGGACACAATATCGGCATTGTCATCTGGCGTTAAACGCATTGTAAATGTGTGATCGTACATGAAAATGAAACTAAAAGGAAAGCCAGTGTACCCAGTGAAGCAGCTGTTATTTCAAATAAAGATCTGGCGATCTTTGCCAAATGATTATGCAGAACACCTCCTTGAAAACTTAGAAAAGTTTTAAGCGATAATTAGTAGTAGAGATGATTACACCAGTTAGTAGGTAATTGTGCAATAGCTCATAACGAATATAATGGGTGTACAAATAAGTTTGCGTTTTCAAAAATGCACCATCGATAAGATAACATCGAAATTGTCAGCTGTAAAAAGTCATAGTATATGTTGACATCTGGCAACAGTATAACCTTTAATACCTCTGACTTTTGCTAGCATACTTAGTTTTCATCGTGTTAAGATGTCAAGTTTTGAGCAAATAAGCTCATTTGGGAATTGCTAATTTATTCTTTAATTTAAAAAATCTGGAGGCGCATAAGTTACTCGTAGAAGCATACGGTAATGTTAATTTAGTGAGAGAAGTTGTCGGAGTGGTTTCAGAAATTTAAATGCGATTTTGACGTGGAGGACAAAACACGTAGTGGACGGCCCAAAGTGTATGATGACACAGAATTGGAAGCTTTACTGGAGGAAGATCGTGAAACGCAAGAAGAACTTGACAAGAGTTAGAGTGACTCAGAAGTTACAACGTCTCAAGGCCTGGGTATGGTTCAAAAGCAAGGAAATTGGGTTCCTTACGAACGAAGAAGACGTCGAGCGTCGCTTATTCGCTTGCGAACAATGTCGGCAAAATCGAGTTTCTGCATCGAATAGTGATGAGACGATAGATCCACTACGACAACCAAAGCGAAAGTCATGTAAGCGGCATTTTACGTGATGCCAATAAACATTCATGAAGAAGCTGATGCTGATTGGGATCAGCTTGTAATCTATTACGAACTACTAACCTGATCAAACGTCACACGTTACCAACAACAACTGATGCAATTGAGCCGAGCATTGAAGATTAAGTACAATATGCCAAAAGGCATGATAAAGTCATTTCAGCATGACAACGAACACGTTGCAAAATCGTAAAGGAAACGTTGGAAGGACTGAATTGGGACGTCCTACACCCGCCGTATTCACCAGATATTGCTCCTTCAGATTACCACCTATTCCGGTCGATGACTCATGGTCTGGCTGAGAAGCACTTCACTTCACAGGAATTGAAGAAATGGTCGATTCGTGGATCGCCTCAAAAGACGAATTTTTAGACAGGGTATCCACTTGCTGCCAAAGATGGTCAAAAGTTTTAGAAAGCATGAATATTTTAATGACATTATTTGTAATTTACAATAAATTTTAATTGTTTATAAAAAGAATATATATATATATATATATATATATATAAAGGTAAAGAAACTATCTTTGTTTTTTTTTTTTAAGATTACGGACAGTATGTATCTGAAGAGTCGGAAATCAAGAAAGCCTTACAATAGATTAAAGGGGGAAACTAGAGAATCAAATTGTACTATATAATGAAACCGTAAAGACTGGAAAAATAAAGAATAGACGAAGAAAAGATTAAATTACATTCCATTGTTCTATTTTTAATGTTGATTACTCAAGAACAATTTCAATGTTACCAAGACCTGGTCCAATTAGAACGTCTTGCCAGTGAATAATCGCGTAACCTTTAAGCCGGCGAAGGTCCGTCCCGACAGAATCGTCCGCGCGCTTGTTTGGAAATATTTTGGTAAATTAATATCCAATTAACCCACGCGGCCGCGATGCTATCGCATGATTTATTATTAATTATGGCTGTTTATCTGTAATATAATTTCCATATATGATAGATTGGAATTTGGCATGGCTGCGTTCGCGTTATTTATGGCCCGGAATACCCGCGCGGTGTACGACGCCCGTGAGTTATTATTATGGCCGCGGCGGGCGGAAAAAATTAAGGACGCATCGTCCTTCGCCGTTATTAAATCGTCGTTTTCGACACCTGCGTTATTTGCTCGCCGCGGTTGCATTTATCAACTGGCTGGAGATATCGCCGGAATGCAGGGCGCGCGCTGTTTTGCTCCGTCCCGTGTGTTCTGCTCGCGCCCACACTGTTGCGAATCGATTAATTTGCTTCGATTAATTGCGCTGGTCTGGGTATAGGTGTCGGAGTGTAATTGGTCGAGTGCTTAGAGTATTGTATGGCATTGTCTAAGGAGGATTTGCAGTTGTAATAATATCTAGATATCTTTAGTAGAGTGCTTGAGCTTTTGATTGGTTTTGGACGACTTTAAATCAATATTTGAAACTTCTTTTTTAATAAAGAAAAACCGATAGCAGGTATACAACACTTATTTTTATAGGATAAAAGTACCGAACTGTAAGTTTTATTTAAATGTGTTTTAAACGGAATGTCTGTTACATGGCGTCCTTCATTTTGATGAATTTATTTCCAACATATGTTGAAGGAAACGTTTGGTTTCTTGAAATTTTGCATTTCATGGGGTTTGGATGGCTCTAAGGCGATGTTTATAAATCTCATATTTGAGATAGTTCTATTAGGAAGAAGTCAGACGGGGCGAGATTCAGTGAGTGGTCGCCCAAGCGACGCCACCACCCCGAGAAATTAACGCCCGGGAAAATAAAGCTCTTGGTGCAAAATTCGTCATACAGTACGACTAGACAAGTAAAAAGCAATAACATGTTTGCGCAAGGGAACGTCTTACTGTATTGATGTTTTTCAGTGTTGGCACACCCCGATGTCTCCCTCCCCTTCTCACTACAGAACCAGTAATTCTGAAGTTTCCTGTCCACAATTTTTGATCAGAAAGTGCAAGTTAAAAGGGAGTTCAAAAGCATGTTGTGCAACACAACAAAGTCATTGTCCGGAATGTAGACTTCTACAGCAAAAGCTCTTTGTTCGTTCATCTACGACATGTTGGCTACTGAGGGCTCCTCTAGGCAAAACTTCTCGACTAACTGCATCTAATACAATCACTTTTTTAACCTCGTGTCATAACCTTTCTTTTAAATTAGGGGAGAGGGAGTTTTGCCTTATCTTGTAAAGAAAGACGCTCGATAAATATTGAAGCAAACCTGTAAAGCACAAATTACATAGGCTTGGTTGTGAATTTGGTACCATGTGGGGATGATTGGTTAAGCAGGTTGTTCTTTTCACGCAGGTGTGCGAATAACGGCATGTATGAAGAAGAAATCGTCGAAAAGTTCCAAAACGGAAATATTTGAATAAAGAAATTGATTGCAACAAGATGGTGTTACATCTCTGAACGCAGATAATTTTTGAATGTAGATAAGAGAATACTATCAAATAATTAATTGATTGAAATACTTCGAATAAACACGTTAAACATTTTAAAAATACTTAACAATATCACTTTGTTTATCTGTACACATTGTAACTTTACAAATTGATTGTAACCTTAAAAGCATCGCACTTCGTTGAATGCTGACAAAATATTTTAGAGTGGGTGGAGAAGGATGTTAGTCCTACCTAATCTAATATATTTTTCTAAGGAAATCATTGCCTTGCTTTAAACCGCAGCTCTAAAGTTTTAAAAATATGAAGTGTAGCCCTTATCCACATACATTTCATGTTTCAGTTAAGTAAAGAAAATTGTTATTTAAATGAAAATGAGTAGTACAGCCAATATAGTTTTCTTTTAAGTTGATAGGATTGAAGACATTCGGTTAAACTAAAATTTCCCTGTCTTTAAAAGCAAAAGTAGTGTCATAATGTTTTCGTTTCTGTGGGCATAATTTACATTTTATATTTTTTGGTAAAAATTATGAGCCCCTTTCTCAGTCCTGCAGTGGAATTAACTGAAATAAAATAATCAAGGGTTTCCATTCTGTTCTTTATCGACTCCTCTCTCAAGAAATTAAATTTTTAAAGAGATGAAAGTGTCGAATTATTCATTGAACAAACTTCTAAAACAAAATATTCCCTTTTCTTTGATAACTGTATTATAAAAAACATTTAATTCATTGCCAGCTTTTGTATTATGATTATTAAAAATCGTTTTTGTTTTTAAAACTGTAATATATCAGCGAGCGTTTGCAGGAGGTAAGAGGGGGCATTTACCTCCTCATTAGTAGAATATGTACTACCGTTATTTATTGTAGAATTTTCATCCATTCATGAAAAAATTGTATTTTCCTAAAAAGGTGTTCTGCATTAAATATGAGGAAAATAAAGTTTGTCCTTCCCCCTCTTCGTGCAGGTCTGTCAATATCTAACTTATTCATCAACCTTACCTACTTTTACAATTTAATCCATATTTTTAGTTTTAATTATTTCTCGACAGTCAAAATCGATACAACTAACTATTTTCAAGTGTTTTGCCATCATTAAAACCATAAAAAATTTGGTAGTAAATTTTTACTTATTAAATAGTATGAAATATTTTCATTGTACGTCACTATTAAATTGCTTTTGATAAAATGAATAAAAATTGGTTGCGTTTTTCTCTAACCATTGTTTTTTGGCTAGTTGTAAAATCTAGTTGGTCTTCTGCATTTACAAGATTTCTTCGTATTGTTAATTTGTGTAATTATATTTATATTTTTTATTTTATACTTTATTTTTACCATTTCTTTTTATATTTACATAGTTTAGTTTAATGACTCATTATCGCTTGTCCACATAATTGTTAGTGCTTTTTGTTTGTTTACTTTCCCCCGACTTCTTAGACAATTACAAATGTGGTAATATGAAGGCCACGAATCGTTTTATTTTAATGAAGCTTCCATCTTTAACTTTGAGTTAGTTATCCCTTACGATCCCTAAATGTTGGTGGACTGATTTATCGGCAAATGAACGGATCTCGACAAAAAGTAAGTCATTCGAAAAAGATCGATAGAATAAAATGTAGCATATCAATTTATGAGTCTAAAAATATTCGAGTCAACAAAATGTTGGTTGTTTATTGGATAAAAAGAACTATTAATATAGTACTAAGATACAGTTAAAGCAGAATCGTAATAACAATAAGAATGTTAAAATTAAGCTTGTTTCAGTATTGGTAGTTGATGAAAAAGCACTCAAAGTATTACTTGTATTCATGATGAGAGTAAATTATGAATAATTTGGTTTTTGTGCTGTAATCACAAGTCTTTTGTATTTATAATGAAAGAAACAGAGAAATGTACGACGAATAGCTCATTTTTAGCCTCTCCACGAAATCTGACTTTGCTACGAGTAGCGAAGCAATTGTGGACGGGTGAGCGACTGATTCAAAGTTTTACAAATATTATGTCAACGCTTCTAATTATAACTCTATTCCAAAATATCTTGTTGACCCCCCCCCCTCCCATTTAATATAGGTGAAACTCTCGCTGTTAGTCATTATTTGTCAGCTACTTATGTCCTTTTCAAGTTTGAAGCTGGTTGATGTCCAATAATTGATTGTTTTCCTCATCAGCTTGGTAATAGTAGAGCCTTTTGTGTCATACGAGTGCATTTTTATTTTAAAACTGCGAGTCCATTACTCAACGACTTGCTGCTTCATCTCAAAAGAAATGTGTATTTTTCTAAGACTTTGAAGAATTAGACAGAGTGCTTTGAGAAGATGAAAGGCTACTGCTTTCTACTTTTTTCACATGTCCCTATTTTCATTCTCTACTCGTTTCTATGCTCCAAATTTTTGCTTTGTGGTTTGTTAAAATCGAAATTCTTTAACTTTTTTGTTAGAGATGGCTCACTAGTGATTTTAACGTTAATGATGGTCCTCGCAGCGGAAGACTCGTTGAAGTTGATGACGATCAAATAAAGGCACTGATTAAAGTAAACCCACGTTCGACCACTCGTGACATCGGAGACACTGAGGCCTTTACCATTCAACCGTCCACGACCATTTCAGGATGCTGGGATTCATCAGCAAGCTCCATATATGGGTTCCGCATGAACTTAAATAAGTCCATCTCACCAACCGCATCAATGGTAACAAAATCTATCCGTTTTTGAAGCGCCTCGTGACCGGCGATGAAAAATGGATTGTTCATAACAATATTTAACATCAACGATCGTGGCGCAAAGAAAAAGGGCGAGCGAAAACAACATCCAAAGCCGATCTTTACTAAAAAGTTATGGTGTCAATATGGTGAGACTACAATGGTGTGTTATTTTTTGTTCTTTCTTTTTCTTCTATTCTTATATAGGCTATTAGCCTGTTTCTAACTACACATTTCGTGTAGTACTATGAGCCATGTTGGGCGTACCCCCGGGCAGGTGGCTAGTCTGACCCGTTAGAAGAAGGAGAATGTACTTTACGACCGCCAAAGGTGTTTGTAGGATGGCCGGAGAGCACTCGATGTTTGCCGTTATTTTTGACCTGGGAGTCGAACCCAGGGCCCGCCGCGCGTTAGTCTGGCAGGCCGAAGCCTTTACGTCGCGGCTGTCGTGCTCTCTTTTTTGTTCTTCTAACGTGGAATTAAAAGATCGATTCTGTTGTGTACTGTCATCAACTATATGATTTGAATACATCTCTAACGGAGAAACGACCAGAACTCGTTAATCGCAAAGGCATGATGTTCCATCCTGACAATACGAGACCACACATAAGTTTGGTGGCTCGCCAGAAGTTGCTGCAGCTTGGATGGGAAGTTTTGGTCCATCCTCCTTACTCACGTGATCTTGCCTCATCAGATTACCATTTGTTTCATTCTTTGCAAATTAAGTTGAATGGTAGGTCTTTCGATTCTGATGAGGCCATCATAGAGCATCTCATCCAATCCTTCTGCGAGCGCAGAATTATGCAACTCCCAGAAAGATGGCAAAAGGTCATCAATCAAGGTGGCCAATACATTATTGATTGAACTTTGTTATGTTATTAATAAATAATTATCCAAAAATATGTCATGACTTTTCCGACAACCGAATAGTATTCGCAAATAATTTAGATAACAATCATTTAAGAATTATTAGAATTTTTAGTTCAAAATTTCAAATTCTTGTGTCATTAGAAAATTTGTAAGAATTATCAAACATATAGAAAAACAAGTGACTTTTGTATTGATAGATAAAATCTTAATTTTAAATATACCTGGTTTGTCCTAATTGTGGTGGGTTATAATATAAAAAATTATAATTATTAAAAATTGTACGTAGTCTTAGTCAAAGTAAACATCTTGGTATCTTATACACTTCTCCCAGCCTCGTTTTCATTTGAATCTTGTCAACAGTTTGGAATCTCTTTTCTTTCAAGATGATTTAAGTTTTGGAAACAACTAGAAGTTACAGAGAGAGCGAAGAATAGCTCATCTTTTAGTTCTTCTACTGTCAGTCGCAGATCTTTGTTAATTTTTCGGTTTCGTGCTCGTTGCTGGTTTTTCAGAACCTGGATTACTTTGAACAGAATTTTAGCCACCTCCGAATCGTTATTATACCTTTATTAATATTATTAATATTAAAAACTGGTGTGTTAATATATAAGTGAATTTTAGTACAACTGTTAAAAGGATCTAGAAGCAATGACGGCTTTTCACCGTTTCTCAAAAACTTTTGGTGTCTACTTTGTCAAGATATAAGTAATTGTTTTTATTCCTACAAGGATATTGCAAATCAGATTGGGATGGTAAATGTGAGTCGTTTGCCTTAATTTATAGTAAGGGAGTGCGCAAACCATTAATAAATTGAGCAATTTTTGGAAAAAGTGTCGAAAACACTTTTTGTTATGTATACTACTATCAAGGTACATGATTGATTGGGCGAGTTTTTAAAAGTTGATTTTTCTTATTACACGCCTTAAGAAATCATTGTTGGACATAATGCGATTTTTATAAATCAAAAGAGAAATTTTTCTCGGGATTTTTTAGGATACGGCCGCGGCGAGCCGCGCGTAGATATTTAGAAAATTTTGGTCGGTCTGCAAAGTAAGGTTTCATTATCATTAATTCAGTGTGGTAATCAAAGCGCCCTGAACAACATATTGGTTAGTGTAAATAAATTGATCGCTAACAGCCTCCAGAAATAAACAGTGTTTATGCATTTTACACAATTGTTAAAGGGAAAACAAATATACATACCAAAATGTCAAGTTCCTTACATAATTGATGACAGGCACATTATTGGCTGTTCTCAAGGCTGACGTTTTTTTGATCTCTCTGCACTTGCATTAGTAATTTATCACGCCAAAGTCTATTTTTTCTGCAGCTACGGATACTTAAATTTCTGTCAGATCTCTACTACTTTTGGACTCACTCCAGGGTGCCCCAAATTTAATACTTTGTTGTTATTTAAATTCTGTCTTGCATATTTAATACCAGTGTCATATTTCAATTATGCAGAAGAGGCATTTCAAAAAAAAAACAGTAATTACTGAGTACTTTGACGCACTTAAAGCAGATATTTTATGAAATTGGTTACAAAATATTTGTACCTCTTGTTATAACTTTTTAAAATACGACTTCGTTGGGTTTCTTTGTGTGTTAACGAGTTATTTTGAGAGCGATTTTTGTATAAATTTTGTAGGTTTTTGGTATCGCATGTATTGCAACGTATTCTAATAAGTGACAATTTGGTAAGCGATTGCGGTGCGTGAGCTGTGGAAATGAACACGTGCGCACTCTAGCCGCTTGTCGGGTTATCGTTTGTCAAAATTAACTGCAGAATGTGCGGCTTCAAACATTGTAAAAAGGGGGATGGAAGAGATTAGAAAAATAATTCTTACTAGAATAAACTTGCTAGGGGCATTCAAAAACGCCGAAATTCAAAGCAAAAAATAAAAAGCTATAGCTATTTAATATTCTTGTAAAATAAACTCTGTTACAAAAGTCAAATTAAATATAAAAATTAAGGAAATTTACACTTGGTCAGTAATATATAAAATAGAAGGCCGACTTGAAAAATACTTTATAATTAAAAATGGTATGAATTTTTTACTGCGTTTTTTTCTAATTTCTACAGATTTTCAGAATCTTTCAATTTTTCCTTGCAGTATTTTTCAAAAGTAATTACAATGTACAGTTTATCTATTAGCAAGAAATGTTAGGTTGTTCTAATGCAGCCACTCCTTGGTTGTCTTTGTACCTCGAAGATAGAAATTTCCAAGTGAAATTCGGAGAAGCAGTATCAATTCTCCATCCCATCACATCAGGCGTTCCGCAAGGTAGTGTCCTAGGTCCGGTCTTATACGTTCTATACACTGCAGACCTCCCTACGAATGCTAACAATTTGATCGCAACCTACGCTGATGATACAGCGCTTCTCTCCTCTCACACCGACCCTATTACAGCCGCTAGTAATCTACAGCAAAACTTAGACGCAGTAACCGACTGGTTCCAAAAATGGCGATTCAAAATCAACTCTCAAAAGTCACTACAAATCACGTTCGCTAAACGTAGAGGAATCGTCCCTGATGTGATAATGGACGGCCGAGTTCTACCCCGTACCGACAGTGTGAAATATCTTGGGATGCATTTAGACAAAGGCCTGACCTGGAAAACTCATATATGGACTAAGAGAAAACACCTGAATCTTAAACTCAAGAGTTACTACTGGCTCTTAGGTCGCAACTCCAAACTCTCTCTCTGAGTAATAAATTATTAATCTACAAAAGTATACTGAAACCAATTTGGAGCTACGGTATCCAGTTGTGGGGTACCGCCTCACATTCCAATATCGAAATTCTGGAACGCTTTCAGTCGAAGACCTTACGCACCATCACTAACGTCCCCTACTACATACCCAACACGGAAATACGGAAAGACCTAAAAATGAAGTCAGTGAAAGAAGAAATTACCAAGTTTAGTGAAAAATACCTCTTGCGACTAGAATCTCATCCTAACCCACTAGTGACAGAACTATTTCATGAAAGTGAACAAGTGCGCAGACTCAAACGTTTCAAGCCGTCAGATCTTCCTAATCGTTTTTAGACAGATATAATATCCCTACTACTTACTTATTATTAGTTATTAATTGTTGAAAGTAATTTCATTTGAGGAACGTCAAAGGGCGTTACCTCCCATGTAATTTACACTGATATGTATTTCCATTATAGTAATATGATTTGCTTATTGCTAATGTAGCAGATTGCAAATAAATACCAATTGGAAAAAAAGGTTGTCTTTGTTTTTTGAATAAAAGCCAAGTCCTAGAAAATCTGATATTTAAAATTTTTGCAGACATAGTTTCGGTTATGGTCTTTTTGTCATTTAAAAGAATATTTGTATTTCTGAGAAAACAGAGCAGGAGATATGAGAGGGTCATCGGAGATAAGCTATTATCTAAAGAACGTTTCTGATGTGAAGTATGATATTCACAGATGCTTACTTTAATGACTTTGACAACATTGATATTTACAATTTACTTTGATTGTCCAACATTGTTTTGTTCTGATCTTTAAAAATTTTAAGTGCTGATTTTTAACGATTTAAGGAATTCTCAATCTCCCATTTTTACTCGTAATCTGACGCGGCACAAGTATAACAAATTAAATTTTTGGAAGACTTCTCGAACAACGCCCTTCTTTTGTTCTTCACTATTTATTACTGAAATGTTCGTATTAAAACTTACAGTATACATACAGTATACCTACAGTATACAGCTGTTATTGGATCTGTGAACTAGAAAGAGCGTAAACGGTAATGTATAACTTTATAAATAATTGTCAATACGGCGTTGAACCTTGATAGCAATATTGTGGAGCAATAGTAAACTTTATCATCTAAAATAATTTATGCAATTATTATAGATTGGTTAATAAAAAAGTAAAAGAAAAGGGAAATTTGTAGAATATAAAACAAGAATTAAATGAAAAGTAAAGATGATTATCTTAACTGTCATGAAAAATAGAAACTCAAATAGAAAAATAATGTGTACAAACAAATATACGAGACATACAAGATATATAGTGAATAAGTTTGATGTGAAAAAATACAGAAATATTTATAAGAAGAGAACAAAGCAGAAAAATAAAAATGTGATGCTATAAATACTGAGTTCTCATACTGATATGAAAAAAATATATATAAAGGGAAACCGATAAAAAGAATCTTAACAAAGTGAAACATGTAAATAAGAAATTAGTTTATCTCAAAAAACACTTAATTATTATACGAGGTGGTGCATCATTTTGTGTAAACCACTTAACATACAAATAACAAGAGGGTTGGGGCACAAAATACCATGTATCTTAAGGAAGTCGTGCATTCATAGCGTGTGTCCACACACAACACGGCTCTGTGACGTTCTGTAATTGCACAGAGCACAAGTCATTTGGCAGTCAACTGCCACAGAATGGATGTGACTCGAGTAGAATAATATTCGTATATCAAAATAGTTGATCTCCTTGGAAGAAATGCCAAAGAATTCCATAGAGAGTTGGTAGAAGCTGTCGGAATCCGTTTCTATATCAAACAAGGTCACAAGGTGGGTAGCAGAGTTTTGGTGGAGACGCGAAGCAGCCAGCGACTGGCAACGTGCAGGATGATTTTGTAATATTAAAATCTATAATGTTATGTCAACTATCTTAATAGACATGAGAAGTGCAGTGTACGGGCATGTAAATAAAGTAATGAGACTGATAGTGTAGTGTGCGATCGGGGAACACAAGGGGCTGCCCGTTTGAAAGAAAGACGGTTCGACATCCCATGCGCGTTCAGTACGAGTGGGAACGCTCGCGAGGCGGTACGTTGTCTGTAGCGATTTGTTTCGTAAAACGTTTTTGACGAGTGCGTTTTGACGATTAGTGACAGTAAGGTCGAGCAACTAACTGCGTGCGATCCGGTTTTGCTTCACCCTTGAGAACAGTGTGACAGAGACGTTTGCAAAACTTCAGCAGGCATATGGAGGCACTGTTTTGTCAAGGGCGCAGGTGTTTCGGTGGTTTAAGGCATTTTCAGATGGAAGAGAGGCGATTGAAGATGAACCGCGCAGCGGATGGCCTGCACGGAATGACACCAATGTCGACAGACTCGGGCAGCTTGTGCGTTCTGATCGTCAGCTGACAGTCACAATGATTGGAGAAGAGTTGCATTTGACGCAGATCACCGTTCATCAGATTTTGACAAACGAATTGGGGATGCGGGAAATCTGCGCGAAAATAGTTCCGAAAAACCTTTGCTGGAACATAAGAATAACCGAAGGAACACATGCCTTGATTTTTTGTATTTACTGGCGACGAGACTTGGGTGTTTTAGTACGACCTCGAAACAAAGCTCCTCAGCCCTGTTATTCATCCGACTTGAGTGCGTGTGACTTTTTCCTCTTCCCACATGTGAAAATGCACCTCAAAAGACGTCATTTTTGGACAGTATCGAACATTTAAAAGGCCGTAACCGATCAGCTGAAAGCAATTTCAGTATTCGCGTTCCAGAACTGCTATGACGAGTGGAAGACCCCCTAAGGCAATTACTTTGAAGGGGATAATGTCCAAGTGTAACTGTCGTTGAAATAAAATTATTCTCATAACTTTATTTACACACCTCGAGGCGTTTTAAATACTCGTACAATTCGTTCATTTCGTTTTTTCATTTGTATGTTTCGAATTTTCCAACCGCCCCCGTTTTTCACGCGTTGACTGACAAATCATTTAACAATGCTCTCTGTGCAACTACAGTACATCACAGAGCCTTCTTGTGTTGTGGATATACACTATGAATGCACGGCTTTCTTGTGACATTTTGTGATGTCATCCCTTACCTTTGAATTTGTGTCCCAATTCTCGTATTATTTGTGTATTTTAAGTGGTTTACTCAAAATTTCATATGATAATTAACCGTGTTTTTTTTTAAGATAAAGCAATTGCTTCCATGCATTTGAATCAGTATTCATACGCTCTTATTTGGCCTTCATGTTCTCTGAACCTCAATCCGTATAATAAACTTTTAAGGTAATAAAAAAACTATTGAAGAGCTGTTTGTCACCCCCTATTTTTTTACTTAGAACAACTCAAAGGATTAAATTTGTTCTGGTTATCCTTGAAACCTAATAGTTTAACGCGGTCTCGTTGCGAAAAGCATCGCGATCGATAAATTAGCACAGCAACACATAAATAAGGGCATTAAAGGGCTTGACTTCTGAAGGCCAGCAATGAATCGAATCAAGGTCCCGGCCCGAGGGGCAGCAGGAAGAAAAATGGAGCATAATGATGTGAACGAACTTCCAATCTCTCGGCCTAAAGTATGGGTGCAGGAGAGCACCGCCAGCACAATGCGGGCCTCCCCGTTTTCCAGTGCCGATGATTTATTGCCGGGGGTTAATTAAAGTTCTTTTAATTAGACAGCAGCGCTCTTCCGGTGCGCGGCCCGAGCTTCGGAGACGCTAATTTCCCGGCCGAAAGCGGCGATCCTGCGGCGGATGTCCTTTGATAGCGCGCTAAAGCGATCGCAGATGGAGACCTAACATCCGCCCCGCCGCCGCGAGTGGTTTCGCCCACAAAAGATAACCGGCCGTATTTATATTTCTTTGTTCCGCGGGTTATTTATTGGCTCTATAAAGCCTAACAAAACGTGAGACAGCGCGGGGCTGGGTCGCGCTGACGCGAGATGCGCAGGGTGGAATTGTTTACAAGTTGATACATGGCGTTGCATCATTTGCTTGTATAAGAGCAGAGCACTCGAAAGGCGGGCGTTTTGTAATATGTAAATTAGAGTATCCGTAATTCCGTTTCGCAGCGAGTTTCATACAATAATTAAACGCAATTTTCATTAACATAGTGTAGAGGGACATCGTTGCGTAGGAGGATTAGCTAAAATGTAACAGGTTAATGTTGTGTCAGAGTATTCGAAGCAAATCCCCCTTCAAATTACATGGCGAAGAGCTTCACAAATTTGAATAACTAGAAAAACATTGACCTGGATGAAATAATTAGACTTAACTTTACAAATTTTGTATAAAGTCAAGATGTAGGAATAACAGCATCTATCGATTATGTAACACAAGGTATGGCAGAATAATTTCCTATTTTTGAAATCGCAATAAAAAGAACAACATAGATTCTGCTTCAATATTTTATCGTTCCATCACACAGGATAATATTTGACATTTAGTCATCAACCCATTCTGAAGATATCGTTCAAATATTTGCCCGCACCCCTGCAGCCTCATCTTAAAATTCCGCATTGCTTGGAGAGTTATTTTCACTGATACTGCTAGAATTGCGTTGCGAATAGCGTTCTTTAAGTGTTCAATAATCCGTGGCCTGCGTTGAATTACTTTAGACTTTAGATACCACAGAAAAAAATCGCAAGCGGATTTTACCATGCAATGATGAGACAAGGCATATTCTCGAGAAATTATCATCGAGTGTGCGGTAGCGCCATCTTGTTGATACCACAGTGCTGCATTTCTATTTCCTTGAGTGTAGACTCCAGGAAATTGAGTAAAACTGCAACATAGCGGGTACATGTGATAACCACCGCGCATCTTCTTTCATCAAAACAATACGGCCCTATGATACCAAATTCCTCAATGTCACACCAAACAGTTACATGCTGACTTTTGAAATGTTGCTCATAGAGGTGGCGAGGATTTTGTGAGTTCAATTTTGTCAATATTGAGCAGAACAGCATCAGTTGGAACATTTGCCAGCATGATGCCCTCGCAAGCGGTCTACCAAGCATCGGGCGTACCAGTCACATTCTTTAAGTATTTGGACCATCATCAGTTTGTATGGATATAACGTGAGATTGCAATGGAAAATTCTGCCCGCGGTTTGGTCAGATATTGCCAAAGCGAGAGCACGATTAGAGACGGAATGTTGCAGCGATAGGATAACAACCTGCTTCATTGTTTTGAGGTTATCGGGTGTCCGAACGCTACGAGGTTTACCTGGTGATTTCCGTTTGAATGCTAAGCCAGTTTTTCAGAAATTGTGTACCCACAACATTATGGTTTTTTGAGTCGAAACTACTCCGAAATGCCTACAAAATCACCATTTTTTAAATATGCCTCCAACACAACACGTGCTGTTTACCACTCCACGCCATGATGAGCACTGAAATGGCAGCTCAAGGATGTACAACTCGAGCGCCGTCTATCAGTACATTCTGCTAAACTTTATATTGCAAACTACGATGTAAATTTATCGCATTTATTTTATATAAAATTTAAATCCATCCATGATGCAACAGTTTTGTTCAGCGTATCATTAGTAACCTTTGATGTATAGACTTGTTTTATACATTCGTGATTCAACTATTATAACAAAACTGTAGAATTTTGTCCTTGTTAGTGATATATAAAATAAGTTAGTAACTGACACACATCGTGTGTCTAAATAGTTCAGTGAGTAGTATCAAACAATAAACAAAATGTAAGATACAAATAAATTATCTTTATTTGTCTTCAAAAAAATCGTCATCCTTCACAAAATACTTTGGTAATATCGATAAAGTTTTTAAAAACTATAGGAAATGGCCTTATTTAGGAATCGACCACGGAACTATTGTTACACGTTCTTGGATTGCCGTTTATGTAACGGGTCAAACTGGTAGCATCAATTCTCATCCCTTATTACATGGTAATAAAATTTTTAAAATTTTTTTGTTTTAGTTTCTATTAGCTTGTGCAGGAAACCGAGAACAATTCTTTTACTTACCTAAATTATAGTGCGCACTATCTTTACTAGTGTGCTCCAACACTAATTTTAGTGTCAGTCGCCGATCTCGATCTAGCATTTGTCGCACTCGCTCGGTTATGTCTAGGGTTCTGCTTGTCGACGGCCGACCCGAACGTTTGAACCAGTCGTAAACACATTTTCTGCGTATGGGTTCCCTCTTGTACACTTTACGCACAAGTTTAATGCCCATCCATCGCTATTTTCCCCAGTTTATAGAAGAACTTTATATTTACTCTTTGCTAGCATGGTCGGTTACGTATATTTTACGCTAGATGGTGCTTACTGAAGTGTCTATGGATGGCTCTGTACATCATGGTCTAGCGAAAAACCACAAATTTCTAGAAAAGTTATCGGATGAAAACGCCGTACCCCTCAAAAGTTGTGTATTAGCTAATAAATGAGTCGTGATTTTTTTTCTACTTTATCTTCATGTCCCGCAATTTTGTAAAAGTGCGGTACAATTACGAATTTTTAATAAGTTACCCTTCTTTTTAATGACGACACTTTTATGAGACTTACTTTATAAACCCAGCTAGAACTCACCACGCGGAGGTGGTTGCATAGCGAGTTTCAGCCGGGCCCATTCCAACCACCCTATCCTTGGGCACTGTGTCCTTACTATCATAGTGTCCTCAGTCTTTACCTTATAGCTTTAAATTTGAAAGTGGGCATGACCAATCTGTCCAAAATTGTTACTCTGATTACTTCATTTTGAGCTCTAGCCCCGTATACTTGTCCGGAAATCTCCGTAACAACTTTAACACATCTCTTAACCGCTTGGGTGTGGTATGAAAAATAGAAAGTGCATGGAAGAAGTGGGGAGCCTTCCTTGATACACTACTTTACATTTAAATGTCCATGGTGGAAATAAGATTTCAGTAGAAATTTGCCCTGTGCTAGCAAAGTAAGTAATGAGACTGGTAAAGTTGGGCTTACACTAAAAAACAAACAGACCTATTCATATTGGGAAAAATAAGCGGATTTGCCTGTGTCAAATATGAAAATATCAATATTGATCTAGAAAAAGACTGATGTAGAACACTATGAAGGCGAAAAATTAAAATTTAAACTGCGAAGCTAATATCACAGCGAACCATAAGAGGTGCATTAGCACAATAGAAGCAAATGTTTGCAACATTTGTCTTAAAAGTAGTTTTTCTTTGGTTGGTTATATTTGTCCCCTTGGTATTTACTAAAATGGGCTCTCAATGTTACGTAAGTTAGTGAATTTTTTTCTTCAAAAAAGACCGCAAGACAGCTTCTATGAAATTAATTTCTGCGATTCCCACTGTTTTGCAAAGTCCTAAACAGATGCATATTTGAAAGGAAAGCTCTGGTTATTTTAACTTCTTTAGTTTTCGCAGTGTCGATTGCGCAATCTGCCGTGCAGCATTGCTATGATGGGGAATATCGCCTTTTTGACTGGCCAAAACTGGACATTTTTCGCAGATTTTGATGGGTTGTCTATAATACTTTAGTACTGTGATTATTTCGCCAGATGTAAAAAACTCAAAAAAGTCTAAGTAGAAAATGACATCAGAAACGTACGAGGGCTATTTTTTTCAAAGTCCGATTGGTCGATAAATGAAAGTTTCGGGGAAAATCCGCTAGGTCTGTGCGCAGACGTCTTACGCTGCGTCTGTTGTTGGCCCGGGGAACGCGTCGATTTGCGGTTGTCATTTGTGAGTACGTAGGGAGCACATAAACATGCTTCAAAAAATAAAGTCTCCCGCCAAATGTGAATTGCGTTCAGTCATTCCATTTCTGCATGCCGAAGGAAGCAATGCAGCTGAAATTCATAGATGAATGAGTAAAGTGTACGGAGAAACGTTCATGATTGACAGCAAAGTGCGGAAATGGTGCAGGCGGCCAGGGAAGGAAGCCAGTGTCAACCGATGATCTTGTTCAGCGCGTGGATCAGGCGATTCGCGGAAATCGTCGGTTCACAATTTCTGGGTTGAGTGATTTGTTTCCGGAAATTTCACGGTCAGCTCTCTGTACCATTGTGAGTGAAAGACTCGAGTACCGCAAACTCTGCGCGAGATGGGTTCCCAAGATGCTGTCTGACCATCACAAAACTCAGCGAATGGGCGCCGCATAAACCTTCCTCCAGCGCTACCATCACGACGGAGATGAGTTTTTGGACAAAATTGTCACAGCAGATGAGACATGGGTCCATTACAAAACTGAGGAAACGAAAGAGCAATCCAAACAGTGGATGCATTCACACTCCCCAAGTCGTAAACCAGTGAAGTTCAAGCGCACGTTCTCCACCAAAAAGTGTATGACTACAGTGTTTTGGGAGCGTAAAGGTATTCTATTGGTGGAATTCATGCCACGTGACACAACCATCATTGCAGCCTCGTAATTCAGGTTACTGTGTGATATTTATAAGTAAATTTAAATTTTTTAAATGGAATAATGAAAGTTGTAGACTTAGCAACCTCTGCGATAGTAATTATAATTGTTTTTCACGAAGCACGTCCAACGTCATCATCAAGGCCATGCCGGAAAACCGTACATTGTTCAAAATTTGCCAAATCACTGTTCTGGGAACAGAAACATGGTTCAAGTAAACGCCCTGAATGTTTATTATTGTTATTCTTATTATTCACTAATTTTCGATGCTCGTATTACATGTTATTGTACAAATCTAATTTTTTGTTAACATGTGATATTGTCGAAAACCTACTGTTGCTTTGAAGATGATCGTTATTTTATCTAGTATTATCCTCGTTTCAGTTTTGCTTTATTACCGCTAACGTACCAAAATCTGTTCAATAAGACGACTAATCGTGTTACTTGATGACGTCTGTGTGACATTTCTATTGATCTCTTCCGTCGTCAAAGTAACAATAGTAGCATCAAACGATAAATCAACTGCCGTTTTTTATTGTTGGTACAAAAATACCGCTATTCTCTATAAATTATGCATTTTCCTTTTGTAACATAGTTTTAAAGAAACGTCTGCAAATTGTTTATATTTGGTATAGTCGGATGCAAAACGGAACTAATTGTTATTGCATTTGTAACTGTTTATAAAGGAGTTCGATGTATTATATGTAAAAATTTCGTCTTCCCTGAAAGATTAATGAAAACTGAATTTATTATTCCTTCGAGCCCTTTCTAATTTGCTATTCCAGAACTTTTTTAGTTTTTTGTAATACCCGAATAACCAGGTAACACAAGTAAATGTTACCTCGTAGATCCCTAAAAGTTGAGCAAGCAATAGCACAGGTCGTCCAGCAGGAAAGGGCATACTTATTAGCAGACAGCGCATCAAGCATGTATTTATAAGTGTCAATTGCGACTCATGTGACAGAGTGATAAGAATTTTTTCAGTCATAATTTTTAACTAGAAGTTACAGCTTATAAACTGGGGTATGTTTCGGCAGACGTGTCTAGTAAGACTTAACTAGATACTCTTTAATAAATTCATGAAAATATAACATTTCAAATCACTATGATCTGTAAGTAAATGCACAGAAATGATCTTTCAGTTATAGTTTTTACTTTCCTTATCCTATAATAAGGAAAGTAATGTAATCGGCGGAAATTTGACCAACCCAGTTTTTCACATTTCTGGACGAATTATAGCCTCAGGACACCAAAAAAGTTGGTTTGAGCCATTGGTTCGTGTGTGTGTGTGTGTCTGTCGGTCTGTCAGTAAACAGGATATCTCGAGAACCGTAAGAGCTAAAGTCTTGAAATTTGGTATGCAAGTTACTTGTATGTAGGAGAAGCTTTTGGTAAAAATCGGCCGAGCCGTTTGGTCGCAATCTCGCAAAATCGGTTTCAAAGCGGTTGCAAATCTAAACAATTGAAGATACAAAAAAATTTATGAGAATAAAAATGATTTGTTATCATGAGATAAACATGAATTTAAAATAAAAGAGCACGCAGGCGATAATGGGGAAGGCCGTGCGGCAGAGCTCGCACGGTTGCCTTCAGTGACGTAGCAAAATTTTAAGTACTAGTCAATTATTGTCTTGTACTGTTTATTTTAATCAGCTTTCGAGTGTTGGACTCGCGCCTCGTCCTTTTTTAAAATAACAAGTTCCGGGACGAGAGCAGCGCAGGGCCGAGACGATGGACCCGGTATAATATATAATAATAATAGGATAAGGAAAGTCGTGTGATGTTCACACCAGATTTTTTTTATTTTAGAGTTGTTTGTATATGTGATAATGGTTTTTGTTGGGTGGGAGAGTGTGGAGACACAAATATCTTGAGTGGCTGGAAGAAACTTTAGTAAAAGAAAAACACATATCCGCTTTATTTGATTAACCGTATTAATAATATTAATCGTTATATGCTAGCAGTTTAAGTCTGAAAGGTCATATTAATTATGTTTATCAGTTTACGCAAAAATGTATAGCTTAATGGAATTTTAAAACTTTCATAATATTTTCATATTTTTACCGCCTATAAAGGCGCATCACTAAATTAGCCTCACTAATAATTTTTTGTTGTTAAGTGATAAGGTCGTTTATTGGCGAGAGTTTACTTTAATTACGTAGTAAAATGATGTCAAGACAATAGCCAAAATTGGGAGTTGAAAAGAGGGTTTCTCAAATGAGCAAATTTCGCCAAGGATTTATCGTAGCATTCTTGTAGTTAATAATTTTATGAAAGATAAATTATTTTTTATGAGGTACCATCACAACAAGGAGTATTGAGGATGTCGTGCGTGGTGCCCAAGAACTGTTCAAAAGACGCAGTTTTCGCAGAAACCATTTCTAGCTATATGCTACAAGGAAACACTGCTAAATTTTTCTACAAGTTAGATGATCAGTGAGTCTTTATAGACAAAAAATATTTTGCTTAGATGGCCTATACGGATTCCATTACTATTTTTATCATTATATGGAAGAACAGAACCATATGGCCTTACAATAAAGCAGGTGGTGTTATGATATGGGGGACTATCTTTAAAAAAAACTATTTATGTAGAAAAGTTAAGTGGAAAGCAAATAGCAAAACATCTTTAACTGTAAAACAAAAATATCATTTTTAAAATGTTGCTTCACCAAACATATTTAAAACGGCGTGTGATGCGCTAAGTGTAGTTATTAAGACTAGAGATATTCACATTATAAAGATATGACAATATAATCAGATTTTTCATATTTATTATCACTGCACTTGTTAGAAAATTGTTTAAAAATTCTAAAACAATAAAATACCGGAAAATGGAAGACAAACATCTTCGCTCTGTTATTCAAAAACTGTGATAAGAAGGAACCAGTAAATTACAGGAGAATCAACTTACTAAAAACTACCTTAAAACTGAAAACGAAAATACCATCGGAGCGAATAAACCACAAAATAACTCGGACAGACGAACAAGGCTTTCGAAGCGGATGATTATGTACAGACGCAATATTTGTAATAAGACAAATCATCGAAAAAACATTAGAATACAACAAACCGGCCTTTCTATGCTTCATCGACCCAAAAAATCCATTTGACAGAGTAAGATTGAAATATGTAATTCACCTATTATACAAAAAAGAAATCTCACTAGATAAAATAAAATAGCAGCTAGAATAGATGGGCAACCCACGAAACTAATAGACATGGGAACGGGAATAAGACAGGAAGACTCCTTAAGCCATCTACTTTTTACTTGATAATGGACGAGATAATAAATAATGTTAATGCCGGCAAGGGATATAAGATGGCAGACAGAGAAATAAAAATACCCTGCTATGCAGACGACGGAGTTTGAACTGCGCAAAATGAGGACAGCCTACAAAGACTAGTCCACAGGTTTAATAAGTCAGCAAAAAAGTTTAATATGGCCATCGCAATCCAAAAAATTAAGTCATTAGTAATTAATAAGCGGCCTATTAGATGTAAACTGGAAATCGACGAAACGAGTATAGAACAAACCATGAAAATAAAGTACTTAGAGATCATACTATCAAGTTACGGGGGACTTGAGAAAGAAGTTAAGGAACAAGTACAAAAAGCTAATAAGGTAGCTGGATGTTTGAACAACACAATTTGGAGAAACAAACATAGAACGGAGACAAAATTAAAAATATATAAAGCTACTATAAGACCAATAATGAGCTACGCGGCATAGACGAAACCTGACACAGTCAAGACGCAAAGGCTACTGAAAAGAGCAAAGAAGAATATTAAGAAGAATTACCGAAAATACTCTTAAGAGATCGAGTAAGGAGTGACAAAGATAAAAGGAAATGCAACATCGAGAAAATAGACGAACGAACGTTGAACAAAAAAACAAGGAATGGAACAACCACACGAGTAGAATGGCAGAGAAGAGGAAAAAGTCGGGAGATTCTTCACACCCTCGGGTGGTTTAATACCTCCCCGGAACTGAAGGCCATCTGTTTCTGTGTTCCTGATATAATAAGTACAAGATAATGAGATACGAGAATGCAGTTTGAATTTTCTGGGGAGATAAATATAGTGTAAGACCTAGTTTTCCGTTAATTCATAAAATTACATTTCCTTCATTATAGTTCTTCACCACTCTAGCAGGTAGTGATGAGGCGTTGTACTACCCATACACCCTATTTTGTGCTATAGGCAATTTATTATTCTTTCTTAAAGTATTCGTAAAACTTTTTTTACATGTATGTTCAAACTTCTTTATAATGATTACCAATTTATTTACTTTCTCGGTTACTTTCGTAACATTTAAAAAAATGCAACTTTCATTATAAATGATTTTTTATCAACGCTCCGCAAGTTGTCGAATCTATCCACGGTATCAGTTTGCCAACTTCAAAACAAGACTGTGCAGAAAATGCAAGATCCAGCCTAAAGTTGATACGACAAAACCTCAGTTTCATTCAGTTCAGCAATTTTGTCTGTGCTCTTGGTGGCACGATGCGGTTACTACGATTGCAGTTGATTATATTCTGATATATTTAAGACTTTAAGACTTCGTAAGCACGCCCCAGTTGCTCTCTATATATTTTGGGTTTACGGATTTTTCGTTTGGACCAAATTCAAAGTACACAATATTGTCAATAGTCCACCAAAACGATCGAAAATTGGCAGCGGATTTTGGTCTTGAAGGTCCAACGCTTGGAGCAACCGCGAAAAATAAAGTAAAATCATTTTTCATTACAAGTAACAGTGCGCTTTCAAAACCGGTCATCTAGCGGATCTTCAAACAGTTGGTGGCCGATTTTAATCATCGTAAGCATCTTATCTTTACTTCTGGTGCTCAAAGTAAAAGTTGACCTAAATAATTCCAGATTCCACGGAATCCAACACAGCTTGCAAGTCTCCAACCAAAACAGATGGTCAGGCAGAACGTGATTTACATTTCGAAACAGTCACATGGCTCGCAGTTGTTCGTTTTGGCGTCTCTTGTTGATAGTTCTCATTTCCAGCAATAGTATCAAAACTCGAATTTTAATTTTAGCATTTACCATCTAGAATTCAACGATAAAGATTGTTACTACACCATAAACGCATAAAGGATAAAAATAAATATTTTGGCATATATTAAGGAACTATTTTTGCAATATGGTATTATTCTCTTTTTATTTAGTGATAATGTTAACCAATAACAAATTTTATAAAATACATTTTTGTATAACAAAAAAGAGTCAATTTAATTTGAGAAAGAAAAAACAAAACAGTTTGAGATCTACTAACCAACAGGCTACCATGTGAGTAATAGCTTCGTTTCAATATGTTTTGAGGGGGGGTGTTTTGGTAAACTTTAATAACCTTAACGTACTTTAATTTATATTTTAGTTGTTCATTCATCAACAAAAGTCTTACTATTAGATAACCTAATGTACTTCATGTCATACTATTAGTGTACAGAGAACTAAGCTACCTATATTATTTCTGTAACATTAAAATACTAAATGGAGTACAAATAAGTCTCCGCCGTTTGACAAAAGATGGCCCCACCAATAAGTTATGGATGAAATTGTCAGATGTAAAACGTCATATCGTAAGGTTGGACATCTGGCAACACCATAGCCTTAAAATATTAGCGATATCAGCATTACATCATTTTTTCTTGTGAAAATGTCGAATTTTGAGCTGAATCAGCGTCATTTGCGGGAACTTTTGATTTACTTCTTTAATTTGAAGAAATCTGCGGCTGAGGCATATCAATTGGGTGTGGTTTCATAAGTTTAAGAACGGTGAGTTTGACGTCGACTACAAAGAACGTAGCAGAAGGCCGAAAGTGTACGAAGTCGCGGAATTGGAAGCATTATTGGAGAAAGATTCCTGCCAAACGCAAGAAGAACTTCCACTTACATTAGGAGTGACTCGACAAGCAATTTCCCATCGTTTAAAATCGTTGGGAATGATTCAAAAGCAAGGAAATTGGGTTCTGTATGAAGTGAAGCCGAGAAACGTTGAACGCCGATTTTGCACATGCGAAATGCTGCTTGCCAAGCATAAACGAAAGGGTTTTTTGCATCGTATAGTCACTGGTGATGAAAAATGGATCCACTATGATAACCCAAAGAAGAGGAAATCTTGGGGACCACTGGCCATGCTTAAACATAGACAGCCAAGCTGAATATTTATTGAAAAAAACTCACGTTGTGCATTATGAAACCATTACTGGGGCTCTCTACCGAATACAATTGATGAGATTGAGCCGAGCACTCAAAGTAAAACGCCCCCAATACTACTCCAGACACGACAAAATTATTCTCCTGCATGACAATGCTCGTCCACATGTTGCGGCGCCGGTCAAAACCTACTTGGAAACACTCAATTGGGAAGTCCTACCCCACCCGCCGTATTCAGCAGACATTGCTCCTTCCGATTATCACTGATTCCGATCGATGGCCATGGCCTATCTGAGTAGCACTTCACATCATATGAAGATATCAAAAATTGGGTCGATTCGTGGATAGCCTCAAAAGATGAAACGTTTTTCCGACGCGGTATCCGTATGCTACCAGAAAAAGGGAACAAAGTAGTGGCTAGCGATGGACAATACTTTGAATAAAACATAAGGTTCCGTTCTTTCACAATAAATGCCCAATTTTTGATAAAAAACGGCGAAGACTTATTTGTACTCCTTTTATACGCATTAAAATTTAATTTGATTGACACTTAGTTATTTTATGTATATATTTTTGTGCATCTATGGACATGTAAATGATGATACGAGTCTTTCCATTGTCATGGTTATTGCGCTATCGGGTGATGAAGCCCCGGAGGATTTATGAATTACCCTATATATTGGTTCGGTGGAATATAAGTGCCATGTAAATTGCACTTATGTGTACAATTGATCTATATATGATGCAATTCACTTGAACGACATGCCATGTTTAAACAGGGTGGTGTATAGAAAAGCTTTTTAACGCTATTTTTCCAGAAATTATTCTACAAAGTACATTTTTATGGAAACATGTAGAGAATACAACACAAATGTTTTTAACTTGAAAATTATAATTATATTATTTTACAGTTTGGACAACGTTTGCCAACAATTCTTTACAGTGATTTTTTTAATTATTAAACATGTTTGGCTCATTAACATTTTTGCAGCACTTAACACAAACACACGAGTGTTCATTGGGCATTCTACATAAAATTTTGCATGTTAAATTTATATACACAGCATATTTTGAAGGAAATGTGTATACCAATGTGTTTATATTCGTATATGAGATTTATCCTGATAATGTCTAGTCAATGTTATTATAATAAGAACAGTATGCATGGCCGCAATATAATCTGGGAGCCAACGATAGTGAATTGTAATGCAAGAAGAGCAGTAAATCTGCATTAAATACCGTACTAAACTGGGACGTTTGTCGAAGAAAACTATTGAAGAGATTCAGAAGTCTTTCAAGAACGCAATAGGTGCATCTGAACGAAGGCGTGATATAATTGATTGAGAGAAGGCTGGGAATTTGTTGAAAGCGATCCACATTAGAGTTATCAGTTAAAAGTCGTACATATTCGTATCTTCACAAACGAGTTTTTAATAACGCATCTTTTGTATTCATTTATGTTAGACTTCTTTTTGTATTCAAGTTTATTATCTTATCATTGAAGCTTTTAAGCTTGTTGATTCCGAGTTAAAACAGTTTTAACTGAATAACGCATGTGTTTTACTCATATCTGGTGTTTGCTTGCATTCATTCGGTTTTTATATACAGGATGTTTTGTAGTATAGTTTATTTTATCTCTTTTATTAATAGTTTTTAGAGGGTTCAAATTTAATCTTTTCTTATTTTATAGTGTACTGTAGTATATAGTATACGAGTTTTTCCTAAAATAGGAAAGAACTGACAATATTTAATTTATGACTTACTATTATTGCAACTGAGTTATCCAGTTCGGTCGCTAAAAATGGCTCTCCTGCTGCCTATAATTTAATATTGATATGCACTTAGCTTGCACCATTTCTATTCAAAACGATGTTTTCTGACTTTAAATCAACAAGAACTTTCTCGAATTTGCTCCGAAAGTTGGAAGACTCGATCGCTTTCTGCGGTTTGTAGAAAGTTTCAAAAGCTGTTCTTCGTTTGCAGCAATAAAATAGAGATGCGGTTGTAAAGGCGAAACGCAAAGGTAATGCTAATAAAATTGAATACCACTTGTTTACTGTTGGATAAATATTGGTAGCGAATAGCTTGTTCGTTTGGAGTTGCATATAAAACACGAACTATTTAAATCCTACAATTTTATTATTTATTTAATCCTTCATTTAAAACTTATTTTTATTCCAATTTTGGAACGTAGGATGCTACTCTAAATTTTATAAATTTGTAAACCATTCTTAACGTAACAATTATTTACATTAGGCTTTTATTTTATGTAAGACACATCCAATTGGATTGTATATTTAGCATTAATCAAAAAAGTAGTGTCCAAGAGGCGTGTTTTTAGGCGTAAAAAAGAACACAAAGAGTTAAAAGACAATTTTAATTATAGGGTGGTGAAACAGTTTCTTCGTTTTTTTAATATCAATTTTTTCATATTTTTAAAGAGGCACAAAATGTATACCTTTGTATTTATTTAGCTATGAAACAAGTCTCTAGTGTCTCCTTGGTACCGTTTAGAATCACAGAACTGATACAAGAAGGGCGCCTTATATTTCCTATGAGTTGGCGAAGTTAATATCCGGCCAAAAAGTGGACCATAAACTAAAACAGATGGTAATCCGATGGTGTCAAATCAGGACTATAGGCGGAGTGCGGTAACAGTTCTATTCCTTCGAGTTTATCTAATTTCTACCGGGTTCTTAGGGTCGTATGAGATCTAGCATTATCTATCGGTAACAGCACTAACCATACTAAAGTATCATTGTTTCAAAGTAATATAAAGAACGCCAAAACGACCATAATTTCAACATGGTAATGTATCATATGAGGGGTTGCTAAATCCCCCGTCGGGCGCCGCCCCAGGTGTCGGATAGGGGAATGCCCGCCAGATATTGAGGGTACCGGGGAAATAAAATACCCGGGGCGGACGAAAACTAGCAAGGGACACACTAAAGTTATTTACTAATGAAGTACCTAAAGACTAGTGAGCCGGATACCCTAGAGCTGGGAGGTATCGACAGGAACGGTGGCGGAAGAATCTATATAGATCAACGGCAGCGACCAAAGCCCGAGAAAGATGGGACACAGCTCACTCACCAAGACGCCCGGCGAGCGCGGTGTTTTATCGCCAAATTTCCCCCCGCTCATTAAAAGAAATGAAATGTCAGTTAACAAAACACAAATACCCCAGGAGGACAGGGCTACAAGCCCAGAATCTCTCGCTGAATTATCAGCCTGCCTCAAGGATTCTGGAGGAGGCAAAAAACTGACGAGAACCCAGTTAAACCGAAATATAACACACTTTGACATCTGCACATACAATATAAGATCTATGCGACAAGATGAAAAACTATACGAATTACAGGAAGAACTAAAAAGAATAAAATGGGATATTTTAGGTATAAGCGAAGTCAGAAGAAAAGGTGAAAAATTGATAGAATTACCATCTGGAGAAACCCTATACTACAAAGGAGACGACAACATAACAGAAGGAGGCGTTGGTTTTATAGTGAAGAAAAAAATCGCCAACATCAAAAAATTTATAGGAATATCGAATAGAGTAGGATATCTAATACTTAAAATTAATAACAAACTTAACCTAAAAATTAAACATGTATATGTCCCAACATCTACATGTCCAGATGAAACAATAGAACTATTTTATGAACAAATCACGCAGGCGATAAGAGACGACAATACCCGATATAGCTTAATCATAGGAGATTTTAACGCTAAAATAGGAAAAAAGCTAGAAATAAAAGAAGAGAAAATTGGAAAATTTAGACTAGGGAATAGAAATAAAAGAGGATACACGTTAATACAATACCTAGAACAAAATAAATTGTTTGCAATGAACACTTTCTTTAACAAAAGACCAGAGAGAAAATGGACTTGGTTGTCCCCAAATAGGGCAACCAAAAATGAAATTGATTACATCCTATCCTCTCATAAAGAAATAGTAACAGATGTGTCCGTGATAAACACATTTTCTACTGGAAGCGACCACCGACTAGTAAGGGGACACATAACGAGTTAAGATGGTAGCAAAAAACACCATAAAAATAGATACTGTCCAATTACAGGAAAGGAGCTATAAGTACCAACAAAAGTTATCTTATAAATTACAACAAAAAAATATGTCAAAGATCAAAATATTGAAGAAATAAATGCAATCATAACAACATCACTAATAGAAGCAGGAAAAGAAGTAGCGGAAGAACAACGAACTAAAACAAACTGGATAAGTGACTACACAAAAAAACTATTTGAAAAAAGAAGAAAACAAATTAGGGAAAATAAACGCGGAACCGTGCAATTTGCAGAGCTAAACAAACTGATAAGAAAAAAGGTAAACGGAAGACAAGTACAAGAAAACCGAAGAAAAAATTATAAAATTTATAGAGCGTAACAAAGGTATAAAATGTTTAAGAAGGGAAAATGGACGCGCGGAAATAACATCAGTTAAACACAATGGAAAAGAAATAAAAGACAGAGATGAAATTATCTCAGCAACTGAAGAATTCTATACAATTTTATATAGATTAACAAAACATCCAACAACAGAAATAAAGCATCAATTAAAAAAAAATTATGAATTTTAATTCAGAAGAACTACCAGATATTTAAGAAGATGAAATTGAAGAAGCAATAAGAAGAGGCAAAAATAACAAGGCACCAGGAAAAGATAACAATAATCGAAATGCTAAAAACAGGAGGATAAACATTAACAACATCTCTCAAGATACTGTTTAATAAATGCCTACATCAAGCACAGATACCATCAGAATGGGACACAGCAAAGATTATACTACTTTTCAAAAAAGGCGACCGAAAACTATTAGAAAATTATCGCCCAATAACCCTCTTATCACAGCTATATAAACTCCTGACAAAAATCATAACAAACAGGTTGGAGAACAAACTAGACCAATACTGGAGAGGCAGGCGTGTAAATAGCCGCTCTCGTGATGCGGTGTGGAAACGTAGTACGGCCCGTTTGGAACGTCAACCGAGAAGGCCCAAATCGTCCCTTAAACGGCCGTCGCGTAAGCGGATGGGGGCGCCTACCGATATCAACCAACGAATATTGCCAAATCGCTCACCTGAATCGGCTTCGGCTTCGGCTTCGTCGGCGATTCCAAGGTGGCCACCTCTGCGCTGCGGATCTGGTATCTGCGGGTTGATAAGACGCGACCGAATTGGCCGCGCTGCGGGGTGCGAATGTTTCTTGCGGGGTGAAGACACGACCGAACTGGTCGCGCTGCGGATGGCGAGTGTTTCTTGCGGGGTGAAGACACGACCGTACTGGTCGCGCTGCGGATGGCGAGTGTTTGCGGGGTGTTGAGACACGACCAAATTGGCCGAGCTGCGATGCGTGAATTTATGCGGGTTAAGACACGACCGAACTGGCCGCGCTGCGGGGCGTGAATCTTGCCGGGCTTCGCTCCTGGCTTGGCGGTAGGTCTTTGCGGGCAATTTTCATTCGACAGCACCTTTCATATCAAAAGGTATATATATATATATATATATATATATATATATATATATATATACCCATCGATTATGAAAAAGCTTTCGACACAGTAGAAAGATGGGCAATTGAAAGAAGCCTGCAAAACAACTGCATCGACTCCAGATATATACAGCTACTACACAATATATATGAAAAGGCCGGCTGTATAATAGAGCTCCATAAAGGCACAAACCCAATCCCTATAGAACGAGGAGTCAGACAAGGTCATACGATCAGCCCGAAACTATTCATTACAGCGCCAGAAGACATCTTTAAGAAAATGAACTGGGAAAACAGAGGAATCAACATCAACGGTGAAAAACTGAATACCTTGAGATTCGCAGACGACATACTGTTAATATCAGATAACCTCCGAGACATAAGAGAAATGTTCATAGACCTATATAAAGAATCAGAAAAGATAGGACTGAAAATGAATATGTCAAAAACCAAAATAATGTGAAACAGCAACGGGGAAATACTTATTGGAATAGAAGGAAACAACTTAGAGAGAGTCGATGGTAAGGTAATAAAAATAAATAAAGAAAACCAGACGGAAGAAATAAATAGGAGGGTTAGATTAGGATGGGCTGCCTTTGGAAAAACATCGCATGTACTGAAGGACCAGAAAATACCGATTAAATTACGAAGTCAAGTATTTAACCAATGTGTTCTCTCGGTAATGACATACGGCGCCCAGACCTGGACATTAACAAAGTCAAATATGGACAAAATGATAAAAGCACAGAGAGCAATGGAACGCCAGATGCTGAATATAAATTTGACAGACAGGAAAAAGATACAATGGATTAGACAAAAAACTAGAGTAGTAGATGTAGCAGCACACGTAGCCTCACTTAAATGGAGATTTTGCGGTCACACTATAAACAGAACGATGAAATATGGAACAAAAAAATACAGCTGTGGAGGCCATGGGAAGCTAGAAGAAGCAGAGGACGACCACAGCTTAGATGGGCAGATGACATTAAGAGATCAGCTGGACTAGGATGGAGAAGAAGCATACAGAACCGAGAAAATTGGCAACGAATGGGGGAGGCTTTGTCCAACAATGGACGAATGAGGGCTAGAAAGAAGAAGAAGAATGTATCATATAGTTGAATTATTTCAACAGTTTATTTAGAGCCAAATCTAACCACTCAAAAAACAAAAATCCTAATATTTCTAATATTTTGAAAAATAAAACTTTCTGCAAAATAATGATATGAATAAACAAAGAATATATACACTTACTCATAATAAACATAAAATTTTAAAAGGGTGTTTTTTCTCACCTCAAAAGTGCCCCGTGAATCGATCTAATTACTACTATTGTCAAAAAAGGCATAATCTAATTTAGGCATTTTATAAATGACTGAAGTAATAATGGTCCCAAAGTCAGAAAACCCAATAAATAAGGTAAAATCGTACAGATATGTTTTATTATTGAGCATCTGATCAAAATTATTTGAAAAACTTGTTTGCAAAAAGGATAAAAGAAGAAGGATCACGGACTAAATCTGCCACAGTTGATAAGTACATCGATGTCATACAAAAATGTCTTGAAGAAAAGAATGTATCTTCACCCATCTTTCTTTAACAAAGTTTGGTATGAGGACCTAATCATGAAATTAAAAAGATGCTCATCAATACAGTATGTACAGCTCTTGGAATGACATATATAGCTCAGCAAACTTTCAGAACTTAAGACAATGAACGCAGGAGTGCCTCAAGTCAGCGTGCTAAAACCACTGCTTTAGCTGTTATATACATCTGACATTTTAGTAGCAAATAACATCAAATAGCTATATTTGCTAAGTTTAACTAGAGCATGTGAAAAACAAAACAAAAATAAAAACGTGCATTGGCTTTTGAAAAAAAAGTACCAACCGTCTATCAAAAGAATATACTGGTCTACTACAGGCTAGACATATGATCTTCAGCTGTGGGGTTGTGCTAAAGAAAGCAGCTATAATTGTCTCAAATATTCCAAAATCGAGTGTTAAGGAATATTGTGAATGATTCTTAGTATGTTTGGATCTTTACGGGGAATTCCAGATGAGGACTCTTAAAGAAGGTTGCCAAGAGCCTTGAGAAGACACTCCATAAACACCCAAACGTTGAAGTGCTGCAACTTTTATACAATCAACATCTAGTGCAACGGTTTAAGAGGATTAAACCGTTGAACTTGTATAATAATGTAGAGAAGAATACAGCGAAGTATAGCCACATTAGTGTAGTGAGCAAGATATATTAAAAACTAGAATGGACCGATGAGAAAATTTAGGTTAAACTAAAAAGGTTCATTAATCTTAGAATTGGATGCATTTCATATTTTCGAAAAAAAAAAAACGTGCAAAAGACATAAACAGACGGTATACGAACTGCAATTACATTATATTTTTACTCTTTGATATAGTCCTTGAGTGTCTTGTCTTCCTACTTGACCACAAATCCAGTTAATATGTCAGTTTTCAAAAAAGGGTGTATTGCTGCTAACTCATTATAATCAGTTTGACCATACACAGTGTGCAATTTAATTCCTGCGCAATTGAGAAAAGCTTTAAAAACGTTGTGCATAGATGATAATTGCTTCCCAATATGAACAATATATTTTCTCATATTGTAATAAGATATGATTCAGGGTGGCTTGTGTTTACCATCTTTAATAGCATCATGATGATGAATTCATGGTAACAATACAATATTGTTTTCTTGTTTAGCCTCTAAAAAAAACACAGTCTGGTTCCCTTGAGATACAAATATGCGGAATTTCACTTCCAGTGTTTTTTGATATTTATGAAGAATTTTTATTTTATTTTTCTGTACGGCACCTCCTCCTACTACTATTGATTTAGAGTCATTCAAAGTTTTTCTAAAAATTCACAATTGGTGTGTCTGTATAATATGTTCTTGTGTGCCTTAGAGACTGTAGTAACTAATCTAACTAAACTATCTGTTGGGAGGTCTATCAAGCTACTCAGCATGAAAACTTTTATGTTCATAAGGTAACTTATTTGAGTTCTACTAGATACTCAAATAAGTTACCAATTTGTTGTTTTTTCACGAAAGCGTAAGCATCGCAATAAAAACTGAAATCACCGTAACCTCATAAAGCTTTGGAAAATAGTCGTGTTCGTACCATCGGTATTTTACACCCCCAACACATATCAAGGGAGATGGTTCGTCTTTGAAGAGAGTCGTGGCCGTAGATATAAATTTTTAAAAACTTTTGACCGATAGCGTATTTTCATATAGTTGTTCATCGATGTTGGACGAATACCGAACAAACGAGTTACATTGTTATCAGTTCTAGTTCTAATGTGTTTAAGTTGTACCATCTTTGCCAACGTATCGTTTTTGCAGCTGTTGTATGGAAATACTAGGGTTGTTATCATTTTCTGACTTTGACTAATCAATGTTCTTTTCACTATTAGTGAACTTCAGATGGGTCATCGTCATCGCTATATTGCAGCATGCCTGAATCGTCATTGTTCTTATCTGCATTATTTATTTTGTCTTTTATTTTTAAGTGTTTTTTTATCATAATTCTTTCAACATGGATTACAAATCAGCCTAAAGAGCACTATATACCTCCTGTATAAAAACTTGGGACAACTGTCTACTGCTACTCACTGAGAAAGGCCCTTGGGCCGTTTTAGAAAGATACTATACTTTGGCGAATTATTTTATTTTATTTAAAAATGGAAATTCATAAGGCCTTTGGGCTAATTTACGTTCCACGTTTTATAAGGATTAATATTGTATGTTGCTTATTTTTAGTTAGTTACTTATTATTTTATTTTATTTACTGATTTTAAATTGCAGCTTTGTTATACAGACGTTTTTGTTTTTCGTTTACATAAATAACAAAAACCTTAAATGGGACAGAAACGGGTTTCTAATATAAAGGCACAAAAGCCTTATTTATTTTTATTGTGTAATCTTTGTTATATTATAACGAAAACTTTACGGTTGGAACGAAATTGAAACTTTACTGTTGTTTGTTATTTTTGGAGCGAGATTATCTATCATCTATGCTTAAGATGATTCTACTGTACCTGTTAAAAATGTAAATCTATCACTCTGAACGCTTACTCTGTTTATTATATTTAGAATTATGTTCTAGAATTACATACCAATTTTGCTCCTTGCACGTTATAGAATGATCCGTTTAATAAAATATATACTAAATGTTTCTTTTCTGGATGCTGTAGAGCTAAATCTTTATAAAGAGGTTATTTTTCTTCGTCTGTCATCATTTTCTATGAACAATATTGGTTTCATAGTTTTTGAATTAAATATTATGATGTATTATCAGAAAATATTTATGTAGTGATTAATAAAAAAATGAAAAGTTATTAGTAATATGGAATAACACAGATGTCATTAGTACCTAATTGAAAGCAGCGAGTCTTAATTACGGGAGCAGAACAGAAAAATGATATGTATATAATATATAAATTTTTGTTGCCTATCAACAAATGTTCTGACGAAAAAAGCAAACTTCTATACTTTATTTGTAATCGGGGCGTTATTTTAATTTTTATATTTGGTTTCTATCATCGCTCTTGTCCGGTGCTGAAACGCATTTTTGATAATACCTTTGATAATTCCGTACCTTCTCAAAAAAAACTATCGCCCAAGATGTTTCAGACAGCGATTCCCAAATTTTGAACTAGGCTCACCTTGTAACAAGAATTTTGGTGGCAACTCCACCCTCCTGTCTCTTGCTGCACACAACTGTATTTGTAATGAAACAGCGACTGCATGGCCAAATGACTGGGAATATCTGTTACAAAGCAGCTCCTTGTTCCTTATGTCACCTTCCACCAAGTAGTACAACTACTTTCGCTGAGAAGCTCTTTGTAGATTTTATGTTGGCTTTATATAGACAGCAAAAGGTAAAGAGGCGGCACTTCCAACTTATTCCCTAATCTAATGAGCGAGATATACTCATTATTTTGTTAAATGTTTGTAAACTGTACATCGCTGGACACATTTAGCTTTGCTGTCATCTTTCTTCTTTGTGCATGTTTTACAATCATAACTTTTTCCACGTCGATAATCCTGGTTGTGGCTGTAGCATTAATACCTTTTCCACTGAGCAGTTTTTTCTCAATTTATGAGGTGGTTCAACTTTAATAATACCATTTAGGAGAGCGGCAATGTTGTAAACTTTTTTATTATTGTCTTGTCGTTTGTTTCTTCTTCTTTCTCTACTACCTAGTTATGTCTTACGGCATTGGGGTTTTGGTCCATTTCTTGACGTTCTCTTGCCAAAATTCTTGCTTCTGTGATGGTTTTCTCCCTTCTGTCTACCAGTTCTCATGTTTTCTTCCCATTGGGTCCTTGGTCTGCCTCTTGTTCTTTTGCTTTCGGGTCGCATTTCCATCATCTTCTTGGCAATCTTTTCATTTACCATACGCACTATGTGACCATACCAATTTAATCGTTTCTCTTCTACTTCTTCTAGTAGTGGTCTTAGATCGTCACATATGTTTTTATTCCTCACCCTGTCTCTTTGTGTGTTTCCTGTACTTCTCTAGGATGCTTAATCTCTGCTGCATATATCATGGACTTATGTTTGTCATGCATTGCCTATGAGTTTGCTCTGTACATGAGTGTCGGCGTAGACACTGATTTATACAAGTGTATTTTGGTTTTTGTGCTTAATTCCTTCTTTCTTACTAGAGTGTTGTTGATCTGGTAGTATACCCTGCTTGCCTTGTATCTCACTTCTTGTTTTATCTTTCCGTTCGTGCTGATTCTTGTTCCAAAATGTTTATAGCTGTCCATATATTCTAAATTTTGACCATTTATTCCTATGTTTGGATTTTACCTACCCTTCCTTCTTTGGTGTCATGTAGGATTTTGCTCCTATTGGTATTTATCTCAGTTCCTTTTTTTATAGGCAGTTGTTCTAGATTTCCAGGTTGCTTTGGGTGTCGTTTGAGAACAACTAATAATAAATTTGGGGGAGTTTTTCTATCTAGATGTTTAACAACAGGAATATCTTTTACTTGATATCCATAAGACGATAGTTCTTCAATTATATCTACTTTATTGGTAGTGTGGTGTAAGTCTTTGATTATTACTGTAAAGGATTTGTTTTCGGGCAGTACAAATGACTATGCTTATTGAGGACTGCTTCGATTAGTTTATATTTGTCGACTTGTCTTAAATAACAATTTTATAATACTGCCTTGGGCGGCTTCATATAGATATTTAAATTTTTGGATGAGCTTTAAAATTTGTAAGTGAAATACATATATGGGCTACAGAGTAAAGTATTATTGGTGGTGATTACGAATTTTTTACCATGAACTCTGTTAAGTTTGTTAGAAGTTGAAATCTACCACTTATAGACATAACAACTTAGCATTACAAAATAGTTGGGTTACATCTTTTCCGTTTATTTTTCCTCGTTTTTATTTCTTGCAAATCGTTGGGTTTTAACATGGCACTTAATTCTACGCTTGTGATAGATTTAGTACCTACGTCAGAGTTGGAAGTTGGTATTAAGAAAAATTGTTCTTGCTCAAGTTCTGCTCCTTTCCAATCCATTAAGATTGAGCTTTACGTAGCAGTAGATGGCTGTTGATGGTTGGTCGGATAGGGTAGAAAATTTTCTTGGGGCGGCTGCTAAAATGTGTTTTGCGGCAAATGGGCGTCTATTTGTAGTCGTGAATATGCGTACCATTATTGGGGTTGAGGTAGCTAAATTATTGTTGTTTTACATTGTAACAAATTAAATTTAACAAGTTTAAAAACTTTAGTATATATAACTTATTGCCGAGTGTTGGTTGCGACTTTGTGAAATTCGAACGCGAATATACAAGTGGGAGCAGAACTCTAAAACCAAAAATAACTGTTATATCGTAACGGGTACGAATGGCGCACCATACGTTTTTGGATCCGCCGCACCGTAGCACTAATGCATCATTCCAACAAGAAAATCACCTGTAGAACAACTGCTGAAACACAGCACGGGTGATAAATACGATACCACGCGACTTATTTGTAAAAAGTGGTGTAGAGTTACGTCAACAATGTATCAGCGTGAGAACACGGAATGTCGTGTCGGCTGCTAAAATAAAGGACGGCTAATAATAGACAGGTGCGACAACCCGGAGGATTAAAAAGGCCGGATTTAATAACCAGGCCCGGCGTGTACAAACATCGGCGATATGGCTGCCGCTTTTCAGTTGGGCCGCGGGCAGGTGCGGCCGCATGGCTTGTAAAAGCGCGCCGGAAAATTTATCAGGCACCTTATGTTGTGGGTTTCTGCGGATTTCGTCGGCGGGCTGCGGCGCGCCATAAATTGCAGTAATGCGCAAATCGACGTGTTGCACGTCTTACGATCGCTGGGGAGCAAGCGATTTAAAAGCACGTACATGTTACCTTTAAACGTTAAATGGAAGAAATTGAAAAACCGCAGTTCTCTGTTCCACTCCAGTATTTATGGTAATTTCGAATTGACCTGTTTATGCGTAGGAACCGAGATTTTTCTAGACTTTATTTTGCAGGATACTAACATATACGAGATGCATTCAAGATATTTATTAATTTATTGAAATTAGAGTTTGGATTTACAGCACCTTTCAGTCATAGACGAATTCGCGGCATTAATAGTGCTGCAATTTTTATATGGTGAAAATAATGGCAGTAAGTACACACGTAGCAGTTACATATGAAATATGTCCCCCACGACATGCGACCATTCTTTTAGCAAAAATTACCATAATGCTATCTCACAAATGCGGGCCTATTTCAGCAATTACACGCCTGATGTTCTTTTTTAGGTTTGTAATCATAGCAGGTTTGTTGACATCAGCCCTTTTCTCCAGATAGCTTTAGAAAAAAGATTAATGGCGTTAAATCTCAAGATCATGGTGGGCAATCGATGTTACCCCTCTGGAAGGTAAGACGACCAGGAAATTTGCTTTCAAATAAAGCGAACGTTGCACGTCCTGCACGACATGTGGCTCCATCTTGTTGAAACCACATGTTAGTCAAGTTCAAATTGTTGGTAGCATTGAAAAAAAATGTTTAGTATCTCCCGATGACGTACATTGTTGACAGTAACAGCGTTGCCAGCTTCGTCTTTATAAAGTACGACCAATGATTCCTCTAACCCACAATGCACACCAAATAGTGCATTTTTGTGGGTGGATTGGTTTTTCTTAAGCACTTGAATTTTCGCTGGCCCAGATGCGAAAATATTGATGTATTTAAATAAAAATGAAGCACATCACTCAACTTTTTTTTTAATCATAAATTTAAATAATATTTATGTGTTTTTGCACAGTATAGGCTCCATTATGACTTTGCCATTTTGCAAATTGTACAAATGCAAACTTTCAACGTTCACAGAACACAAACGCAATGCAATTGAAATCTTAAAGTTTAATTTGAATTAACATACAGTTTTCTTCTTCTTCTAACCCAGGTTATAACCATGGCAAATTTTTTTGTTATCGATATTTTTCATCCAGGATGTCGTCTTCCTGGACCGCGTCTATTTTTTATTCGTCCCTTGACTATTAGTTGGGACAATTCGTATTTGTCATTGCGCAGTTTGTATCGTGGATGAACTGTTTCCCCCCCTTTGATAGATAATATAAATTCGCAGCCTTTTTGAATTCTGCGTAATACCTCATTGTTGGTTATTCTATCTGCCTACAGAATTTTTAGCCTTCAATCTCCTTAAGATATTCACTTCTCGTATCCACACATCCATTCTATACAAAAGGACAGAGTACACATAACACTTTACCTTGTAATACCAAGGTTTCAGATTCAGTGTACTATTGCATAAAAGGATTAAGATTGTCCGTTATCCACCTGACTAGATACTTAAATTTCTTAACTTGGTGCAGGATTTGTCCATTTATAGTCACATTTGCTTGAACATTAAACTGCTAGGAGAACACCATTCTTTTGGTTTTTTGATGTTTATGTTTAGATCGTAACCGTCTTTATTCAAAAGTTGTTGCGGTGTTATCAGCGTACCTCAACTTGTTCACAATTTCACCGTTTATTTTCACGCCTTTATAAGCCTATTTCAGTGTCTTAGAAAATATTTCTTCCGAATACAAATTAATCAGAAGCGGGGAGAGAAAATATCCATGTCTTACCCCTCTATTTATATCAACTTGTTCAGTGAACCTTGCTTCTGTTTTCACTAGCGCGTTCTGCTTCCAGTACAGCTTTTTGATAATGTTAATGGCGTTTTCATCTAAACCCTTTCTTATGAGACATTCTATAGGATTGCGTGTTTAACTTTATCGAATGTTTTATTGAATTTATACAAACTTGCGGTAATTCAACAATTTTGTATATTCTCTTAAAGAGTTACTTTACTTTACTTAGTCCTAGGTCTTTCTACCTTTAGGTGCTGGATGGGTTGAGTCTTGCACTTCTGTCTTCATTGCTTCCTACCTTGCGTTAGATTTTGTATTCCCTCCCATGACATGCCTTTTCTCATTATTTCTTTTCTTATATTATCAATCCATTTTGTTCTCGGTCTTCCTTTGTTATTTTTCCCTGGCACTTGCGTTTCATACACTCTTTTTGTTAGTTTATCGTCCGACATTCTGCACACATGCCCAAACCATCTGAGCTGCCCTTCTATAATTTTTTCGTTGATTGGTTCTATTTTCAGATTTTCTCTAAATGTTTCATTTCTTATCCCGTTCTTCTTGGTTTTATTTTCTATTTTTCTCAAAAACCTCATTTCCATTACGTATCTTTTGTCTTTATGTAAGAGTCCACGTCTCGCTGCTATAGGTGATTACCACTTACCACTTTTTTTACAACTTCAGTTTTTATGTTGTTTTGCACTTCCCTTTTTCCCAGAAAGGTTGTCTTCATCAGATTGATAATTTTTCCTCTTTTTCCTATTCTATCGTCTAATTGTTTATCCAGTTTCCCATTTTCTTCTATTACTGCGCCCAAGTATTTAAAATTTTCTACCTGTTCTATTTCTATTCCGTCCAATTTTATTTGATGTGTTTTCTTTGTGTTTGATATTATCATTGTTTTTGTCTGTCCTATATTTATTTTCATGTTTATTTTCTTTAATTCGTCCTCCATTATTTTGAGATTATATTGCAGGTTCTTCGTATCTACCCACTCGTGTCGGTAAAGTTTCCTTTACCACGTTGGACGAGCGGCCGTCGAGGTCACTTGCGTGAGCCTCTACTCTACATCTGTTGATACTTGTTGCGCCCGTTACCCACACTATTGTGGGATAGGGTAGCTCGAAGCACCTTTACGAGTCTGCGTCGTAGAATGAAACGCAGCCCCACTCGTGTCGGTAGAGTTTCCTCTACCACGTTGGACGAGCAGCCGTCGAGGTCGCTTGGGCGAACCTCTACCACATATGGCTACTGCTATCGGCGTCCTTTGCCCGCAAATGTGGGATCGGATGACCTGCTTAACAGTTTTAACGGGATAACGTCATGTGGTCTAACGTCTCCGTAGGCCTTGGGCCTAATCGATGTAGCAAATACTCCAGTCGATAGTACTCGTGTGGGCAGGATTTATCCTGCCTCGTTTGACGAGTTAACGGCGAGGTCACTAGCCTGAACCTCTACCCCACGTCATTACTACAGTTTTATGTTTTATGCAGTTTTATGGGTAAACTGTGTGGGGTCTCCCGTTTACCCGCAGTGGGCTTAGGACACAGCCCTGCTTGACTCCTTGTCTCGTTTTAAACTCTTTGGATTCTTGTTTATTTGTACTATGTTTATATTATCTTTGTACATATTTTTTATGATTCCTATGGTACTTTTATTCACTCTC
Source organism: Sinelater perroti (assembly GCA_036346155.1). NCBI lineage: Eukaryota > Metazoa > Arthropoda > Insecta > Coleoptera > Elateridae > Sinelater > Sinelater perroti. The sequence continues at coordinate 5,754,345 of JARFIY010000189.1, forward strand.
CTTTTCTGTAGTACTTCTACTGTTAAAGAGTCTCGTCAATAATTCAAGATTGTCTTCGTCAATAATTTTCTAAAGTTTTGTGTATTTTTTCTGAACATGGAGCGTTTCCTATTTTAGTGGTTTTTACAGCATGTTTCACTTTCGTTTTTAAGATTGCCGGGCTTTCTTCTTTCCGTTCTCTGTAGTTTGTAGGTTCTGTTCTATTGTCATCGAATAAATTATTGATATGTTTCGTCTACACTGCTTTTACTTCCTCTTTACTGTTTATTATTTTATCTTTGTTATTTAGTAGCCTGTTATGAGTTTTATTTTTAAACAAACCAGCCGTTTCCTTTATCTTTTTATGCATGGTTTGGTAATCATGCTTGCTCTGCAGACTTTTAATTTCTTTGCTTGCGTCTTTGGCCCAACCAATTTTTTGACTTATTTCTCATTGCTTTGTTTTATGCATTTCTGTGTTTGTCATTTTTGCTCATTAATTTTGTCTGTACTGTCAGCTAGAGCTTTCTTTTAGTATCTTTGTTGGTGTAAATGAGAATGTGTTTAAAATCTTTCCATGGTGTATTTGCGTCCGTGTTGTTCCTGATGTTCTGATTTTTGAGTTTTTCAAGGCTTTTCTTGCAGCGATTTTGTATTGCATTTTTTTGTTTCTTAAATCGATTTTTGTTGAGCGATCTTTTTTAATTTCTTTAAATGTATTGTTATTTTGGCTGCTATTAAATTATGGTGATGGTACTTCTGCATCAGGATAAGTTTTTGCAAACTTAACGCTGTTCCGGAACCTTTCGTTTACTAATATCAAATCGATCTGATTGCGAATTCAGTTTAACTCCAAGTATATAGTCTACGGGGAGAAAGCTTGAACCATATATTTATAACTACTAGATCCTCCTCTTGACAGAACTGTGCGGGTCTATCTCCTCTGTCGTTCCTGTCACCCAATCCGAGATTATCAACGACATCTTTTAAGTGTCCCTTGCCGGCTTTGGAGTTAAAACTTCCCATTATCTTAGTAACATTGGCTCTTGATTTTACGCGTCACTTCTTTGAGCTGTTAGTAAACAGTGGTTCGCACCATAATTTCCAGAAAATTAACTGTGCGTTTTCAATGTGTCTTTTACCAGATTAAAGCCAAAACATTTCACTTATGCCCAGAATTTGAACCTCTAATCTTTCCATATCTTGAATGACATTGTGGATTGTAGCAGCCCAAATATACTAGTAACATTCCATGTTCTTATTTTTGTTAAATATTGATTTTTTTAAGCTCTTGTGCACCTAAAGCATCTGAATCTAAAGATTACAGCAAACTAGGGGCTTTTCTACTGGTTTCTACTTGCATGGTTATTGTTCTTGGGAAATAGTGTAGTAGTAGTTTCCCCTTTCTTTCTACACTGCAGTATCACAACCGTTGGTGCCATTGTGGCGTCGCTTGTGAGTGTTTCTGACTGTAGCCTATTTGATTCATGTTAACCATCGCCAATAAGGACTTATAGTAAGGCTGCTGCTCCTTATTATTGTTTATCATATCTGTCTATTTTCACTTAGTTTAGCCTGCAGGTCCATGCAGTTTTGCGGGGTGCGGCACTGGAAGCCATAATTGGTAGCTGAATACCCTGCGAGGTAACTAGTACCGAGATTCACCTCCTGTCAAGACACTTGGCGTGACCCCTCCATCCCCTTTTTAATAATATTTTTGTTAATGATTCGATAAGTAGATTATTTTGAATACCAAAAAATATTGGTTTGATTGTGGCTTTAACATTGTGAAAAATACGTTCTGCTATAAGGTAGCTTCTATTTTATAAGGGACTAAAGTTAAACGTACACAGCAGTGTAAAATTTAACTTGTCGTATCATTTATTAATAATTTTATTAGTCTGCAGTTTGAGTAATACTTTATTAATAAAAAAAATCTACAGATTATGCCTAATCCTCCTATAGAATTGTTTATGACAAATACATACGATTTCTTTTCCTTCATTTTAGGCTAACATTATTTTTATTAAAAATAAGGTAACTGTAACTGCCCCATGTTAATAATTCCCAGGCTCTTTATTGTACCATCTATATAGTGACTATTTCAGTGCGCTTAAGATACACTCGACGAATTTTTTATTATATGATACTAACACAGTAAGCAGGAAGCAGTAATGCGCCCCTTAAACACAAAATTCGTTTCATTAAAACACACCTTATTTATCAGCAATGGGTACTTTTATCATTGTTTATTATAAATTTAAATATTCGGGGTGGTATACAACGTCCTGAAATAGTCTATGGGAAGTTTAGACTGACTTTGTTTACATGCCTGCTGCAGTTCTTAAGAACAATTGAATTCTTTGACATTTGAACAATGTTTTCGTAACAACCAACCTATAATGGTTCGTATGGTTTTAAGATCGGGAACGTCTATGTGTTGTTCTTTAAACGAGCGTCGAACGTTGTATCTGAAATAAATACTGGCATTGTGTTGTTGAAACAAAAATGCTTGACCTGCCATAGCGTTTCCAAATTTGTCTTTTACCTGGTCTAGAAGTTGTATATACCTTTAAGAGTTTTATCTGAGTGTTAGTATTACCAAATCCATTATAAGACATGGTTTCTTATGCTTTAACTGAAACAACATCAGCTCTCGGTTTTAATTAATTTTTGAGTGAGCAAATCGGAAACGTGGAGTGTAATGCAGCGTCTTTAAAATACGCCGTCCTTCAACTTTTCGACGTTTCAATAGTGGACAGCTCTTAAACAGCCTCTGGACAGTTCTTACTGATGCATTTGTTTCCACGCCCGTTTTGTTAATGGTGAATTCGATACTTCGTATAATATAGCCGATGTTTCCTCTCATTTATGTGCCCTCTAAAACTTCTTTCTCCATTTTTGGGTTCCTTGATGAATTTGCTCACAACCTGGTGTATTTATTTTTTGTAGCAGCTCTCGAAGAATATCCTTCTTGATGGAGCTCATCGATTTTTCTAATTTTTACGGCTGTTAAACACTTTTGCCTTTCCATTTCACATACAATAATCTCTTCTTTGCCAAAACGTTCGGCGACAGTTTCACAAAGATTCTGTTCACTTTCAATAATATCATTGATAATATCTTTGTAGATAATTTGAAGATAAAAGCACGTTTGTACCACTACAATACCTTTTTACCAGTGATAATGCTTGTTGTCAAATAAAATAATAGGCAATATTTTGACGCAATTGTTCATCTCGTGATTCTTAAATGAGGCTCATAACTATCATTGTAGCCATTTAACCATTCTGTCGGCATATGGGTGGTATGCTGTCGATATAGTGGCATTACATGCTGTTCCTGGGTTGATCCATGGCTCTTGGCGGCGAGGTCATGGGTGTCATGACCTTCGATTTGCGGTTGCGCAGATTCATGCATGACGTTAACAGTGCATGGAGCCGATGAGATAGAAGTCTTGTGATGTTGCAGCATGGTATGGATTTAACTAATAAAGCGGTTGTACTGTTGTGAGGAAGCGCGCTCAACGGCGACGAGGGCTGCAGATTTAACTAAAGTAGTCGTCTCATGTATGGAAATCAAAATAGTCTAAATTGCTGTAGTCGATTTAGCAAATCAATAGTGGCTCCTGATCTTGAAAAAGAGACGTCGGATATCTTCAGTCGAATGCTCTTGTATTGTTACCCTAGCTTCCTATACAGTCAGCGATGCTTAATCAAATGAGGACAAATTTTCCATAAGGACATGAAGATTTTTTAGTTTGTTAGGACCTAATGTGATTTGTTAGTTGGGTTGCCCCAAATTCTAAGCATAGGATTGAGAGTAAGAGCACGTTTATGTCACTATAGTATAAAATATAATAAAATATTTTCTTTATCTACTTTCAAAAATAACGATATAATCATATTGTTATTAAACGAATAGTTTTTTTATTTTTAAATATTTTTTTATCATAATTTGTTTTCTTCTTTGTCTTCTGTTTTGTATGGAACTTTATAATTTAATTTTTAGTTTTCACTGTACAAATATTTAAAATGTTTTGTATGATTTGTGTTTTTAAGGTTTGTAGATTATTTTGATCAATTGGGAACAGAACGTTTTATCATTACCTGTCTCTTTAAGTCTATTTCTGAACTAATATAGTTTTTTGTATATTTATAGTTGCGTTTCATAATCTGTATTTTATATAGGTAGATACTATGACTTGCCACTTTAATTTTGCTTGTTATTATTATATTTAGTTGTACAGATTCTATAATACTTACCTTTCAAATGTAGCTAGGAAATTGAATACTCTTTTTTAAAGTATTACAAATTTGCGTCTTATTATTCTGTTATTTTTATAATGTGTAATTTTTGTTTCAGTGACACATTATTTTCGAACCCTCTGTGTGTGTGCAGTAGTTATTGATGAAGGAGCGGTCACTCATTCCAGTAATATTTCACCGATTCTTGGCTAAGGTAAGCACTTTAGATTCTTTTGTTTAATTTAGACTATTAAAATGATCTGCTTATTTAAATTAAAATATAAAGATATAATAACTTTGACAATGAGAAAACTTGGTTTATTAAATTAAAACATGATTCAACAAAATACAATTAATTTTGTTCTATATGACGGCATGTAATACAAAGAATGTGGGCGATCGGAAAGGGGGAATTCACAAAAATATTCCCACACATTCCAGAGGGAACATAGGCCAAAAATAGGCCGCCAAAACATAAGCGAGGACGTTGCGACGTGTGTGCGAAGCAACACGTGGTAATTCTTGCAGATGTTACTCTTTTTCTAACGTAAGTGCGATTTAGGCGCCGTTTGCGTGCGAACCTAGCATTAGTTACTGGCCAACCCTAAAGCGATCGCGTTCGTAGGTGCGACTGAACATACCGACCTTCTAACATACGCTGTAAACGGCGACACTTCGGAGCTTACTCCTTACTGTTAAGCGATGGCGCGAACTACAAAATGGTACAGGAAAAATAATATCAAACTTGAATTAAACATTCAATTTATTTTGTTTTTTGGGGGTTTCTTTTCAGATATGATGTGGATGTCCTTTCTGTAGGATTGAGGTCTACAGATTGGGTTGGATAGTTTGTTTTGTTGGTGGTTATTTAGTCCCCATAACATTTCATCTTATTAGACCAATATATTATTCTCAAACACTTGAAAGTACATTACAATATTCATTATTCTAAATACGATATGTAGTCAACCAAGTTATTGAGTAGACAAGCATTTCATGGTAGTAATTAGAGGTTTAATTACAAAAATTATAGATTTTATTGTATATTCTTTTCTAGACACCATTAATTACTAAATAGTACCTTCTACCGTTGCTGCGTGGTTCAGTTTCTATTCTTTTTAATTTGTTTTTTTAAGAGTTATGTTGTTATTCCGTGGTCTACATCATCTTAATCCACAAGCAAGCAATCTTCTTCTTACACTGGATGTACACACTATAGTATTAATTGTTTTACACCATAACTTGATAAAATAGATGGAATTAAGACCTCTATCACACAGACTTGTTCTTCTTAGGCTAGCATCATCTCAAACTGATGTTAAATAAGGTTTATCAACACTCTTTAGGGCACGCTAATAATATTTTCCATTCGTTGGACTAATATGCAGGCGACTCACCTATGTTGTTCAGCTCGCTATGATTCTTTGTGGTGGTGTGGCAATAATTTAGAATATTAACCCAACAGATAAAGAATACGTAGGTCCTATTCATTACGAGAACAGAATAATGACTCAGGGTTCAAAGTTATTATGAAGAGGGCGTTGATTTGAAGAAGATATTTAAAATAAGGGAATTAGTAAACTGAAAGCAACAAGTTAAGCAATAGAGTGCATAACATTATTACATCTACCATAACTCAAAAACAAAACAGATAATTTAGAACGGGATTGTCCACCGTTCATAAGTGACTATGTCCCTCAGGAAGGTAGTACTTCTTACTCGAAGTGCCATATAAGAAACCTATTTATTTTAGCTAGCTTACCACAAAATTATTAATTACGATTTAAATCACGTTGAAACAATTCATGTTTACTAATGAACTAATCATCGTCATTGTCCTTGAGGATCAACAGTAATATTAATCTTAATATAACTTTTTAATACTAATTTTTTTTAAATTGTTTGCGAGTTGTAATTTTAATTCTGCATTTCTGTTTTCTAGACTATGAATTGCTAATTTCTGAAAGGAAATACTTATATACATTTTTAAATTAACAGGCCTATGTTTTTATTGTAGTCTGCTCTGACTTATGAAGTGTTTAGTTTGAAATCTGTTTTAATCGGTGATTGTAGTGCATTTTGTGTTTTGTTTCACCTTTTTAGTCAGTGTAATTTGTTTCTTCTAAAATAAAAACAAGTGGCCTAAAATACACTCATATCCTCTTTATTTCAATTTGCTTAGGCATAGTATGTTTCAGTTCATTTTACTGGGCACATATTCCTCTAATTGTTCTTGTGTTGTTGTAAATTTTGCTTTTCCGAAAATCGATGGGGTAGATCATTTAAATTTTTAGGATATTTGAATTTTGAAGTTATCTATCTGTATCAACGCTCTGAAGAGTAAAATAAATTGCAATGCCACGTTTGCTAGTCAGGTTATTGAGTATTATGTTTCAGCCGCTTTTCAGTAATATGGCGTTGTGTGCTGCTCTTTATTTTGGGCACAGTTGTGGCATTATGCAAACTTGCTTATCTCTTTCTTTACCGTTGTGACTTTGTTTTTCTCATTTTCAAAATCGTTGATTTTATTTTTTGTTTCCTTGAACACTAGCTTGTCAACTGAAAACAATTGAGCTTACGTTTTCTTACTTCGCCCTTCTTTTTACCTAGGCTTGAGACTGGCTATGGCGAAGGCAGAGAAATTAGAATCTTACAATTTTTAAAAACTTAGATAAAACTATCTAGCAATTTATTGACCAATCCAGGTGCAAATGACATTAGTCAAGAGTCTATACCGAGATCATGGGCACTAATTAGAATTACATTTATACCAAAATCTGGGAAGTAGGGCAGGATGAGGCTAAGGCTCTAAGACATTAGTTTGATGTTTTTGTGCTGAAAACTATAGAAAAACTACTTGACTGGCATATTAGGGATGGTTGGTGTATAAGTTACTCGGCTTCTATGTAAAGACCAGTATGCATATAAAGCAAGAGTACTAGAGTGGAGTACCTTTAGCTGTCTTTTTAGATATATATGATAAAATATCCCTAAATCCAAATATCTGCCGGCTTTACGCTGGCATGTGTAATCCTGATGGCTCTGGTTGCAAGGGATGTCCGTAGGGTGAAGGTTTTGCCTCCTTTACTGTGGAACTTTATAATGGGTGAGCTGTTAAAAACACTCGAAGGGAACAAATACAGAGCGTTGGGATATGCAGATGACTTGGTTCTACTATCCTAGGGAATATTTAACAATACAGTTAGGGAGCGTATGCAAAGGATCTTAAATTCGGTTACAAACTGAACAGATACAGAGGACTAAATATGTATAAGTCCCTCCAAATCTACCATACCAGGGTTTATAAGAAAGAGAAGTCTAGCGTGTAGAAATAAACTTAACCAGGTGAAATAAAATACCTTGGAGTGGTTTTAGAATCAAACCTCTCCTGAAATCAACACATCAAAAAAATCAAAAAGAAGGCAAGGGGATACTAGTATTAGCCAGGCGAGCTCACGAAAAAACATGTAGTTTACAACCTGAACTGATGTCTTGGACATGCACTTCGGTGATCAAACACCTGATAACATATGAATTTTTGGTATGGTGGACAAAGATGACGCAAAGAACTGTTATAGCTGTAGTAAATAAAGTACAAAGACTCGTTTGTTTAGAAATAACGGGTACTATCAAAACAACACCAACAGCGGCAATAGAGACACCGTTAGACCTCTCGCCTCTTCATTTGGAAATCATGGTAAAGATAGTAGTAACTCTTTATATACTACGGAACGTACTTATTCGCAGAGAAAATATAAAAATGGCAAATTTAAAGTTTAACATATGGCTGGAGGCACGCTCGATATGGAAACAGAGCATATGATGTTGAAATTCACATTCAACATGAATTTCGAGATTAATATTATAGATCTAAATAAATATACAAACGAAATAAGTCCTATGAACCAACTAGAAAAAATTATCTAGTATACAGATGGATCAAAGATCGAATCTGGAACGGGAACAGACATTTACTATAAAAAAAGAAATTTACAGTTAAACTTTTCACTAAAAAAGTATGCATTTGCCTTTCAAGCGGAAGTATTTATTATACTGCAGCACACCGGGCAAAATGATTTGAGGGCTTATTGAAATAAGTGAATTAATATAGTGACAGACAGTTGGGAATTCTTGAAGGCGTTAAAGGACCTGAAGGTAACACCTAGGTTGATATGGAAACACCGCGAAGAACTCGAAGCTCTGGAAGACCATAGCAAATTAACTTCCAGAACTATGCGGAATTGCAGGCAACGCGGAAGCTGATGACCCTGGTAAGAGAATGGACCAGGAAACAATATAAAAAATACTGGAAAAACGTACCGAAACAAATATATGAAAAACCTTTATAAAAGGACCATCTCGTAAACGAACTGAAGAACTGTTAGCACAAAACAAGAATCAGTTAACAAAATAGGATTGTACAATAGAGACCTGAGCTGTAGGAAATGTGACAGGGAACCAGAAACATCTCTTGAGAGTAACTTTAAGTAACAGAAAACGAGCTATTTCTAGAAAACTAATAATAAATCTCGAAGAATGATTATTTAGTGAGGGGCTTGTACAGACTGATACAACGCATGAGGATACTGGAAAAAGTACTGTAAAGGAAATGAGAGAAGCAGAATAAATCTATGAGGCTTGATGTGCTACTGGAGACAGAGGTTAAACGCCTCTCAAAAAGCAATATTAGTGAAAACAGCAAATAGTAGTAGTAGAGATTTAAAAAAAAAATATAATTTTTGTGCCTGCCAATTCAACCTGTTCAAAATATATGAGTTTTGCATAGTGACTTAGTACTAAAAGTATATAAATAACATAAATATCACTTTTCATGGCGTGATTAAGTTGTCAACAGGCACGAGTAATTCTGTTGACGAAAATAAGTATATATTTGAATAAGACCTTTATTTTTTATATGTAAGCTACAGGTTTACAAGAAGCTAATAAAACGAGTTCAATAAAACTATCACCATGCTTCAGTTATATTATATTGACAGCTGAGTTACGATATCATCACTCGATGAAGCAAACATTAACGAGCGAGACAAGAGACAATAAACAGGAGGTAATTCAGAATTTTAGTAATACATACTTTTGTTAACATTTTCGTCAGGACTTTTTATTTGTTTAATAAGAGTGTCAAATTGTGAACTTCAAGAAAAGATGCTCAAGAGGTATGAGGATCACATATTATTTTGTAAAGACAATAGAGGAAATTGTTATGAGGAGTTAAATTTATGAGAGCAAAGTTGTTCGACATCTTTTATCAGTTTTATTGCGTTGTGTTTTTGGGAAGTGCCAAATTTTGAGATAAATTACCCTTGTCATGGTTAACATTCTGCCCAATTTACAAAAACTCTTTCACCATGAAGCTTCACGTTTGAGGAGGGCAAATTGCATCTAAATCTGCGGCCACCTAAGCCTTTGTTTGATGCCTATTTAAAACGTGTGATGTAAGAAGGTAGACGTCTCTTAATGAGCCTAGCTGTTGAGGTATTTCGGTATTGTTACCTAAGCAAAGCTTGCCGTGGTGTCGCAGAGCGGGAAAAAGAGCAACGCGTGCACGTCCCAGCCGAGCGTTCTCAGGAATCCGTGCCGCGAAAGAAACTCATTAACGAGCTCACTGGGAAGTAAAAATAGCCGAGCGGGCGGCAAAAAGCCACGGCTCGAATTTGGCAGCGGCGACGCTCGAGACACATTTCTTTGATCTCCGAGCGTGAAGTCGTCGAGAGTCGCTCTTTACACATCCAGTTTGAATGTTATTAATCGTCCCGCGAGGAAACGTCACGCCGCCGTAAATCATCCGCCGCAGACTTAGAATAACACGACTGTCAGGTGAATTTGTTCGAATGCTCGGAAGGGATGATTGATCGGGCGTGGATCTTGATTGCCCTCACCTGAGACGTCTAAATTTGGACGCGCCTGGGCGCGGCTCCCGTCTGGATTGCCACATATTTACGGCAGACTTCGCTTGAATGAGCCAAATGAATGAATGTACGTATGACGTTCTACACGTTTTCTTGTAAGAGGGAGAGAAGAATCCACTTTCTACTTACATATCGCATACATAATTACGTTTCATAATTAGGATGATAATTAACAAATAAAACGAGATGCAATTTTACAATTTTGCATAACAGCCTACATTTATGTTGAAATTTGCTTTCACTGCTTCTTATTGTTGCTATCCTTTCGTTCAACGCCTCCACGTGTCATGTTCTTTAGAATTCAATCTTATAGGGCCCCACTTACAGTTATTGGGCAAAATAAAAACACATCAAAATTGTGACATATTTTCACTGTACCTGGTAACACTGGGTACTGCGCAAATCAGCCGTCTCTTATTTGTTGCAGGTAGTATAGACTATGCACTAATAGTAGAGTGAGACAGTGTGATTGTGGGCATTGTGCAGGTGTGGTGAGTGACCAGTATGTTTAACCTGACGGAATTTTGAAAAGGGCCAATTGGAGCATCTGTGAGCAAAACAGAGACGTTATGCATAACTGCGTGAAATGGGTATCCATGGATGTGTTACTATTGCCAAGCTCCTAATAACGGACACGAATACTAAAAGTTGACGTGCATGGTGCAATGCCTACAAAAACTGGACGTTGGAGGACTGGCAATGTGTCGTCCAGTCGGGCGAGTCACCTTTTACTCTCTTCCTCACCACTGAACGCGTATTTATTTGAAGAACACCTTCTGAAGCATACGATATGGACTGTCAAATATGGTGGCGCCTCTATTATGGTCTAGGGCGCTATATCATGGTATTCGGCATTGGTATTGTCACATTACATGTTCGGATCACAGCAGTAGTGCATAGAGAACCCTTGAGTAACCAGTTCCATCGAATGGTGCAAACTTTATTTTCAGACGGGAATGCCATAGTCCAGGATGATAATGCCCCCATTCACACCGCTGACTGTTCAAGAGTGGTTTCAAGAGTACGCTGATAAGGTTTAACATCTTTCCTAGCCCGCGCTGAATATTATCGAGCCTCTATGGGCTGTTTTGGAAAACAGGGTTTGGCGTCGATTCCCACTTTCTTCGTTTCGACCTGTGCTGCATGAAGAATGGCCTCATATTCCACTTACCACTATTCAGGACTTGTATCGATCTATTCTGTCCAGAATATTATCGTATTAATACAAGATGTTGGACTTTCACAAGTGTTTCCATTATTTTGGCCTGTAATAATATCATTACATCTTCCCTTCCAATTAAATGAAAAATTTTCTGTTTTTTATTGAGTTCTGATTTTCGCATTTTTAATTATAATAAGCCTGTCAAAATGTGAACTAGATATGATACTTATATGACAAAATAAACTTGCCTACTAATTCATTGGGCTTGAAAAGGTTTAGTTGCTGCACTTTATCATCGTTTTCAAGCAAAGTTCTTGGCAGTACATTAGAATGTACAATGACTCTAGTACTACATGTTGTCCTATATTTCTTGATTTCTTCGTACTAGAAGGCATTTGCAGATCTCTTGCAATTAGATAGTTAGGGATATAGCATGGAGGGTCATCTGTTATTCTCAATACTTTATTTTGAAAGCGTTGTAGAACTTCAATATTTGAATTTCTAGCCGTGTTCCATAGCTGTATCTTATATGTCTATTCAGGTGTTGCGATAGATTTGTACAACAGTAATTTATATTCTATTTGTAATTTACCCAGTCTATCGAAGTCGTTACTGTAACAAAATGATTTAATACAGGGAACGATCGCCGCTTGTTTAGAGCAAGGTTTGGTGTAAATAAAAAACTATAAAGACTAAAACTGACTAAAAGGACAGTACTTATAGATACACAAGTACTTAAAGAGAAAAATGACGAATACAGAGAAGCATTAAAGCAAGAATTAGAGAGAGCGACGGAATTTCTGTAAGAGAGATAGATGACAAAAACGAGAAATTAGCGAACGCCCTTTTGAAAAGCGTGATTGGAGGTAGTCCGAAAGAAAGGAAAGAAATAAGAGAATATTAGCAGCAGTACAAAGAATATGCTTAAACAACGACAAATTTTAATAGGGAAAAGAAATAAACAAAATATACAACGAACAAGGGATAGAAGGAATAATACAGAATAAATGGAGAATGAAGAGCTTACGATCAACACTAGGTAGAACATAAATAATCTCGTTGAAATGTCCAGATGATAGAGATAGGTAAAAGAAAAACAGCCAACACTAACGGAAAAGTACTACGCTGATCTATATAGTTCTAAGATAGTTGATGGACGATGAGACAAACAACAACTGACAAGAAAGGTCACTAACGTGAACTCTGAAGAGTTAGCTGACATAGAGGAATATGAAATAACAAAAATATCGAAGGAAGGAGGGCGGGAACTATTAGAAAATATTAAACAACTATTTAACGATTGGTTCTACTACGGAATAGTTCCCAGTAGTTGGAAGTAGTGACCATCTTACTACATAAGAACGAGGTAAGTGCGAACTTGACAAATTATAGGCCGATCTCCTTGCTATAGCAACTATATAAGCTGTTTATAAGAATTATTACAAACCGCTTAAGCATTAAAATTAAACTGATTTTTGTAAGGCTACAGCACTTTCGACCATCTGTTAACTGTAAGAACTCCAGTAGAAAAGGCGAATGACTTTTATGTACTACTGTACCTAACCCTAGTCGATTATGAAAAAGCTTTCGACACAATGGGGTTGTGGGTTGTGACATATGCCTTAACCAACAGTACAATTAACTCCTGTTCTAGAGATCTAATACATAAGACCTATAAACAGGCATTTATGATGATGAAACTACAAGTTACCACGAAAGCCAAACCAGTTCACCGGGGTGTAAGACGTAGTATCGCTAAAACTATTTACGTTGGCTCTGAAAGATGTATTCGAAACGTGTCTCTGGGAAGGAAAGGGCATAGAAATTAATGGAAAATGGTTAAAAGATAACTTTGATTTCTACAAACCATGCTTTCACAACAAGTGGAAGCCTTTGAGAAAGTTGGATTAAACATAAATTTTACAAAAACGAAAACGACGACAAATAATGACGACGAAAGAAACATCCAAGTAAAAAGTTGAATTATTAAGAATGTGCCTGAGTAAGTATAGTTAGGACAAGTACTGAAACCGAAGAAAAAACCAGACTGCTGAAATTAAAAGAAGAACAAGACTCGCATGGGCAAAAGTAGTAAATTACCACAATATTTGAAAACTCGTGTTTTGACCGGTGGGTGCTACCAGTATTAACTTACGGCTGCCAAACAAATATGGATAAGCTCATCAAGAAGCAGAGAGCAATGGAGAGATCTATGTTGGGTATCAGTTTAAAAAAACAGACCAATACCTGGATTAAGCAAAGAACGAAAGGAGCTGATCAGGTAGCAAGATTAAAGTGGAGCTTTGCAGGCCACAATGCAAGGTAACGTAGTGAAATGCTGTAATACAACGGTAGAGGCCGTACAAGGGCAAAAGAAGTAGAGGAAGACCTCAAATGGGATGATCTGAAAAAAGTCGCTGGCTTCGGATGGATAAGAACTGCTCAAACATTGATATGAATTAGGAGAGATCTAGGTTCAAAGATGGACGACTGCATTTATCTAAATTTTGTGCTAAGTTGCTCTCTTTTTGTAAATAATGCTTCCATGTCAAACATCTGTCTTTTAAACGATTTCTGAGAGTAAAGTTCGCATCTGACATTAACATTACATCTATATTGTTGATATGCATAGATTTCTTAATTTCTTATGCAATGTTGGGTGTTGGCTATTTTATTATGATATCCCTTTGAGTGATAACGTCTTTCTTCATATTTTTTTATTTCTGCTATATCACTATTTTGTGTATTGTTGTGTCTGGGTTCGTTTTATTAAAGTTATCTGTTGAAGATCTGGTTGAAGTTTGCGGATAGGTACGTCATGTTATGTTATACAGATCATGTTGTAATCCGTGTCGATTTAGTCCATAGCTGTAGATACATTTTCTGCTGAAATTGCTTTTGCCATCTACAATTAACAGATGATGCTTCTTCATCGTCATTGTCATTGAGTTGGAACTGACTGCTTATAGGCATGCTATTAAAATTAGGGTTGACTGTTTCTTATTATTGTGGATACAGTTTTGACTTGATGTCTCAGAACATGGAGCACAATCGCACAGGCGACTTGTATATCAGCTTATCCCTTTACGTTTGTTTTTGTCACATTTAATAGCGTTCGGATTCCACGATTGGTATAACCAGTACAACACGCTCACTTCGTTTAGATACACAAAACAAACTTTTTGGTTAGCTATAGCAAACGTTATGCATGGAAACTAAATTTCTGCCCTTAAATTTTTATTGTTAATTTATATTCTACATGTTTCGCCTTTTAAGTAGCATATAAACTCTAGCATAGAATTTTCTTATTCTTTTATATGCAGCTGCGCTATGTAGCTTGACATTGTATTTTAAATTCCTATTATATAACACACTTTTGTTTGTGAAGAGCTGATCTTAGCCTAGTTTCTTAGATATTATCACTCTCTTGACAGAGCAGTTACTAAAATGCACTTAAATAGTGTTTGCTTATGAAAAATCTTCTAATTTAATTTAATTTAACTGAAAATTGTCTAATACAAACAAAATGACTTAAATATTTTAACATTATAATTGATAAATGTTAGTACCAAATAATTGTAGCACACTAATTGTGTCTGCTATTTTTTAATGGCACCTAATATTTTTTTAATTCTTTCTGATATTTCTTGTAGCGATATCCCGATGCCATCGGTATAATTTAAGTATTGCCTTTTCGCGATAACTTTAAATTTGAAGAAGAATAAGTTATGGGTGGATAGGCTGTTTCCTTATTTTGAAAAAGATAATTATTTCTATATTCTATTTTTGTTGGTAATTGATTTGTCAGAATTTTTGTTTGTTTATTATTCGTGTAGTCAGTTTTTAGAAAAATTGTTGATCTAGGTGAGGGTGTAAAACATATTTGATTTTAGGCTTCAGATACATGGCGAATGGTTAACGTAGTTAATAAAAATAAGTAAGTACTAGCATTCAATTCAAATAAGATGCAGCTATGCGGTTTTCCTGAGAAGCGATGCCACGTCTTCCTATATTGAAGATGTGCCTGACAATTGGATAATGGAGTCGCATATATGGTCTTCCAGTATGCAGGTGATACTCCCTAGTGAAATACAAAGCTTCAGGATTATTGTTTGTAATTTGGCTACTTTTAAATAGTTGTCAATCCATTAGTTTTAACTAAATTCTATTAATTATTTATAGGATATTTTATCCGATCTGTACCAATATAAATTGGAGATTTCGATAATGAATGTGGGTGGGTGTAGTTACACGAACCGCCAAGAATAGTTTAGTCTTTAAAAATACCGTTGTTCCTAAAATTGTCTTAATATACTCTGTAAAAGTTAATTTTGTGAAAAACAAAGATGGTGTTGGAAAATAACTCTATTTTGAGTCTCATTTTCTATTTTTCTTAGTTTTAGTGATATTTTTACTTTGCTGTATACCCGATGACAATAATATCGGTTTCTGGTTCTAACACATTGCTATTCCCTAGAACATATCTTTAATTTTTCTATTTTTAATTGGTTGAGATTTATCTTTACCGTGCCTCTTCTTATCTCATCATTCTAAAACAGACTTTCTAATCTTGTGTAAGGCAGTTCCTATACTTCAAACATTTTTCATATTTTTGAAATTCATCCTTTGAATTTTGCCTTTGCTATCAGTTATTTCTTAGTAAAGATAAGTAAAGTATAGATTTATTTGTAACATTTAAGTTATAGCCTAAAATTACTTTTCTTTTTAACAAATTTCATTGGATGAAGGAGACGATCTAAGTAAAGTCTGATATTACTTTTTTTCGAAATAAAAATAGTGTTAATATGCGATATCAAATTAACGGAGATAACGATCTTAAGTTTTCCTTGTTTTCTCAATTCAGGATGAGAGCAGGGTAGTTTTGAAAGTGTCTAGACTAGGTTATACCTTGTAATTTTCGGTCCTCCTCTGTATTATGAAAACGCACTCTAAAAGCATTTTCGTCCCCTGTAAAAGAAAAACTCGTTACTCTCCTTTTGAATTTGCTTAATGTTTGGAAGTCTCCTACATAAATGTTTTTACATTTTTGTTATATTTTGGAAAATAATTAGATTTATTAAGAATTTTAGGGACACTTAAAAAAGTTTAATCTTAGACCAAAAATGAAGAGGCCGAAGTAACACTGAGTCACGATACTGTTGTTTCTAGTTCCGGCAGGTAATAACAATTTTGGTCGATTTTTATATTACTGTAAATAATTTGGATTATCAGAGATTAACAATGCATTTTACGACAAGGCAATAATTTAATATTATGAATGGCCCATTCAATACTATTAAAATTGGTTATTGTAGTTTGAATTGATAATCTTTTTATAATAGGGTGGTATATGAGATTAGAATGACATTCATGTGCAGAAGCACTGGATATGAGTCTGGAAGATGCGTTCGTCTAGGTGTATTTATAGTTTTCAATAACATTTCTGATATTTTTAATGTTGTTTGTATTTCTCGCAGTCTACATTTCACGGAATTTTTTTTTTGTTTTGAATTTGGCTTATCAGTATTTGTATGTATCTAGAAAGAGAGAGTAACAAATTATCTGGGAGCTTAAATAGACGTTATGTCAATAATCTTTTTACATGTCTTTGTCTAAAGGTTGGTTTATCTTCTTTGCTCAATACGTCTGACCCCTCCATTTTTGAGGACTCTTGAATCGCAATTACATAAAGTTCTTGAAAACAAGGTGGCAGTCGCATTCTCGATATGTTGAAAATTGATTTAAACAACGTTTGCTATCTTCTGGTTTGATTTCTTTGAGGTTTTAAGAGCCATTTTGAGTTAGACCTAAATAAACTTTAAAAAATCGCTAAATTTAGAGGTGTATCTTGCAGATCAATCCGATTGGAAATGCTTCTTCAGTTATCCGTTACGAAGTTTTTAGCAGGGATAGGAGTTTGGTAGATTTTTTATTCTCCATCCAATTCTTCTCAAAGCTTTTACTATGTTTTTTGCCGCTTCAAACTTGAATTTAGCTCTTGCGAAATAAGCGTGTTTTTTGCAGACACTTCTTGGACTCTTCATTTGTTCAGGACACAAACGGTATGCCAACATGTGAATAACTGTAAAGTGCGGTCTTGTGTCTGTTCAACACTTGGAAGTTTTTTTATAAATAGCCTATCGTACCTACTTTGAATGCCCTAGGGTTAGTTAGCCCTTAATATAGATTAATTGTATAACTGCTCTATTGTAACAGGTTTACACATAGAATCATCTTCCCCCTGATATTTTTAGGTACTTGCAAAGCTAGGGAAGAGGCACTTCTGTCCCACTAGAATTTTTTTCTGGTCAGGTTTGCCTGGGTCTTCAGTTGTCCCCTTTTCTTTTAATTTATAGTTAGCACAAGGCTTCGTAGCCCTAACGGGTTTTCCTTCAGCTTGTGTATAGTGAGTCTTTGGCGTTATGTCTTCAGGTTTATTTTGTTTCTGATATGGTCCGGAATTCGGGTTTAACTATAGATTTATTATTGCCCGAAAAATAAACTGTGTCGTTGTCAAAGTGTGAGTAATACTTTTGTCTTTTTCTGCATAATTATCTATGGTTGTTCTTACGTGTAATTGACATGTTTTTAAATTGTCTGACTGCATACAATGGGGTGTTCTTACTGCACCAAGGGAGTTACCAATAGGAACTAATCTAGGCAGCCACATATTCTCTAGTCTAGTTTTCCACTATACGATTTAGTTTGTTTTTATTATTATTAAGGTAGTCTACTTTTGGTTTTGATAATTAAACCAAGATTCCCCAAATACACTCTTGTCGGTAAAACATTGCCATAGTCCAAATTTTAATTAAAAATTGCTTAAGCTCATCAACTAGCTCACCGCTCCTACCTTTAAATCATGATAAGATTCTCTCATCACTAATAATGGTATGCAGCTGGATAATAGCAAAATACTTTGAGTTCCTCCAATTCGCAGTTAGGAGACACGCCCTATGGGTACTACCATACGGGTGTTATGTAAGCTTAACGTTATCGTCGCATATATGTTGTAGTTATTTAACATTGACGTCACTTGATTTGTTGCAGACAATGATTTTCTATTAATTATAGGGGTTCTCATAAACCTTATCTTTTTTTGATACATGGTATGCAGTTGACTTCTTCAGTTACAATTTCAAAATTATGCTAATAAAATCCTTTGCGTTTCTCAGGAGCCTTTTACAAACTTGTCTGTCTGTTTAGTATGTATCTTTCTTTTAATAAACAGAACTTTTCTGTTTGAATTTTTTTATATTAATTTAAAGTTTGTGCTATGACTGTTTGAAGCTTTAATTTTATTGCGAGCAAATAATAATTACAATTGTTTTTGAGTTCTAAATCATTTTTTTATTATAGGAGAAATTTTTGATGTCATTTTATGAGTCACATTCCTTTACATATGACTTAGAATTGCTTTCTTCAGAAGAACGATCCTTATGCTTTTTACTTTTATTGATATTTGCAATTGCAATATTAATGAATCGGATATAAAGTTTTTAAGGAGTTTTATTTTGCCAGGAAGACTTGATGTTAATAGTCAGATGTGTTTAGTGAAATTTGCCAGTTAGGATAATATTTGTGGTTAAATTATCTAGATATTTTTATACTGAAATGCACTTTAAAAGTTCTTGTCATATAGGTTTTGACTATAATTTCATTTAAAAAATACATGTTCTGAAGAAATGGAACTAAAACTAACATTTCTGATTGATTTCAAACTAATAACATATTTGAGGGTTGCTGCGCTATCCGTAAAACCTACAAGGATGTGCCAGGCTTTTCAATATGAAACAGCCACATTCCTGAGACACTTTTATTCTCCAACGTTTGTCACAAAAAGTGAATCAGAGAAGCCCCTCCTAAAACGCGCGTCGTCAATCTGTCGCTGCCTGGAGCGCCGCCGCAATTTTTTTCGGAGATCGGGGCGGCGGCGTCCCGCGGGGGCCTGTTATACGCGGAAGTTGTAGGGAATGTAAATATTTGAGGGCAATAATGAAATTTATTATCGGCGAGGCGGCGAGCCCAACAGGTTGGCGATGTTTTGCGGATCCGCACGGTTTGCCGCCTCCGAATGGGAGCCAAAGGGCTGCGTGAAATATGGCGCGCGTCGGGGAGATTAATTCGCCCCCTTGATTGCGAATAAAATTTTAGAATCCTCAAATGGACGGCGGCAATAAATTGCCCACAATAGCTGCGCGACAAACGTTTTAAATAAAATACGGTGTCTGCCGGCCGTAAATATTGGACGAAGATATATGCGGTGCTTTCCAGAGTGAACTAGAAATGTTTGTTAGTTACTTATTTTGAAATAATAGCTTAAGCATTTGAATATCCATTATTTTATTGCTGGATTTTAATTTAAATAAAAAAATTAAATAAGTCTTGCTGTAGATTACGTTTGCCTTTGAATTAATAAAACAAGATTTTTTGTGGCGCGCATCAAAGTTAGAATATTTATTATTAAATTATACATCCAATGCTTTTATAGACCAGTAGATTACAATTTAAGGACGTTTTAAATTGAAAAAAATGTATCCAAAATATTGTAGACGGAATTAAACAGTAATAACAAATTACATGTCAACAACTCCCGTCACAGTCAAGCGTGTTTAGGTGTGCTGTTATGGAATCTGGCATCATAAGGTCGTATTTTTTGAGGCAGTAGGATGCGCGGTGACTGTCACATCTACCCGCTGCGTTACGATGGCATGCAATTTCCTGAAGCCCAGACTCAACGAACATGGAAATGCACCACTTTGGTTCCAACGAGAGGCGCTACCGCACACACAGCGGGATGTTGTGGGACAAATACTTCCAGGAGGCCTCATTTTGTTACATGGTGGCATGCCTAGGTCGTGTTTTCTTTCTATGGGTCATCTAAAGTCTGAAGTTTTTCAGAACAGGCCGCGTAGTATTCAAGAATTAAGAGATGCTATTCGCAACGCGATCGCAGGAGTACCAGTGAAAGTGACTCTTCAAAACTGGTTATGAATAAACGGCCAGCACTATTCTGTGTGATGGTACAATAAAACATTGAACATGATCTATGTCGTTCTTTTTATTGCCTTTTCGAAATTAAATGACATAAAAACGAGTTTTGGTTACAAGCTTAAATAATAAATATACGATTTGGAATAGATATCACTCAAATAAAAATATGTAAATTAGTTTCTTTAAAAATATGGGTGTTTATGTAACTTCATTAAACTAAAAAACAAACATCAGGATAGTAAACTAACAAATTTATTATTAATTTCAAGGGCATTTCTGGATGTAACCGGCGTAAAATTGGCCGCAGACTGTTCCTTAATTGATTTTTTGCGGCCGAACTTGCGCAACAATGGTTACGGCAGTTAATTCCGAATCGCTTTGGATTTGGCCAAATTAGATTATGAACAAGCTCTTTAATGGACACCAGGTAGATGGAAAGCGGGCGCAGCTTCCCAATATAATTGGAGAACCGGTCTTCCTCAATATGTAAACGAAAATAGTAGCTTAATGCTGCGTTTAATGCCTTTTGCCTTTTTGATCGTTTTGTTACATATGTCTGGAGATAACCGTACGCGGCCTTAGATAAGCCGTTTTTTTGTTTGTGGCGGATATAAGTGTTCTCGGTTTTATGTTTCATCTTCACAGGACAGCTTGGTGGCCACCGAATACTAAAATTTTATGTCTGGGTTTTATAACGATCTTATCCGCGTTGGAGTTTCGGGACTTGAAAATCACTTAGTCATAAACTTCTTACCTAATTCTTTGATTACGATTTATTTGTTAGTGACTTAGCGAATATCTATGTAGTCAAGTTATAATTTATTGTTGTTTTTAATTTTTTTAAATGCTCATCTTTTATTTCATGTTTATATTTTTGTGTATATGAAAAAATAACCAATTTAATTATTGGAAGACATTGAGGTCCAATTTTAATCAAGAGTAATTACATATATATAAGTATATATAAACTTTGCATAAAAATATATATTAATGTTATTCGAGGTAGCTCGGCAACTCAAAAATTTTATTTTTACATACCTTGAGATTGCCTTGCTAGAAATCGCAATCATATGATAAAAACTCGGATGTCGGTGGGAAGATATACTTAATAATGTCGGTTTACGACTTACACAGATATTTGAATGATCTTCAATGTATAGTACTGGTTGCTCTACCGATTTAGCAGTGTGGTCTCGCTCCGTAATTTACTTTAACTAAATGTAATTTTTTCTACCAATAATACAAGCATTAAGTAATCTTAAAGTTCTTATATGCTACAATTATTATCAACGCAGATTTTTCATTCTGACTACCGATTTTAAGCCTTTTTATAATCTTTGATGTGATGTATTTAAAATAAGTGGAATATAACCTTATGTCCTGCTTACCGAGATGGAATGTTACTATCTTTGTAAGGTCGTTATTTCACTGACTAATTAATATATCAAAGTTATATGATCCACTTGGAAAAAAGATGGAAAATCAATGCAAACAACAAAGACGACAAAATATAGTAATCAAAGGAGTCCAACTACAGGAACAAACCATAACAGAAGAGATTAAAAATGAATGGAAAATAGGCACTTACAACAGGAAGAACGAAAATAATGTTTATAAAATTCAGTTTCTCGGTGACAAGAAAAAGTAATGTTAAAAAAACAAATTAAAGGACTCCGAGATTGTAACAGAATTCGACTTCATGGAAAAAGACATAGGAGTACAATTTCAAAAAAAAGTGAGATGAGAAATAAAAAAGGAAGAAAATAAGAAAAGGCTACCAGAAATTAACTAATGACAGTGAAGTTTTACAAATGAGACCACAATATGGTAACACGAAAAGAGGAACCATGAAAAAACTGGCGGTAAAATACCGAAAAAGCAAAGTAACAAACGGCGAATGCAATAAAAAAGGAATATGAAGAAAAACAACTACACAAACTGGGAAAGAAACAACCTGTGGGTAATGGGCACATTTACGAAGATCAAATTATGAAGAAGCAATAAAAGAACTGGAAATTGAAACGAAAAGTTTTGGTTTTCATAAGAGATAAGGCAACTTTGAAATATGGCTGGAAGCGTGCATATCTTTGATAGTGGAAACAAACATTCAGAACTGCTTTCCTGATAGCTGCACACAGATAAATGAAAGAAGTTAAAAAATATATATTAAGCTAGTAATAGTGATGAGAGGTGACTTCAACGCAAGAATTGGAAATAAAAAGCTTTCAGACACAATAAGCCAACACAGTAAACATAAGGAAAAAATTAATACGCTTAGTAGCAGGAAAAGAAAGTAAATACATAAAGGCGCTTGGATAGCGCCCGATAGCAAAACTAACCGTTAACCAAATAGATCATGAAGATGAATGAAAATGCTGCAAGTCAAAAAGAAGAACGGGTGCAAACTCAGCAACAGTCACAATGAAGGATAATCAAGTAATTAAGAAAACACAATGCAACAGAACAAAAAAATACTTAATACTAACACAAGAAGAGCAAAAAAATAGAAGGATAAAATAGAAATTGAAATAAAAGAAAGAAAATGTTAAAGTTAGTAACCCAGCAAAAACTGGGAAGCAGGCCAAAAATTAGAACTATTAAATAACTGGACTCAGACTGCAAAAGAAAACGAGAAAAAGCTACAGGTAAAAAATAAAGTGATAAAAACTGGAAAACAATTTGCTTTGTTCTATTTCGAAGCTTATCTCGGCTTTTACCAGTCTATTGTACCAGTAGCAGAATGATTTAGGACTGATATAATATTTTACTGTATGTTTCTGGTTTGCACCTGTATGTACGTCTTCTATGTTGTTTTTTCCTCCCAGAATTCTCAAGTCTTACCTTTAAAGTATGGGATTTGTCTTGAAATGATCTATCCACCATAGGGGTACATTTTTAAAAATTTCTTATGGCTTTTATGAAAGTTTTAATTCTCTACGTCTGCTAAACGGTTTGGAAGATAAACAGGATATGGAAGTTGTAGAGAATCACGCTTGGTTAGGCGGGGACTGTAGATGAGTTTGTATCATTATCTGGCCTGCAGAATCAGTAATATTAGATCTTATCACATTATACGGTGCCATGTTATCAATTTTTGACAACTCTATGGTAATGTTTGAGTGCTAAATGTGCTCATCGCTCAAATACTGTCGTAGGATGCAATGACACATTGTTTA
Source organism: Sinelater perroti (assembly GCA_036346155.1). Classification (NCBI taxonomy): domain Eukaryota; kingdom Metazoa; phylum Arthropoda; class Insecta; order Coleoptera; family Elateridae; genus Sinelater; species Sinelater perroti. Next base: position 5,777,830 of record JARFIY010000189.1, read on the forward strand.
AGTGTCTGCACATCAGGAACTCACTCAGCACATACAACGCTTTTCAAGTAGCCCCATATGTAAAGGTCAATAGACTTAAAATCGGTGACCAAGGAACCAGACTACGTTTAGGATCTAATACTGGGGATGCTGTTATTGAGTTATTGGAGAAAATTACTCTAAAGTGAGAAAAAACGAATCATGCATTAGGTGCGTAACTTGTCGTATTATCAATTACACATCTTAAGCAATAAATGCAGTATGTCTCTCTCTCTCTGCAATCAGGTAGAAACATAACAACTGTTTTGTAGGTTATGATGCAATCTTTATCAAAAGTTACTTTATCTGTAAAGAGTATTAATTACAGAAATTCCACAATAGTAGTGCAGCCACTTGCTCGAAGCTTGTACTGGAGTTATCCTCGATATATCGTAGAACAGATTTTCCGTTCGTATTCTGGGTTTCTGTTCTCACCATACAGCCATCAGTGTCACACTGCTGCAAAAGCTTTGTGATTGAATAGTTGTAATAGTAATTGCGCATGACATCCCGACCATTTCAGTTCACTTGTTCGTTCATACGTGTACATCATCTCTGATTATTTCTGATATGAATAATGAATTTTAACAGCCACAATGCACGTTCACTTAGGAGCAGATATAACGGGTGTTTTTTTACAGAGGTATAAAACTTTAAGTTGGCAACACTTTTTTAACTGGCGGCCATTTTGTCAGCTGTCAAGTGATTTATGTTTAGTTTGGTTTGGCATTTCAACATGAATAGACTGACGCCTGAACAACGCTTTCAAATTGTGCAAATTTATTTTGAAAATCATGGTTCTGTTCGAAATACGTATCGCGCACTACGTCCATTTTACGGTCAACATAATCGTCCATCAGAGCAATTAATTCGATTAACTATGGAACATTTTCGCACCACATTTACTCTAAATGATAATACGCATCCACAGAGAAGTCGTACAGTGAGTACGCATCCACAGAGACGTCGTACAGTCCGTACAGAAGAAGTCATTGCTGCTGTAGAGCGTAGCGTAGAGGAAGACCCGAATCAGTCTATCCGCCATCGTGCACAGGAATTGGATATGTGTCCATCCACTTTATGGAAGATTTTGCGGAAAGATCTTGGTTTGCGTGCTTACAAAATCCAACTCGTGCAAGAATTGAAGCCACACGATCACCTAGCAAGGCGTAGATTCGGTGAATGGGCCCAAAACAAGATTGCCGTTGATCCCGATTTTCATAAGCGAATTTTGTTTAGCGATGAAACTCACTTTTGTTTGAATGGATACGTCCAGAAACAAAATTGCCGTATTTGGAGTGATGTTAATCCTCAAATGTATGTGGAAACATCATCCAGAAAAACTGACTGTTTGGTGTGCTTTATGGGCTGGTGGTATCATTGGTCCGTACTTCTTTAAAAACGATGCTGGTCAGAACGTTACAGTCAATGGTGACCGCTATAGAGCCATGATTACTGACTTTTTCGTTCATCAATTGAACAACCATGATGTGCAGGAGCTGTGGTTTCTACAAGACGGCGCAACATGTCACACAGCTCGTGCCACAATTGATTTATTGAAGGAAACGTTTGGTAACCGCATAGTTTCACGTTTCGGACCCGTGAATTGGCCGCCAAGATCGTGCGATTTAACGCCGCTAGACTATTTTCTGTGGGGATATGTGAAGTCGCTAGTCTACGCCGATAAGCCCGAAACGATTGACCACTTGGAGGACAACATTCGCCGCGTTATTGCCGATATACGGCCACAAATGTTGGAAAAAGTCATCGAAAATTGGACCTCCAGATTAGACTACGTCCGAGCCAGCCGTGGCGGTCACATGCCAGAAGTCACATTTAAATTATAATGCCAGAAGATTATCTTTCGAATAAAGTAAATTTCATGTCAATTTAAAAAATTCATCTTTGTTTTATTCCACTTAAAAATTCTATACCTCTATAACAAACATACAATAATAATACAATACAATAAAATATATAAGTAAAGAGAAAGATATAAACAAAAAATAGAGAGGCTAACGTCTTGAATAACAGTATTTTCATTTATTGTGGAACATACGCATTTTTGGTCATATTTTTATATGACCTTTTTTGTTCCTTTTTTTAACTGTATCCTTATAGTTAACAGTTACTCTGTCCTGTGAATCAAAATGTATAAGAACTATGTCATAAAATTTATCTAGGAATCTAGTATTTTGGGCAGTTGCTGAAATAAAGTTCAACGTGCAGAAGGTAGAAGTATAATGATAAGTGTGCTAACATTACATTAAGGAGGTTTTTTATTAAAATTACCGTAAGATTACTGTCGGTCACTATTTCATATACATTTTTTGCTGAAAAAACGAATCTATAAGTCCTTTCATAACAATGCCTCATACAGATTACAGGAACAATAACAAACAGGAAGATTAGGATGAGTTTAGTGCATATGATTACAATAGCTACTGATATCTTCATAAAAACACTGTCTAGGTAGAAGACAATTTTGTTTGGACAAATAGTTGGGAAAACACGGTTAAAAAATTAACAGCTATGACTAATCAATACAGTAATTTGTAATAAAGTTTGAACTTTGATGTTCTATTGTTTACATAAATATTATAAATGTTATCAGCTTTTAACAGGAAATGTTAAAAGGACACTAATTAGTTTTCCTTCAAGATTTAATGGCGTTTCAAAAATAAATATTGGCTTAGCCTTTTCTAATCCTCTATTTATTGAACTTCTAGCTGTTATATACTAAGCTGTCTAACTAAATTTGATCCGAATCATTATAAATTTGAATTTTTGTTACGAAATTTGATGAAACTAATTAGTGCTGATTTTTCTTCAATTTTTCTTGAATATTTCTGTAACCTGTGTCCTATACTTTATATTGTGTAGTGTTTCATGTTACATTTTTTTAAATTTTTATTGAAACCTAAATGATTAGCCTATAGTGAATCAAGACAACGAACTACATTTTTGAATTTTTAACAGTTTGGTCATCTAAAATGTCATACTTTATGATATGAGTTTTTGTATAAAGTCTGTTTTTTAGAACCGCTGAATTGTTTCACGAGAATACAAAATTGGAAATTATAATTTTAAATTAATTTCAGCACTTTTTTAGGAGTGACTTGTGATTTAGAGCCACTAAAACACTGCTGGTTAAGGACTAGTTCGTTAAAAAGGTTACTATTTATTAAACAGGTTTTTCATCTTCTCTTATCACAAACTCTCTAGAGGCTTTTTTCTTATTACATATGTAATCTACTAATTGCATTAATACGTTTATGTAGTTACAGTGACTTCTGATCAACTCTGTGGTTAGTCTGTTATAAATTAATATGTTGGATAAAGTTATTTACATTGTCTTGCTATAGTTTAGTTGTTCCCCCGATTACAGGGATTTTAATTTGATGAGCTTATCCGCCCATTTAATTTATTTTAAACTGCATTTTTGGGGTCAATAAAAATGGTTTTTTATTTCTATTTAGAAATACACCTTTTTTACTTATTATTCGCTCTTTGTGCCTCAGCATCCCACATAAGGGTATGACTATTGTGGTTTGAAAGAGTAATATACTTAAGTAAACATTTCCAGATCTGGTAGTTATTTAGTTAGAATTTGTAGAAAAAGTATATTTATAAACAATTTGGCTTTTGGTGTTGACAAATTTATATATTTATTCTTCTTTTGTTAATCGTTTCTAAATTATAGTCCTTAAATAGGACAACAAGAATAAATAGTATATAAAAGAACTATCCGAAGACCTTATTAAACTTACCTTAGCTTGCTTCAGCCAAAGCCTGATAGGTATCGTATTTTTTTTCCATTTTTGCTTACTTTACCGAGTGTAGCTAAGTTTTTCTGTTCTGATTTATAATTTCTTGGTATATATTGTCTCTGTTAATCAGTGATGTTTATTTTCTGTATAATTTACTCATTTATGCATTTTTTAACCTTTAATAAGATCGACAAACTGCCTAGGGCAATTTATATTGCAATGATGAGGGACATATAGGTGATTTCTTTTAAGATTCAACCTAAGTATCAAGCTTTTTTATTATATTTACATTATCTTAATTAACGGGCTGATCCCCCGCAAAGGATCTCGAAAGCTTCTTTAGAAGCGGCGAAACCCCTTCAAGGGGTGTTAAGCCATTCATTCATTCATTATCTGAATTAACTTATCTAAGACTTTTTTAACCTACGCATTTTTTTGACATCGGCCACTTTGAACGAGTTTGACCTACACATCTAGATACACAAAACATTTGTTCATTGTACCTCACATTATACCAATTAACGACTCCTTTGGTGAATTCCCAGGGGATATCTTGCTGAATAAGCTTGTTTTAAAAAGCAATACGTTGTGCAATACGTTCTCTGCATATTGCTAATATTAAAGGTACTAATGGTACATCACAGTTGAATTGCACAATAGCAATAGGTTTATTTCTACTAAATACAAGCCGAGATATTTCGCATCTTCAGTTTATGGAAGTTAGCACTTGTTGATCATGGATAGATAGGTTTCTCTACACCAGTAAATGTTACATGGTTAAACTTAGTTTAGATGCTATAATTGGTGTGTTATCTGCAAATGTAACGATTTTGATTATTCTTCTTATTAGTAAATCTGCGGTATATAGTAGGTACAGAATAATTAGTTCAAGGACAATTTCTTGAGAAACATCTATACCTGTAGGACTCAAACTTATAGTTTTTTCTATCAAATACAAAGTTTACATTTAATTACTTTTACTTTAAAATTTGTTCTTACGAAAGCTAATGTGATTGAATGGTAAAGACGCATTTTAAAATAAAAATGAACGATCTGCGTTTTTGTAGTAACTGTCTATATCGTGGTATAAAAATAATGTATCATTGTTTGATATACTACTCTATCATGATTTGTAAGATGTTAATTAAAGCTTGATTGGTCGTGAATACTATTAGAGTTTTATAGATGAGTTTACTTTGGTCGAAAATGCATAAACAATATTTTAGAAAATTACTGAATTGCTTCGAATACTTGTCTCCAACTTTTAAATCTTTGATATTTGAAAATTATGTTGTAGGGCTCGATTGCATTTCCTCAGTAATATTGTATTCTCGTATATCACGTACAGCAATGTTGCAGAACAAATTAATTTCTTTTATTTATTAAATACAGATACTTCTACTTTAATCTTATAAACTATTTGGTTTTATAATAATTATGATGAATTTGTGCTTTTTAGTATTTATTGAAGTATACAACTTATTTACCCCCTTGGATTACATAATACAACTGCTTCTTGTTTTACGTTATATAGATGCTTTTTGAGAGTATTTACAACTTTACATAGTAAACAATTACTGCTATTATTAATTATAACACGAGTGATATAAGCCCCAATTGATTTCTTAAATCTATCTTTTGATTTCTTTTTCTTCCTTTGTTATTCAGATATGAATATTGTACATATGTCTTTCTAGCTTTTTGTAGCTGTTCTCTGTCTTAAGCTAAGTGTTATCGCGTGAGTCGTTGACCGCAGATAGTAAGATGTCTATTTATTATAAACCAAACTTAAAATTCAATATTTTAAAAATAAATCCATATTTCGGTAACAATTGCAACTATCCAAAACGTCCCGCTGTGTTGCATCACACAAATGATCAAAGCAATGACGATATAAGCGGCTACACCTGTCAAAAACTGTTACTAATACGCAAAAAACTGCAGCACTGAGCAGCCAGCTAAAGAATACAAACCATTTCATACACGGTGTATTTAACTGCGACGAAATGATAAAATACTGACTAATAATACTAAAGAAGCGTTAACTAACAATACAATCAAGATCCGATGCTTATCAAAAATTATTTCAAAGCCTGAGAGATGATAAGATTGTTTATCGTATTAAAAGAAGATCGCGCCTACAGGATCTTCATCAGACACCTGCACCACTCAATATTCACACAAGAAATAACAGGACTGACTACCCTTGGTCATGCTGGACATTTGTAGTAAACCCAGTGTACCAAAAGTAAATAGTAAGGAGATATTTAATATCACACACTTAAGCAACATCATAATTGCAGTTGGAGCGCTCAGAAAGAGAAATATCACTACAATTTATACTTGGCTAGGAAAATGGCCATATTCCATATTGTGCTTAGTGATTACTAAGCTCAACTCTAACGGTTATCAGAAAATTAGCTTTACCCTAGCTAAACGTGCTCTATGCAAACAAAATCACCTAGTTAACTATAAAGGTGGTTCGGTATACAAAAATCTACAACCCAGAAGACCTATATATATCTCAGCAACTTAACTTCTCTAAATACTTTCACCCCAAATCTTACACTTACATGAACAAATAAATTCAACTCCTACAAAATGCAGCTTGGAAAGCTACACCTTTTAATTCACCCACTAATACTACAATCCTAAATATCCCACATCACATCAGGGACTTCATACAAGAATAGAGATGAGCACTAAAGTACGGCATAGAACTTGTAATAGACAGGGTGGGGTATGCTACAATAGATGTACTTATCAATTTTACGTGGGTTCATATGTATGACGGAAGAAACTAAACCTTTAATAAATACTCACAAACTTATCGACTTACCATCCAAATTAAAACACAAATGGCGAAGATGTAATCGGTTTTTAGATGCACCCTGCCAAAATTTTCTACTGCAGTTGCGACCTCATAACTGGGCAATTCTTTCGCTACATATCAAAGAAAACTCTGGTGTTTCTCACTATTATCTATAATAATATACTGAGTTTATGTTATTTTCCGTTGCAATGGAAATTTCCCTCGCTACATAACAATATCTAAGCCTGTTAAACCACTCACAAGAACATCATCTTAAAGGCTAATAAGCCTTCTTCCAATTTTGTCCAAAATTTTCGAAAAACTGTTATTACGCAGAATTGAAGACTTTGTTAATTTAAGCCACATAATCTCGCTACATTAATTTGGCTTTCTCAAGAACCAGTAAACATATAGTAAGAACACAAATTATTACTAAAATACTGGAGACCCTAGAAACATGGAAATACTGCAAAACAGGCTTTGGATAAGGTTTGGCGCAATGTTTTGTTATTTAAAATAAAAACACTCTTCACCATCCCAATATTCCCGATGTTGAAGTAATTCCTATGTAGCAAAAGTTTCCAGCTTAAGATCCAATTATTATTTCATTAAGGCCGCAAGCTAATGCCTTCAGACCTTTCCTGTATTTGATTGCTGTTATCCCATTAAAATTAGTGATTAAATACTTAGAACTGTACTCAGATCAGAAGCTGACTTGGATAATCCACATAAAATCTAAGCGTAAATAACTTGACTCGAATTGCTCCTGTTTGTCAGCCTCTTAGTACGTTTCTGTTGTGGTTGATTGTATATTATTTTTCCACCTTTTTGGTGATCTACTATAGGGTTTATTGTTCTTACGTCCTGTTTCTTTATCTATATCTCAACGTTATGCCTTTTATTGTTCTTAATACTTTCATTTCTACATTATTAAGTTTTGGTACTGTTTTTTATCTATCTGCTCAACGTCTCCGCTGCCTAAGTTAGGATTAATCTAATACTTTCATTGTATACTTTATCTTTCTGTTTTGTGTCATATTTATTCTGCCATATGGTCTTCTCGTAAGTTAGGAACCACTTAATCTCATTACCTTTTGTATACTTAGTCTTACTTTCGCTGGTGCATATTTCCTCTATTTCCAGTTACATCTACTGGTTTCTCTTAGGGATCACCACTACATCTTAGTCTTTCTCGCTGAAATCATATGTTAATTTATCGCTGTCCCTGCTTGTCACACTGAAGGTATGCAGTTGACATCTATGGTTGTCTTAATGATCAACCATACATGTACCGTCGTCATCAGCGTAGAAATTACTGTGGTAATTTATGTAGTTACCCTGCTGTCATCACTGAAGGTATTGGTTTGTCTTATTCGTGAACTTATTTGTACCACGTCATCAGCGTAGCATACAGTGGTGATAAGTGAGTCTACCATTGTCGTATCCTTCTTGTTAGGTGTGTATTTCGTGAATTCATCTTGGTATTCTTACTCATGCATGTTGAACAGTAGCGGGATAAGTGAGTCTCCTTGTCGTATTCTTCTCTTTAGGTGCGTGTATTTGGTTTCCCTCTTGGTATTCTTACTTTGGCTTTATTGTTTACGTTTATTCCTTTATTTATTTTATTATTTGCTATTCTGTTTGCTATATTTTTAATAGGTTTATGATATCGTCCCGTCTCAACCTATCGAAGGCGCTTTTTAGGTCCTCGAAGCACATTTATGCAGGCTTGATGTATTCGATGGAGTTTTCTGCTATTTGTCGGATAATAAAAGTAGCGTCCATAGTGCTGCGGTTTTTCTACAACCTTGTTAGTCTTACCCTTTATTATCGCCGTTAATAGTTTGAGCGTGCTATTTATTAAGCTGAAGTCCCGGTAATCTTCTGGCTTTTTCCTGTCTCCTTTCTTGAGTATTGGTGTTAGGAGACTTTCCTTCCCTTCTTCCGGCACCTTCTCAGTGTTTATTATGATGTTGAATAGTTTTTGGAGCTATATACCTAGTGTTGTTCCTCCATATTTTATCAGTTTGTTTTGTATTCCGTTATGACCTGGCACCTTTCTGTTCTTCAATTGTTTTATCGTATGTTTATTTCTTCTTCTGATAATTGCACTTCATTTCTGTTTTCCTCGTTGTTTATTACTCTGTGTCATCTTCTTCTGTTTCTCCTATATAGATTTCTGAAGTGTTCGATCCATTGTTTTTCTGTGATATCATTTATTCGTATGAATTCGACCATGTCTTTTCTTTATCTTTTATCATTTTCCACTTTTGTTTGAGATCCGTACAGGTCGTGTTCTATATTTTGGTGAATTTGTCCCAGTGCTCTTTTTGGTATTGTCTATTTCTTGATTGACTTTATTTCTTATTCTCTATATTCTTTCTAGCTCGCTTTTGGTTTCTTCTTTTCTTTTGCTAATATTTTAACCCTTTCGTCATACCATGGTGTTATATATTTTCTTTTGTTTGTATTTATTGTTCTTTGGCTCAAAGCCTCTACTGCTGCTTGTTGAATACTTTCTTTAATGCTGTTTCAGATTTTTTCTATATTTGTTTTACTGTTTCTAAGTAGTGTATATTTAATTACTCTGTTAGTCTGTTGCAATACAGGTTTTTAGTCCCCTCATTTTCGAGGATTTCTATATTTAGTCGATCTTCAATTTTTGTATTTCTCGATTTCACAGGCTTTATTCATATATTTATTTTCCCTAATATAAGTCCATGACCTGATCCTATGTTTACTGATGATAGGATGCGCACGTCTATTATATTTATGGAGTGTATTTCTGTTTGTTATAATATAGACAATCAGAGCTACGACTTCTTGTACCAGACCATGTGATTTTATGTCGCGTAGGTTGCTGAAGTATGTGTTACTAATTCGGAGGCCATTTTGTAGGCAAATTTCTATGAGTCTTTCGTTTTCGTTAAGTGTTTCTTCGTTAAACTTTGTTTCACTCAATTGAGAGGTGCGTTACCTGCTCTTGCGTTGAGGTCTCCAAGGATGATTGTTTTACTGCTGGTTGTTAGTGTCTTGTAGGTTTTCATAAAACGTGACTTTTCCTTCTTTACTTTTAGTAATGTCTGGCGCATAGACAGAGATGATATTTAGTGTAGTGTTTCCTAGCTTCAAAGTGACAAGCATGATGTGTTCGTCAATATATTTTATATCTGAAATATTATTTTCAGAGCCGTGGTTATTTAGTGGATAGATGCAGACTACGAAACCAAGAGTTGCGGGTTCGATTCTTCTCTGCTCCTTTGTAAAATGAGAACCTATAAATTTGGGGTAATTAGTTCTTTTTGTTTCGCTGGCACGTAGGCTCTAGATTTACAGATCTATCCTGTGGAACCCAAAGGTCAAGGCCTGTTACGAACTATTATTTAAATGTTATTTTCACATTTTCTGGATCCAGCGAGGCCTACATCTTTTCGTTCTCCTAATCCTGTAATAGTATATTTTCTGTATCAATTATGCTTTTTTCTTGCCTTTCTCAAGGCGCATATTCCAATTTTGTGAGATTCCAATTCTTGTGCGATTTGCTGATCTTTTCTGGTCCACGAGGCAATGTTCCATGCACTAATCCTTAAAGTATTTTTTTCTCATTATGCTTTTTCTTGCCTTCTCCGTCATCTTTGGATCCGTCCTATTCCGAGGCCTCTTTTCGGTTCTGTGAGCAGTTTGAAGAGTCAATAGATTGCAAGCCTTACTGAGAGCTTAGTCTGTTTTGGTCCGCAGGTGGTATTTTGTTTCCCTCCTACCCGTCGGTTTAGCGGGAGTCAGACCGGTTAAGACATTCCCCTATCCGTCATCTGGGGATGCGTTCGATATGAGTCAGACAACTTCATACGGATAGTCGAAAACGTTTCGTTCAATTGTTGATGCACTATGGTAGATATTATACCAGACGCTCTATACAAACCTAGCAGTTCTTTATGTAACCTACATCATCCATCTTCTAGCAACCGCCTATCACTTCACTCTCGTGTGACATGACAATACCCTAACAGAAGACCTATATGCCAACCCCACCATTTCTAATGGAAATACTATCGCTGGATGGATTTCATAGTGTATACAATGATTTTATTCATTACTTTCTTTTGTTATGTAGACCGTAAATACGCATTCTTTTACTTAAAAAATTGTCTATTTGCATTTCTCTATATGTCTCTATCTGTTATAGAACATTATGTATTTCTTTAATACGGTTTGAACTCTAAATTCAACGCACGAAAGGAGATTCTAGAGAATAATCCGGCGAATAAACCGACCGGGAGCATTAAAAACCACTTTGTAGGTTAATTAATCAGTGGATGTCACTCGGTGCTGGCACGCTATTTCAGCTACAATGGAAGGATTTTTGAAGGAATCGCAATTAATTATTGCCAACGGCCGCGCACATACAAACATGCCGTTCCTTGGCGTCCGCAGCGCCAGCGCGCAATTATTTACCTGCTAAATCCCCGCCATTCATATTCATGAGTCTAGACAGAAATCATCACTTGGTAACCCCAGCCTTCGAAAACCAACACGTCACGGTTATTAAATTAATTATTCGCTGCGTCCAGCTGCAGTTGCGCGCCGGCTTAATCAGCTTCTAATTGCGAAAGCGCGCGTTTTTCGCGGCCATCTGGCTCGCAATCATCGGGAGCGCAGCCCCTTCCTCATGTCTTGAGCGCTCCCGGTGCGCAGAACCCGCCGGCGGCGGTCGTCTTTCGGTTTTTTCCTCCGCGGCCAGCCATGCGCGAATTTAATCTCCGTTTAGCGTTGCCCCGCATGGATCCGACAGAATTAGCGGCGGAGTAATTCCTAATTAAGAGCGCCTGCATAAAGGGAACGGAGAAGGTGGCGGGGACCCTAATACGAGAACGTTTCCGCCGATAAATGATAACCTGTGGGTTTAATTTGATGTATTTGCATATTAATTCATTTCTGGCCGGCGCAGCAATTAGCATCTACATAACGCTGACGGGCGGCTGACATCTGAATGGACCACGTGGGCTATGTATGCCTGGAAATTATTGGCGGCTGCCGCTGCTTTGCTGCGAATTATAACTTGCCAATACCACATTTCGATGCTTTTTACGGGCTCGGCTATCCTGTCGGGTCGGAGATCAGTCGTCATCAAGATAACGCTAGATAACCGACTGCCATAGCGAGATGTTACTACATGTTACATATCATTAATCTTTTCGCACTTCTTCCAATGTTATTGAGCTTTTGTTTCTGTTAATGGCATGGGCTAGTAATATGAAATTACATATTTATTTAACTTCAAGCAAACAATTTGTGGATTATATATAGATATATATATATATATATATATATATATATATATATATATATATATATATATATATATATATATATATATATATATATATATATACTGATCCAAATTGAATTTTAAGAATTGAATCGCGCGCCGTTTGTCTTCTGTGAACATTAGAAGTTTGCATTTGTACTGTTAGTATCTAAACAGATAGCAAAGTTATCATGGTGCTGTATACTATGCAGCAATATCACGTTTATTATGAAAACAAACGATCGCTTCCAATTAGGCGAAGGAAACTTCGACCATTGTTTAGATGCAATAATGAGCCGAATGAGCGCGTAATTCGTGATATACTGCTAAATTTTGAAACCAATGATATGCTTATCGACAAAGTAAAAGTACGCTAGCAACGCAAAGGTCGTTTCTGTGACAATATTGTTCGAGTAAGCGATAACGTGAAGAACCAAGCACGTCAATTCGTCGCCGTTTACATTTTCATATGACACTATGTAACGCATTGTAACGAAGGATTTGTATGTACAACCGTATAATATTCAAACCCAAGAATTCAAAAAAAAATTTAATATTGAGAGATTAAGCTTATTTTTCTTTAAATATCTTTATGAATCGTCAAAATTGTCGTATCTGGGATAGCGAAAATCCACATGTCATTCACGAAAAACCAATGTATTCGCAAAAATATACTAATGGTGTGTATTGTGGGATGAAAAATAATTGCCCCTTACATTTATGAGGACAAAGATGGTAACGCTGTTGCTATCAATGGTGTATGTTATCGGGAGATGTTACCAACTTTTTTCATTGAATGACATGTGGTTTCAGCAAGATAGAGCTACATATCACACCGCACCTGAAACATTCACTTTACTTTAAACAAAATTTCCTGGTTGTGTCTTTCCATCGCGGTATCTTGCGATCAAACCCTTTTAGACTACTTCTACTGGAATTATTTAAAGGAACGGGTTTACTCAACACGGTGAAACTGTTATGAGCCTGGGGATTGCGGTATCTACGGCAATGAGAAAGCCGATGAATTGGCTAGGCAGGGTTCTAGTGAGGCTTACATCGGCCCAGAAAGTGGTTTATTAAGCTTTATTAAGGAGAGGACACGCACTCATCATCGAATGTATTGGAAGACTCGACTAGGACATAATTTCAGCAGAGCCTTCAATAAGGACCTTGCCAAAAGAGAGCTGCAGAACTCCTTAACCTAAGTAGGCCACAGCTAAAGATAACCATAGGGTTTCTTACAGGAACATGCGATTATTAGAGAAGACTTCTGGAAAATTGGTAAAAAAAAATTGGTATTCTTGCATGCAGCCTCTGTAGCAAGGAACCAGAAACAGCCTTACATATCCTATGCAAGTGCGATACGCTGTGCAGGAAAAGGCAACATACATTCGGGAGACCAATCCTGGAACCGAAAGATTTCCAGACACACCCCGTAAAGGACCTGTATCTGCTGATTCAGGGGACATCAATTACAGATTGGTTGTGAATTCACTTTATTAAGGTAATCACAATAAGCCATAGGCTGCAGTGAACATGGATCCATCAAGGAAGACATACCCTAAGCGAAGAAGGAAAAAACGGTTTATATCAACAAGTCTGCCACGATTTTAGGGTTAAAAGAGAGCATCAGAGGTATATTATTGAAATAGAGCTACATTTATTGGAAAGCATTATGGAAAACTTCGCTAAAAGAATAATCGCATTTGGATGGTTCCATATATATATATATATATATATATATATATATATATATATATATATATATATATATATATATATATATATATATATATATATATATATATATATATATATATATATATAATAATGGCCTAATGTCTCAGTGAGTAATGTAGGATTATGGCTGTCGTAACTTCTAGCTACCGATTTGCCAATATTCCCACCACTGTTTATTGAAATGTCAGCACCAAAAGAAAATAGAAATTAACAACTGAAACTGCAGATTTATTTAATTATATAAGGCATTTGTCCACAATCATTTATGTTTTGTTATATATTGTATAGTACCGGCTCTTCTGGCCGCCTCCATTTTTTTAGCATCGAGTCAAGCAATGAATGGATGGTGTCTTGATGGACTGCATTCAATTCATAATTTAGGCAAATTCATCTTTTCCAACTGCATTTTAATACTACGAATATTAGTAATTCTTCTAATATATGTGATTTTATGATAAAAGTTCCTGTTCGTATTTAAATAGTCCAAAAATCCATGTTGGTGACTTTTTATGCCTGATTTTCGTATGAACTTTAATAAAATTTCTTAAAATGATTTTGAGGGCAATTTAAGGCTTGCGCTGAAACTTTTATGTTATAGAAATGTATAACTTATTAAAAATAAATTAAAAAGCATGGTCTAAATTGAAAACCGAATTTAAGTTTTAAATGAAAAGGCTTTAAATTTTTTATGATTTGATATCTATCGAGTATTAAATAATTAAATATGCAATTAAATGTGCAAAAATATGTCTGACAAATGGCCACGTCGATTTCGGTTGCAAATCGTGTTTTTTTTCACAAAATTTTTGATTGCAATTACGCACATTTCCTGATCAGTTCAAGCGATAACACGTTGGAGATCATTCTTCAAAGTGTTTGGATTATTGGCGTGAGAAATTACGCGACTGGCTAATTGTTGATACAGTAAATTGATTGCTGCTTGAGCTTAATGACAGGTGGCGCCATCCTGCTGGAACCACACTTGTTCGAGATCCATATTGCTCAAATGATTCCGATAAAAACGGGATTACTATGTAACAGTTGGTTTACGAACACGTCGAGTTGAAAATGCATCTCGTCGCTAAACATGATTTTCAACTGACAGGTGAGATTCATCCGATGCTGGAAAACCAATCATGTTCGAGATCCATATGCATCTAAATGATGTGCGCATGAAAAGAGGATTGACTATGTAACAGTTGTGCACGATACTGAATCGATGTTTTCGTATTTGCAGCGACACTTTGAGTAGCTCTTTCAATATTCTTAGGGGACGGTACGCCACGCAGATACGATGTTTTCAACTAAACTGAGATATATCACTTCACGTATCGTCTTGCAAGACAAAGCAATTCGATGAATTGCGGGCATCTTTTAGGAACAGCACATAAGAAATACTTCTTTTGCGATGATTCAGTAAAAATCTACATCTATTTAAATATTTTGAGCTACCTAAAAATGTCTAGTAATGTTATTTGTAAAACTCATTAAATTTTCTTTTGCTAGGTAATCGAGTTTGTTTATTTTTATAATATGACTCATTAATATAGCTAAACTAGAAAAGTTTTAGAGTTTGTCGTAAGCATGGTCACACGTTGTGCCAAATTTAAGCCTGTTGAGAGAAGCGAGTTGAAACCTATAATATATATTTTTTTATATTTCTCATTAGAAATTAGTTAAAGCATTATACCTACTTCAAATACTAATAGTCAAAATATAATTTTAGTGCTGCGTAGGCAGTATATTTTGTCATTAACTGTAATACAAAACGCCAAGAAGTTCCATTAAATCGGAACGGTTGTTACAATGAACATTATAATAATAGAACAATTGTCTTTGTATTAAGCTATATTTCTTGTAAACTGGAGAACACATGCACTTTTTTATTTACGTGCGCATGTATTCGGTCTGACGTAGTTCTTAATATTATTATAATTGCATCGTTCATTTATTTACATTTTTTTAATGTCTGTAATTTTATCAATTACTTTAAATTTGCATTAGCATTTTTTTGTAATTAAACATTTATTGTTGCAACTGTTAATATGAATAGGTACATATACATAATAAGTTTATTATTTGTGTAAATTAATATTTAAGCTGCTTGTTATTATATTTAAATGTACTTATCCATGATTGGGTGCAAATATTTAATTAATTTTTGGTGCCAGTTTGAACAATGGTGCCGCTCTGTGACTAATGCAATTATTTTATATAATAAACAACAATACTAGGAACTGTTGGTTAGTAATAGAAATAATTTACAATTTAGTTTTAAAGGCAGTGCTTTAATTCTGCATTGTGATGAAAGAGTATGTATTATTTAAAGACTTTTTTATATTTTCTAGAATGAAGTATATGCCTTGCTACATACTACATTTCTTTATTCTTTCTTTCTTATTAAAAAATCGTTAAAATGCAAAAAGGATGAGGACGAATACATCGACCGTGCTCATATTCTTCCGAGTTTAGTGATGGGCCTTTAGTGATTACTTAATTGAAGGTTAGTTATGAAAACGCTAATGTCGCTTTTAAGGCTTAAATTAACTGATTTTTTACCTACAATAACAGTTATTAGAAGCACGTTTAAAGTCTGTATGAACTTGGTTAACAATAAAATATAAGATTTTTCCGTAAAAATAATTTTGGAGCTATGTCAATTATTTTTTTTAATATCGAATTTGCAAAATTAATTTTTTCGGCAAATGTACTTTTAGTAAATTCAAAATTTTGTCGTAGAGCTTGTTAGATAGCAAAACTGAGCGAAAAAGATGTGAATTGTAATGTGGACAAGGTAGAGAGTGGCAGCTAGAAAAACTATGAACACTGGGGCAGTAATAAATGTCTTATTCTTAAAACTTGTACATTTTGTACATTTTTTAAGAAATGCCGGAATTACAATGAAACCTGTACTTTACGAAGTTGATGGGCCCAAGAAAAAGTTCGTAAAAAAATTGGTAAGATGGAAAGCATGAAAAGAGGTCGCCTAGATGAGGAGCAGTAAAAACTGCGGTTTCAATGACGGTTTACTCCCATACATATATTTCACCACTTATATATACACTCGAGAGCAAGATAATCGACCCACAAGCTGGACGCGCATTTTCGTCTCGTGTTTCAGTATAAGGAAGATGAAAGTAACAACATTAACGTGCAAGGAGTATCTTTATTATTGAGCTTAAAAACTGTTGTTATTGCATTAATCGGATGACGCATTCAAAGAAATATGCATCATGAATGGGGTTTTATGAATCATGCTAACGACCATAACTGTGATTGGCCTACAGTACACTTGCAATCCGGTAATTCATCTCAGTCACTTATCTGAAGTTGACGTAAGTAAGTGATGTAAGTGATTCGCAAAAAATAGATACCACAGTCACCGAAGCACACCAGGTAGTTGCATTGTTTAGAGAGAACCTTAGTCAGAGGGCCGTGGCAAATTGACAAAATCTGAGTCAATGAGCTGTGTCAAGAGTGTGGCGTCGGTAATGGGAAACGATAGGAGACGATGGGACTATAGAAGGTGAGGGGAGCGATTTGCTCATTGCTGTATTCAAGAAACTATCGCATGGAGATGGCACTTGCATGTTCTGGACGGGCATTTTCATGCACGTAAAAACTGAGTTGGTTTTTGTACCTATTGGCGGATGCGGGAGAGGTTTAACAGCGGAGCTTTACATCAGGGACATTATGGAGGATCCCGTTGTTCCGTTTAGGGATTGTTTTGGCAAGGACTTGATGCTAATCCACGATAATGCGTGATGCCACACCGCGTGAGTGACCACTACTACCTGGTTGACGTCGGTATGCCGAAAATGGACTGGTTTCTGTGAAGCCTAGACTTAAATCTAATTGAGCATGTTTGAAATGAGCTTAAGCGAAGAATCCAGGCCAGAAATCTTGCACCACGGAACGTGATGAAACTGAGAGCAGCGTTGATTGGAGAGTGGAAGCAATCCCTCAAGATAGCATAGGAATAGCTTGGAAAGTGCAATTAGGAGTAGAGATGGCAACATCATGTATTGAAAAAAATTATTAAATTACTTTTGTTTTTATTTTTTCTCCGTCATAATCAGCTTTTCCTTTTCAATCTTTTGTTACACTTATTCTTAGGCCCATAACAGGTCCGATTTCAATCAAAGTGGTATAATTTGAAATCACAGCTTTTAAGATTTCAGACAGTACACTGAACTTTACTTGGAATGCTATCGGAGTGAATACACATTCTTGTTGCTGCACCGATTGTATTTACACATCTACAGGCCTATTAGATGGTATTTATTGTTTAAATTTTTATTTCTGATTTGCGCATTATACGTAATTAAAGTTCGTAAAAGAAAGTGCGTGATGACTTTCATTTAGTTCGTCATATTTGTCTTTTCTTTTATTCACTACATTTTTATGATACTTTCTTTCGTTGGTAAACCATTGTTCATGTGGGCGTAATCCATTACTTGTGCATTCTTTTAATAATTACTTTTTGCATTATTTCTTTTTATTTTTATTTTGAACAATTTAAAATGATACCGCCGTCTTTATCTTTATTATAATGTTCCTATGTGAGGCTCACTTTTCTGAACCAATTCTGGTTAGTGGCTGGAGAAACATCTCGTTTCCATACTTCATCAAACCCCGAAGTCCTTTAGGGGCCAATTCTCTTCTAATTTCGATAATTTTGTTTTCAGATGCGTTTCTGGTAATAAACTTTTATATTTCTTATTATTTTATAGTTTCTTGATTGCAGTTTTAACGTTGTATTTAATTGAAACAAAATCAATTTTATATTTTGCGGTAGGAAGATAGCAATTTTGCATGTTAGCTGAAGTGCTGTGTGGTCCTACTTCAACACAACGTTTTAAAAAATTGAACTAATCATCCGAATTGTTGTGTTAAAGTAGTAATTGACCTCTAAAGATTTGTATTCTGGGGGCACATCTCGATATTTTACTCTTTCCTATGAATTTTTGTTTTGCTTTCGAACAACAGAAGCTTGTGAAAGTTTACTTCGGGACTTGTTGTATGCAATAACATCCTAGCATTGACCACATTTATTTTGTTTTTAGTAACAAAGTTTATTATTTGATTAGCGTAACAAATTAAAGCACGCTTAATTTTACTTGAAAGAAATTATAGACATGTAAATCTCTGCTGGAGAAAAATAAATACTACCTATTGAACCAGTAAATTTAAGATACCATCAATTTTTTTGGAGGGCTAAAACAACCACAAAGAAGTAATCAACAATATAAAACTTTCGCTAAAGAAAAATTATGAGCATTCCTTAATTTATTGACATTAAAAATTACTCTAACAAGCGAAGATGATGATAGAAGTTTGGCAAAACATTACAACCAAAGTGGAATTTTACACATACCAAAACCCCAACAGCACATCTTTTCCTTAACCGAAAAAGATATACAAGAAAACTCGTAGCTTGTGGTTTACCGATAACAAGCATTGAATCTTTTAAAGAAATATAAAATTCTTATACCTGTGTGCGCAGTACTCTTTATAGCAATCGCGAAAAAAAAACTATTCAACGGTCATGTGATTTACTAGTCAATAGTTATGGCGGAACAGCGAAAAACTAATAGTAAAACTATCCAATGCTAATGCATTAAACATAAAAAATATTGCAGATTTAAACCAAAATGCGTAGATGCAAATATAAGTTATATATCAACTGCGTTGGACCACGATAAAAGTCTCCAGTATGTACCAATTTCAGTGTAAAGTTTTGCTAACTATAGGGGATATAAATATTTTTGAGAAACAAGAAACCATTAAGACACATGATTTTATAATAATATAATAAAATTAGAAAATAGTAAGGATAAAAGCCAAACCTTCAACAACACGGAACATTTTTCTTAAAAACACTTTCTTTAGCATTCAAAGCTTCGTCCTTTTTTCATTGGGGCACACTTACTGGCATAGCAGCTTTAAAAGTTTATTGTGTCTACTAACATGCAACTTTACATACTACGACGTCACATACATCCATAAGCTTCCAACGAGACTTGAATTCGTCCGCGCTGGGCTTGCGGACAGAGGAGCAGTGCTAGTGACCAACATACCAATCGACGCCTTTTATCCTTATTATAGTTTCTTTTAAATTTAATCCACCATTTTATTGAACAAGTCCAGCAATTCTTATTATCACATCTCTTGCTTTTCCTTTTCAATCGACGCTGGAATCTAAACTGTAGCTCAATTTAAAAATCCTTGAATCGAATGTCACCAAAACGCAACTAATTCTATTCAAATTATTTCTTGCAAAACATTCTATTGATATGTCATGTGCTTCTAAAACGCACTCGAATCGTTTGGAAAAACTTAAAATAGATGAATAACAGATGTACCGCATATGTATCATCGTAAAGTATAATATAATTTACCATGAGTGTTAACCAACTATAAATTTTGAGACAGTCGGAATAAAAATCAAAATTTATGAAGACACTACCGTTAACATAGTGTATTCACAGGAAACTTAACAAACGATTTCTAAAATAAGAAATCCGTCCAATATTTAACACAAGCGAACCCTTCACTCCTATTGAAGACCTAAATTCAAATCGAAAACACAATATGGGGATGTAGTGCGATAAAGCTGACTGGAAGCAAACTTTACGAGCCCACTTACTACTTGTATAGAAGAGATCACTAAACTTCTACACTAGATACCGTTCCTCATAAGAATTTCAGAGTTCGACTCTCAAGTCAAAATAACGGCAAACATCGAGTGCTCTCCGGCCATCATACAAACACCTTTGGCGGTCGTAAAGTACATTCTCCTTCTTCTAACGGGTCAGACTAGCCACCTGCCCGGGGTACGCCCAACGTGGCGAAATGTGTAGTTAGAAACAGGCTAATAGCCTATATATAAGAGTAGAAGAAGAAGAAGATAAGAATTTCAATAAACTAGTCTTTCATCTAGTGCAACATAAGCAATACATACATCTGAGCCCAGATTAATTAATAGGTTAGTCAACTGAAATCTGTTCCAGTACTCAAATATTCAAGCACTCTTCACACCCTTAAGGGATAACAGAAAATGTGTTTTCGATAATTTATCGCTTAATAATATTTAATTTAATTAAGCAAAAAATTGCCCTGAAAAGTACAGTGAAGCAGAAATCTTACAACTAAAAATATGGTGAATAAATAGTTTATCTTATCGTATCAGATAGGAACTTGATGACTGTCAGATTCATATCAAAAACATATTAGCCAGAAAATCTGGCCTCATAGAAGACAACCTTCACTCTCTTTGGAAATAGAAATATAATTCCCAGCAAGAAAATACGACACATTTGCAGATTAATTGGACAAAACGTTTACGTTTCACAAGCACTAAGATCCAGTATTTAAAAAGTGACCATAAATTTCGTTGAAATACATAAACCAACTCCAGAAACAAACTTTAAACGAACATCACGTAGGGAAATAATTTCTGTAACCAAGAGTTTTTCATTATACTAAAGAAATTTACACAATTTTCTATGCCTTGATAAAATTGGATACTTCTCAATTTATGGAAACATGTAATGCTTCAAATGTTTTTCGAACCAGGTAAAAATATAAAATGTGCTTCTAGCTATAAACTAGTCAGTCTATTAACGACTTCGAAGTTATTCGAAAAAGTTATTTACTTTTATCTTAAGGAAAAAATTGGAAAACTGAATATTCTTCTAACTTTTCAGTTATTTTTTTAGAGAAGGTTACTCCACCTGTCGCCAATTTTACTCAACATCTATATACGTAGCTGTTTTATTCTCAATGCAGATACGCACATTATTATTATTCAGCATATACAGGCCATAAAAGCCCAAAACTTGCCATATATTTACAAATTCATTGCTTCCGTTCTACTGTTTTTTTTTTGTTTATCTTTAATCTCCCAGTTTTCTATGTGCAGCTTCCACAAGTTTTTTTTACCGCTTCGAGTTACTTTTTTGGCGTGTGCCTCTGCGTCTTCTCCCCACTTCTCCTTTCTTTAGCTTCTCAACATGTTCTAACCACCGGATTCGCTGTGCTTCTATGATGCGATCGGTACCTGGTTGTACAGCGACATAATTTCTGTGTTTGTCTACCTCCGCCATGTATCTCACTTTTATTTCTCCAAAAAAAATTATAAGCTTTTTTCCCGTGCCTCCATTTTCTTTGTGTTTTTCAGGGTTAGCGTCCATACTTCACTGTCGTAAGTCACCACCAGTCTAATAATGGTCTGGTAAACTTGGATCTTGATGTTGCGCGAGATTTCTTTCGACGCGGTGAACCCTGGGTTCGACTCCCAGATCAAAAGCACTGCAAACATCGAGTGCTCTCCGGCCATCATATAAACACCTTTGGCGGTCGTAAAGTACATTCTCCTTCTTCTAACGGGTCAGACTAGCCACCTGCCGGGGTACGCCCAACATGGCCCATAGTACTACACGAAATGTGCTGTCAGAAACAGGCTAACAGCCTATATAAGAGTAAAAGAAGACATTGAATTAGTCTTTCCCTAGCTATGTTTGTTTTTATATTCTTTCTTCTACTGATTCATCTTCATTACCCTTTGTGTAAGCTTTACTTCCAAATAGATAAAATTGTCAACATTTTTGAGATTATGTATTTTCCCATCGATTGTATCTCTATCAATCTCTATAACTATATCCATTTTCTTATATTTAGTTTTGTCCTAATTTATCCATAGACCTCTTTTTCTTGCTACTACTTTGAGTCTTGTCATTACATCTCTTAGATCTTTTCATGATCTTGCAATAAAGGCAGTGTCGTCAGTATATGCTAGATTTTTGTGATTTTGCTGATAAATGGTTTCAATTTTTTTTAAATGCTTTCCAATAGCATGTTAAATAGTACTGTTTAGAGTGGATTCCCTTGCCGTACTCCTCGGTTTATTTTAAATTATCTAAGAAAAGTCCTGCTATCTCCACCTTGCCTATAGTTTTTTTTAGTGTCATCCGCACTAAAACCACTAATTTTCTGGGGATATTTAACTTAATCATTGCTTCATACAATTTTCTTCGGTTGATGGTATCACAGGCCTGTCGAAAATCTATGAAGATTATATGTACGGGCAACTTTTGATCGTACTGATAAGTTACTCCTGAGCCTGCACTGATAATCACCAACTCTTTGCTGTACATGCTCGTTTAGTTTCTCCCGTGGACGAAGAGCCAGTAACTTGTATGCGATTTGCAGTAGCACTATTCCTTTATAATTCGTACATAGAATATTATCCCCTTTTTTGTGAATTGGTGTTAGAATTGCATTTCTTCTTCGATCCATATGTTTATCAGCATATTGCACATTCTTGCTTGTAATTCTATAGCTCAACTTTTTATTAACTCTATTATAATGCCATTTTCTTCGGGATTCATGTTTTTCTTCCTCTTTAGAATTTCTTGGAATTCCATCCAAGTTGGACACCATTTAACACCGACTCAAAATATTTCATCCAGGTTTTTAAACTTTCTTGTATTCTATGGCTTATCTCTGCCTTACAATGTCATAAATTATGTTGGTAACTATTTTTTACATTTTTTATCCCTTAGTATTTTTTTGACTTCCTTTGTTCTAAAATTATTTATAATTTGTAAAGGTTTTTGCTTCATTTCTGTCTCTTTGCTGTCTTGCACATTTTCTTAGTTTTTCTTCTTAATTTATACTTTTTTGTCTTCCTCTAAATTACTTTCGAAATATTTTTATCTGGTGTTGATTATTTCCAATATAATACTTCTGAATTCAGCACTTATCTTTTTGCCTTCCTTTCTGTATTTGTAAAATGTCGGCTGTTTCTTGTATAGCTTGAGATATAATGCGACATTCATCCTTTGAATTATCCTGTATATTCTTCTCATTATATTACTATATTGCATCATAATATTTTTATCTTGTACCTTTTCTTTATCATATTTATTTGTTTTATTATTTATTATTGGTTGAATTATTTTATATTTGCGATTACTAATACATGATCGGAGTCATAGTCTGCTCCTCTGTAGTGTCTTATATTTTGAACGAACATCTTGTGGATATTTCACGTGGTTTATTTGGTTTCTTGTTTTTCCGCCTGGAAAAATCCATGTTTCTAAATGTATATTTTTGAGCTGGAAATACGCCGATCATTTTTACAGCAAATTCAGTCATTTTTACATTTCTGCTGCTTACATCATGTTTGCTAAATGTTTCTGTAGAAGGCTTATATTTATCTTTCTGCGCAGTTTTGGCCTTGAGATCGTCTATCATTATTTTTACATCATATTTTTACTACTTTTGTATTCTTGTAATACCCATTTTTTATCCATAGCTTCTGATGGTGCATGTATATTTATTCTGTTTATTTTTCTCATTTTGCTCATACCCTGATGCTGCATTATCTATTACAGAATTAAATTCTGCTATTGCGCCTGTCCATTTCTTTTCATAAAATCGATACTAAACAATATTGTATTGCTTCCACCATTACAAAATCTATATTCTCCTACGTCCATTATTGCTTTACTTTCTGTTTGGTTTTCTGTACTGATGCAATATGTATCTGATAATTATTAAGTCACTTACTAACTTCATGTTGTCCGTCTATCTGTCCGTCCGTCCGAGCAATAACTCGAGAACGGCTGGAAATTTCCTAATTCTGTTTCCACCAATCGACAGGTGACCAAAAAGGCTTGTTTGCTAGTGATTTTGGAACTGATTGGTCAAAAGTCAACTAGAGGGTTCTCAAATTTGGGAAACTGCTTCGCCACTTCGCTATGCGTTGCAAGCTTTGCAGGTTTATTTAGTACTGCCACTACATTTTTTAAAACTCCTTCAAACGTCCTTTGAAAATTCTATGTAACCACACAACACTTTTTCTTTTAAGTAATACATCTACTTTTTGTTCTTATTTTTTCTTAAATAACTTTCATGGTCATTTCCAAGGTTTGTCTCATCATGCAAGAGTTAATGAAATTCGTTCTTTTTTCGAGCTGTTATTGTAATTTCTCTTAATTGTACTTGATTGTATGGAATCTTCTAAAGGCGATTACTCATCCACTTTCCACTTATTGCTAATCGTGCTTTCTCTCTATTTTACTTTATAATGAATCTGTTGCTTTTAGTATTTCCATTCCTTTCACCGTTGTTAATTTATCAGTATCGGTCTCTTCCCATTTTCTTTATGTTTTCCAATCCTTTTTTCTTCACTGATATCAGTTGTGGTATTAATTTTTACTCCTATTTTCTCCAGTATTATCGCAATGTTCTATTTTATATCCTTTACTGTCTCATTTGCTTAATCGGCTGCTCCTTGTATTATGAGACTTTTTGCCTACTCTCTCTTTCGAAGGCCTTTATTCTTATATCTTATTTATTTACGTTTTCCTTCAGATTTTTTTCCTTGCTTTATTTCTATTATTTCCGCAATCAGATACTCGAGCTTTCTCTCCAGTTCTTAAAATTTTCGTCATTCACTTCGACATGTTCATCGATACAGTTTTTTGCATATTATATCTGACTTTTAATTTATCAGCTCAATCAGTATTCGTTAAAAAAATTTATATCCAAATAACTTGGTAAGAGCATAGGTTATTTCCCTTATTTTTTGGCCATTAAATACAATTTTATTGCTGTTTAATTGTACCCACTGTAGAGCAACCTTTACACCATTCCTGCTGTTTGAATAATGAATCATGATTACTAGAATATGGTAAAATCCGCTCTTTATTTCTAAACTGTTGATAAACTGGTAGGCGGGATACTGTATTTGGCGCTACGCCCTCATTTTAAGGCCGCTATCGATTTAATTTAAAATCTCTAGCAGCACATTAAAACAGTTTTGGTCTGCACACCACAATAATTTAAGTAAGACTAGTTCTAGTTCTGACTTTGTGTAACTTATGGAATTTTGGTTAATTCTTTTAAGTAACGGAGAATTTGTTCCTTGTCGAGAGTATTATGGTAAACTTTAACGGCGTAGCAATTCGAAATGCAGGTGTTATGTATTACTCAGCACCGCGACAAACAGTTTAATACCTAATGACTAGTCACTTTTAAGGTGGATTAGTACACTCGATTAATTTTACTGCTTATATAGGGTGGTTCAAATTGAACTTTAGGATTTGAATTGCCGTTCTACGAACGTTGGAAATTTAGAGAACACAGTAGCTAATGCTAATTTAAAAAATTATATTGAGGGATGAAGCTCGTTTTTATTTAAATGGCCTTGTGAATCGTTAAATTGTTGCATGTGAGATAGTGAAAATGCAAGTGTTGCACACGAAACAGCCATGCGTCCATAAAAATATACTATTTGATGTGCATTGTCGGCGAGAAGAGTCATTGGTCCGTACTTTTTTGAGAACAGAGCTAGCAACTCTTATTACTGTCAATGGTGTACGCAATGGCAGATGCTAAACAACTTTTTTAATGATACCAACGATTTGAAGTAAATGACGTTTGGTTTCAACAAGATGGATCTAAATATCTCACAGTACGTAAAACACAAACTTCGCTTTAAAAAAATGTCCTGGTCATGTTACCCCGTAGAGGTGTCTTAGGCTCTAACCTCATCAGACTTTCCTCTGCGGGTATTTGAAGGACAGGGTCTACTGTCGACAAAACTACGATTCCAGGGCTAAAAGAGAACATCAGACGTTTAGTTGCTGAAATAGAGCCGCATTTATGGGAAAACAGTATGGGAAATTTCGCTAAAAACAGTCGTTAAGGTCACTTAGGTGGCATCATATTTCATAGGTAACCGCTAAGTCTGCACTTTAGAGTTATAACAATTAAATTAGAATTAGTCTAGTATTTTAGTAGTTTTATTCAGGAAAAACGTTTTGAAGTCTAATTTAGATCACCCTATATCTAAATAGCTATTGGTAGTAAAGCAAAAAACATATTTTTTGTGATTCTTTTTTTTAGTTTCTGAAATAGAATTTTAGTTTGTAAATTAGGATAAGAACATTGCTCTATTCAAGAAACTGTCGAATAAGTAGGTGGCTCTTGCACGTTCTGGGCGAGCATTTCGATGCACGGAAAAA
Source organism: Sinelater perroti (assembly GCA_036346155.1). Taxonomy (NCBI): domain Eukaryota; kingdom Metazoa; phylum Arthropoda; class Insecta; order Coleoptera; family Elateridae; genus Sinelater; species Sinelater perroti. The sequence continues at coordinate 5,804,515 of JARFIY010000189.1, forward strand.
GTGAGTTGGTTTTTGTGCCCACTGGAGGACGCGGGGGAGGTTTAGCAGCGGGCCGCTACATCAAGGACATTCTGGAGGAACACTTTGTTTCATTTGCGGGATTTGCTAGTGAGGACTTGATGCTAATGCACGATAATGCACGAGTGATGACTACCTACTTGGCTGACGTCGCTATACTGAAAATGGACTGGCCTCCGTGTAGCCCAGACTTGAATCTAATCGAGAATGTTTGGTATGAGCTTAAACGAAGAATCCGGGTCAGAAATTTTACATCAGGGAACGTGATGAAACTGAGAGCGATGTTGATTGAAGAGCGGAAAATCGCTCGAAAAATACAAGTAGGAGTAGAGATGGCAACACCTTGTATTGAAAAAATTATTAATTTATTTTAACTGATGATTTTATTTTTCCCCCGTTTATAATCACTTTTTTCCTTTTAATTCTTTTGAGTTCTTAGGACCATAACTTTGTCAGAACAGGTCCAATTCCAATCAAAATAGTATCATTTGAAACCACAGCTTTTCAGCTTTCAAACAGCATACTGAACATTACTTGGAATGGTATGGGGGTGAACACACACTCTCTCAAAACTTGAGCATGTTTTTGAGTCGATTGTTTTGCTACTAATGTTAGATGCAAATGTTACAACTGTAGATGAAACATGACTTTACTGTTACGACCTAGAAAAAATAAGATTCAGGTGGTGAAAGCTTTAGAACTTTAGGCACCTCTCTTAAATACACCAACAGATATTGGACATCTATATTACATCAGCTGGGAAGTATTTTTTGGAAACAACACTTGAAACTTTGATAATCAATTTACTGACAATAATCTTTTGTAATTTTATTTGTTCAACTAGAATTTTTGTTTTTACTACGTATTAACGTATATATATAGGTAAATTTTTAAGGCAGCCAAAGGGTTCACACCATCACTAAATCCATGTCGCGACAACACTAAATTTGAATTCGATATTTCGTTACGATGCGCTTTAAGCACTCAAAGTGTACTTATCTGAATTATTTGTTTTTGACTCTGATTACTTTTTATGACCCCCGATTGGATTTCGCTGTCGCCAAGATTTATTTGCTGACAGGAAATTTTAGATAGCCTTAGCTCGAAGACGCTCACTTTTTGTTGCGCAGCTTCGGAACCGGTACAAATAACTTTGGTTTACGGCATTAAGTGGGGCCATATAATGAAGTTTTTATTTTATTTTTGGCCCTGGCTAAAGTGCTGCTTTATAAGGTGTGTGCGCGAAAAATTTATTACCGTGCTTTAGTGAAAAGTTGCCAAAACTCTGTTGGAGGCAGCCGATGGTTTAAAAGCGCAATTTAAGCGCGGAATTTTGGTTGGCGATCGTGTATCATGACCTTCTGTTGTATTTATTAAGCAATAACAGATCCGCGAATTATAGTACTGTTCAATCTTGCAAACTACGCAAAAACGAACAGTGAAGTTATATTATTTAATACATGGTACATATAACAGTACTTTTGATTTAAAGCAGAAAATAATACAATATACATACGTTAGAGAGTTCGTAGCAAGTGATTGTGTAATAATGAATAATAGCAGTTTATGAAAAATGCGTAACTTATAATCAAAACAAAAATATTTTTTTGTTATAAATTAGTAAACGGGCTTTACTGTTAGAACACAATTTTGCTTTTGATGGTAGTTCAATAGATTGAAGTGTTTTCTTTAAAACAATTTTAAATTTTAGTGTTTTCTTATAAATTTTCCAAAAAATAATGTCAAGGTAACAAACTTTTGGAGTGAAGCCTAAATTCGGGCTACAACACAATGTATTGTGAGAAACTGAATGTTGTAGATATACATATAATGATTACATTCCAAATGCATGACAATGAATTTAAGAGACTTTTCTAGATTTCAACTAATTAAACTAAAACAATTTGATTTTTTCTTAAATTACGTGCTCCCCATGTTGCACATAAAACAAATTATCTGCAGTTCTACTATAGTGTCTGCAGAAAAATGTTTTACAAATAATTCCAATTCGTTTAATTCATCATTTATGAGGTTTAAGAGGGTGTCCAGTAAGTCTTCTGTATCTGTGTTAGAATCCAGTTTTTGTTAGTCCTTCATAGACCTTTACAATCTTTAATTTTTTTGTTACTTTAACCTCTTTATGATTCAGTATCTTTCGCGTTTGTAACCTTTAGCAGCGATTGTCTCTTGTATTTTTATACAGAATGTCAGTTACACATTATTCTACCGCTTTATGATTTCTATTGCTTTTCTCCCTTTTGGTTCAAAGAGTAAGAGGAATTACGTATGGATTTACATTTTACCTGGCGGAAGCAATTGAAGGATAAGGTTTAGCTCAGTTGTTGTCATTGTCTTGTGTTAATGAGAGTTGCTAAACTTTGTTGGTTGGGTTTGTGAAGAAAGGAAAAATTTCCGGGGCCTTGAAACTATTGACGGAAAATTCTCGTGTTTACACCTTCAGCTAAGCTTTGTTGAAGAGCTCTATTGTTTGTAAAAGGTTACAGTTATTTGTAAATAGCAAAGCCGTGATCTGATTTTCTCGCTATAATATGCTTTTAAGAAGCCCATCAAAGTATTATTTAAGGCTTGGTATTTGTGAATGCAGTGACAGAATAGTTATATACTTTTTTCTAGCTATCAATAAGAATATGGTTGAAATATTGATCCAAAATAAGTGGCACTAGAGGTCATGAGCATTTTACTTTTTTCACAAAGTATGTTCGACCGACTAGCTAGTCTTTCGAGAAAATATCACCAATGACATCCTCTGAACCATTGTTATTGTTAAACTTCGCAGATGTTAAAGCAGTAATTTGCTGTTTTTCCTTCCTGACGACAGTAATGGATAATCCTGCTTCATCTGCTTGTTCTTTTAAAAGGCGCCCTCCAATAATTAAAAATACAAACGTTGTGTTCATTAACTTCTGAAACATATGTAATGACAAAATTTTTTATAACGTTGCAAGCTTCCAAGTGTAAAACCTTAAAATTCCTTAACCAAATAATTTTCTAATTTTTAGTCTAGTACGGACTTCCTCGCAGTTTTCCTCTTCACATCTTTAAAAGGAGAAACACTAGTTCTTACCTTTTAAAGGCTGCAGTATCGCATAAGGCACGTTCAGTATTTTAGCAGCTTTAAAGTATGCACTTTTTTCCAACCGCCAGTTTGAATTGTCTTCACCATATCCGCTTTAGTCAACATCTTACTTTTATTCTGAGGAACGTATTTGACTTATTTCTGACATTCTGAAACAAAAAGGACTTATATAAGCCTGCCCATGACGATATCTAAAGTTAGGCTAGTGTCTGTACGTAGCCTCAAATGTACTTAGTACGAGGTTAGGATCAATCATACAAAATAAAGAACACATGCCTGAAAATGTTTACAGAATTAATTATCAAATTTTTGCTTTTGTGACCATCTCTGAAATATTCCAATAAATCTGATCAATAAATGTGTCTACAAAATGCAAGCAAATATGATATCAAATTGCGTAAAGCACAAGTTTAATTGTTTACTTTTCAAATATCTTGGCATTGTAAATTTTGCTATTCTAATCTCATGTTTTTCTTTTTGATATTTTTTATTTCGCTACTTTTGGTCTTCTTTTATTAATTGCTGCATACAGGTTCTTCGTTGTATCTGCTTTATTTTGTATTAGACCCCCCCCCCCTAACACGTTTGATAGACATCCGCATTGCGCCGCGCTCGGCGTCCGACGCTTCTAGAAATTCAACTGGTGCCCACGTGTTTGTGAATATTCCAGAAGGTACGAGTGCGGCGCCTCTCGGTCGTTCGTGGCTTGTTCTGGAATATCGCTGAACAGACATAAACATCGCCCAGCGGGCCGGCTAGGCATTCCGAATTCAGGTGCGGGAATTGTGTTGACATAAATAGTGTGCCGTTTGCGTTAATAGTTGTATGTAGTGTGTATATAAATAGCGCTGCTAATTTGTACAACTTGTAAGTATAATAAATAAGTAGTTTAGGTAAATTTGCACGTTTTATTTGCTACCGTAAAGAGCAGAAACGTTACAATATATTATCAAATTACATTATATCATTAATTCTATCTTCTTCTGAGTATGTTAATAGGAACTGGGAATCACATTCGACAACAGCTTTTAACATGTATTTAATAAATATAAGTATTGCAATTTAAATATTTAATTAGTATTAACCATAAAAGTATAAAATTACAGGACGAAACGGTAAAAAATTGGAATGAAAATGAAATAAACCGCATATCCAACATATTTGAATATATAAGGTATGGTGAAATGGATTAGTATGATTTTTTCATTTGTCTATTTACACAAAGGAAAAACTAAAAAGTACTAAATCTATATATTGTATACTATGTATGTACATACATTATGTACTCATTGTCCTATACAAAAGTTTAGATTTATTGCCTTAATTAACAGAAATACCTACAAATTAAAAAACGGTTGTGTGTCTCGCCGTACTTAATTCTGGAGCAGATAGGGACAGCATTGAATTGGATTGAAGTTTTAAAAAGAAAGCTACGTTTTAGCTGAATCAGGATTGTTTAAATAACTATACAAGTAAATTTCAACGAAACATTTTCACTTTCATTTTCACATTTCAACTTTCCGATTTGAGATAGACAAAAGCATCGTTTTGTTTTTTCTTTCTGCTTCTAGCTTCTTTTAGTTCCATTGTGCCTTGAATATACCACATATGTAGTCTTTTCATTGCGAATATTTCACTAACGTAAAATCCACAACATGAAGTGTTTTATCGTTTAGCAAACGTTCATATGCACAACATTTGGTCATATCAATGTCAGGAGAGATCAATCATTTCAAAAGAAACTAGGATTATCGGATGTTTTCATCGTTAATATTTAGTCAGCAACGTGTTTTTTTTTCTTCTATTTAGTAAGATATAAATATAGAGCTTTGTTTCTCCTTTTATTACAATATTTATTATTTAATTTGTCCTTTCTAGAATGCTTATATAAATTCGTGATCTTTCTTGATGGCGAGATCTTTTATCTTGTTTTAGAGTAAATTTTGAGTAAGATTGTATATCTATTTGACTTAAAACTTTCTTTTTGTTTAAATAAAATCACGTTTTATTAAGGCGGAATCCAATACTATTTTTATGAATTCTTTGTTCAGTTGCTATGTTCGTTTCTTCCATTGATCCAAACGCAGAAGTCTCGTCAGGGTTGTTTTCATATTACAGAGTATCAATGATGTCTAAGTCGTTAAATAGACAGTTGATAGGCGAAATTTAAGATTTTTTTAATGTATTTGTTATATAAAGCGTAGTAAAATATACTAAACATTGCTCAGTTGTTAATTGGATAATAATGTTCCCTAAAATATTAAAAGAAGATCTGAAGCTCTGTAAACAGCACTATCTAAAGGTTATAATTCGGCGGAAATGGCAGCTTTACAGTTCCATTGTCACTGCAATTAGGGTACTGTGAGTATGCCATTATTTCTAAATAATATTGTCACTATTATTGATGTCCGTCAGGTTTAACGAACCTGAAATAGTGGACCAAGATACTTCGTTTAACTAACTTGTTTGATATCTGGTTTGGCTTATTTTTGAAGGTTGCAGTGATCTGCATTTCTCCAAGATTGGCGTTTCGGCCTGTAAGATAATTAACCGTTTCTTGAACTCTTGCGTAGTTTTGAAAAAGGTCTAAATAATCTAAATAAACTGTCACTGCTGCTTTTCAGCTTTTCTGCGTGTATGAAGTTTCATAAAACTTCTTGTGCACTCCTTACCTTGCTTTTTAACAGCGCACTTTGGGGGTAATAATTTATTGAGTGTTAATACATCTTCGGTCCTGATATTAAGGCACACATTATTATAAAGATAAGAGTATTACTTTAACTAGGCTTCTTTAAAAAACTGAATATATTTGTCTTGATACTTTGAAAAAGTTTGTGCATTTTTTTATAGCTATTTTAATTTTAATTGTGGTCTTAGATATACCTGTGGGGACCCACATTAAATATGTTATACAATTAAGTTGCATTCCAGTGTTTCCGCTTTCTTTAACTAATTAATTTGTTACTACTACTGGTTTTACGGTTACAGATTTTTGACTATCCTGTGAAAAACAATTATGTGGTAGTTACCTACTTTTGCATTGGCAATCGGAAAATCGACAGACAAGTGGATTAAGCTTTTCTAAATTAATTTCTTGGACTTATTTTATGAACTTTCATTAAAATGATTGATTAAGACACGGTATACTAAGCTGTCCTAATAGATTTGCTGCAATTTGTCCCATATAATGTATGCTGAGAAAATTTGAAAGAAAAATTCAACCGTTGCTGTAATCCATCATACTTTGAGATTATCTTATATGACAAGTAATAGATTCACGTAACAATTGTTCAAATATAAAATAGACCGCATGTGTATATTATATTTTCGTAAATGAAATTTACTGGCAATCAAATAAAACCTTCTTCAATTGAGACTTATGTGCTGTTTGAGAAATAACACAATAAATTGGAGAAAAATTATAGTCATTTAGGTAGTAAATTTCATTTGTTGCATGCCCCATGTACTAACCTACCGCATCCTACAGAGATAAACAGAAAATAATGAAAATTTGGGAAGAACTTCGAAATATCTTCAAATTATATTCTAAAATGTAAAAGTGGTAAGATAGTTGAGTGTTAGTAATGTGGATGTTGAATTAAATATTGAAGCAAGCAGTTTCGTGAAACGTGTGAGATATCCTGAAGAATGAAAGAAGAGAAATTCTAGGGAAAGCGTAAGGAGGAGTAAAGGACACACATTAAATACCTTGTAAGGTTAAATGATAAATTGAGGGAATTTTTAATAAATATTTTATATTCCCAATCCCCTAATCGTGTTTTTTTAATTCCCAACATAAAATATGCATTAAGAAATTCTTATTAATTTTATACATCACTTTTAACAATACCTAGATAATCCACACGGAATTAAGAAGGAAAGTGTTTTATCGCATAATTTCCACAACAAGGTTTTTGAACACTGGTTCGGTTATTTTATAGTTACATCGCGTACATGCTAAATTCCACCATTTCCCTAAATTCATTCATATTCTTGCGTTGGCTTTAGAGTTTATCGTTTTCGACAATAAGTAAAGCAAGCAAGCCGTAATCCAAGCAACTTAATAATGGAACACAACTAATACTAAAGCCGCAAACTAGCTGAAACTGGTAGTTCGAATGTAGCAGATGTGCATAGCAGATGTATTGTACCTTTGTGTTTTCCTCTGAAAATTTAGACCTCCCGCTGGCTCTATAAGTTTATTGTAGTGCCTGCGGTAATTTCAAAACCGCCGATACGTGCCGTAACGCAGTAGCGGGTCGTATTGGGTAATGAGTCGTACGTTAGACATAAGCATAAATTAAACTTGTCAGGCATTGCAGCCTTGTAAGGATTATTTGGTAAAATTGAAGTAATAAAAATGTCATAAAAACTTTTGAAATTTAATTCAAACTGCTTTGTTTGGAGCTGTCCTATTAATTGGTTGATAAATGTTTTTATGATAGAGAGAAAGTTTGTGGTCCAGAGTTGATACACAATACGAGGTGCATTCAAGTTATAACACCTCCGAATTTTTTTCTCAGGGCTGAGAACAAAATAGAAACGTGCGGTTTGTTACAAAATATGCGTGACAGAGGTGGTAGCGTTGCATGGCACACAGGATTCTAGTGGCAGCGGCGAGAGTGAGAACTGTTTTTGATACTTAAAATGGCGACGTTTTCATTACAAGGACATCGTGTAATCATTCGTTTTCTCTAATTGCGTGGTGTGACACCGATTGAAATTCATCGCCAGTTGAGTGAGACATATGGTGATGGTGTTATGGGTGTGTCTAATGTGGGTTTGTGGATGCGACAGTTTAAGGAAGGTAGAGCGTCTTGTGACAGCAAACCAAGACAATCTCGGCCGTTCACCAGCCGGTTTGACGACATGATCAACCGAGTGGGGAAACTTATTTTGGAGGATTGCCAAATGAGCGTGGAACACATCGCCTCCAAAGTTGGCATTTTCAGGGGATCTGTGCACACTATCCTGAATGAAGACCTGAAAATGCGAAAGTGTTCTCCAGGTGGGTGTCACGAATGCTGACAACTTTGAAGTGATTTCTCGTGCTCCTTACTCACCTGACCTGGCTCCTAGCGACTTTTGACTGTTTCCAACGATGAAAAACACTGTCCATGGTCACAAATTCACTAATCGTGCTACTAGTGCATCAGTGATTTTTCAGTGGGCAAAGAAGACTCATAAAAGAAGCGTTTGCAGCGGCCATGGAATCATAGCGTCGATGTTGCAAGGAAATTACGTCGAGAAATGACACAAGTGTCACAGTTTTCGTGTGGCCTCTTAATTATAAGCTCATTTGCCAATGATAATTTAGACTTTCCAAAACTGTTTGCTGTTTATCAAAGATATGAGTTCTGCAAATAAATGTCGATCTAAATTGAGCCCAAGGTTTTTTTGCAGAATTTGTATGTTTTACTTGTTATCCGTGGAGACACAAGTGGGCAGTTACCACACTACATGGTAAATATGGCGTGTTGAGACTTATTTTTGTTCGCCTTGATTCTCCATACTTTCAGTCATTGTTCAACCTTATTTAAATAGTCTTGTAGGTTTCTAGATGATGGTATAAGGATTAACATGAGAAACTAGGATAGTAATGTCGTTTGCGAAAGTTGTAGTTAGCCTTGTAGTGGCTAGGTCGACTGTAAATAGAAGATGCTACACGAGTCTTAGCACACTACCATTAGATACTTCAGATAGAATATGTTGAAAATGCGTGATTTTCCCTTAATACTTCACAAAAATGTGCCTATTCATCAAGTAAGATTTGAACATTTTATATAATTAGTAAGGCAAATACTTTTAATTTATAGAACCAAAAGGTTGTAAAGCAGTATATGCTTTCTTCTAGGTGACTAGGGACTGTGTCTACTATTCGATGGATCGTTAAGCGTCGAGTTCTAAATTTAAACTGTGCTTTGGAATGAACTTTTGATCTTCCAATATTGGTTTTACTCTTTTTAAGTGTAACTTTTCAAATACTTTAGATAAAACTGACAATAAACTTATAGGTCTATACTATGTTACTTTCCTAACACTATGCATTATTATCTGTGCCACTTTGCAAATACTTAGCGAATTCCGGGTTGTAAGAAGGGCATTTTATATTAGCGTAATAGCATTTTTGGGTAGCTATTGGAGAATTTCTTCAGTAATAAGGTTAAACCTTGATGTCTTTTCTTTGTTACGCACTTTCTTTACTTCTGAAAGTTTCAGTGTGTCGATCGGCAAGCTTATTTGCTAAGCAGATTTAAGAAAGTTTATTACTTTATTATATTCTGCTTTTCCTTTGCTACTAATATACTATTTACTAGGTAGCTTGGCATGTAAATCAGCGCAGATGAAGAAGCGAGAGAGTCTCTGTTCGACAAGGACATCGCTACGGGTTCAGTTAGGAAAGAGCTAGGTACACTTTGTGACATAAATATTATAATTAAAAGGCTCGCTGCAAAAACCGGCAACTCCACTTCTCAAACAGTTTTTAGTCCATAAAGTTTTAGATTTTAGCAATTTTATAACGCAAAAATCCATTTCTATTACTCTTAAGCCTCACTAGGCAACTTCTTACTCAGATAAGTAAAATTGTAAGGCAAAAATGGAAAAAATTGGTAATAAACATTACACTTGGTATATTTAATATATTTATTTCATTCATGAATATAAACTAATTACAAAAAATAGGGATTGGTTCGACTCCCTAATATGATTTATTTCACATAAATTTGAAAAACACAAAAGTGCCTAACAGAATAATGGTAGGTAGAAAGCAATAAAAAGCAGGTCAAAATTGGTATTATTGAAGAATGTACAACTACACCACTCTGGGAGCCTCACATTCCTATGTGGAAGAATCATCGTCCGGGAGTTCTTTAACACCTGACAATTCGTTATCAGACATGTCTTCTCCACTGTCAGTGTCTATACTCGTATCAGTATCCTCATCACTGTCTTCGCCTGCATTAATAATTATTTAATTAATGACGTTGTCTACCTGTGCCGCCTTTCGCCAGTATTCTTCTTCAAACTTTTTGGCTCGGTTGTACCGAGCTTGCCATTGTTCAGGACTAAATTCTCGAAAAAAGTTGTCGCAATATTCGTAATAATGAAATCCACATTTCGCTTGGTCACATATTCCTTCATCGCAGCCCATATCAACTCTATCGGAGTGATAAGGGGGTAACCTTACTACGTCGTGTCCACGTTCGGTAAATAATTGGTCAGTTTTATACCTTTTGTATGGTGGTTTGGAATTTTTAATAAGTGCGTATAATTCGCATCTTAGTATATTCGGACCAAAAGGTGTTACTTTCACGCAACCATGTTTTTATTTCCTCTTTTCGGGAAGAGGAGTTTGTCGTTTTTTCCAACTGCTTGTTGTGATATGGTACATTATCTGTTACGACGACACTGTGTGCTGGTAGGTAGGTACCAGTTTTTCCTTCGCCCACTTTTCATAATTTTCATAGTTCATCGCATTGTGGTAGTCACTAGTGTTGGACGTCGACTTCTATCTCGTGCAAGCATTAGGCACAAATCCTATATCACCCCCTGCGTGCATAATTATTAATCGACCACCTTTTACAATCGGTGCCCTTACGTCCTCATTACTTGCACCGCTCTACCCCTTCACTTGACAGTGCGATGAGTGTATATACGTTTCGTTCATATATATAATGGATCGTTGTTCCTGTCGAAACTGCCGCATTTTTTTCAAAAACTTATGCCGTAGGTGGGTGATAGAGTGACGTTCCATTGAAATCTTTCGGTTGTTTTTGAATTTTCGCCACCGAAAACTTAATTTATGGATTTCCTTGCGCAACGTTTCTTGACTTCCCCGATAGTTCACATCGTCACGAAATTGTTGGTAAATACCATTGAGCGTTGGTACTGATTTTTGTGAAACATGAAAATTATAATAATAATCATTCTACGAAGCACTCCCTGATCACAATTGTCCAATTTAATCTTTGAATTCTTCTCCCTTTTTTTATTTGGAGTAGAAAATTTGACCTTTTCACCACCATCAACTGTTTGCAATTCGGTTAAGTGTTCTACGACTAACCCCAGTGGGTGCCATCACCCGATCACGTACCTTTCAAAGTCATAAGAACATTATTTAGAATGTTACATAAAATAAGTAAATTACTTTAGCAAAAGGAATCAGTTGAGTTCCAGCGTCGGCTTCCTCTTTCATAAATTGCAAGACTGATGCAATTATTTCACGACTTTGTCCACTTAGGACTTTATGCTTTACTTTCGATTCGAAAGGTATTATTATAGTTTTCTGAGATCTGGAATTAAACTTGTTTCTTAGAACTCTAGAAATAATATGTGTTGCTATGATTTACAATAAAAAACCAAAACCGAGCTTGTAGCTCTAATAAGAGCTGATTTTAACTGTGTTTAATAATGCAATGATTTTCACCGAACTGTACACGATCTGAACACAACGACAAACAGACAGCAAATAATTTCCGACAGTGGGAGGAACGCTCGTCTACTGCGCATCCACCCGCCATGTGCCAACCTGTTCTTGCTGCACTGTACATGTAGTCTAATATTTTAAATTTTCTTTACCGCTATCTGCAGATTAGCTAGGTAATTCTGTATACTTCGATTTTTGTGTTGTAGTAATAGTTTCTTTAATTGTTCTGTAGGTTGGTTTAGAGCTCTTTTATCTATATCTGATCTAGTAATTTACCAATTCCTTTTTAAATATTGCTTTTCGTTCATTTATTTCTTTTGCGGTTAAAGAACCCCCGTTGTTATCTGGGCTTTATTTTGTGTAACTTTTCATGTTATTTGCTGTATTAGAGTTGTTAGTGTTATTACAGCTTTTTCGATGTCACGTTCAGTTTTCAGAGAAAGTGTAAATTTATTAAATCTGATCTGCCTCGGAGGTGTTCCTACTATGTTTTGTTATTGCAAAGTGTGGGTCGTTCTTGCACGTGTGTTACATTTAAATTTCATGTAATTATGAGAGGTCTAGCCATGTTTCTATTTTACATTGTCTGATCTTTATTCCTCTTAATAATAATAATGGTAGTGTACGCTGAACACTCGAACTTAGAGGTTAAGGATTCATATTAATCTGTCTGCCTCGGTCGTCGCACCATCTCTGATGCGATGTGGCGATTGCAACACGCGTAAGACGACCACCATTATTTCTTGTCGAATGAACCAGTACTAATTATTTTAGTGACTAGTAGGCTTGCCAGGCATCAGAGAGGATCTGAACCATCCGTCAGCATGCATTCTTCAACAACGGGACCACGCTGGCACACTTATTCCTCTTATATTGCAAAAATCAATTAAGTCGGGGGTATTCTTGTGATTTGTAGGCCCACGTATTGACCTGGCAAATAAGTGTTATAAGTTTTTTTTGTATATAACCACCAATAGTTATCAATCGGTTCTTGTTATACGAAAGCTCAATTTTCGTCCTTTGTATTAGTTACAAAGAATATACTCTCTAGTTTTTGAAGAAGCGAGTATAATGTTCTTTTTAACCTTTATTTCCAGAGTCTGTAAATAACGAAGATTTTCAGTGTAGCTGCTTTGTTTTTAATCAAAATATGTGTTATTCGTAAACAGTGTTCCCCATATTTACCTAATTCGTGATGGTTTATATAAGATTTAACTACTATTGTTGTTCAGGCAGGGTCAGTGTCATCAGAATTGTTTGCATTGTAGATATTGTAGTTTGAAAATTTGATATAACTTGTGCTGGTGAAATAAGTTCTAGAATTAAGAAAAATATCTCTATATTACTATTTTCAAGAAATATTCTGTTTTATTGTGCGTATTAATAAAACCCATTAGCGTTCCATGTCACTATTTTTAAAAGTCGAATTATTATAATATTCTGTCAATTAATGCGGCAAGGAAGTTCATAATAGGCCCCATTTGTGTGATTGTTTTTATTATGGATTTTTGTTCTTCTGTTGATTTGAATGCGTAATGTGATCCTGTGTATTTACAGCATCATCCATGTTTAGAGTAACTTATGAAGATTCCATGTTTTATTTTTATCTTCAAATATTCTACTCGATTGAAAACAATCTTCTACTAAAATAATGTAACATTTTTGCTCTTGACAGTAGTGAATAAGACGTGCAAATCGACTTAAATTAGTTATTTAGATTACTTAGAATCACACTATATGTACACTACATACAACAAATAACGTAAAATGATATACTATATATGTCAGCTCTAGCAACTGGAATTCGCTCGCTATCGTCACTTCGCATTCGGAATGCCCTTTAAGTAGCTCGGATGTACCAGAAGGTACAACTGGATTCCTAGAAGGCATATTGTCGGCCGCCGAGCGTGATGGGATGCGGTTGTCTAGCAACCGCGCTACAAAGGGCATTTGGAAATTCGTCACAATAACCTCATTTCTTAGACGCGAGTAGTTTTCCTTGTAGTTGCTTATGTGTTATGCAACCTGATTGTCTTTAATTTTTTTTAAACATTTTACATGGCTGAAGGTTTGTTAGCAATAATTTTTGGTGCTTTTTTGTTTTATTCTTATTATGAACTTAGGAAGTACGTTTTAGTTATGTTTTATATTCCATACATTTATTACTTTGTCCTGTTACTTCTAAAAATTTTTATTCCTCGTGTATCTGTAAAGTTACTTTAAAATTTCTACCTTGTTGTGTAAAATTTTATATATTTTTTTGGATAAGAGCCTTAATTACAATAAAGTATATTTTACCAGTTTTTCTTTCAATTTTAACTTATTTTTTTCTAAGAGCTTTCAATGTATAATTGTCTTTTGCAATTTCCTTTAGTTGCGAATTTATTGTTAGGCAATTTATGCTTTTAAGTTATGATACGTATACACGAGGGTAAGGTTAAAAGTTCTCGGCCTGACACAAAGATGGTGCTGCAATCGCCAAACAATTATGTTTCCTATTAAGGTGCATGTGTCATTAGTTCGTATGACTACTTTCAACTTGTTCGCTCAAGTAGTTTGTTTACACAATTTTTTCAGTAGACATGTTGCATGTTTTCTGTTAAAATGGATAAACTTGAATATCGTGCGGTTATAAAATTTTTCGATTTGGATGGATTAACCCTAAGGAAATTCATCCGAAGTTGACAAAGTTTACGGGACTCTGCTCCTTCCATGTCAACTGTTAAAAAGTGGGCAGCTGAATTTAAACGTGGTCGCACATCCCTCCAAGATGACCCACGTGAAGGACGGCCAAAAACCGCAACTACACCGGAAACCATCGAAAAAGTGCATGATATCGTGTTGGACGATAGGCGAGTGAAGGTGAGTGAGATAGCTGAGACTGTGGGGATATCGGAAGAAAGGGTGCGAAACATCTTGCACGAAGAATTAGGGATGCGAAAGTTCTGCGCAAGATGGGTGCCGCATTTACTGAATGCCGATCAAAAGCAAATGCGCAAACGATTTTCGTAGCAATCTTTGGACCGACTCAACAGGGGTCCGACCGATTTTGTGCGGCGATTTGTCACCATGGATGAGACATGGGTCCACCACTACAGGCCAGAAACGAAACAGCAGTCCAAGCAGTGGGTGGAAGCCGGTGGTTCAGCGCCAAAGAAAGCGAAGTCGATGACATATGCCGGAAAGATCATGGTCAGCGTGTTTTGGGATGCGAAAGGGATCTAGTTAATTGATTATCTTGCAAAAGGCAGAACAATTACAGGCGAATATTACTCCAACCTTCTTGACCAGTTGGATGGCAAAATTCGCGAGAAGAGGCCTGGCTTGAAGAAGAAAAAAATCATCTTTCACCAGGACAACGCACCGGCATTGGCGATGGGAAAACCGCGGGATTTGGGGTATGATTTGCTCGGCCATCCCCCCTATTCTCCTGATTTGGCACCCTCAGATTTCCATCTGTTCCCAAACTTAAAAAAAATTTGTTTCTGGGAAGCGCTTCGCATCCAATGAAGAAGTTGATGAATATTTTCACAATCTTCCAGATTCTCACTTCCGAGAAGGAATACTGATGTTGGAGAGGCGCTGGATCAAGTGTGTTGAAGTCAAGGGAGATTGTGTAGAAAAATAAAATCATTTTTTAACTGAAAGTCGCAGTCTTTCATTGTCAGGCCGAGAACTTTTCACCTTACCCTCGTAGGTGATGGTTTTTGGATCTTATGAGATAGTTGACTGGTCATCATTAAGTTTGTCAGTTAAAGAATCGTATCTGTTCGTAGTTTATACAGTGGCATCTAGCCAATACTGAATTTTTTGTCTTGTGTTTATTTACTACATGTGCTTTTAAATCTTCTGTTTTCAGTCGGTAGCTACGTGCCATTCGTTTTCTAAATCATTCCAAGTTGGGTGACCCGTTAGTGTTTGTTGTTGAACTGTTGGTTACATATTTGCTATCTGTATGACATAAACTTTGTTGGATCTAGACTGGTTAAGAATGTATGTCAAGGTACATTACATATACGTGTTGAATGAATCGCCGATGATTCACTTGTGTATAAGAATAAAAATTAGGTTAAAAAAGTCTCACTTTTTTTTTAGACTTTAATTTGGTAAGCTACAGTTGTAGTCAGTATTTGTTCGTATGGAAACCGAATTAAATTTTAAAAGGCGATTTCTGTATTTATGCATATTTTTTACTGTACACATTCGAACTGTGATGCTGTTTTTTGTTGTTTTGTCGTAAATAGGCGATTGCATTTATCCTGTATGAAGGACATTAGCGTTTAAATATAAGCTTCTATACCACCTGTAACCGTCAGAATTATCATAATTTATAAAAGCAATTGTAACGTTAGCTTACTGATTACTAATTTTTTAGCGCTCGTTAGTCATCAGCGTCGTTATTCGTCTATTAAGTTCACACCTACTTTGTAGCTTGAAATAGCGCACACAATAAGGTCTACAGTAAGTTGTATGTAGCAGTGTAATCGGCTAGGTTGTCAATCAAAGGCAATAAAAGAACATGAAGAGGGGAACAGAGCCCGAACTTGAATGAGTACTTCTTTGAAAAAAGAATTAATTTTCAAATGAAATAATACGCAAAAATCAATATAAATGAAAAATATGATTTTTTACCACTGTTAATTTTCAGCCTTCAATGGAGTTTCAGTATATCATTCATTGGACATTGGACACCTTTTTTCTATTTTGTTTGTAGCAACTTTCAGCTTTATCTTCGTGTTGTAATGCCTTATATTGTTTTAAAAAAAAGCATGAGGAGGAAATTGTGAATCCTTCTTTAGTGTTGATCATGTTGCAAATAAAGTAGTGATTAAAGGGTGAAAATTTAGAAGTACGAGAGATCCGTTAAATTCATTTGGTAAGAGATACTATCTTTCTTTGGTTCTTTGTTTTTTTTGCTACGATATCAACAATTCTAAAGAAATGAAAAGCAGAGTCGATTGAAGAATCGTTGATAAAAATGCTTTTATTTCTATTTTTGGTTTGAACGCGTTACATATGTAGATCACAGAGCTCGTTTTGGGGTCGTTCCTATTAATAACGTCTTTCATTGGAAATTCGCTTCTTTTATTGAAGAAAACTTTATTCATTTATTTTTTACATTTATTCTTATTGTGTATGTTCGAAAAACTTAGATAAAACCGAATTTTTATAAGACTAGTCTGATATCTATGCCCTAGGCTTCCCATTTAGATGTACTTCGTATACCTATAAAATTTAACGATTCCTATGATATACCGTATTTTAAAATTTTCATTTTTTAGCCCTATATTTTGAAAGTTTGAAAACACTAATGTATTTAATAGGCAAAACTTGGTTTTAAGATTACAACTAGTTTTATACTCACAGACAGAAAACAAATGTATTGACTTTTTGACTAGTTTGTTGTTAGACCTCGCTGTAAACTTTGTAAAGTTTCTTTATAATAATTTTTAATTTGATAACTTAAGATTGTTGATATCGCTTTCTCCCAATCATAGTCTTCCTTCTCACTTTTTCTCTCGGTTTAAAAGTCAAAGAGGTTTGGCGTCAGCTGTAGCTTGGGAGTTGGTAAAGATCTTTTGATTTATTTGAATCATGAAGAAACTATCATTGTATAGGTTCTTCACCAAGTGAACAAGATGCTGCCGTATTCCAATTCTTTTTTAATATTGTACAATATAGAGTCAAATTTAGGTCACTGTCTGACGTTAGAGATTTGCCTTTTGCGACCCTTTGCAGATGAAGCTTTCTCATTCGTTTCGCTGAAGCTGAACACTTTCGTCATCCTACATTTATATTTAGTATTTAAATCGTTTAGAATGATAATTGGTTTATTAAATAGCATCCTATTTAGTTGTATTTGTAAACTTTACAATTTGTAGGGATTGTCCAATGTTACATATTTCTATAATAAAAGGGTTTTGTAACTAAGTGTTTCTATTGTTGCACAGGCCCATTTTCAATAAGAAATATTTAAAATCGTTTGATCTGAACAAAGCCATTCGTTAGCCGAAGCATTTGAAAACATTTTCTTTCGAAACCTTGATTTTAGATGCTATTTTTCATATAGAATAGAGGCAGGAAGCAAGGGGGCGTACTCTATTTAGCTATGTTAGTTTGGTTTCGGACTCTCATTATTCAGCTATCAGGGTTGTCCGTCATCTATTAATAAAAGGTGCATAGATGCATAGATGTTTTTCTTATACAAATTAATAACCAGCAATGTTTCTTAGAACTTTACTGTACTTTAAACCTGTATTAATCAAAACACTTCTAAAAAATAAAAAAGGTAAATTTAATATTTTACTTATAGCAACATTTGCTTGGTTTCTTAAAACTCAAGGTTTTCTTTTCATTTTCTAATCTGAAATAACACCACTTGTTTTTTCTCTTCTTCGAAACCACAAAGTCGTCATTAACTTCTGTTTTAAGGTGGCTACAAATAAAGGTCACTTATATATAATGATTGAATCTAATTTTTAATAATTGTAGATAAGGAGTTACTAAAAGCTGCAAATTTATTACCTGTGGTTCTTCCATTTCCCAAAACCCATTTGACTTAATACCCAAGTCTCCTCAAAATGGTTCATATATGTCCAAAAATCAGCGTAGTGGTAGATAATTTATAATTTATTATTGAAGATTGAATCTGCTCTAAGACAATCGTTGCAGATGGTACACTTCTTGATTGATATTAGTTAAGGCAAATTTGTAGAACTTTCCAGATGATAATAAATATTGTACCTCATCGCCTTAATTGAAACAATAAGTAGTATCCTATTAATTCAGCTTTTAAATTAAGTATCCGACACCTATGCTGGTCTTAGATCAATCTGTGTAATATAAAATACACAAGAGATTCTCCTAATATTTTAATCGGTGAAACATTTCCAGATGTGAAGTTTGTTACTGAATTGGTAACATGTCGTTTTTTCTGAATTGATAAATTTTTCGGGGTATAATTAGGACGTATATGATGGAAATATTCCTGGATTATCGAGATATGTTCAGGTTTGCACATCTTAAAATTGAATACACAACGCTTTTTATTACTGTAGGAGCAAGTCTAAATATTTAGATACATAATCTATTGAAGTGAGGCTAATATCGGTAAATCGTAATGGGATGAATGTAGTAATTGTTTGTATTTGGATGGCAGCATAGTAGTCTCTGAAAAAATGGCTATGGCGGAGCGATACGCACAAAAAGTCAGCTGTAGACAGTGCCAGATATGCAGTAAGACCAGATCTAGCTGATGCAAATACTCATCTCCATATTTAATAATTAGGCAAAACATAGTCGTTTGATGTTTTTATAGATTTTTCTATCAACTCACTGTGTATGTCAAAGGCCGTTTTTAACGGATCGACTATTTTTTCACTAGACTAGCAAAATGATCATTTTATGTTAACTCGGTTTCAAGGTTACTCTCAAAACATTAACGACGTTTTTATAAGAGAGAAGGGTAGAACTCAAATACAGGCAAGAAAACTGACTTAAACGCCGCACTTTACAGAAATGAATATAAGAGATTTTGTTGATTTTGAGTTAACCAACAATTGTGCCCTTGACAAGATGTGTATGTCGGATCCTATTGCTCGTTATGACACTTAAATGCCTAGCAGAAGACATGGTGACCGCAGCTGGTTTATCAAAGGGATTGAAAAAGGCTGTTGCGCATTGAGAAGAAATATTTTTATGTACCATAAGTATAGTATCATCGTGAGTTCATCGACAGGACACGAAGCATGGAAAATCTAAAGAATGGAATTTTTTAGCTGGTGGCAGATTTATATCTTGTGTGTTAATTATAATACCTATGCTGCAGTACTCGCCAGATTATGTTATTTCTTTACAATCTTTCACCTCAACCACTTTCTAAGAGCGGCTTACAACTATTAAAGGCATTTTATATTTTGTTCAAGATTAATGGTTTTGGATTTAGAATCTAGGCATATTTCTTACGTCTCTAGTTCTCAGTAATGACATATGCATGCTCTAATATTTTATGTTGACTGGTATTTTTAAGTGAGACTGGAGAGGGAGACTTTTAAGTTTCAGGACAATAAACTGGGAAAGGGTGTCAACTGAAAATTAATTAAATCTACCAATGCTGTCGAAGTAGTCACAGCTACCTACTACAGAGGAAGATATACTGGAGGGTAGGCCTAGAGGATGCACACAGCTTACTTCTGGTGGGGTTAGAAACATTTCAGCCTCTGAGTAGAACAGATACTCTGAAGTCTGATATTCTTGCACTTTCTTTGAAAAATTAGGAGTTAGTCATTTACGAGACGTTATCACGTGAAGTCATTTAAATCATAAATAATTTAGTAGCATACAATTTACTTTGAAGGGTTTAGACTTTCGTGTGGTTCAACAGTTGTATGGAATTTACTATTTTTTATAGAACGCACATATCGATAACGAATTCGTCACGAATCATTAGATAGACAAATTAGCAATAATATTCTTAAGATTTTGCGGATAGTTGAGCAATGGCAGTGATGATTGCGTTTTGAGAATTTCCATTATCATTAACAATAAAACCGGATGGATTCTGATTTTATTTAGTCCCACGTACAGCTACGAAATATACGGTCGTCTGCTGCAGAGCCATGAATGTAACAGTAAAATTGTGTTTAAACTAAAGGAAGCTCACCTGACTAAGCTTATTCCTCTTAATCACTCATCTTGGATTAGAATGGGTTGGTTTGGACAAATTCAGCTTATATTGAACTACATAAGTAGATCCATACTGCTCTTTTTCATTACAACTGTTTTTTAGTCAATAAGAAAATTTCAGAAAAAACAATAATAAACTAAATAAAACAACCAAACAAAAAGATCTGATTCTAGAAAAACAAAAATTAAGGCATTCAAGATTATCTAGAATGTCTTACACTAACTGAAGCAGCGGATCACTCCCTCTGGAAAGTAACAAAAAAGCTTAAAAGGCCTCAACAACATAAATCACTAATTTAAAAGACAATACTATTTGGGTCAAAAACAACAAAGAAAAAGCTGAAGCATCTAGAAAATGTATTCAAACCCTTTCCTTCAGAGTTATCCAATAAAGAAGGAAACGAGATAACTGATTTTTTGGATGTGCCATTTTAAGTGGATCTATTCCCATTGTAAATTTACAATTAAGAAAGTATAGCAAGCCACCTGAATTTGACTTGATCTCCAAAAATTTTACAAGAACTATCAGATAAATATTACAAAGATATGACCTTTATCGTTCATACTGTACTGCAGATAAATTACTTCCCTAGCATTTGGAAGCTCGCTCAAACCATTACGATTCTCAAACCCGAAAAAACGGAAACTGTTTTCTTTAGACCTGTGAGCCTACTTCGAATGCTTTCCAAAGAGGCTTGAAATCGAAATAGGCGAAAATAAAACAACCCCAGGCCATCAGTTTGGATTCTGCAAGAAGCATGGTGCTATAGAGCAAGTACACATACTAGTCAACCAAATTAACAAGTATCTGAATGCCAAAAGAGATTGCGCTGCAATCTTCCTCGACATATCGCAGGCTTTTTGATAAAATGTGACATAGCGATCTGTAAATCAAACTAAAGAAGCTCCTCCCTCATTCTCATTATCAACTACTCATATCGTATCTAGAAGATAGATACTTCTTAGTTAAATAAGGTAACAACTAAAATCAAATTTTCTGGCTCATTGGCAGAAGATTAAAGCTATTCCTAGATAACAAATTTCAACTGTACAAAGACATCCTGAAACCTGTTTAGATCTATGGCGTCCAACTATGGAGAGCCACCAGCAATTCTAATATTGCCATGCTGCATAGGTTCTAAAACAAAGTACTACGTGCTATTACAGATGCAATAAAAAGTCATCCATATTCGGTGTAAAATACAATGCAGGAGGGTCGGTGCACTTTAACTTACTAACCTCTCGCCGGAGTGACACTCTACGTGTCATTTATTCTCCCTTCATAGCAAATGCTTATTTGCCTGTTGGGCAGATTACAGAACTCGTTAAGTTAATAAAAAATTTATAATTATCATATTACTTAAAAAAAATTTAAACACTAAAAATGTTAATTACAATATTTGGAGAAAGCAAATGCAGAAATGAGTAGTCAGTACAAAATCCATTTGTTTTAAAAATTGCGACACATTGAAGTATTCCATATATTAATGCTCTAGGTAGCATGTTATTCCGTGGAACTGCATTATTGTCATGCAATATTTTACGTCCTTATTGATCTGGGCAGCTTTGTCGGCTCGTCTAGCCACATTGCGACCTATGCAGCTCATTTTTAACGTACCGCTGTTTGAAACTCCTTCAAGACTCGACGGCTAAGTCGCCGGCCCTATGCCCCTAAATTTGTAACCTTCATCGCCGCGTCCCATTTTGGGGATCAGCGGCCTTGGTGCCCCAATTCGCGCCAAATCGCCGCCGGCCTCAGGCGCAATCGCCCATGCAAATGCGGAGAGACCGCGTTTCCCTGAAGTAGTTTACTATTGAGAAGTGTTGACCTCGCTTAACCTCGCTCGAGCATCGCGCGGGTCACTAAAGGCCGCGATCGCTCCGCTCGGCCGCCTCACTGTTTTAGTAGTGCTCGGTTAGTGATTTCAGGGCTTCATTAGCCGCAGTGCTTGGCCACCGCGCGACGTTTCGACCTCCAAGCCGTCGGCGACCTTGCGCAGGTATTTTTTCTTAGGCTGTGCGGAGGCTTGCGAGCGATGGCTCGGAATTCGGCGAATTCTGATAGTTGCCCTCAAGCCCGATTTATCGTTATTGCTAAGATGGAGACACAATGGCCGTATTTGCATAACGGTTTTTGATCTTTCGCACGGTGGATGGCTGTTGGTGCCTCCATAAACAACAGTGATCAGGTGTTTTTGCTGCCATCGTACGCTTCGTTTTGCCTTGTAGGTTCCAAGTCCCAAGTTCATCGGAATGTCCGTGAACTACATAACTTTTGATAACATTGTTTTCGCATTTCAAACCGTTATTTACTCGGGTTTTGTTTGCGGTCGGATGTCTTTATTAACGGAAACACTGAATCCATAACTAATTTATTTTTGAAAATGCACGTGTTTGCATTACTCCTCGCTAGTTTGGCGATTACTGTGAATTTGTTACAAAGGGAATGGACAAATAAATTCTATTTATTATATTCAGCATAAGAGGTTAAACAAAAAAGTAATTAGAAAAAACATTAAAATGTGCTACTGCTTCCTTTGGGTAATCTTTTGATAACTTTTTTTTAATATTATGAAACCATACAATAGGAGCTATTGCACAATTACCTAATATCTGGCCCAACCTTCCATTACTGATTACAGCTTCACACCCTTTTTCTTTGGTTTCAAAGAGATTTTCTGCATAATCATTTGACAGAGATCGCCATCTTTTCTTCACTGTAAACGGCAGCTGTTCCACCGTGTACATTGACTTTTCTTTGGACTTTATTTATATATATGACCACACATTTTCAAAGAGATTAACATTTGGGGACATTGGCGGCGTTTCATCCGTAGTGGCGCTCGCAGTACACAATTTGCTACGGTTTTGGGTCATTGTCTTCTTGCAACACCCAATTTGTTCTGTCGGAACCAAAAAATTTTCCGCAGACGCCACCAAACATATTTGGTAGATAGTGCCGTAAATAGACGGAGGCAACGAAAACCGCGTTTACAGAAGCGTCCCCAAATATTTACTTTTACTTGGTGTTTTACTGTGCGCCAAAAAATCCTTCGCTAACCACTTTTCGATAAGGAAGGCCATGTACAGAAAGCAGACTCGTTCGTGAAGACAACAGTGCTCCAATCTCAATCCAAATTATTCTTCTTCTCACGCTGTCGTTTTTTCACGTGCTTTTCTGATGATAAAGGTTTCTTCAAAGTTTATCGAAAACCAAGCGACTTCGACTCGTATTTAGGAAGACCTGATTCCTTTCTTGCAGAGTTTCATTTGGGCACACCGCAGCAAAAGGCCTGGCTTTCGTAAAGAGAAATGAGATCGTTTTATCCTTCTTCGTTGTTGTAACGCGAGCTACTACTCTCTCTGGTAGATGGTCTACATTCCCAACCCCCAAATATCACTTTACCTACTTCTTAACGAATTTCGGTCCTTTTGCATGGTTCACTAAAACAACTGCCTCGTATAGCTTCAGGAATTTCGCACCCATTGTAAAGATAACGAATTCACTGAGATCAACAACACAAAGTGCCGGAAAAGTATATACTGCCCAAAAGAACACCAAATGGGGATTCAAACGACTTAACATTACGGCCACTTTCTTGTTATACAAACTATAAGAATTAACTTTGACGCTGCATAATATTAAAAAAAATTTGAACGTGATAATGTGAATTTATAAATCTATTTAAAATGCAAATTTTTTATTTTTATTTTTATTAATTTTCTGTCTTCATTAATTGTTATTAGTTAACACATTTATTAATTGCTTAAGATGTTTTATTAGTTTAATTGAAATAAAAAAATCCCCTAATCTCATATAGGATTTTGTAGGTTCAAAATAATGTAGAAGCCAGTAATTTTCAACCTAAAAGCAGTATTATACGAAATAATCACCGTTGACAATTGCTTGTTGCCGAGGCTTAGGTAGTGCAAAAAATTCTATTCTTGAAAAAATCTGAATTATTATTGCCATAGAAGTCTTCGAAGGCTGAAGTGACTCTCTTTATAGTATTGGTTTTAGCCAGGGCTCCGAACAGATGAAAACGCGTTTGTGATTGGTCATGTCATTAAAGTTATGCTTAAATAAATAACATTGCAGCTAGCTTAAAGAGTAACCAGTAATTCTTTAATTATCCAATGTTTATATGAGATATCACCCACCGGTTTCTTTTCACTTTATACTTTTACTCTGGTTTTACACTGACACTTCTGTCACTTCACATTAACTTAAATGGTTTTATCCTTTTGATTCTTATTTCTAATTCTGCATTATCCAAAAGTTGTAGAGCCTCGGTATTTACATGTTTATGATACATATTATATATTTCACTCTTTTTTTTCTCAATACGCTTCTTTCATCGTAATTTAGCATTCCAGGTTCATTCCCAAGTATTTTGGCATTTTAGTAAGATGACATTGTTTAGCCTTATTGGTATGTACTGATTCTTCTTGTTCATGAAATTGATATGCACAAATTTGCAGTTATTTAATTTTATTCCCCATCTTTTTGTTCATGAATCTATCTTATTAAAAGTTTGCTGTAGTACTTTTGTTCTATAGTGCCCTATCCTGCTGGTAGTATTAGAGCGTCACCTGCGCAAGCAGCTCTCGTTACTTGGATGATTGTAGAGATATCTCTACAAAAAGCAAAGCACTGGCCCTGTGGTACTTGTGTTTCAATTTCGTATAATAAGACTTTAGTAGTTCGGATATTGTCTGGGCATTATTTTTAAGTTTATGGATCAATTCTTGCAACTGCCTGTGCAAAATATATGAATATTGTTGAACGCACTTTCTTCTTTTGGAGACGTTTTTCGATGATGCTTGTTAGCTCTTCGACTTGGTCTATAGTAGAGTGGTGATTTTGAAAGCGAACTGGTGTGTTGGAATCAGCTCTTTCCTTTCTATTGCTGGCTTTAGCCTTTTAAAAAACAGTTTTTGAAATAGTTGTGAGATTATCTGTAAGTCGAGATAAGTCGATATGATGTTGTTTCGTTTGATGATTTTCCGGGCTTTTCCCAACGCTTGGTATGTATTTTAGTCAAAATGCTGCCTTTATTCGATTTGTTAGTTTTTGTATTTCTTATCTGTTTCAATATTATCCCTGAGATTTCTTAGAGTTTATGGTTTCCTTAATTTCTTTTGTTACTTTTTGTGGGATAACCAATTTCATTTTTTCCTCTTTTATTCCATCTTCCGCTTCCTATACTTGACCATTTTGTCCTTGTTCCTTCGATTGGAATATTTTTTCGAAATATTTTGTGAAAGGCCTTTTCCTTCTGCTGGTTTTATTTTGCTAACCGTTTTCAGTTTTTACATGCGGTTTTTGTTATAAGTCGTTTGATTTTTCTTAATCATTTTCCACAAAGAGTAATCGGCGTCTTTATCGTTTGACAGGTTTTATTTAGGTAATTGTGTACAATGTTATTGTAATTTTTTTTAGTTGTTACGTAAAAAAGTTTAGTCTTGTTTTATCTATTGGGGCTGTTGTCTGGTGTCGTTTTTCCTGGCTCTTCTCTTTTCAACAACTAGTTCGCTGATATTTTTATTCTTGTGTAGCAAAGAAGAGTAACTTCTAGTCTGTGCATCTTATTGTCTTCTACCAATCCACGCAGAAGCCACCTGTCAAATTTTTTAAATTTTACAATATAATGAAGACGACGACTTACGGTCGTTTTGGATACAGTGAAACTCTGTGAGGTAATAAACAATAGTATATATATTTCGTTTAACTTTTGCTCGTAATTCCTCTTGATCGATGCTAGCAGTTTTATTTTTTAACTCGCAATTTCCTTTCCTAAAATTAATTCGCCCCAGGTGACGTTCATTGTTTCATTAATTAGACTTACCCCTTCCGCTGCATTTGATTTTTTAATTGAATCGAAAATACTTGAATATCCTTTATTAAGAGAAAAGTTTATATTTTGGCATTCCACATAGCTAATAGCAGGGAACAATTTTGTATACTTTTTCTACTATAAAATAATAATCATGACTTTAACATAACGTAATCTACAGATTGTTCAAAAATCCAAACATTGAATTTGTAATCCGAAAGTCATTTTTCAAAATAGTGTTATAGGAAACAGATACATTACTATTTAAAGCTTTCTAGAAGTCTAAATACAGAAGAGGTTCAAGTTGTTTTCTAAAGGTGTTCAATACACAACTGATTAAATATCTTTACTGTTTAAAACTTAATAGGTGCAAAAAATAACTAAGAGATTAAGAGACAAATTATTTTGACAGGATTTTTTTTACAATATTTAAAAGACGGTGATGTTTAATATACTTCTCTTTTGGTTTCTTTTATTTCGTCTCCATGTAATTGCTTTAGATATTTTTAATGTAATTTTTATAGCGGTTTTCTGTTCTCACCCCAACATAGCTCTCATATTCTGAAGCGCCTTTCTAAAGCTTTTGATTGACTTGCAAAAAAATTAGCGGGTTCTCGAATATCTCGAATACCAAAGTATTTGAGATCTCAAACAAAATGGCAATAAATAAAATTAGGATGCCTTGAATATTTTCCCCGGTTTCTACATTAATAAAATTCCCAGCAAAATATTGCTTTTTAGAAGTTAATTAAAAGCTATGGATAAATCCATAAAAAAACTACCTGAACTTTTTGCAAATAGTCGAGTTCTAATACAAAAATAATGATCCTGTATATTCAAATAATCGAAGTACTCGAAATCTCGTTAAAAGGTGATATTTGTTTACCTCTAATTATATATTATGGCTGTAACAGTTCTGTGGTTTTAATATTTTATTCTCAGTAATCATTAGCATTATATGCTTCGCAGGATGACTACTTTTTGTAAATTTAGGCGGATTATTAAAGTTAAAAACATTCCCGCTTTTTCTTTCAATTACATTTCGTTTTAATTATTATTCTTACTAGCAGCAAAAACTTAGAGCACTGTGCTTTAGATTACTTTATAATTTAATATAACAGCGTAATGGAAAGTTTTCCTCGGATTTCCCCCAAATTTTTATACTGCCTTTTAGTTTGTTTTAAATAATCGCCGATGCAATTAAGGCGTTTTACGACTTTAAAAGCTGGCTATTTAGAAATCATTTCAGGAACTCCGGCTGGCAGACTCTATACTTTTGTATAGTCTCAAATAGAGCCTTTTATTGACGGCGAAAGCCTTTCAAAAATTTCGGGTCGGATGAGCCAGAAAATTCGTAGCTAGAAAGTTTTTAAAAAACTTACTGTTAGGTGAAGCTCCTTGTGCGAGGGACGTCCGGAGAGTAATGACACATTCTAGAAAATTGTTTAATTGAATACATGAAGATACACTTAATGTTCTTTAAACATCCTTGAGCATCAATACACTGGTGCCAGCGGTTCTGCTACGCATTGCAGCCCGCCTGGAAGTCTATTTCGAATCTCTTTCAGAGCACTCGTCATAGCAGTCTGCACATTTTATCAGCCCCAAAATGGCGTTCCTTTAAAGTAGATTTGAGCTCGCTTCTGCTCTTCGGTTAAAACCTTGAAAACTAATTTAGCACAAACTTTCTGCATCTGTAGTTCTGTCGTGACAATTTCATGCGCAATGGATTCTGCAAGTCTAACTTTATCTGTTATCAATCGAATAGTGGTTTAGAATCCAAAACTGTTTTCGCGTTTTCCGAAATGTGCCGCCTTGTGTCCCCTATAAATGCTGCAGCTGGCAGTCAATTGTCACGAGCTAGCATAACTACTCTTCCCCTATCGTTGGAAAAGCGGCTAAAACGGATTCATCAAGTTGAGGGCCATGATTCATCTTCTGGGGCTAGCCGACCATCTTCATACAAAATATGTTATGTATGTGCAAGAAGCAAGTGCAGAAAGATAAAGACTGCGTGTTCCAAATGCCATGGACATGTGTGCAATGACCACATGATTGTTTTCTGCCAAAATTGTGATACCGAAAACTAACATTTTTAAAGTTGCTATTGCAAATATTATTATCACTTTGTTTATCTTAAAAAAGTGTTTAAGAGTTGAACTAATATGTAAGTTCAAAGATGCACTTATTAATAAAAGTCTGATTTTCCGTGTATATAGTGTTTTATTCCTATAAACAAATTTGAGGTGCTGGACATCCCACGCGACTGCTTATGTAAGTTTTTAGGCGAGACTAACTAAGGGTTAAAATCCATTGTTAATATTGCATAAATGCGTTTGTGCTTTATATGTGTCTTATTTGTGTCATATTACCCAAATGCCGTGTGAGCAAGTTCTAAGTTGGCCAGTTCACCTCTTTCGCACATTATAGATTGTCAGTATGCAATTCAGTGAAGAACGCTCACGTCCTTTATCAAAGAATTATTTTTCTAAACTCATGGGGTTCATTGATATAAATAGTGATTATCGATAAAACTGAACTGAACTAAAAGAAGATGTTGCTTACATTATAAATAAATTTTGTGTAAAAATGCCCTGGAAAAATTGATTACTTTGTTATGTCACGAATCTTTTTGAGATGGGAGTATATTGTAGTATTTAAGTGAGAAATAATAGATAGTGTTGAAATAGAAAGAATCTTTTCTTATTATATATAATATTTTGGAATATATTCTTTAACAATTTATGGATTTTGTGTAATAAAGATGAAGGTATCTCGATCATAATAATAAAATTAGGAATGTAATTGCTTATTTTCATTAAACGCTTAATAAACTACATGATGATGATTATAGAAAAATAAGAAAGGAAATATGAGTAATAAGATGATATTATGCTAACAGTACCAAATAAATTCTAATCATTTTGCCATTATTTATAACAAATAGGGAATAATTGTTTGTTAATGTAACAAATCGAAGTTTTTTGGAATTCTATCTATAATTTAGTTGAATGGTTGCCAAAACGATAATTTGCACGAGTATTTAGAGATCAAAACACTAGTCCGTCCACTATTTAGCAAACAATAAAGAAATGTGAAAAAAGTACAGACAGAATACAAGAATTTACTACAAAGTAGCAGACGCAAAATTTTGCTCCAAAACAGCATCACGAGACATCCCATATGTTAAAAACAAAGAATCAATCAGTGACTCAGAATTTGGCATAAAAAATTCAAAAATGAAGGAAGCTTTCTAAATGTTCAAGTGTCTAACTTGGCATAGTTTTAAAATGCAAAATATTAAGGCATCAACATTTTATTAGTAAGAGATTCAGCGTTACAGATTACAAAAAGTATTTAGGCTTTCCAATTCAGAAATAAAGGATAAAGCCAATTTTGCACTTTCCTGATAAATTAAAATAAGGGCATTAGCGTGGCCGTCCGGTTGAAGCGCTTGGCTGCGGTGCGAACAGACCTGGATTTGATCCTAGGGCTCAGATGCCTGGGGGTGGCCTACTCACTAAAAATAATTGAGCACCTGCGTTCACTTTGAACAAGGGGTAATACTACTGAAGACATTACTACATTACCCCGTGCGCGACAATTGTTAGCGAGGGCAAACATATAAGAGACTTTTTCCTCTCAATTCATAGACCTTGTCCCCACGCGGGAAGCAGGGTCTCACTATTATTATAAAGTAAAATCAAAGGAAATTTTTCGACAAAGTTTTATTCTGGTACGCTAGCTTACACTTCAAATAGGAACATCTAGATCTTTCAGAAATGATTGCTTTTCTTTGGCCCAATCTTGCTTCATGTCAGTACGCCAAAATAGCTAAGGGCTTCTTAAGAAAAATAATAATAATCTAAACAATATAACACCCCAAAATGTTCTTAAGGCGCAGTCTATTGAAGAATTTTTTGGATAGCTAACTAGAAAGGTTTATGCTGGTATTTGGAAAGATCAATCGAATGGCAATTATAGAGAAAAATATTTCTGAAAATTCGGGAAATAGATATTACGTTTGTTCAGAGAAAGTGTGCAGAGATAAGTGTGCAGAAATTACGTGCTCCTGCAAATAAACATCTTCTAGCTGTTTTGTAACATTAACTGAATATTTTTTAAGGTAGACAAATAAGCCCTTATGTTCAGGTATCAATAAAATTTCTTTACTTTTTCTTTAAAACTGCAAATTGTCTACAAAATGTTATGTTACATATGTTATACAATTGAAGCAAGTAATAAAGAAAGCAAGAATTGAAGTAATGGCAAAACATTATATTGATAAGTATCACAACTAATAAAAATGCCAAGGTTTAGTAATTTAAAAATTTGATTGGGGCAGTTTTAATAGAAAAATGAATAGACTAATTGAAGGGTTGGCACAGCTTAGAGAAAGATAGGTAAGGAAAGGTAAAAGAAAAGCTGAAGAAATATAAAAAAACCGTTAGATTTGGCTAAAATAAATAGGACGGGTTAAAAATCCACAGCTGGAGGGGGAATAGTAAGGAGTACATATAACCATATATAACATACAACCAATCAACTGTTGGAATAAATATAAAAAAAAGGAAAATTACAATGTTACGTCGATATCATGAGAGTCCAAAATAACATGTAAAGTATTAATAGAATTGCTTATATATTTTTGAGATGAATAGTTTTGCATTGTATCAGATGAAAAAAATGTAACTGACAAATAAATTGGTAGGGGATATTTAATCGTTTCAATCTACAGAACTTTTCTTTATTTTACTTTAAGTGAGTATTTCTAGGAAGAAATTTAGAAATGAAGTTGATGTGAATTTGAGTGCATAAAAGTATAAGAATTTTGCAGTTTCTAAATTATACACATAGCTTATGCAAGGTAATTATGTATGATCTACATGACTAAAAAAAAGCAAAAGACGTGAGCAGCACATCAAGACAAAACAATAAAATATATTATGCTAAATACAACTACGCAGCTCTTTTGGCATGACATATAAAAGAAAATTGTGAATAATAGAGAATTAATCCAACGTGTCCATAGATAGTTTAGATAATTAAAGGCGCGAGATGATTCTATAAAGATGATAAAATTCAATTAGCGAACTGGGAGCTTTCCAAGTTTGTGTTTCAGCGACGCTCATGTAATTTCTTTCTTCTCCCTCTCTCCCTTCCTCTCTCCCCCTCTCTTTTCTTTCTCTCCCCCCGCTCTTTCTCTGCTCCTCCCTCTCACTCCCTCTTTCTTTAAACTCCCTTTTTCTCTTTTGCTCTTCATCTCCCTTCTGTCTCAGCTTCTACCGAAGCCTAAAAGGATGAGATTTTCCAATGTTACCACTTATTCCTTCTAATTTATTTGCGCCCTATGTATTATCTTGAAATTTGTAACTCATACACTCTTTTATAATAAGCTAAAGAACATTTATAAATAATAATTATGGGCAGTGAATAAGTTTCAAATACAATAATATCATTATAATTATAATATCATTAATATAATGTCTATGTACTCCACAGTCAAATGTGGTAAGGTGTGTACTCATGTGTACTCAATTCAGCAATTTATTTTTAACGAGCCGAACAAACACACCATGCGTAAATTAATCAAACACCAGCCACTAACATTACTTAGAAATATTTAGGACATTCAAAAATTGTTGATACCTTAATTGTCTTCTGCTCACTAAATTTTTATTAAGAAGTGAGTACACATTTTATTATGTGTATTCTATTTCAATGTTTATGAATTTTTGCCATAGCTTCGGAAGTTTCTTTAAAGCTCCTACAAACCAATTTTTGAGTGTAGAACGCCGTCGCTTGTGGATGGCTGATTAACTCTCTTCATTGCGTCAAAAAAAGATTTTGTGTATTCTAGAAAATACGGAGTGGCAACTGAGATGTTCGCAAATTGACTTGTTGAAACAACGCATCGCGTTTACATTTTTTTGTGGCCTTGTTACTAAATATGTGAATGGAGTGGCTGCATTGATTCGCAATAGCTCTCACTGTTAATCATCTTAGGAATGGCGGCCACTCTATCATCAGAATCCTCTCCTGATGCCAAAAGATAATTTTCAATTGTTTTAAAACAAACAATCCCGACTTTTCGTATCCACATTGTACAGCTGTAGTAACACTAGTATGCGCTTTTGTTGAACGGTGAGAGTTAATGTGCACAGACCTTTAACATCTTTAGGTCCTCATGTATGGTTGCCAGTGTATCGAATGTATTTGGCCTGTTTTGTCATTATTGAGTTAGACACACAATCATGTGGCTCGAGCGCACTGTTTTAACCTTGTTTCGCTTAAACTCCGATATTCAGTGAAACACAGTTCTGTATCTTGGTGCTGCGTTCTCATGCACGGTTATTACCTTCATGTGGATGTTTGAAGCAGCCACTGTCTTTCTTTCCAAAGAAATCACACCATGGTTTTCCACTTCGATCACAAATCTATTCATAACGCTACACAAATGACTCATTACATCATTTTGTGTGCCTCCCAAAAACGCCATTTCGTGACATATAGACAACTATAGTCTAACTTTATACAACCACTGGGTGCGCATTTTTGAAATTTTCAAATACACAGATACGGAGTTTTTGCAAATTATTTATATGCAAATGACGCTAAAATATTTTGAAAGATTTATAATTTTTCTCTAGTACAGGGCGCAAACATTTTTGAAAAATCGGTTATTTCTCACATTTTTAGTTGCAAAAGGCACGTACAGCAGTTTCGATTGAAATTGGGTCGTCAAATTATAGTAACCGTGCTATATTTACGACACACGTGTTGTGTTGATCAGTTTAAAGTCGCTGCAAACGGTTTCGAACGCTGCTATAAAATGTTTTAACGACACCATTCTACCTTGGAATATATCATATACGCGAAAATTCTTTACCGGCAGGCGATGCTTTCACGAAAAAACTTGCTGAAGTTTTAATTTCTACATTTACGTGCTCAGTTTATCTGTTCAGAATAAGCGAGTCCAATATAGATGTTTAAATCACTGACGGGGCTCTTAAGTGTTGCAGAAGACATTTTGTAACAGACCGATGCTGGTTAACAAAAGAATTGACAAGTGATGTAGCTGTGGCGTCTTTAACGGGTCGTTAGCAGGTATTCGGTTGCTCAAAGAATTTTTAGATTATAATAGTCCGTAAAATGACGTTTGGCAGCTCATAAAGTTAATCACTCGAAAAGCACTAATTAAAGTATCTTCGTACGTACAAAACTGCGATAAAATTAGGAAAGAAGAACAATAAACCTAGTTGTATACATGAAATAAAGTTTTCTACGCGCGCAGGTAAGAAATCTGCTCTATAAAACTGCAAAAAAAATTGCAACTCCTTATGAACCGATTCAAAGGTCAGTACCTCATTCGAAGCGGTTTGTTGCTGAACCTCCCATTTCCATTTAGACCACGGTTGACCTGCAGGTCAAAACATAAATTATCTTAAAGTAATTTGGCAGTTTGCGCCAACTGTCAATTCTTGCTGTTAGTAGGCGCATGTGGACAACTTTGATTTATGTGAATCCGAACATAGCCGAATGAATGTCATCGTGCTTAGATATGGCTCATAGAACGATTATTGGCTAATTTTTTCTTCAATTGTCAACAAAATTCTGAACCAAATATTTAGCTTGGACGGCTCCCATCTTTGGGACGGGCTTTTTTACTAGTAAGTTATAATTCTCAATTTTCCTTAAGAACGTCATCTCTGCAGCGTTGCCCCGACTTTTTGTCAAAATCCAGGATTCATTTTTGTAAGTTAGGGATTGTATGGGGATCACTCGCTGGAGTGAGACTCTACATGTCTATTATTTACTCAATCAAAAGAAACGCTTATTGCCCACGGGCAGATTGCCAATCTCTCATGGAGTTATAAAAAAGTTGGGGAAGGTCTTACCTTTTGATATACCTGTAGTTTGACTTTCTTTGGTATCTTTTTTCCAAAAAAACGTTTCTAAGGATGCTGTATAACCTTTCTACTTTTTTCCTACCTTTCCATTATGCTCTACTATTGTTTCCAAATAGTTATAGCTTGTAACTTGCTCCAGTGTTCGTCCATTTATTTCTAGCTTATGCTTCTTTTCTTTGTTAGGCATTTTCATCGTTTGGGCTTCTATACATTAAAATGAGAAGCCTTATGTAGAGAGTAATGTCGTCTGTCTGTCCGTTCTTTTATTTTTCAACTTTTGATCAAGACAGCCTCAAGCTGGAGACAAGTTTCTGTCATTTCTGGCAAGCCTTATAATTTTCGATCTGTGGCAGATAGAGGAATAATGTTTTCAGTATTTAACTAAGGACTATAAGTCAAGTCCAAACGCCAGCCTGATCGGAAAATCTCGAGACTGGTTTGACCGGAGGTGGCCGCAAATTTTTGTTTATGTATAGAAGCCCCAGAGATCTGTGAAACCGGAGTTCCACGTCCGTACTTGCTTGTATTATATTTATTTCTATATTTATTCGTTTTAGTCCTTCGTGGTATTCGGTTAGATTGCGTTGTAATTTTTCTTCCGACTCGCCCGCGATCATCATATCACCCGCGAATAACATTTCTTGGAGTTGAATTGATTTCATCTTACAGGTTTCTATTTTCATACTTGTACATCTTTCTTTACATTTCCTTGTGGTTTTGTCCACTACTATTGAAAATAGTAATGGCTTAAGCACGCACCCCTGTTTCAGTACTACATGTGATGTGAATTCTTTCGATTCGTCGTTGTGTCTTCTTACTTTATTTCTTATATAGTGCTTTATTCTTGTCATCTATTCCCCTTTCCCTTGGGCATTCCCAGACATCAGTTCTCTTTATCTTGTCAAAAGCTTTTTTCAGATCTATGAATACAATGTGTATATTTTTTTCTTTCCTTAATAATTTTTCTACTACTTGCTTTAATACGAATATTAGGTCTCGAGTACTTTTGCCTATTCTAAACCCATGTAGTCTTTCTCCTATTGTGTCTTATATTTTTTTCTCAGTCTGTTTTAGATTATTCTCGTAAATATTTTACCTTGTACACTTGTTAGGGTAATTCCTCTCTAGCTCGTACATTTTCTTATATCCCCTTTTTTGTATAATGCTAATATTATGCCGACATTCCAGTCTTGTGATATTTTTTTTGTGTTTATGGTATTACGTAATAGATCTTTAAGTACTACTTTTGCTTTTCTCCCATGTATTTTAAAGTTTCTGTTGTAGCACCATTTTGTCCTGCTGCTTTTCCTAGTTTTAATTTGTCGATGGCTTGGGGTAACCTCAATTTTTTTCGTTATTTTCTACTTGTAATATTTCTTGTTTTTGTTCTTTAATATTGTTTTTGTTAGTTATTCGAAGTATTGTTTCCATATATCTTCTGTTATTATACTTCCTTTTTTCTCCTTTCTGTTTAATATCCTCTGTGGTTTCTTTTGTCTGATCTGTTTTAGTATACCGTGGAATAATTTCTAGTTTTCTGCGTAGTGTTTCTTCATTTTATTGCAAAAATCTGCCCATGTTTATTTCTTAGCTTCCTTAATTATGTATTTAACTTCTTTATTACTTATTCTAAGTAAATTATAGTCTTCTTCGTGTTGCGACTTGAAATTTTGTATCCATTTTTGTTTATTTTCCTTTATCTTGTGTTGTATTTCTATTGTCCATCATTTGCTTCTATTTATGTGTAGGCTATTTGTTATAAAGCCTTAAATATGAAAAATAATATTTAAATAATACAGGAAGAGTCAGAAGACCATAGTATTGATGACACTTAAGTTCGTCGATTATTGTTCACTATTACATTTGTTAGATAAGTTCTAAAACAAAAAATGTAATTTTTGTTTTTATTACTTATGCTATTTGTGATTGTTAATGTAATTTAAGTAGAACACAAACTTGAGTTTTAACGATGTATTTAATATACCATTTATAATCAATTTCTAACTTCATTAGATTCTTTATAATTTTGAAAAATGCTTTTATATTGCTTCATTTTACATTATAAAACACTAGACTGCAATTTAACTTATTTATAACTAAAAATAAAACAATGTCATTTATATACTTTTTTATTTCCCTAATGTGCAAGATTTTGATGTTTTGAAATAAAGAGGTGTACCAGAATGAAAAATGACGTTTAAAACTCCATATCACGCTATGTTTTCTCACAAATCAAGAAAATGTAAAATTAAAAAAACGCAATTTTTTAATGACATTAATATATGGGAACGTTTGTAAGTGTGAAAATGTTCTCTGGGGTATGAAATGAATGTGTAAGATATAAATAAACATAAATACATATTTCAAAGCAAACATAGCTGACATTCACTACTGGGCTCCTTTTGAAACTTCCTTTTCTTGGATTGTCTTCGATGTTCGTCCGCACAGTCTCTTTCAACATCCAACAATAGTCAGCCATCATATATACAGTCCACTTTCATTGGTATCTCTTTTCTATCACTTTAATATCCTGATGGAATCGCTCGCCATGTCCTTCCGTAAAATCACCAAGATTGTCAAGAAAGTAATTTAGATGACCACGAAGAAAGTGAAATTTGTAGCTCATGTTGCAACCAAACAGTTTATAGGATTTCGAAATCTCCTCGACTAGGTAATTTGTAGTCTTTGTGTTCACATTTCTGAATGCAGTCCATGCTCCCAATTCGCACTCACTCATGGTTTTATCGAATATGTTGTCCGCCATTAATTTTCGTATTTGTGGGCCTATAAAAATGCCAGACTTAATTTTTTCAGTCGTGATTGATGAAAACTTAAGACCTAGATACTGAAACCATTTACTGTCGCTGCTTAAAGCTGTCACGAATTGCTCCATTAAGCCAAGTTTGACGTGTAAAGGTGGCAATAGTATTTTCGAGGGATCAACCAGTGGAAGTGAAACAATGTTTTTCTTCTTGTGGCCACTGCTTCCGAACCCAATGTTCTGTCCTAGCTCTGGGCTCCCATTCACACAAAAAGCAAGATAATTTGGCGTTGCCTGCTTGTTGAGCGAGCAATATTCCAATGACCTTGAAATCCCCGCACACAGACCATCCATGAAGCTTATACTGCACACTTTCCACTTTCATTTTCGTTACCAACCATGTATTTATGTCGACTCCGTCCCTCCAAAGAACATTTTCACACGTTTCAAAGGTGGACATATATCAAAGTCATTAAAATTTTAAAGGTCTTTTTTGGAATGTGTGGAAAAATCCATTCCGACACATCTCTTCGTTTGGAAACAACAGAAAAAAGTTGCAAATTTACAGTTTAGTTCATTTTTTATATCTAATTTATGTTGACTTTTTAATTGTAATTCAAATTTTGCTTTTTGTACATAACTTAAAAGTTAAAATATTGAATTTTTTTCACATCTTCCTGAACAACTGGCATAGATTCTTGTAATAAAAGAGATGTAAAGGGGCTGCAATTTTTATTGCACTGTTTAGGACCATTTTATCACCTAAACAGAGAGTGACTTAATGTAATGATTTTTATCCTACTTAGTGTAATATTTTAACAAAATACATACCACACCAAGTAGCTGTATGGTTATATGGATTCGCCAAAGATTTTATAGACTTATTTAAATTACTTAGAATCCGTGTTCCTGTTTCACTTAATTTAAGTATATACATACTACCACCACCTTCTTCGATTCATAGATAATTTATGCTTATGAATAATAATTTTCAAAATTATTTTTTGTCAGTTCATCTCAACAAATTGAATTTACTTGCTGGTCCCTCTTTTCTTCCTTCCTTCGATAAGACAATGTCTTGGTTGTCCTGCCATTTGGGCCGTCCAGCTTCATACCATCGCTTGGAGGTTTATCTGATGGTCTTTGTGTTTTCGCCCTCTTGCAAAACGTTATGGTCTCTCCTAATCGTCGTCGTGATCTCGACAATTGTACTACATCCTGTACTTCAAACTCCTCTCTCGTTACATCAGTTTTTATCGTACCCCTGAGGGTAATTCCTTTAATATGTAACTCTTACCACTTTCATTTCAGTTGGTGTCGACATTCTTTTCGTTTTGTCGTTTCCGCTTCTGTTTCTGCGGCATAAGTAAGTACTGGTCTTAGTTAAATATATTCCGGTTTTGTATTTTGAACTCATGTTTGTTTCTCCTATAATATATATTTTTTTATTCTTTTGTATTTTGACTTCTTCTATTTGACGCCCATTTCCCAGATAGTTGAATCTCATTACTTGTTAGATAATATTGTTGTCTATTGTCATTTTAAATGTGATCACCATAGATAGAAGGTCATCTCCGTTTTCCCCATAAGAATGACGTCGACGCCATATCACAATATTTTTATTGATCGGTTACTTGTGCTATGTCCAGCATTGGTTTCGTTTGGCTTTTGATAACTAGTTCATGATGATGTTGAATAGCGTCTTCCTGTCTAATGCCCCTGGCTGTTTTCTCTTGTTGGACAAGTCCTTTATCAGTCTGTATCCTAGACTTGTTGCTGTTGAGCTCCTTGATTATTTTTAAGCGCTTTGTGCTAACGTTGTTTTGTATTAAGAATGTTATTACATCATTTAATCGCACTCGCTTATTTTAGGTGTATGAAATATATAAACATCGGTTTATTTTACTATACTAACTGCATTCGTTTTCGTAAAGGAATA
The DNA here is from genome assembly GCA_036346155.1 of Sinelater perroti. Taxonomy (NCBI): domain Eukaryota; kingdom Metazoa; phylum Arthropoda; class Insecta; order Coleoptera; family Elateridae; genus Sinelater; species Sinelater perroti. The sequence goes on from JARFIY010000189.1 coordinate 5,843,190, forward strand.
TTGCGTCTATTGGCGATCTACAGCCTAAATTATCGTTAATTTTTTGTGTTAGATTTTAATCAGTAGTTTGAACCTGCAACCAAACACCGTTATTCTTCGAAAGTTAGTCATTTTTTACCTTTTTCGGGTATCGGTATGGTTGTACTTGTTTTCATTTCTTTGGTACTGATTTGTAGTTTTCAATGTTCTGTGCCACCGTATTTTATCATTTCATTAGTAATACTGCCAATACCTGCCGGTGATATTCTGTTTTTTAGTTTGATGTTTTCATGGTCCGTCTTTTTGTTGTCTATTTCAGCGTTACGTTATCCAGCTTTATATTTCTGCGGTGTTAATTGGTTTTCTCCTTTTCGTAGCATGTGCCATACTTTTTTTAGCCTCCAAGTAGATCACGTTCCACATCGACTAAGAAGTTTTCCAGTGGTCTCTCTGGAGTTGTTCGATGGTATTGTTCACGTGATTTCTTGTTTCTTTGTATTTTTAAAACTCATATTGTGTTGTTTAGGTAATGTATTTTTATGAACATCTTTCTTTAATCTCAAGAGTAGACCAGGATATGTTCTTTGTTAATTCTCCTCATTACTATCTCCTTGTGTGACGTTATTTTTTTTAAGTTTTTGTTTGTAAATAATTTTGTACTTTCGTTTTGTGGTCTTCATATTAAATTTATAAACTTACAAGGGAGGATTTTGCCTTTTATGGTATACTCGATGCACAATATTTGCGGAGAACCAATTCTTCTGAGGACTTCTGTCCCCTTGTATTGCTAAACGTATATTTGTATTGTTCTTTGCGATTAAAGTACGTGTTCTTGATACGTATCTCCAATGTTCTTTTCTGGTTTCTTCATTAAACTCCTGCGTGCCTTGCACTAGTACCGATTCTAGTATTAAAATCGTTCATCACGTAGATTTTGTCATGCAAGTTATGGTAGAATAATTCTCTTTTGCCGTTATATACATGGTGTTCTGATTTAGATATTTTACTTTTTTATTAGATGTTCGAATCTTTTATGTATCAGTATACCCACGCCCGCCGGAGCTCTGGCGTCCTTATCGACGCTGCTATAGAATAAGATGTAATTTAGGTGTTCTGCATTCCCTTTGCCTTTCTTCGTATCCGATAGCACAGCAATGTTTGTTTTCTGTTTGGTGATTTCTAAGATTTTTTTTAGTTTTTATTGTTACAAGATATGCTGCTCCAGTATGCTAGATGTAGTTTATTTTCTTCTCCAGGTTTACCTTTTCCCTTTTCTCGTCGCGTCGTCATTTGTTAAGATCCGCCCGGTATCTGAGGCCGCTAACATCATGTTTCAACCCTCCTCCTTTATTCGAATTTGGGACCGGCATCAGTGTTTGCTGGGCTACTCAATCCACCCAGCTACCACCGAAAGCGGAGTCGAATTTATTTGCGACTTTGAATATATTGAAATTGTTTCCAGAGCTTCCTATTTAATATAGATTAAGATGAAAATGGTAATGTCTTGAAAATAAGCCTTTGAATATAAACTACTTTGTCAAAGATGGTCCAAAACTATTTTGAGTACTCATAGGTCGTTGTTATGCTCAGTTGATTGCTAAATGGGATAATTAATGTGAAACCGTAGGTTTATTAACTCACCTTTTTTGCGCAAAGCGCAAAACGCGCTCCCGGGACTCGCCCGGAAGCGAGGCGCAGCCCCCGAACTCCCGGAGGTCTGCGACCGCACATGCAGGCGCAATTGCATGTCCCATGATTTATGGCGCACTCCAGATTGATTCGTTTCGCGACTGAAAAGCCGATTGATGACTAACGAGCAGGACAACTCGCGGCGTGCCATCTTGCTAATCAGCCGGGGGCGCACGGTGCATCGGGCGCCCTACCTGGCCCGGTGATTACCCGTCCTCTTCCCGGCCCGCGCGCCGAGCGCGGCGGTGCGCTGCAGCGCCGCCAGATGGCGCACGCGCGCGCCGGTAGCGCTCCGCATGTAATTGACAGTGGCATACGCGCGCTCTTACGAATCATACGCGACTGCAAGTGTTTTCTGCGGAGCGCCGGCGGAAGTTCGCAAGTTTCGGCCTTTCCACCGCCCGCCGCTTTCCACCAGGACTGGCCCACTGCGCTTGGAAATGCGCGACGTAAGCTGCAATTTCATTAGTTTTTTAGTTTTTTCAGTTAGAAACCAAGTTAGTTACGGTCGATACTGAACATTGTAGTTATTAAAAGCTCCCGGACTTGTAACCAAAGCTGATCGGCGCGCTGAGCTTGAAAGGGAGAGCGTGAAATTGTTTTCCGTCCCGATCCGATCGGTCTTAACGGCCGGAAGCGCGGAGATATTTTCGTCGCCGACATTGGCGCTCTATTCCCCTATTCGGTTTCTTCGTGATCCCAGAAAGTCCGAAATATCCAGAGACATGCAATTTGTCTTGGCGTGTCATCGTATAGGGGTGGTATAATTTAAAGACCCTTCAAGAAGTTCCGAACAATTTTTTGATTTGATGGGTAGGACAATCCGACAGGAGTTATAGTTTATCTCACTTTATTTTCCACGACGTTCCAAAAGTCAGGTTTGGATGAAATTTGGTGATGTCCCATATCTCCTGTGGCACCAGGCTTATGGAGCGAAAAGTCGCTTTAATCAAAGGGTACGTTGATTGGAGCCGCTGTACCGGCGCCGGCCAGTTTGCAGCTCGGCTCCTGCTGAAAATTCATGGATGATAATAAACACTCACCTAAAGGTCGCATTCAGACGCGCTTCCGCGTCTGGAGTCGCTTTTTGCAAGTGCGCGCCAGATGTTGTCCAGAAGGCACACGCCTCTTGAGATTTCGCGAGCTGCAGGAGAGAAACTTCGTGCATATGCAATGTTGCAAGCGGAAAAGTTTCTTTAAAACCGCAATTTGCCCCGTAACACGTAACGGAGCGAACTGGCAAACGAATGCAGTTGTCTGATAAGATTTAAGCGACTTTTGCAAATGCTTGCCAGATGTTGTCCAAGACGTTTACGCCTCTTCAGGCAAAAGGCCGTGCGCGTGTTTTGAATGGTTATCTGAAGTTCTGTTCAGGCCGGAATATTTTTTAAGGAATTATTGATTCTAATATTAATTTGTAGGAACTTCTTATATTATCGTTTTTCGATCGACTTTTTAGGCAATTCGTAAAAAATTATGAAAATTATTTTGCACGCGTGATCGGGAGAAAACGACCATACGTGTAAGATAGACTCCCTATATGACTTTTTGTAAGAATGGTTAACTGGTTGTTTAAAAGTTGTAGCAACTTTTCTTGTTTGAAACTATGCTTTCTAACTAATATATGGGCTGTTACTTTGATGTTATTGGTAGTCGTCTAGAACCAATGTTAGAAACAAATTGTATCAATTTGAATCAATTAAAGAATGAGTTTTGTGAATCAGTAACTGGTACGGCACATTTTAACGTAATGAATGAATTATTCACTTGTCTTTAGAAGTGTTTGATAATTTAGTTTTTTGTATCAACCTAATTTATTTGCAATCTGTATATGTACATTAAGTAAATTGTTTGTGTGAATTAAATATATGATCATGTAGGAGTATATTCAATAGTATGCTCCTATAATAGTAGACAGTAGTCTATTATGGCTTTTGGATAAAAATACTTATAAACTAATCCTTAAACTAAATTAATATTAAATTAAATATAGAATTTTGTAGGGAAGTCGTTTGGCACGTATTTTTGAAGTCTTCTGTTTTGATTTGGAGGAACCATAAAGTCCGTGGCTAAAGTGTTGGGGTCACTGTATTTAGCACTGTAGTGGCTGATTTCTTCTTTCACTGTCAACATTTGAAGATCATTGCGGATGATCGCGTTGGACACGAACTAAGGCGCGTTCACAATTATGCGTAAGATTTTAGATTTAAAACGTTCAAGAATTTTAATACTGGAGTTGGCAGATGTGCTCCAAAGCTCAATCCCATAACTTCATACATGTTTAAGTATTGTTAGCCCCAGCTGTTCGCGTTTTGTAAAGATGTGCTTATGCCAGATAAGTCTTCTAACAAGACTTAGCCCAAGATACTTGACATCTTCTTTTTGCAGTAAAGGACTGTTCTTCATTTGTACAGAAGGGTAGGTAAAGGTTATGTGGATGGACTTGGACTCGTCTGCTTTAATTCTCCACTCGGATAACAATTTTTCGATAGCGGTTAGATTGGCTTGTAGTTTTATGGTTGTGTCACTATCCAAGCCCATAACTGCGGTGTCGTCCGCGAATGTAGCTGTTGTAGTTCCTGGCAAGGTCGGCAGATCCGCAATGTATAATAGATAAATCAGTGGTCCGAGGACACTGCCTTGAGGTACTCCAGCATTTATCGGGAAGAGGCTTGTGTACTTTGTTTCGTATTTGACCAGAAAGAATCGATTAAGGAGGTAGGACTGCAGAATTAAAAAGTAGTTTAGGGGTAGGAGTATTTGTAGTTTGCATAGGAGTCCTGTATGTCACACTCTGTCGAATGCTTGGGAAATGTCTAAGAATGCCCCAGAGCAGTAATGCTCGTCTTCAAAAGATTGATTTCTTGTACTACCCGATGAATTTGTTCAGTTGTAGAGTGCATCCTCCGGAAGCCAAATTGGTGGGCTGGTATTAACTCGTTGTCAATAAATGAAATAAGTCTTTGTAGTAAAATTTTTTCAAAATCTTTAGCGACAATGGGTAAGAGGCTTATTGGCTGATAAGACTTTGTATTGTTGGGAGGTTTGCTTGGTCTTATGATAAGCATCATCTGAGCTATTTTCCATTGGGATGGAAAGTAAAAGTGCATTGAATAAGTGGGTTAGATATCGTATACCAGTAATAGGCAATGCTTTGAGGAATTTTCCGTTTATTGAGGGTATTAATGACTTTGCGAACTTCATTGGTTTTAAATCTTTTCTCAGGCCGTTCAAGTTGGTACGACAGGAATAGTGCTTGGGTAACGTTGTCTTCTTCTTGAGAATCGTTTTCTGGGAGGTGAGGTTGGAAAACTGTTGTTAAGTATTCAGCAAAACACTTACCTTATCTTTATCACTTCTTGTCCAACTGCTATGAGGATTCAGGATAGGAGGAGAGGTTTTTTTGTTGTTTTCCAAAGAGTATACTCTGTGGTGTCTGTGGGTGTTAGATCTTTTAAGAACGTCTTGGCGCAATCATTTTTATTTTTGTTGGGTAGTTCTTTAAGCTCACGTGTTGCCGCCTTAAGTAGCCGTTTGCTTTCTGGTGTACGTAGTCTTTGGCATTCTCTTTATTCTTGAATTCATATAATCGTTGGGCAGTCAGAAGGTGTGACAGTGTCTGATTTACTTGCTGTGGCGTTCCAGCGTGTCCGTTTGATGACATCATTGAATAACTTGACCGTAGCCATTATGTTTTCTGGAAACTTCAGTGGAATATTTAAGAGCAGTTCGTCAGTCCCTAGAGACCTGAAGGTGTCCCAATTTGTGTATCTATTGCTTAGATTAGGGGTTATCTTTTTCTCGTGGGGTTTTGTAATAAGAGTTATCAACACAGGAGAATGGCCTGAAGAAAGGTCAAAACAAGATTTTATAGCGGCGGAATTTGGCAGAATCCCTTTTAGTACGCAGAAGTCGATCAGATCAGGCAATATTTTTTAGGTCCATAGGCCAATAAGTCGACTCTTCTATAAAAATATCTTGGAACCTTAATCAGTATGTTTAGCGCCCGCGATAAATCGTTGATATAAGGTTCTGAATAGTCTAAGAATTGGCCTTCCTTCACCACCTTTTTTTTTTGGGGGGGGGGGAGCGAGAGATCCTATCCGGTCCTCTATTGATACGCTTGTTGCTTAGAGAAAGTTATTACTATAGCTTTGTAATTCGTGATGTCGGATAGAACTTTAATTATTACGACATATCCGCCTCGTGCCGTTCCAATTGTGTGATTAGTGGTGTAAACTGTATAATTCGGGATTTTAATGATTTTTTAGTAAAATATGTTTCGGAGACTAATAACACATTTATGTTATGGGTAATAATAAATAATTTTAATTCGTCAAGATGGCGTGACGCGCCATTGGCGTCCATAAAGCAAGCTGCAGTAGTCTGTGCATTATTTAAGTTTTGTGAGCGTTGTTATTAATAGGTTTAGCACAGTTCCTATATGTTCGGATGGATTTTTCATTATATTTTTTAACGCTTTGATGTCGCTGGATTGTTGATTGTGCTGACTAGTGTTAACTGTTTGCGGAAGATTTGCCAATAGCCTCGGCGTTTTGTTGTTGGACTCTAGCTACTCGTGTATACGCCAGTCTGGGTTGTGGTAATGCCTGATTTGTGAGGGTGGAGAGTATTGTTTCTGACGAGGGCGGAAAATTGTTTTTTTTTGTAGATCTTTGTATATGGATTCCTTGATGATTATCTCCGCATAGGACACAGCGGACATCACGGGATTTTTATTCTTTGGCATGGTTTAGTGAGATGATCGCCTGCGCATTTTACACATCTTGGACGTAGCTGGCAAATTTTTTTGCATGTCCGTACCTTTGACATCTTACACATTGTGCGGTGTCTCTTTTTGATCGAGGGGTTTGAACTTGATTTTACATTGCTGCAGGTATCCTACATTGTAAATGTTTTTATTGTTGGAAGCTGGGTTTAATTTAACGTAGAACTTTGGGAAAGGCATTTTGGTTTTAAATTGCTTGATCTTCCAAATGGTTGTGATCTTATGCCCTAATTTCTTATTTTGGGCTTTGATGTCTTCACTGTTGATGGAATGGTGGAAATTATTTAACACCACTTTGCAGCTTCTATCTTTTTTAATTTTTATGTGTGAAATTCTGTTTTCTTTTCGTTAGGGCATTTGAAATTTAGCTGTAGTGTTCAGAAGTTTGACTTGATTGTTGATGAGGCCTTTGACTTCGTATTGTTGTTTGGCTATTTCTTCCAAAAGTTGTATAAGTGGGGCAATAGTTTTGACGCCAGTTACGGGGAGGTTTTGGGGTTTTCTCTTTAGTTTTATCGTCGTTTGTTTCATGTACTATGTCATCGTTCTCCATGTTTAGAGCTGAGTAAGGATTGGATGTTGAGGTATTCGCTTTGAGGCTTTAGGATTCCGCTTCGTCTAGATTCTTATTTCTTTTATAGGAAACCTTGTTTCAGTTATTGTTGTTTTCTAGTTTCTGCGGGGGTAAGGTGGGGTAAAAGTTTTGTTGAAAATTAGCTTGTTGCGACTGTAATGGAAGATCACCTGACATTAATTGAAATTAGGTGTAATGCATCTGGGTTTGGTCTGTCGTCAGTTTGGGAGATTGCGAACCATTGAGGCTGGTAACGGTGGAGGGAGGTATTGCATCCCTCCAGGAGCCGGGTAGAGGCTATAATGGCCCACGTACAATTTACTTCGTTCGGTTATTTTAGAATAGTTTTAAATAAACTTGAAAAGTTTAATATTGTAAATAAAACTCTATCCTTAAGTGTTACTGTAATCATTGATCTTTCCATTTTTATTTGAGTTATTCGAAGTTTTTCTGTTGTTTTTTGAACCAGTATCAAGGTTTCCAAGGTGTCACACTGCACACACTGATTAAATACCTTTATCTTGAGGTAGATGAGGACGTTACCTTTAAATATGTTTCTTAAGGATTCATAAGCTGCTCAGCTTAAATTTATTCGCCGCTGTATTTTAACAGTTTGGCTGTCTCACAATAGCATGATCTCGTGACCTAAATATAAATGGTTTTCGGTTATTTCTATGCCTAGATTCTTTACTTTTGGTTTTTCACTAGGTATTAAGTTTGCCATAAGCTACGTTTGTTGCATCGGCGTTATTTCTCACGGGCGGTGTCAAGTTTTCAAGATTTCTCCTAGGTCATTCGATGTTAAGACTACGTCATCTGCGAAACGGAGCTGATTTAGCTCTGTATTAATATCCCTTTTGTATCCCACTTAAGCGCTTTGAAAGCATGCTGTAGTACAGCTGTAAATAATTTGAGTGATAGCGTATCGCCTTGCCCGACTCCTCAATTTACTTTTGCAGGTGTTGTTTCTTCAAACTGTCGTAGTTGCATTAGTGTATTGAAAGCTTTGCGAAAATCAATAAATATTAAAACAGGAAATTTATTGTGTTCAATGTTTTTTTCTACAAGAGTTTGGATACATTGAAAGTAATCGTATGTAACAAAACCTTGTCTAATTGTTTTTGATACTCTGGACCAGCAGCTCCAACACACTTTTGAGATGAACATTTTTTAAAAGGGATAAATTTGTAATTTTAAAATCCTTCTTAGATGGGGGGGGGGGTCCCACTCTATGCAAGTAAGGAATGTATCTTATTGTTTAAATAAAAGATTGTGATTGATGGGCTATTTGAAGGGTGATTGCTTCCACAGGCAGCTATAGATCAAGATAATAGAAGCGAAAATAGAGGCAAGAGCATTTGTAGTACATGCATACTTTCTATCACTCACTTGATCATTTTTGATCAATCTTTTACCTGTTTTGTTCAAATTGCGCTTTATCCACTTGTAAAAACGCCATCATACCGTTGTTTTTTTTAAATTATGTAATATGGCTTTAACATGGATTTTCGATAATTTTAAATTAGGTAGTCTTCTTTGCTATTGTTTTTTAATTTGACATGTATTAAGTACGATACAAATCAGTTTCGATAATGACAACTAAGACGTTATTAAAATTTGTTTTAGATTAATTTTAGCAAAATTTCAATATTAGCAAATCAAATTTGATTTTTAATAAAGGGTGAGTATTGGTAGACTTGATTTTAACGAACATTAAATATTTTTGTCTTTACTGTCCAAGTGTTGACTAGAATTTTTTTGTGTTCTATTTTACACTTTCAAATAAAAATCCAATAACAGCACCACGATTTAGGCTAATTTTTTTATATTTAGTATATTTTTGATTAGTACTGTAAATATAAATGCAGATATAGCATTTTTTTTTGTTTTGGTTATTATGTTTGAAGGGAACTCGCAGAATTTTTAATTCAGGTTTGTTAATTAGGGAACTTTGGTTTAATTAATTTAGCTTGGTACATTTCTTTGTTAAGAAATAAAGGAACTCGTGAAGGACTTTTATAATGTCTTTGCCATTCTGAAGCTTCAAGTTACAGTTACGATGATTGATTTTCAACAGATTCGTTTTAGTAGCTACGTTTCAGTTTCATTAATTTTTTCATCTGTGTTGCGAACATTACGACTGTAAAAACTTATTGTACTTTCCATTTATTTTGTATTACTTAATTTGGATTTTTTACTGTTGTGCGTAAAGATTTTTTCATTCAAAATAATTTTTTGCCAATTTAGTTCGCGCTCGGTTATAACATTTTCTTTATTAATCCTCGCAGTTTGTTTGTCTCTGTTCCTCTTTGCGCAGCGTATTTTCACATATTATTATTGTGTGTTCTGCTTATGTGCTCGAAATAGTTAAAGTCTTATGATACTTTATAACAGTTTTTCGTGTAATTTGTATGTTTTTAGTTATATTAGTTTTTTTATGACTCTGATTGCCGCTGTTTTCATTTAGTTGTGTTTCTATTCTAAGACTTTACGTTCTTGTGCAAATTTCCTTTTTTATTCGCTACTTCTACTTACATGTCCGTGCATAAATTTTCCGGAGTGGAACGTTTCCTCGCCGCCTGTTCATCACCGCCGCTTCATGGTCGTCGGTTTATTGCTAGGCTCAGGGGCGTTGACAGTCAGAGATTGGCGCTGGGAAAAGATTTCTGTAGAATCCCTAAAAGCTAACATTTTTATATCTTCACGTTTTATTAATACCAAAAAAATGTTAAACAATATTAAATAGGATATAAAAACACAATGAAACCGTAATAACCCTGTTAAAATTACTTGAAGTTTTATATAAATAGTTATTCACTTGTTTGTGTTTAATCACTGTGCTGCGTTAAAAATAATTGCACATATGCGGGCGATTCGGAAAGAAACATCCGTTTGTGCGAGAAATAGGCAAGTATAAGGATAGTTCTTCCTGTGATGCTGTATGCAGAGCTTAATAGAAAATGCGAAGTCCGCTAGATTAGTTGAAAATCAACGCCGCTAAATGTGAAGTGCGCGCAGTACCATGATTAGCGTGCGAAAAAGCTTTTAGCAAATGCTATTCATCGCGAACTGTGTTTACGGATCAAACGTAATGAGTGCAGGTCGCACGTCAGTGTCGGGTGTTTATAGATAGTTACAGTTACGTGCCCGACGAGGCAAGAAGCCGCCCATCTGTAGTCGGAAAATTAATAAAAAGCTCCGTTATGCACATGAAATAGTGGCTTGCATCGCACTGCTTTGACGATGGCACTGCGCTTCAAGAAGCTATTACAGGGTGGCTTTATTTCTAGGTGAGAGAGTTTTTTTATAGAAAACTTTGAAACCTTATAAGTCGTCAAGTCACGTGATTATGTGTATTTTTAGCATATGCCAATATGTTAAAAGGATAGCTTGAGCTTAGAGCGATAAAAATGTTTGTAAGCTGGGTTTTAATTTTATTAATGAATCGATATATAACAATTAGTTAGCTGTGTGTATAATATTGAAATGGATTATTTCATCAACAATTTTTTTGGGAATATCACAGCTATAATTGAGGCATCTTATCATAATTTGCAAACATTAATTGTCAAATAATGCAACAAAAAATAAGCAAGCTTCATATTGGCAAATTAAATTTTCCATAATTATTCAAAAGAATTTTCTGAATACTTACGTGATGATTTTCATTTGCAGATTTTTGACAAAACTTCTTTCAACAGATATACACGTGAAATGTTCAATTTGACAAATTTCAATGATGAGTTTTGTCACTTTGCTTTTTTCTTTAATCTTCTAATTCCTTTACTGTTATTTACTGCAGTAATTTTTAGCAAATTTTTATATATAGAATTATTTGATACCAACATTTGAAACCACGCAATGGATAAAAATAAACCCATAGAAAATTAAATAATAATTATGTAAGACGATCAGTTTTTCTTTGAAACTATGAGCAGTGTAGGTGTACTTTTTGTTATAAAATACATTTGTTTATTATTGCAGTTAATTTAGCAGTTGCCTATCACAATTGTAAATCACTCATGTCGTACAGATTAGATACACAAACATATATTAGTTGGATAGAGAAATAAGACAGCAACTATGAATTTGTTTAAAAGTGAAAATGTACATACTGTTTACTGAAACTGGAGCACCAAGAATAAATGCAAATTAACAACTGAAACCTCAAATTTATTTAATAGTATAAGACAAATAAGTGATTATATTTATCAAATATTTGTCCATAAATATTTAATATAAATATAAACGTATTTATAATGTATAGTCCCACCTCGAGCTTTTAAGGTTGCTTCCATTCATTATTAATTTCATAATTTAGCCATATTTCTTTGTGGATATCGTTGTACCCTTTCGGTCAGTGAAGGATTAAGTGATCGGATTTTGTTGGCGAAAGTTTAATGTATTACGCACCACACGTAGATGAGCGTTATCATGTTAAAAAATTACTGGAAGCATTCTCTGAAGGAACGAAATTACCACGTCGGTGTAGGCCTCTAACTCTGACTAGAGTGACCCGCTATTATAACTGATAGCTACTCATATTATAATACCTATTGTTGGCGTTATATGCCTCATGCGAATACTTCCTTTCTCTGCTTCTATGGCGTATTTAATATTCAAATATGATTTCGATTTAAATAAAAAAATACGATTTTACGTCACTTATTGCCACCAATGTCTTCATTGCCGGTATAGAGGAGAAAGGGCGCCGTGTCGTTAGTCCCATTGCAAGTAATCGACTTTGAACTGAAGGGGTAGACAATAGGTAATGTGCAATGGTCTACCGCTTTTGTACTAAGGCACTTCGAGTCGCGTTCCGGTCTGCAGTCGCAAACTTTTGAACATTGATCAACAAAGAATCACTTCCTTCATAGAGGCCCACATTAGGTCCCCTTTCCAATTCGCCAACTTGTTCATAACCTAGCGTTTGTCGACGATGAGGAATTGCTACACCGAGGAAGTTACATGTGCTACAGTTTTTTAACTATTTTTTGGTACTTTCATAGGTTAGCCTAGCGACTGTTGGTAGAAACTTAATTGTAATTCTCTCAATTGCCACTTTTTTATATGATGAAAGCTGGTAAACACCTGCTTTGTGCTGTTCTTTACTTCCCATTTTTAATTTTTTTTATTTACTTGTTAAAACGTTCTAGCTATGCACCTTTTCCAGCGTACTCTCAATTGATTTTTTAAGATGGGGTTATTTTCATAATTTTCATCTTCTTTTTAATTTATCATCTGTACCATCAAGCTGATTAAATACCTGCCTAGCATACAACGTGTAATCACACAACTACATTAAAAACTTTGTACACTTTATTAATATACAAAAGTTTTATTATAAGTTAACCTCAATTGCCCTAAATATACTTTTCCTTCGGCACATATCATTTCTTAAGCTTGTTCTAATTGTCTATTTTGTATGCTGTTATACTTATTCTAATACAAAAATTACATTTTTAGTACTTCCTATGAAATGCGTTCAAGTTCTACGATCTCCAACTTTTTTTATGAAAAAGTACTTGCCCAAGAAAGTTGAAACTTCTGTTACTTCTCAACGTAATCTCCATCTAGATGTACACATTTTTCACAACGTTTTCGCCATGATTTTATGACTGCCGAGAACACTTCCATAGGGTTGTGTTTTACCCACTGGAAAATTTGGTGGTGCAACATGAGGACCACGGAGAGTGTCCTTCATGGTTGGAAATGTATGACGGCATTACTTGTTAACTTAATCGATAGTCTTTCATAACAACTTGCTCCACTCGCGCAATCATGGTTTCGGCCCGGCTGGTTCGTGGCCGAGGCTGTTTCTATTCTCACAAAACTTTCAACCTACGAACGCACATTTTTAATATCCATAACGCCTTCGCCGCATATCTCACTCAATTGGCGATGAATTTCCATGGGCGTTTTACCACACAAGAGGAGAAAACGGATGGTTACACGTTATTCTTAGACACTAACGTCGTTCTTTGAAGTGTACAAAACGACACTCACTGCAATGGCGGTAATGTGACCTGTGCATATTGTATGGTACTTCCATCTATATTACAAATTCATAAATATTTTTCACGTCTTTCAAAATTAACCGCATCTTTCTACTTACTCTCACTGGTGAAAAAAAATTGAAAATCTTAGAACTTGAACATACCTCGTATTTGAACAGATGTGGAGGAAATATGCCAAACCACTTTGGGGTGAGACATAAAAATAATTTTTTCGTATTATGGTAAACATACCATAATAGTATGATGTAACAGAGATAAATCGTTATTATAGAATTTAAAAATATGCCACAGAGGATAATAAGTTCGGATAATGTTCATTAATCAAAATATCTGTCTAAATAAATGTCGTGAGTATTTCTATTTTTAGTTCTTTTTATTTTATTTACTATCTTTTAATAAATTAAGCGACAAAGACAGACAAAATATATTGTCGAAAACGTTTTTTTAGAATAAAACTTGGAATATTTTTATAAGGACCTTTCTTTTTGGTCCTGTTATCGCGGCAACCGACGATTGAGATTTTGTGTTCTCTTGGGGTACTTAAAATAAAGTTTGTAATCTTTCCCTTTCAATGGAAGCTCCACCCTCACTACCTTCTGATGTTACTTAGCAACAAAACAGAAAAAGCAACTTTTCTAAAAAATGTATGATATCGAGAATAATATACACTATTTCTTAATGCCATTAACTGTAAATATTAAGTAGTGCATTTACTTTTGATGTCTCAGTATAACAGTCTTTATAATATCAAGGACTACATAATGGTTTAACAATGCTGGTATCTTGGGGAAGATTTTTATGTTTCTTCAAATGTGTAAATCAATATTAAAACAAGTAATTTTAAAACTTGGAGCCGTGGTGGTTTAGTGGATAGATCGCTAGACTACGAACCAAGAGTTGCGGGTTCGAATCCTGCTCTCGCCAATTCAATCGCTGGCATTTTCACGGCCCAGCTCGACTCAGGCTGCAGAAAATGAGTACCTGGAGGTCAAACTCTGGGGTAATAATAGGCGGTCGGTAAGTAGCGCTAGCCACGTCACTACCCTTGTGTACCGTTAGCTCTAGATTGCACCAGATCTATCCTGTTACGACCCCAAAGGTCCTTCAAGGCCTGTTACCGAGAACTATTATTATAATTTTAAAACTTATGAAACTTCAAAAATTTATGGAACATTAATAGAATGAGGTCTATATAAAAACTCGATAGTTTACTATAACTGCCGATGAATTGTTGGTGACAAAACTTTCTAAACTTTAAATTACTGCTTTAAGTTTCTCATATCCATGGTTGTTTTTCTTAACTTATTGTTTACAACATTTTATTACATTATTTTTATATAACTAATGACTTCATTGAATACTGGCTGTACACTTACCTTTAAGTTTGCCTCATAGGTTTTTTATAAAGGGTGTCCCAACAAAAATACCGGATTTGAATTGCGCATCATTGTCTTGTCGAGTTGGTGACACTCTTTCTATAAGTTCTGATATCCAGTTTTGTTGCTGTTCTTATAGAGGGCTATACAATGGTAAGATTTTGATTATCAAATTTATTACAAGACTGGTGAGTGTTACGCAGACTATCGGAAGTTGCACATGATCCTCGGTTGCGATAATACACCTAATGAAACACCAGTTTGCAGATTGAACAAAAGATTTGAGGTAGCAGCTTTGATTACAAACATTAAAATACCCTAGAACTAGTCTCAAATCTATTGGTCGTTCACAACGAGATGTTGCAGCGAATTCTCACGGAAGATCTCCGCGTACTTGACTTCTAAATTGATTTCTTCTAACAACTACAATAAACAGGCAACATGTAAGCGGCAGTATTTTTAAAGAAACCTTCTTTAGTGGCTTCGTTAATAAATAGAATGATCGTATTTGTGGAACAGAAAACCGTTGAAAAATCCGTGGTAAATCAATGCATCCACAAAGAGCAGCTGTATCGTGTGGATTTTAGACTTTTTTGATGATGAAAACTCGATAGTGAATTGAAAACGTTATCACAATATGGCAATGAATTTTCTTGGCTTATTTTATTGTTATGGCTATTGAATACTTGTAGTTCGAGCAGGATGGTGTTATCTGCTATACCCCCAAGAGGCAATTGCAACGAAAGGGATTCCTCAGCCTAGGCTTTTGCGTAATAGAGAATAGAAATGATGCGCGAAATCATGTATCTTAACAGCTTGTCGTTTCTTTCTTTGCGGATTTGTGAAATTGCTGGACTGTCCAGAACCCTACAATTTGGCGCATCAGCCTAATCGATGAACAAGACAATCATCTTTTTGTAAAGCAGAATAGTTACTGAACTTTGCTACCCTTAGGAGATTGTTTTTGAATATATGATCAAGTTAATAATTTAGGTAGTACATCTGTTTACCGTTTTGTATTTGCTTTGAATGATTTTTTTGTCACTTCTCTGTGTAATTGTTCAATTTTGCCAGTTATATGGCGAATGTCCGTTTTGAGCTGAATTATTGTTTATGGTTTGTTAGCACAGCTGCTAGACCTTACAAACCCCGCAAAGAAAGAAGCCGCATGATGTTTATTCGCACGACCTCGGTGTTCAGGATATTTTTCTATCGGTTACTCAAGTGTTTCTACATACTCATATACATTAGGTTATTTTTCCGGAACAGCATGTTTACCAAGTGCTTCTAAAAAATTAAATTGTGATAATGGCGAATCTCAATCGCGTCGTCCTTCACCATGGCGATGATTCACTGCCCATAATCAAATCTCGTATTTTTTTAGTACTTTTCGAATAGCAGAACCCATTTGCTCGATCAAAAATTGCACGAAGCACAGTTTGTCTTGTAAAGAATTTTTTAATAGCATCACATGGCTTTTCGCGTTACATTTCACAGCGACTAATCGCAACAAGGGTACCACGTAACAGATGCGATAATTTTAGTGCCACGATGCTATAAAAATGTACGGTTCATTTCGCCCTATAAAACCTTGAGTGTTAAATTTCTTACACAGTCATGTTTTTTTTCTTACATTGCGTTTAATACGCATCACATAATGTTCATGCGGGAATTAAATAAATTAACGTAAATTGCAAAAGTAGCAATAGCGCGCGTAATAGCTAAACTTTGCTCCACTAAAGCTAATGCCGACAGTTTCCTGAATGCATACTGCGCTTCCTATATGGATGGCGTTGTGGAATATCTTAGCATTTTACATTATCAGAAGCGCGCGGGAGTAATAATTTCGAGTTTTAGCTGCAATATTAGTTAATTATGTATGTAAGCTTTTAAGCGGCCATTGAAGCCCATAACTGTGTATCAGAGAACCTGCACCGCTCGTCGCATTTGCCAATACCTGTTGAACAAACTCATATATCCGGCTAGGGCCCTTTGCTCGCGAAAAGCTTCCCTTGGCATTAAATTAGTGCTGCGAAATATTACTCAATCTTAGTTATTTTTAAATATAGGCGGCTTTTGATACATAAAGGAAGTAATACAGGGAAGTCAAATTAAAACTTGAGAACGCTCGTTCAATGCATAACTGTAATTAAAAAGGTACTGTAAAGCAATTCAGGAGCTTTATAATTATGATACCCTAATGGCCAAGTTATGAATAGTTAAAAAACATTAAACAAACATGTTATAATTGCAGTAAAATACGTGATTACAATTGCGAATTGTCCACTTCGTTTGCACTGACCATGACAATCGTGAGTTCAAAAACCAAAAACTGTTTTCTATAATTGAATAATGTTGTTATGAAATAATTAGAAGTAGCATGAATGGTATACGAAATTACTTAAACAAAGAGTTGGTAGAAAAAGTAACTGTAAATGTGCAGAATACGGCAGTGCTAATGAAACAGTTAAACAATCTGGATGTAAGCTGCTACATTTGAATTTATGTAGTAACCCAACACTAACGGTGTCTCGCTAACAAGCAGTTCATCTTTGATGTGTCTTGTTAATTCAAAATTTATTTGTTGTATTTGTAAACTATGTGTTAGTGTAATACTAAGTATGTAATATCCGCGCTTTATCGATGCAATTAAACGTTTTAAAAGTTAACTACAAAATTGCCTATACACGAATACAGCAAGTAAAGAACAAAGTTCATCAAATGTAAAAGATTATAATATATGGCGAAAAGAAGCTGGGAAATGTGACAAAAACACTAAATAAATTTAAATTTAATTTGTAGAATTAAGTAAATTTTTTTGCCAACCCCTGAATTATGAACGTAGAAAAGTATTTTGTCATATATCAAAAAAGAAGCAACTCTGAAAAGAAATATGCAAATGAGTCAAAATTAATTTAGTTGATTAAATCTTTATATAAAACAAGAAGCTTAAATAACAAAATTGTAAGACCTCCCCAACAAAAGTTGTTGAAGTATTATAATAATTGCAAAAAAACGAGAAGGAGAGCAGATACAATAGATATCCAATAGAATATCTTAGTGCTCGCAGAAAAATATATATATATTTTTTATATCAACGTATATTTATTAGCAATCAGAACTACTACATTCTATGGGCTAATTGTATATCAGAATTTCAGCTTGAAATGACGTGACGAGAGCTCTTCCGGTGAAGGACTCTCTTAATCCACAAGAAGGTTTGCTGGCCAAAGTCTATGTAGTCGTCGTGGGTGTTCTCTTTCTAGTAATGGTTGAAGCAGGTTATTTGAGTGGGCTGCCAATCTATCGTGGTGGGTTCTACTTCGTAGCTTGATGACATCTTTGACATAGGGAATCGTCAGGTCGTCGTGTAGCGTTTGGTTTGAGACATACCACAGTGCTTGAGATATCATACGTAGCACTTTAGATTGGCTTCTTTGGAGCAATGCTATATTGGATTTGCTTGCGCAACTCCAGATTTCTATTCTATACGTCCAAATAGGGATGATGATTGTTTTATATACCAGTATTTTGTTTTCTAGGGAAAGTTTTGAGTTCTTCCCTAACAGCCAATAGAGTTCTTTGACCTTCAAGTCAATCTGCTTCCGTTTTTTGATAATGTGATCTTTCCATGTTAACCTAGTGTCCAGGTGGAATCCAAGATATTTGATAGATATAGCTCGAGGGAGTTCGACGTTATTGAGAAAAAGTGGAGGACAACGTTCGTGTCTTAGAGTGAAGTCTATGTGCTGTGATTTGTTTTCGTTTATTTTAATTTTCCAGAGATGCAACCAATCCTGGAGTACATTTAAGTGGATTTGCACTAGGTTAGATGCTATTGCTGAGTCTTCATGAGCTGCTAGTATGGCAGTGTCATCAGCAAAAGTACAGATAGTAGTTTCAGTGGTTGTTGGGATATCGGATGTATATAGGTTGTAGAGGGTCGGTCCCAAGACGCTTCCCTGTGCTACACCTGCTTCTATGGAATGATAGTTTGATTTGGCATCTCCTACTTTGGTTCTAAATTTGCGGTCTGAAAGGTAGGATTTCTAGATGTCGAAATACTTTAGTGGGAGGATTTCCTTGACTTTATATAAGAGACCTGTATGCCAGACCTTATCAAAGGCCTGGCTAACGTCCAGTAGAACTGAAGTACAATAATGTTTTTGTTCAAAAGCGTGGTTAATAACTTGAATTAATCTATATGTTTGCTGAACTGTAGAATGTCCTGCTCGGAAACCAAATTGATGGGGAGGAAGCCAGGTATCTGGTGAAATATCGGCATTTAGTATCTGCAGTAATAAGCGTTTTAATACCTTGGAAATTGTAGGGAGCAAACTAATTGGACGGTATGAGGTCATTTGGGTTCTTTCCTGGCTTATTTATTAAGATTATTTCTGCCGTTTTTAGCATTGGAGGCCAGTGCTGCAGTCTTAAAATGTAGGTAGTAAAGAGTATCCCTTTTTTCGGCAATTCCCTGAGCACTTTTGGCGTCACACCGTCTGTACCTGGTGCTTTTCGGATGTTAAGATGGTTAAGTTCGTTTTGAACTTCGTGTGGAGTGAAGGATTTAATTTGAAATGGGGGTTTTGGAATGTTGGATAAACTTGTTACGATGTCATTAATTATGTCTTGATTGTTGGGCTTAAAGACAGATGCGAGATGATTTGCAAAAAGATCAGCGTTTTCTTGGTCGCTTCTCGCCCATTTAGCGTTGTGATCAGCAAGATTTTTTATTGGAGCATTGTGTTCTTTTGGGTTTTTCTTGAATTTAATAGATCTCCAGATAGAGTTGTCGAATCTATTTAGTCTTGTCACGTAGTTATTGAAGGATTGTTCAAGGAGTTCTCTAAAGTTGCACCTTTAATTGATTGATAATGCCATTCAGTATATTTTTATCCACGGGTGCCTGGGTTGTGTGCCACCTAGACCGTGCCTTCCGTTTTTTACCAATTAAATGTTTTATTTCAAGTGGTATTGATTTTGTGGTATTAGCTAGTGGCAGAGATGGAGTGCTTTCCATAACTGAATGTTTAAGGGTACTTGTGAGGGCATCCAAAGTGTCTTCCACTTCGTTATGGGTTTTGAGGCTTGTTTTTAGATTAATCCGTTGTTCCACTTCATTTTTGTATTTATCCCAGTTGGTTTTGTTGTTATGAAGTTTAGGTGTAGAATTCTTAATAATTACGAAAGTACTAATAGTTGCAATTATCGGGGAATGGTCAGACGACAAATCATAACTAGGAAATACTTCCATATATGGTGAGGAGATTCCGTTGGTGATGAAGAAGTCCAAAAGATGAGGAGTTTTATTTGGATCACTGGGCGAGTATGTTGGTTTAGCGGTGGACAGAAATAAGTAGTTTTTTCCTGGATTAGATTAGCTAGCTCACGACCTTTGGTAGTTGTTAGCCGAGAGCCCCAGAGTGTGTTGAAGAAGTCCCTGAAGTGGTTGATTTTCAAGTAGTGCCTAGGAGGGCAATATACTGCAGAAACTGTTATCTCGTAGGAGGATGTTTTGACTTTGAGTGAAGTGGCTTGCAAGTGATTTGTTTCATACTTTGGTAATATCTAGTGACTTATAGTATTTTTTATTAAAATTGCACTACCTGCATGTGCAGTGTTATCAGGGTGATTTGTGTTATAGGTTAAATAGGATGGAATACGAAAGAAGAATCTGTCGGTAAAGTGCGTTTCGCTAACAAGTAGTATGTCGATTGAATTATGATGTAGAAAAGTCTCTACTTCGTTTTTGTGTTGAATGATGTCGTTGGCATTCCATTGGGCAATTCGTACAAATTTAGCGAATTTTATTGATGAGCGTTGTAAGCATGGTAAGAATTGAGCTGTTTTGTTGCATTAGCTGTTGGAACATATTTTTAAACTCATTTAGAAAAGTGCTGAGAGTAATTGAGTTTTCCTCTGGTGGTTTTTGGTGGTTTTGATTTCTTCGTATATTCGAATGCGTATTGGCCTGTTGTGCCTGAATTATTGGTTGTATTCTGTGTCGTGGGATAGGGTGTATCGGTGCTGGTAATTGTTGAATATTAAGTCTGTTGGCATTATTGGGTTGTTTGAGGAGAGTATGGTAGAATTCGCATCCTCTATAGTTGGCAGGGTGGGGACCACCGCATAGTGCACATGTGGCAGGGGTGTTGTTTGGTTTTGTACAGCTTGTGGAATTATGGGCTGCTTCACATTTCACACAGTAGTAAGGTCTGTTACAATATGTTTTAGTGTGATCATATTGCTGACAACATGTACACTGAGTAAGGCCCTTGGTTTTTCTGGGTGGCTCGACTTGTACTATTCTGTTCTGTATACCTCGTAAATTATATATTTCTTTATTGTTATCCGCTGGCTCTAGGTCTACAAAGAATAGGTTTAATGGTTCTTTAGACACTCTACTTCTTCCATTTAAAATATTCCTGACTTGGTGTTCCTGATTGGCTAGCTCCTGCTTAATTTCATTTATGTCGGTTGTAAAGTGTAGGTTTTTGATAACCACTCTAAAGGCACGGTCCTCTTCTGGCTGGTACGTGTGGTGAACAATGTTAGCATCTTGCATGTGGTGAATTAGTTTTCTATAGGTTTCCGGAGTATGACAGTTTATTTTTATGGTGTTATCCGTTAAAGTTTTTGTGTTAAATTGTTCAGTTTCCGCAAATGTATTTAAACTTTTGATCATGTCACTGTAGTGTGTAACTCCGTACACAAATATCGGAGGAGGTTTTATGGTTGTATTGTTTACTTGTCTGATAAGGGTGCTTCCCTCTTCTTCTTCATTTAGCTGGTTATATCTGTTTGTTAAAGGTATTTGCGTAGTTTCTTTGATAGGTTGGGATAGTTTTATACGTTTAACGGTTTGTCATTTGTTAGTGTTGGTGGAATTATCGTTTACGACTTCTTGAATTCCTTCGTCACTAGTAGACGTCATTCGATAGAGAATTCTGTCGTTGGTTAAAGATTGTGAGGTAGTTGCCATCAAATTGTCGTTGAGATTGGTGGGAGGATACTGATGTTGACATAAGTTAAAATTGTTACCTGTTAATAGCGGTTGGCTTACGAATTGAAGGTTGGTAGGAAGTGGAAGTTGCTTTGGAGCACCCTGTGCGTAGTTGATGTTCGAATTATTAGGTTGTCCGTAGGCGATGCTTGTTTGTTGATCCATTTCCATTTTTGTTGTTTGCTAGTGCTGTTTAATCACAGGTATGTGGCTGGGCCGATGGCGCGGTCACCGATACCGCGCGAGAAAATCGCAGGAAACACTCTGAAAATACTCTGAATTCGCACGTCTGCACTGTTTGAGCTACAAAACTCGAATAGAAAAATATATGACAAATATTTTATGTATATATTTCAGTATAATCACAAACGAAGAAAAATGTATTTGGAATACAACTTGGTAAATGTTATAGTAAGTAAACGGCAAAAATGGGCTACATTAAAAATATTTACAGTGTAACTGCAATCTAAAAAACGTAACGAAAGTAGATCAACTTCTGTTTCAATTGTAAAAAGTGGAGTACCATAACATGGAGAAGAATAAAACTATAAATCTATAATAGTGGTCATAAGTTCATCATTTACATGTTTATCTCTGTACAAATCAACCAATAAACTTCATACGGTGTTCACGTAGTTATTTTCGAAGACGCTTATCATAATCTTTGAAAATCTATAATTGTGTGGTAACCTTTGACGCTACTATCCTATACTTATGAATTGAACTGCTTTTGCAAATTCTGCTTGCTTACCAGTTTATAGAAGTCACAATTAAAAGACATTAACAATGAACAGACATTTTAGAAATTACTTTATATAAATATCAATATCATGGTTGATAAGGAAAACGTTCCAGGTAGGCTTCTTCCCTATTCAACCGAAACCTTCTTTATCTCTCTCAATCCCATTTTCTCCTTACTGCAACTGACATTTCCTCCAAACTAGCCACAAATACTACCTCTTATCCTTTGGTTTACACTGATGGGGATCGTCTACGTGTTGTTGGTCTACATGCTAAACATCCTGTGAAGAGGTTGGCGATTTAAAGAAGGGCCATCTTGTTTGGTTGGAATGCAATGTTGAAGATTTATAGAAAGTTTATGCTTTTTGGAACAGATGGAATAATATACATCCTAGGGCTAAAAATTTGATGTTAAGTATTAGTTGCTGATTATAAATCACGGGGGAGAGATTGTTGATCTCGTAGAATATTTTAGCCAAAGTGACGTTGGGCGCTTCTTTCGAGTTGAAGAATTAATGTATAAGGACAAATCGTTGGTATTTTCCATATAGAAGGTAAATTCCCAGAAGAACTTTTATAACTCATTATGATGAGGACCTAAAACACGTATCACGTTTGATCGGGCAACGTATCAACAAGAAAAAAGTTTGTCTTGGAATGGCTAAGTTAATCACTCGTCTTAATTCAACTGAGCATTTGTGGGAAGATATGGCTACGTAAGGAAGAATAAAAAATTTGTCTAAATATTTTGCTCTACTGAAGAACAGTAAGTAAGAGTGCACTCCGTTGAATTTTATCGCTAATCCAATTGCTTCGATATTTCGAAGAATTATTTGGCTTTTCTAGATGTTCCTCTAGGTACTGAACAAAATATAACTTTGCACAATTGCTTTTGGTAATAATGTTTTCTTACAAACACACCCGTCATTCTAACCTGAAGTTCTTTGTATAGTTCGCAAAGACATCGTTGTCATTGTTCTCGACTGTAATTTTAAACATCCCATTTTTTCTGTCTAACTATCTTTAGATTTGATGTACACATTGCTAAACAAGCCATTTTTGCGTACAACATGCATGTATACAAATTTTACTTAATGAATAAAGCTTGCTCAAATACTTCGACAAATTAAATGTGTTAAGTGATCCTCAGAAGGTTGTATATTTTTACTTTTATGATTTATCTGAGTTGGTTTTCATAGCATCTCATATGAGAACTTTGCCTTTTGTGCAGGAGCATGCTTTACCATGAAGGATTTGAGTAGAATGTTTGGTAATACTCATACAGCGAAGATTGCCTATCTTTTTACATCAACGATAAAGATTTCCATGCTGTTAACATAGAAGTTTTCAAGAACTTCCAGCTTGGAGCATAGAGCTCCTGTTTTATATTTATGGTGGAGACCTTTGCTGATGAAATCATTTGCAGATCAAGATAAATTAATGAGAAATTAACTAATAGAGAAGCATGGTAGCTAAGTACAGAGCTGATTTTTTAATATATGGGTAATTAGAAAAACTTTAAATATATTTTGATGAAAAATCTGTCCAGATTCAGTACATCACCGAGTATGAGATATTAGCATCGCTTACGTAGCAAATTTGGGATGTAATTGAAAAGCATTTTCCAGATCATAAAGCAGTTCTTTATACAAAAGATTTATCAATTATATTTTTGGAATCACTAAGCTGTAATGAAATTTCTCTTGGGCGACTAAGTGAAAGTTACCTGCTACAGATAGCAGGAATATACCATATTTGTATATATGTATACCACGGTCACATTCTTTGAAGGTAGTGATAATAATGACATTTTCGAGGCATATGAGGTATATGTTAAGTTTTCCAAATTGAGCAAATGAGTATAAAAGGACTGTCTTAAAGGGCAAGCTCCCTCTTTGAAAAATCTGCAGATGTGTTTGCTTGCCTATTAAGTTTCTTGTCGAATTTCCGTGCGGAGCTGTGGTAAAAAGACAATAATACAATAATCTTTATGAAGTGTATAAGTTTAGAAAATAATATGATAATGTAGACAAACTAAGATGATCAAAGAAGTTACTTCAAATACATAGAATGAAGAATCCTTGTTGTGTAAAAGAGCTAAAACAAATCAATTAACAAAAAGTGACTAGCACCATATAAAGATCATAAATTTTTGGTATAAAATGCTCTGATTATCGAGATGTTATCACCAGAAAATAAGAACATTGGTAACCGATACAGTTGGCAAAATACCAAAAGAAATAATGTTAACAATATTTATTAAGTACGGTCTCATCTAGTGAGACAAAATGATTGGATTTGTGTACAATACCCGTGAATAAAAGAAACGGGAAAATCAAAAAGAATACGAACATTTTAATTATGTTAAAAAAATTGAGCTTAATTAAAAGTTTCTTCTAGATATGATCAAAAATGATTTAATTAAACGTGTAGACTATGACAATAAATAACAAAAAAGGTAAAATAAGTTACAACAAAAAGTGAAAAGGCAAAAAACAAAAAGAAGAACAATAAGTAAGAAAAAATTCTCTAATTTAGCTAATCCCATTCAAGTGCTACCTTAATTAAGTTAGGAGCGCCCGAAGCGGTAAGCTTTAGCAAGGTTAGTAAAAACTTCTAGTTTAGCTAATTTTATTAAAGTACTACCTTAGTTAAAGTAGCATTGGTTGAAGCCGTAGCACGATTAGTTAAAATTCTTCATTTAGATTATCACATTAAAGCGCTGCCTTAATTAAGGAAGCATAGGTGGAGCCGTAACCCGTAACAAGATTAGTTAAAACCCCTAATTTAGCTAATATAATTAAAGTGCTATTTTAATTGATGTAATGTTAGTTTATGAAGCGGTAATTCCTAGCATAGTTAGTTAAAATGCCTAATTTAACTAGTCTCATTAAAGTGATATCGTAATTAAAGTAATATTAATTAAAGGCTTAGTTCCTAGCAAGATTAATTAAACTTCTAATTTAGTTAATTTCATTAAAGCGTTAGCTAAATTAAGGTAGATTAGTTAAAATTCCTAATTTAACTAATTCCATTGAAGTGCTGCCCTAATTAAACTAGCGTTGGTTGAAAACATAGTCCAAAGAAAAGTTAACTAAAATATTAATTCAGCCAATCCAATTAAACTGCTCTTTTAATTAGTTTATGAAGCCGTAATGCTAAGCAGAATTAGTTGAAATCCATAATGTAACTAGTCCTATTAAAGTGCTATCCTAATTAAGGTAGCATTAGTTAAACCCGTAGTCCCTATCAAGGTTAGTTAAAGCTCTTAATTTAGCTAATTCCATTAAAGTTCGCCCTAATTAAGGTAGCATATGTTGAAGCCGTAGACTCTAGTAAAGTTAGTTGAAGTCCCTAATTTAGCTAACCTCATCGAAGTGCTATCCTAATGAAGTAAGCGTTGGTTAAAGTCGTAGCTCTAAGAAAAGATAGTTAAAACACGCAATTCAGCTAATCCAATGAATGTTCTGTTTTAATTAATGTAGCGTTAGTTTATGAAGCCGTAATGCTTAGCAGAGTTAGTTAAAATACCTAATTTAATTAGTCCCATTAAAGTGCTATACTAATTAAGGCAGCATTAGTTAAACTTGGAGTTCATATCAAGGTTAGTTAAAACCATATGTTGAAGCCGTAGACTCTAGTAAAGTTAGTTGAAGTCCCTAATTTAGCTAACCTCATCAAAGTGCTACCCTAATGAAGTAAGCGTTTTTAAAGTCGTAGCTCTAAGAAAAGATAGTTAAAACACGCAATTCAGTTAATCCAATGAAGGCGCTGTTTTAATTAATGTAGCGTTAGTTTACGTAGCCGTAATGCTTAGCAGAGTTAGTTAAAATGCCTAATTTAATTAGTCCCATTAAAGTGCTATTCTAATTAAGGTAGCTTTAGTTAAACTTGTAGTTCCTATCAAGGTTAGTTAAAACCATTTCTTGAAGCCGTAGACTAGTAAAGTTAGTTGAAGTCCCTAATTTAGCTAACCTCATTAAAGTGCTACCCTAATGAAGTAAGCGTTTTTAAAGTCGTAGCTCTAAGAAAAGACAGTTAAAACACGCAATTCAGTTAATCCAATGAAGGCGCTGTTTTAATTAATGTAGCTTTAGTTTACGTAGCCGTAATGCTTAGCAGAGTTAGTTAAAATGCCTAATTTAATTAGTCCCATTAAAGTGCTATTCTAATTAAGGTAGCTTTAGTTAAACTTGTAGTTCCTATCAAGGTTAGTTAAAACCATTTCTTGAAGCCGTAGACTAGTAAAGTTAGTTGAAGTCCTAATTTAGCTAACCTCATTAAAGTGCTACCCTAATGAAGTAAGCGTTTTTTAAAGTCGTAGCTCTAAGAAAAGACAGTTAAAACACGCAATTCAGTTAATCCAATGAAGGCGCTGTTTTAATTAATGTAGCTTTAGTTTACGTAGCCGTAATGCTTAGCAGAGTTAGTTAAAATGCCTAATTTAATTAGTCCCATTAAAGTGCTATTCTAATTAAGGTAGCTTTAGTTAAACTTGTAGTTCCTATCAAGGTTAGTTAAAACCATTTCTTGAAGCCGTAGACTAGTAAAGTTAGTTGAAGTCCTAATTTAGCTAACCTCATTAAAGTGCTACCCTAATGAAGTAAGCGTTTTTAAAGTCGTAGCTCTAAGAAAGACAGTTAAAACACGCAATTCAGTTAATCCAATGAAGGCGCTGTTTTAATTAATGTAGCTTTAGTTTAGTAGCCGTAATGCTTAGCAGAGTTAGTTAAAATGCCTAATTTAATTAGTCCCATTAAGTGCTATTCTAATTAAGGTAACTTTAGTTAAACTTGTAGTTCTATCAAGGTTAGTTAAAACCATTTCTTGAAGCCGTAGACTAGTAAAGTTAGTTGAAGTCCTAATTTAGCTAACCTCATTAAAGTGCTACCTAATGAAGTAAGCGTTTTTTAAAGTCGTAGCTCTAAGAAAAGACAGTTAAAACACGCAATTCAGTTAATCCAATGAAGGCGCTGTTTTAATTAATGTAGCTTTAGTTTACGTAGCCGTAATGCTTAGCAGAGTTAGTTAAAATGCCTAATTTAATTAGTCCCATTAAAGTGCTATTCTAATTAAAGGTAACTTTAGTTAAACTTGTAGTTCCTATCAAGGTTAGTTAAAACCATTTCTTGAAGCCGTAGACTAGTAAAGTTAGTTGAAGTCCTAATTTAGCTAACCTCATTAAAGTGCTACCCTAATGAAGTAAGCGTTTTTAAAGTCGTAGCTCTAAGAAAAGACAGTTAAAACACGCAATTCAGTTAATCCAATGAAGGCGCTGTTTTAATTAATGTAGCTTTAGTTTACGTAGCCGTAATGCTTAGCAGAGTTAGTTAAAATGCCTAATTTAATTAGTCCCATTAAAGTGCTATTCTAATTAAGGTAACTTTAGTTAAACTTGTAGTTCCTATCAAGGTTAGTTAAAACCATTTCTTGAAGCCGTAGACTAGTAAAGTTAGTTGAAGTCCCTAATTTAGCTAACCTCATTAAAGTGCTACCCTAATGAAGTAAGCGTTTTTAAAGTCGTAGCTCTAAGAAAAGACAGTTAAAACACGCAATTCAGTTAATCCAATGAAGGCGCTGTTTTAATTAATGTAGCTTTAGTTTACGTAGCCGTAATGCTTAGCAGAGTTAGTTAAAATGCCTAATTTAATTAGTCCCATTAAAGTGCTATTCTAATTAAGGTAACTTTAGTTAAACTTGTAGTTCCTATCAAGGTTAGTTAAAACCATTTCTTGAAGCCGTAGACTAGTAAAGTTAGTTGAAGTCCCTAATTTAGCTAACCTCATTAAAGTGCTACCCTAATGAAGTAAGCGTTTTAAAGTCGTAGCTCTAAGAAAAGACAGTTAAAACACGCAATTCAGTTAATCCAATGAAGGCGCTGTTTTAATTAATGTAGCTTTAGTTTACGTAGCCGTAATGCTTAGCAGAGTTAGTTAAAATGCCTAATTTAATTAGTCCCATTAAAGTGCTATTCTAATTAAGGTAACTTTAGTTAAACTTGTAGTTCCTATCAAGGTTAGTTAAAACCATTTCTTGAAGCCGTAGACTAGTAAAGTTAGTTGAAGTCCCTAATTTAGCTAACCTCATTAAAGTGCTACCCTAATGAAGTAAGCGTTTTTAAAGTCGTAGCTCTAAGAAAAGACAGTTAAAACACGCAATTCAGTTAATCCAATGAAGGCGCTGTTTTAATTAATGTAGCTTTAGTTTACGTAGCCGTAATGCTTAGCAGAGTTAGTTAAAATGCCTAATTTAATTAGTCCCATTAAAGTGCTATTCTAATTAAGGTAACTTTAGTTAAACTTGTAGTTCCTATCAAGGTTAGTTAAAACCATTTCTTGAAGCCGTAGACTAGTAAAGTTAGTTGAAGTCCCTAATTTAGCTAACCTCATTAAAGTGCTACCCTAATGAAGTAAGCGTTTTTAAAGTCGTAGCTCTAAGAAAAGACAGTTAAAACACGCAATTCAGTTAATCCAATGAAGGCGCTGTTTTAATTAATGTAGCGTTAGTTTACGTAGCCGTAATGCTTAGCAGAGTTAGTTAAAATGCCTAATTTAATTAGTCCCATTAAAATGCTATTCTAATTAAGGTAGCATTAGTTAAAGCCTTAGTTCTAGCAAGATTATTTAAACTTAAAATTTAGTTAATTTCATTAAAACGTTAGCTTAATTAAGGTAGCATAAGCTAAAGCCATAGCTCCTAGCAAAGTTAGTTACAATTCCTAATTTAACTAATTCCATTGAAGCGCTACCCTAATTAATGTAGCGTAGGTTGAAGCCGTAGCCCCTAGCAAGGTTAGTTAAAACATTCTTGAGGGTTATGTAAGGATCGAATTCATTATTTTTATATTCTTCAATATATTTATGTTCTATATAATTAAATCAGTTGCACTATTCTGACATATTTGTGTTTGAGGAGGGTGGGGGATTTGGAGTCATTCACTGGAGATAAGCAGTTGAGAAAAGATTATATTTTTTCGAATAGATGTTATTCTTTCTAAAATGATAAGATGAGTAGCGGAATTTTATTTTTGCAATTAAAGATCCTATAGATGAAATTATGGCAATGAATTTAGTTTTTAGGGTTTTCTTATTTATAGACCCCAGTGCTGTGTTGCTCCTATAATGGCGAATATATGGCTTGCTAGTGGTTGTGATATATTGGCGAGACAGAATGTTTAGATTTCTTATACTTCTCATTTGCCTTTTAGGAACAAAATTTATTTTGGAAAGATTTTTATTGTTTAATTCATAATAATTATTTTCACAACCTTCTTATCATTCTTTTTAATACATTAGTACACCCTCCTCCCCCATTCTTATTTTCAACCTTATAATAAATATGTGACGGAGTAACGGCCAAGGAATTATAGACTTGCCATTTTATTGCTAATTGACCTTTGTTGCTATAGCAATATGTAGCAATATAATGTTTTGTGCTACAAAGTAGTAACTAGCGACGTAAAAATCTAAGCATTTGATAAAGTTGTTTCGACGTTATTTGATTTTCTCTCTTTTATGAAGTACCCAATGCACAGCAACTACATCAAAATGCTTTCTCTGCGACATCGGAAAAATGAAATAAAATAAATAGATATCTGAAAATAAATTTATTTATGTTAATTGTGGTAAAATTCAAATTTAGCAGCTTTAATGCAATTTAGAAAAGTTTAATTTAAGGTGAAGAAAGTTCCAATGCGCATTTTCTTTGATATATTTTTTTAAAAACTAAAACTTGGTAGCTTGAAGACAGGGGAAGAGCAGGAGAAGCCGAGTATTTTCACGAAATGCTTTTATACCATAATCGTCGCCTTCTCCAAAGAAGGCGAGACCTAATCAGCCCGGGTCCGGAAGTCGCCCGCTACGTTAGCGCCTCATTTGATTTATTAGTAGACCTGCTGCAAATTTTAAATTTAGGATTTGAGGGTAAGAACGTGCTTGTGCCGCTACAGAAGGCGTTAGTCAAAATTTATAACTAAACTGATGCACACCTCAGTTTTTAATTTTTGCGTTGCATAATGGAGTTTCTTGGAGACCGCAGTTTTGAAAACCTTTCTTTTTATCCTACAAATGGTAGCAGTTTAGTTTTGTAGTCACGACTGAAATGGATATATTGGAGTTAAGGGTAAATTCTGTCTAATTTTTTATGAATTTTTGTATTGTAGAGAAGCAAGTGGCAAATGTTTATTTTTGGTTTGTAAGTAGACTCATACGCTAATTTTATCATATGTAGTCCTTAAATAGAATACACATGGTGTGCAGACTTAGTATTGTCAATTCAAGATGTAATGCTTCAAGAAGGTAATTTGTAGCTTGCTACTTTTTTATTATTTCTTTATAAATGCGATGTGTTGTTCATAACAAGTAAATTGAAACATTGGTGACGGTAAAGGTGCTTTATGTCAAAACGGCTAGGAGAACATTTCAAGAGGTATTTGCTTTCGCAGTGGGCGCTCGAGGAGCCTTGCATGTAAATATGGTGTTTCATTAAGTACATTGTCCTTCCCGCCGTACCCCAAAACTTGTTAATTATGGAACGGCGCTCGCAATTTCTTGACAGCTGTCAGCGTCTCGCTCGATTTCCGCCGCCTCACGTGACGTTAATAATGCATGCATACCTGCATGTCACTCGCCCTATTCATCGTGTGGAATTTTCAGCAGCCCTACAAGGGCGGAAATAAAAGATTCAGGGCCGCCCGCACCTCGGCCGGACTGTTCGGCGCTTAGGGTAAAATATGGGCCATCATCAGACGCGCCACTGGCTCTTCATTCATCATTCACTGGGCCGAACTCAACACCTACGCGGCAGGCATCGATCATCTGGCAGGAATTAATCTGGCGGCGGCGCCGCCTCCGCGCGGCGGATGCAGGTTTAATGAATCCGAAACTTCCGCGCAAACTTGCACAATGGGCCTCATTAAATAATACATGGACTGCCCCATTGTGCTCTAAATGCAGGCTAAGCGTTGCAGGTCGCTTTGAAGCGGACTGTTAGGGGTTTCCTGCTTTTCCGGCGCTCCGCGCCGAGCGTTCCGAGCTTAAATCGCGTCCCCATTTTCGCGTAAACAATGATGGCGGACGGTGCATGTGCAGGGGCGAGCAAACAGCGCCGAACGACTCCTTCCGCTTTTAGCTTTCATCTCGAGGAAGGGCTGAAGAGCCTTTGTTGCACGACTGGGCTAATTAGCGCAGCCATGTGCTGGCACAGTCTGCGCGGGCGGGGTGGTTTTGTAAACAACGACAGAAAAATGGGATGCATCGACGTGTTTGTTCCCTTTTTACGTCAACATCCACGCTAATTGGAAACATTTTCATAATAAAGTTGCCTCTTGGAAATTAGCTGTAGCTGAAACTCAGTTAATTTAAAAATTAGTAGTGCTGTTTGTTAATTCTATTTTCGTTCTTTTACGTAACGCCATTGCGAGTTACAGCAAAACATCCAATTTTTATGAGGGGATTTTCAGTATTCCAGTTTTGCAGACGCGATAGCGTTCAGAATCATCGGGATTACTTTAATTTTTTATTCTAATTTCAGCTGGCATTTTTAGCAGACGTCGAAGTATACATCTAAAACTTATTATCTAGAAGATTTTAAAATCTTGTTAATTCTCAAAAAATACTTGTATATATTATATACATTTTTTTATTTTACATTTGATAAATTAAACATTTCACTATAAAATGGTCTTATTGATTGTTTGTTGTCATTACTTAAGTAGATTAAAATTCCATTTTTATTGTTAAGAAGTCTTCAAGGACCTAAATGATAGCCTTTCAGCCAACATAGCGTTAGTTTTGTCTAGGCTCCAGAAAAGTTGAAAATCTGTTGGTGAAAGTTAGGGGATAATGGTGGGTGTGTTGCTACAGAGGATTTTGAGTTATTGTGCAATAGTATCGGCGTCTGTCTA
This sequence comes from Sinelater perroti, assembly GCA_036346155.1. Lineage (NCBI taxonomy): Eukaryota > Metazoa > Arthropoda > Insecta > Coleoptera > Elateridae > Sinelater > Sinelater perroti. The sequence continues at coordinate 5,875,265 of JARFIY010000189.1, forward strand.
CTGATCAAATATGGCCGTTTTAAACACAATTTCTCTTACATAACGTCCAGATCTCTTCAGTAAGACTGTATCGTGGTTGTTTCATCAGGTTGAGAGTAATAATGGTGGATGCTGATTTCGTTAGATCACCATATGGTCGCTACAACCTTCATGAGATAAAGACTCGCTTTTGAAAGCTGTCTAGAAGCTTATTTGTGCTTCAAGCACTGCCACTTCGTTTATGAATATTGAAATTTATTTTTCGTCACAATTCAGTTCAAAAAAGATTTCTTGGGATGCCTGCGCAGAAAGGAAGAGGTCACCTCTAGCCCGTGCATCCTGCTACATTCTGTCAATTGAACTGAACCTATCTGTCGGATTTTTTACCTTTTCCAATATTGTAAAGATGACGACTTATGGTGTGGCTTTAGGTTTGTTAAAAACTCTCCGCGAGACGCGAAACTTTTGCATGTAATTCAGCTTTATCAATATTAAGAGAAATTTTAATTCAAGGTTGTAAGTATTCTGCCCTAACATATAACGCCGATGCTTTTAACCTTTTTTTAAATTAAAATAAAGAATACTTTAATTTTCATTTTTAACACCTTTGTAGGAGAGAGGAAAGATTTGAACGCTGCAAGTAACCAATAACCAGGAAAAATGTTAGAAACTTACCCATTTCTAAAGTGACATTGCAGATAAATGCCTTTTCTCGTAACAATATTACTTGATACATTTTTTATTCATTACTATTCTTGGAATTGCCAAAATTGACAAAAAGCCTTTTCCAAACTCCTAATTAAAAATATACAGCTAGAGATGATTGGAACGATGAACACACAGAACAGAATTTGTAAATGATCATCATCAAAGATCGTACTATAATGCGAGGGAGGCTTGATTAACTCTGAAACCAAATACATTTAAATTAATATTTGACCTGCGACGAAATTTTAAAGCAAAGCGCCTGAAAATATTCAGAATATTTACGTAACTCCATCGACTTCTGGGCCAAAAGTTTTGCTTTATAATTCGAACTTACGGATATACCAGGGTAACCAGAATAAATATCATACAACGAGCGCAGTCAGGAATATGTTAGTAGTCAAACAATTTATTACTATCTTAACGTATCTAAATGGAAAACTATTGCTATAATAAAATTAGCTTTTTAAAAAGGGCGATCAGCTGACCTGGGAAGGACAGCAGGAATATCAAGAATGGACATAGTGAGAAACGACAGGATAAGGGAAATTATGGGAATCAAAGCGATGTGGAAAAAACAGAAAGGAGGCAACTGATTTGGTATGGACGAATACTAAAAATGGCTATGGAATGGATACCTCCGAAGAGCAGAAAAAGGGGAAGGCCGAGAGAGAGCTGGAAGGAAGGGATACGTACGGTAATGGAGAAATATGCAAGAAGGAGAATGGCGCAACCGAGCACAATGAAGAGAGCTTTTGGGGACCGGAAGGGACAGATATGACCTGTAAAACCGGCGAGACAGAGAAAAGGGAGATCATTGGTTGTTAAAAAAAATAAAGATAACCAGATACCCGGTCTTGCAAGCCCAGGCTAGATAAACCTGGGTGTCTTTTGAATTGTACATTAAAAACTGGTATAACAATTGATATTTATAGTAGTAGGTAACTTTATACCTAAGATTTTCGATAGGATCATACATTTATTAGTTTTATTTTATACTTTGTATAATTTTGTACAATCTTAAATGCTCATTTTATTTCTTTACTTTTTCTTATAATGACATTTTTTAATTCAGTAGTTTCCAATCTTTTTTTGTCATTCCACACTTAAGCAGCTGTAAAATCTTGATTACCCGTCCTCTGTGACATACAATTTTTATTTATTTAAAAAGTGAGCTTCTATTCATGTAAAGGAATAAAAAAGGCAAGCGTTTCACTGTGGGAACCGCGGCTGAAACCTATATATTATTTTTTATGATTTTAATTAACTTTTTTTATGGATCTTAAAAAGTTTTTTTTCCAACACTAAAAAGACAATTATAGTGTTCCTTTATATATTTTCTACTTTAACCTCATTTCTATTACACGGAAGGAGGCGTTAGCATTTTTTGATGTGTTGAAGATGTTTGTAGTTCTGATGTAGATGATTTAACAGTCGTGTTTTTGTAAACTAATAACGGCATGTTCTTTTCTAATGATGATTGTTGCACCATATCCTCTTTAAAAGTGAAAAATTGTAAATCTTAAGTATTATTTTTCAGTTTTATCGCCTTTTAAGTCGTATCGGTTGTTGCGAAGAGGTGGCTGAAATCATTTTTGAACCTTTCTTGTACTTTAAACATGTAACATTGAACAATTTTTTAATTTCGTAAAGTGTGTAAAGTGATTGACCACTTTCCACAGCTCCTGTTCGTAGTACGCACTTAATGATGCCATGAAGCGTACCTAAAGGAGTTGAATTTAATGCGCCTGGAAGGGGAATAAGACAAAGTTAGATTGTTTTCTTTTGGAATGTTAACTTAACTCTTTTAACTTGCAACGAACTGTAATTGAAGACTATGGGATAGAAAAATTAAAGAAATTTGGTTTATCAAACAATTGATGTTTCTTTAATGAAGTTCAAAGAGAAGCTCTTCTTAACGAAGTAGGATTTGTTCTTGCTCAGAAGAAGACTAACGCAAGAGCTAACGTTCGTACACGTTTTTGTTACCAAGAACTTCTTATCCGGCAGAAATGATAGAGACTTGCTTTTTTTTGAGCAGTACTACAGGTGGTTTATCATCAACATTGTAAATATTACAAGGTGAAAGTTTATGTTATTTATAATTACGTAGCTTGTAGTAGATAAAAATTTTTCAGATAGATTGTACGATTTAAGAGTCTTCTATTGACAAATCCTTACGTATTCTTGTTCTTTTCCAGCCATTTTCTCTCTATCAAATGTATGCGAAACGTTATTCTTCCCAGCTCTCTCAACAATAAATCCACGCAAATTCCTTAAAGTTATATCAACCAACTTTTCTTCCAGTTGTATATGCGTAGCCAATTTACTTCAAGTTTTGTGGCAGCATGTTTAAATCTACACATTCTTTCAGTTGCTGAATTCAAACGACAAACTCACCATATGCACAAAGGTACTACTAGAAATATTAAATGTGATAGATGCCTTATAAAACTTTTGTAATGGGCCCACCCATACTGTCTAGTGATAAATGAGAGCTTAGTTTTAGTTTTATAGTTGATAAAATTTTGACCTTCACTTTCCAATTGTCTCTTAGGCTCTGTGTTCATTAAAAATTCCTGTTTGCTTAATTGGCGTCCAATTCAACGACAATTTTCTCCCTCCATTTCAAATTTTGTTAAATCAGCATTTATGTTTATACAATTCTTAAATATTCGTAGCGTTTTTCTTTACCTCGTCAGATATATTCGTATTTGTGTATTTCACTTTAACTATATATGGCTTTTTAATCCCTTACGCATGTAAAGTTCTTTTAAACTGATATTATCGCCCTTTACAAACTTTCGAAAGTCTGTAAGGCGTAGGCGAAAGTTAATGCGATCACGATTCTGTCTGTGTGAGTCTGTCGACACAATTCGCTTCATATTTGGTAGATACCTTAGGTCGGTATCTTCGACGGTATTGAATTTTAGACCTGTAGCTCTCATTTGACCTGAGATATGGGGGTCACATGCATGACTTGCTTCGTTTTCGAAAGTTGCTTTTCCGTATTTTACACCCGTCTTCTTCACTTTGAAATTATTTAACAAAGTAAATTTAAACTAAACATTAGTCATCATCATCAAATCTGAAGTTACTCCGAAAACATAGAACGAATATTTTAGAATTTATTCAAATGTCTTTTATATTTCTATTCATTAATTGTTCTATAGATTTCCCTATTTGTTTTTTGAATGCCCGTTCTTGTTTCCACATTATCTTAGTTATTTTAATCGGCCTTTGTATTTTGTGGTATCACATTTTCCGTCCATTTGTTCCATCTGTCGATTAAGAATTTTTTTAAAGTTTCATTAAGATGTTTTTACTTATTTTTATTTATTCATTTTTCTTATTGGATTTCTTAAGGTTTCCTTATACTAATGTAATTGTTTTTCCAAAAGCTTCTTAACACAAAGTTATTAATCCATCACAAACTTCTTTCCCAAATAACATAATCATTTCAATGCCATATAACTTATAAGGCCGTCGAAGTAAATTCGGAATTTTTAAAGTTGTATAGCGAGAAAGCCAAAATGCCGTCTTATGCGCATGCGTAATTCCTTATTAGACAACATTACAAGCTAGCTTCACATATTTAACAACCTGCGATTGTTGACCCGCTTTGAAAAATCGTCGATAGCAATTATTGCCCGAATTGGCTACAAAGAGAACCAAATTTTCGGCGTAGCCGAGAAGCACAGGAAATTGGACCACCAGGAGGAACTAACTGCTGACAGGGCAACTTGCAACAAGCGATCTGATCCCAAGAGAAGGGATGAATTCGTCTACGAACTAAGAGAAGATCGATCAGGAACTTCGCCAGAGCATGATTCACCTGGCAATGTCGACGGTCGATCTAACAAAGAATCAAGACCTGGACTACAAGTCTTTCGTCGTAAGGAACCGCCAACTGTTTACTTAGAAAAGACCAAAGTAGGACAGTCCTGGCTTCCTAAAATTCTTTTCTGGCGAAAAAACTCGACTTGGGATAAGAAAGTGTGTTGTCGAAATGACTGATAAGTCTGCCAAGTTGTCTCTGAAGAATCTACTATCGTCAAGCAAATAAAGTTTTCCACCCCTGTGACGGCACTGAGGCTCGTGGGCAGTAAAGAGGAATGTCACGGTGCCCCATTTCCTTGAGGAAGGCTTTAAAGATGACCGCTGGTAGCTATATCAACCTACTGGTCGCTGCGTGGAAGTATGTATTCTAACAAAATTCCGCTCCAGTCCCTAAGTAAGGAAGAAAGAAATAGCTATACAACAGTTTCTATTACTACTGGTCTTCTGACTTGTGGCCGCCCTCCACTCTCGACTGCAATCTCTTTGAATACTAGATGTGGGGATATTCCAGAAAAGATTAATAAGTGGCCTCATAATGCAGAAGACAGCTCGAGGACCTCTATCATGGTGGTAATGACACTTATGGACAAGGAGGAAGTTGTGTTGACTTGCAGCAGGTTTAGGTTTCGGTGCGAGGTCGTGGGCTCTGATGGGGGAAGGGGGAGCTACATTGAATAATTTTATGCTAAATACTATTTATTTTAATCAACTGTGCTAAGTTTTTCTTGTATTTTAAACTTATTTTCATTGTATATTCATTTTCCGTACGACTCTATACGTGATGCCCGCTAGGCCAGCGGTAGAAAATTCAATAATGAAAAATAAATATAATTATTTACTTTAAAATATTTGTAATTAATGTAATTGGTTATTTCTGTACATTAATTAAATCTAGTTTTAATGAGACTATCCCTACGCATGCTTTTTGTGTAAATGATATTACCTGCTTGGTAATGATAAGCCTGTTTAAATTTAAATTATCTAAACAAGCGTACAATATAATATTAAAACTCCATGACTAGGGACATCTAACCCATTTTCAAATATTCGTTTTTATTGTCACATTTGCAGTTTGCTTGCCTCTCAGATAATTTAAAATACGCACTTTTAACGCATTGTAACTTTATAGGGTTGTACAATTCGTAACCAACAGAAAACACTCAATCCTCAGTATTCTTCTGCACTTAAAGGATTATACACGTTTCTCAGTTCTAAAAAGTAGCCCAATAATTAACAGAAGTTTCTTGAAAACTATTAGATCAATTAAATTAAATCTTTTTTTATTGCAAAAGGAAAGGAAATATACACTAAAATGTTGCATACATTAGTGTACGATGTCGTTTTTCGCTCAGATACGGACATTGGGGATCTTTAGCGTGTAAAATTGATCTGAAATAAAATTTTCTGAATTTTGTACTGTAACAGCAATTAACTTTGTCTACGGCGAAGTCCACTTTTTCTTGTTGCTTCCTGCGTGCAAGTCCAATGATCGTCGGTTTCTCGATGCATGTAGTAGGCTGAATTGTCATTAGAGATGTTTAATGTTTGTAGCATTGTCGACAGACTCATATGGTATTTATTGAACATTTTTTATTTATTTAAGCAATGGCGGTTCGCTCTAAGTTTTCATTCTGTGTGTAACCGCGAACACACTTTGACAATAAATCATGTCCATTTCTTCATATATGGCCCGAATAGCATCTTAGACGTTTTGAGGAAGAGCAGCTTTATGTTTGCAGTTTTTTAAGATATTTGTAATAAAACTCATTGCCAGGAGCCCCACAAATCTTCCTCAGAAGCACAGTTTTGATATTGCAATTTTTGTCTGTTGAAATTTTGTGGAAAAGTGTTGCCCACATTGGTCTTACTTCTTCCACTAAATTCGTATTTGTCTTGATGACTAATATCTGCAATTCGTCAATAAGTTTGCCTGTTAACTTTCTCTTTCTCTAAAATCTTGTGTATTTTTTTTAGTGTACGAAGACGCATTTCCATTCTCTTCTCCACGTAACTAATACATTATTTTTTATAGCTGGGGTGTCATACGGATGTTTTTACAAAATGTCGTTAAAACTTTTAATATCATCGTCTTCGATATAGTAGTCCGTGCAATTCAAAACCGTCTTTTTTCACGCTGTCTGTAATTTCTTCAGTAATTTAAATATCGATTTTTTAGGCTTCAAAAATTTTCTGAAATTATTACGAACAATTTTATCAACCACATCTAAGTCTCACATCTCCCAGAACCAAGTTTACACAATCTTTGCTTCCTATGAAGATGATAACATGTCCGTCATAAGCAACAAAGATGATGTAATTATCCTACACTAATTCCAGTAAGTTAGATTACAGAAAAAGAGGAAAAAATAAGCGATAATGTAACAGTACAGCTTACCAAAAAACTTATAACCAATCAAACCAGATTTCTCCCACTTGCTAAGGGAAACGAGGCGGATAAGTCCAGTAACAACAACCCAACAAGGGAAACCAAAGTCCAAGTCCCTCGCTTTATTCTACATTATATCACAGCGTTAGACCCACTAATCAAGCTAATTAAAACACACATAAATAGAGAAAATTATATGTATCAGTAATAAACAAAAGAAGAATCTATTCTTCATAGATATAAAACGCAAAGACAATAACGAAGAAATTTCTAAATTAAACATTTGGGAAATGCTGTGAGACAGTTCGAAGAACCTTAGAAAAAGCATAAATTCAACAATTTAAAAACTGCCAGTGCTACGCCCACACGAGAAACAGATCTACGCGTCTCGCTTGCTGCGTTAAATACGCCGGACTGCACGATTATTGTTCCTGTTCAAAAAATAAAAAAGATGACAATCCAGCTACGTGCGTTTTATATAAAAGTGAACATTCTGCTACTACAAAGGATGCAAAGTATACCTCGACATAATATCCCGACGTCATCCAAACCACCCCCAATTCGTCAACTCACCACGTACTCACTTAACTCAACAAAACCAACTAGCACCGGCATATCAATTACAATAGTCCACAACTTATGCAGCCATAACCTCCAACAAGCCAAACAACACCCCACCGTCTAGTACCGTACTCATTATTTTATCTATGGATAATTAGCATGAATAATGCAACAAACGACCTAACTTCAGTTATAATGCCAATGCAACAAACCATCCAAACCCAGCAGCAGACCATATAAGAGCTTATCAAATCATACTCCTTAGGCAAGCATTAAGTTTTAAAAATGGCTCAAATGTATAAAATTGCTTTATAGAACGCCAATGGTCTTTCCAACCACAAACAAAAGATCGAAATATTTCTCAAACATAACAACATAAATATAATGCTTATCTTTAAAGCACACTTCTCTGGCATCCAACAGGCGGCTCAGCTGTTCTTATTAGAAAACTGTCTTCTGAACTACCAGACAAATAGAAAAGGATTTATTATCTTCATTTATTGGGTAACAGATTTATGGCCATTTATAATGCCAAACATACGTTTTGGGGCTCCCGAATTTCATCTCCAGGAAGAGGTAAAGTTTTATTCAAAATCGCACAAGAACTTTAGTTATGTCACCTCTCAACCTACCAATGAACATACTGGCACACCGATCCAACGAAAAAGCCGAACCAACTCAACTTCATAACGAGGGATATCGCACTAGATTACCTTACGATTGAATCCTGCTGGGATCTATCCACAGATCGTTCTCCCGTCATTGCAACAGCGAATAATTCCGTCATCGAAAAAGCTTCCTCACCTAAACTTTTTAACAAAAATACTGACTGGAATTACTTACTCTAAGGCGTTACTGCAAAACCAGGTAGATCCGAAGAGCCCACTAAAAACTATTGATGATCTACAGTAATTCAAGAATCCGCATGAGAAGCTAGTCTAGAAATTCCCATCAAAAGAATTAAGGAATAATGCCTCATAATAATAAAGAAAAAATAACTGAAAAAAGAAAACTGAGAAGAATATCGCAGTTTACACAATTTCCTTCATACAAAAGACGCTACAGCTAAGCCCCCGCAGAACTTAAAAAATTAATTAAAAGCTTAAAGAACGAATTTTTCCAAGGCCACCAAGCAAACTTGAACGCCACACCTGTTTCGGATTACTCATTATGGACAGCAGCCATAAATATGAAGCGGCAACTCCAACCCATCCCTCCAATTTAAAAAAAATACAGCACTTGGGCAAGATCAGATAAGCAAAGGTTGTTCGTACCTCGAATCAATTTTCCAACCTCTACCATCAACCTTGAGCAAGCAGAAATATGGGTAATCCTCGATGCACTATACCAAATGTTACCCCTACCAGACTTATTTACAGACACTGAAAAAAGGGAATTATTTAAACATAACTTAAACCCCCAAAAAAATTTCAGGTTTCGACTTTATAACCGGACATCTTATCAAAGAACATCTCTGTAAAGATCTAGTCATGTTAACAATGATCTAAAATGCAATACTAAGGCTCGACTACATACCGACTCAATTGAAGGTTGTGCAGGTGATATTTAAATCCAGTAAACCAGAAAATGCTTCTTCCTCCTACAGACCGATAAATTAACTGCTTAATTAGGGAAACTATTCGAAAAATTACTTTCTAAGAGACTAGAGCCAATTATCGAAGAACTGAGACTTATTTCGAATCACCAGTTTGGCTTCTGTAAGGGACACTCAACGGAAGAACAAGTTCGCAGGATTGTCGATGACATCAACCAAGCATTTGAAGATAAACAATATTGCACTGCTGCATTCTTAGACGACAGCTAAGCCTTCGACGGAGTATGACACGTTTGGCTTTTATTCAAGCTGAAAAGATTGCTTTTCCACAGTTATTTTGTTAATATCAAATTCTTTCTACCCGAAAGGTTCTTCCAAGTCAAACAGGACCAAGAAATCACAACCCTGTATCCAGTTAAATTTGGTGTTCCGCAAGGAATTATATTAAGCTCAATGCTTTACCTGCTGTTCACAGCCGATTTTCCGAACAATAACTATTCTACTACCACTACTTTTGCCGCAGCAAAGCAGTCTTAATAAAACATGACCCAGTAATCACAGCCATGCTCCTCCAACGGAACTTGAACGAAATAGAAAAATGGAGAATTAAAATCAATTATTTTAAATTCGTGCATATTATCTTCACAAAATGCAAAAGGAACACCCCACCAATTACTATTAATAATGCTCCACTTGCGCAGGTTCAAGAAGTTGCATATGGAATAAACGGAAACAGTGCTAGTTTACAAAGTTGCGTGTAAACCCCTACGGTTTTCAGCTCTGTAGAACTGCCGCCATTTCATCGATAAAATCCATATATGGTATTCAAAACAAAGTACTACGCGTTATATGCGATGCACCCTACTTTATTAGAGACGCTGACATCTTAAGTGATCTAAAAGTAAACTCAGTGCGTGATGAAATAAGTAAGTGCAGTGCCAAATATTTAGACAAACTATTCAGCCATCCAAATGCCTATGCAGTAATCTGCTTGATAACAGCGAACAAACTCGTAGACTAAAACGATTTAAACTACTAAATTTATCCCATAGATTTTAGTGTCTCTGATTCGATTGTAACTTAAAACATCGGTGTTTCAGCAAGTCACAACACAGAGGTAATCGTTGGAATACTTCTCCCATATTCTTAGTCACATCCTATTATTATTAATTATTTGACCTTGGATTTACTTATTGTATGTGTTGCAGATTGTAAATAGAAATAAACATAAATTAAAAAATATATATCTAATTTTGAGATTGTATACTTTTTTTATGTTCTACTACATTAGAAATGGTTATCGCATATAAAGAAACGCCAAATTTCTGAGCATCATGTTTATTTACTAAGTGTGTAGTTCTTACATATTACAGTCCATACATTTGCGGTCGATGGTTCAGGAGCTCAACGCCGGTTATTAGTTTTGACGAAAGACTGAATATTCTCAAATATTCTTATTCTTTCGTTTCACAAACACAGCGGGGCGTAGTCCGTCGATGACAATTTTTTTGAGCCAGATTTCAGATTGCCTATGTCTAGGGTCTCGTTTGGCTTATTAATAGATTTCTGCCATTTTTAAATTTTGGATTTGAGGGTATGGGTACCTCCCGGACCAACGTTTGGCTTAGAGAAAAGTTTTTACCGGTCTCTAAAATATTTTTTTTGTATTTTCATATTTATTAATATAATACTGTAGTAGAAATCAAAGTCACTTTGTAAGTTTTACGATTCCCATAATAAATTAATTTAAATTATAATCATGTTGTATTTGGATCCCATGCAAATACGCAGCTGGTAAATATATGCGTTCTTTCCGGAAAGTATACAACTAATGTTAATATAACATAAACGGTTCGTGCGTCCGCACGACTGGCAGCTGATGAGAGTGGACTGTAATACGCATGCGTTAACGAGCACTCTGAAATAGCTGGGCCAATTGAAGATTAAATATATATACATACGTATTTACAATGACTGAGTAAATCTGCATGAAATTTTATACGAAGTCGGAACGTTCTGCCACAAAAACTATTCCGATGATTCAGGCAGTTTTCGGGGCTTGGTGTAAACGATTTAGAGATCTATTAAAAGTGATCCACCTTCTAGAAGACCGGCAACGAGTAGAAAATCGGAAAATGTTAACACGTACGAACTACAATCAACAAGAATCTCTGATCGACAGTCCAATAATTAAAATATGTCCTACTACAGTTCAAATTCGTCATCTTGCGACTTCTGGCTGCTTCCAAAATTTAAATTGGGCCATCCAAAGCTTTAGGACAATACACGAGGCAGTTATTCTCGATTCCAACAGGATTTTTCAGAATGTTTTGAACAGTGCCAATATATGTAGCTAATGTTAATATGATCAAAACAGTTTGCATTGCTAGGTCAGTTGAAAGTTGGATTCCGGTGACCGCACACGTGTGATTATTGCATTTGCAATAACAGAATGAATTTACAATAAATTCAGTTAACAAAGTCGAAACATTTGAGCACATTTTGGTAATCAAGACGTTCTCGGAAACGATACAATGTATAAACGATTCAGAAATGACGATGACTATTCTACGGTTCGGGTAGACCAGAAATGAGTAGAACACCGAAATATGTTAAATTCAAAGTTGAACTGAGAGTTTCAAAAACAAAATTGTGTGGAATCCCAAGGCGCTTTCGTTGCAGTTTGTACTATTTTTACTGATAATACGAATTACTAGTTGTTGTAACTATGATTTTTTTGTATTATTTGTATTGTTATTTTCGGAATAAGGTATGCATTTGATCTCAAGTGTCATTTCAGACTTTTTTCTTCCGTGTAAATGTAATGAAAAAGGATGCAGCTGTGTATTCAGACCAATATTATTCTAAATTTGCGTAGAATCGAATTAAGGACTTCTGAACCATTATTTAAACAAGTACGGACGTGGAACTCCGGTTCCACCGATTTCTGGGGCTTCGATAATAATAATAATAATAATGGTAAGACCCTACGCCCCGCGTGGGAGCACGGCCTGCGAACTGAGAGGTTAAGGCTCTCATACGTTCGCTTTCTCTGCTCGGTCGTTGCGCACCATCTCTGATGCGGGACGATGTGGCAAGCACCGCACCTTAGACGACCGCCATTATTACCCCTTGTTCGAGTGAATGCAGGTACTCAATTATTTTTAGTGACTGAGTAGGCTACCCGCCAGGCATCAGAGAGCACCGGGAATTTAACCCGGGTCCATCAGCATCGCAGCCCGCCCCTCAACCATGGGACCACGCTGGCTTTTGGGGCTTCTATACATAAACAAAAATTTGCGACCACTTCCGGTCAAACCGGACTCGACATTTTCCGATCAGGATGATTTTTGGCGTCTGGACTTGAACTTATGGTTCTTAGTTGAATACTGAGAACGTTATGTCTCTATCTATCACAGATCAAAAATTATAAGGCGTGACAGATGTCAGAAATGATAGAAATAAAAAATAATTTCCAGCTTGGAAGCTGCCTTGAGCAACATTTATAAGACGTGACTTATTGGAAGCTGGGTCCGCTAAAAACCCTTATTGCATTGTTGTAGGACATCTCACCTATGCCAGCTCGCGGATATGAACCCGGTAGGACATGGACTTTCGAATGATAACCCCCCTTATGTCTTTAAATTCAGTAGTTCTCGAGTTGAAAGTCGCGAACGGACGGACAGACAGACGTCCGCACCGATTTCATAAGCCTTTCCTTTCAGGTATAGAAGCCTAAAAAGTACAATTTCATTAATATAAAGAACATGTTGAGATGTGCCTGAACCCTAAGAACTATGGGTCCAAGGAATTGTACCACGTCTCTCCGCCCCTCTCGACTTTTGAATGTAGTAGCAAGTTCGCGCCGCTACACACTTTATCTGTTCTACTTTTTATTTAATATTTTATTATTATTATTTTTTGTTTTAATAGCTCATTTGTAGTACTTAATACGTGACACTATTCATTTGAACTATTATTTTTTAAATATTGCCAGTCTGTTGATATATTGCAAATACAGTTGACCAACACTTCTACTTGAGAGTGCATTTTTAATTTGTTATTTAACTTTTTCAAATTATTCCTTTTTATTTATTAAAATGTGTATGCACAAAACTAAGTTTAATATCATTTAATAAGTAGTATTTGTGTTCAAAGTAATTTTTTGCAGTTATATTAAACTTTCGCTCCATATTTGGCCGTAATGTTATTTTGATTTTTGTCTTTTTTCACATTTTTTTGTTTAGATGCTAAAATTCTACTCATTTGTACGTGGCGTTTCTTCATAGTTATCAAATGAAAATATTGAATGTTTTACATGTAACATTACGTGTGCTTAGAGTTGATAAAAAAGCAAACATTTTCATTCAACTGCAAAATCGAAATACTAGAACATGAAAACATATAAAAGGGCGAGCTCAAACGCGCTTTTAAGCGAAATGACAAATGGCTCTTGGACGCTCTCTGAAAAATAGCTCAATTTTTTCAAAAAGCAAAGCGAAATGCAAATTGCGCCAGTTTGTCAAGATAAAAATTTGCCTTGTTCGCTTTAAAATCGTAAGCTTGCTTTAACAGATGGATATATAAAAAATAGTTACGAGAGAGCTCGCGTTGTAAATCCTCTCCGGTTCCTGCGTTTACACAGTCTGTTCCAGCTTTCGGATTTCGCTTTGTGGATACGACTAATTTTGTTTACAGCATATGTAATGGGCCATTGCTTTGCAGTTGTTTAAAATTGATATTTGAAACTTTGTATTTTTGAATTTTATAATATACAGGGTCCGGCAGAATGATAACCCATTTTGAAAATCAATAAAATAACAACACAGATTCTGCTCGTTGTTTTATTGTACCATCACACAGAACAATGCTTATCATTTAGTCATCGACCGAGTCATTTCCACTGATGCTGCAATCGCGTTGCGAATAACATCCTTTAATTCCTCAATAGTCGGCGGCCTGAGAGAAAGAGCCGACCATGGGATCTCACCATCTGATGAGATCAAACAGCCGCGAAACTTTTGTCCCAGAACTTCTCAAGGAATTCTCACCATGTGTGCAGTAGCGCCATTTTGCTAGAACCACAGTGAGACACTTCCATGTTCGTTAAGTCTGGGCTTCAGGAAAGTGCGTAACATCGCAAGATAGCGGATAGATGTGGCAGTCATCGCACGACCTGCTTCCTCAAAAAAATGCCGCTATGATGTCAAATTCTATAACAGCACACGCTAACTGTAAATAGGTCGATCATAAAATGATCGATGATTTTGTGGGCCCCAACACCAAAAATTCAGCTCGATAAATGAACATGAGCTTCGTTACCTATTGAGCACAACAGCATGAGCCTAATATTAGCCATATTCTGTATATTAAAGTCTCCCATTTAAATTGTGTCCTTTTTCTTGTTTGTTCTGCTATGATTCTCAATTTCAAATCACATCTCGATTTTCGATTTTCTTTCATAAGTAAATTTATAATTTATAATTCTGAGTAAATCGGTGGATTTCTTCAGTAATAAAGGGAATGCTGAGATCTTCTGATTTGTTACAGACCATGGTGCATTCACTATGGCACGAAGGGTTTTTTTATTGAAATTGTTGAATCGTTTTAATACGAGTAGGTTTGGCACATCCCCATAGCTGAATCCCGTACGTCCAAACGGGCTTCAGGACAGTTTTATAAAGCAGCAGCTTATTTGATATTGACAATTTTGACTTTCTTCCTAATAACCAGTACATCTGGCGGAACTTCAGGTTTAATTGCTGGCGTTTGGTTTGTAAATGTTTTTTTCCATGTAAGACGCTGATCAAGATGTAATCCTAGGTAATTAGTTTCTGTTTTTGTGGGAATTTCTACATTATCCAAGGTGACTGGCGAACATACGTTGAATCGAGTGTTAAATGTTATTTGCACTGATTTAGTCGGGTTGATCTTCAGGTAGGTCAGCTATGTACACTAAGTATAGGAGAGGTCCAAGGATGCTACCTTGTGGGACGCCAGATTTGACAGGGAAATAGTTAGACAATTCATTATTATATTTAACTGTGAAATATCTGTCAGTAAGATAGGACTTAAGGAGAAGATAAAAATAGACGGGAGAAGCCTTTTCAGTTTATGAAGTAATCCTGTATGCCAAACTTTGTCGAACGCTTGTTCAACATCTAAAAATACAGTTCCACAGTACTTTTTTTCTTCGAGGATCAGTGAAATTTGATTTATTATTATGTGCACTTGCTTGATTGAAGAATGCCCTTCGCGGAATCCGAATTGATGGTCAGGTATATGTGACAAGATAAAAAAATTAGCAATCATCCTAGAGAACTAGTCCACCAACTGTCTACCAACGTCCTCCCGGTGAGATGACTAAACAGAACCTGGCCTTGCGACCTGAGAACCCCCTAAAGCAATAGGATTACCGCAAGAGTGCCACTGCTGAGTGGTTTCTCTTAACATTGTTAATTGTTAATAATAATAAAAAAAAAAAGTAAATTTTTAATGAACTGAACAGGATTTGTTAATTTGATCATTTCTGAAGACGTTCATTTCTCACAACTTGCAAAATGCGATTATTGAGGAACGGCATTTCTAAAATTACAGGGTTTAGGTTTCTGAAATGCACTCGACAGCTCAGGTAAACACAGGTGGGATGGCAGCGGCGCAGCTTCGACTGAAACGCGATCCACGGGATATTGTTTCCTACAGTTATATGGCTGAAATAGTGTCACAAGTACTTGCAAACATAATTGCCTACGTTTGACACTTGCCTCGTAATAACTTTGTTTTCCCCATTGTCTGCCCCCGGCGTTCGCGTTACTTCGCTACTAATTAAATTTGATCTATCCGCATTTCAGGTCGGCGCTAAACCGGCAAACAAAGCTCCTTGCCGGTCGTTTACGCCCGGAATTTGATTTCGGCGACCTGGCGCCCGTGGAATAAAGGGGAAATCCATCAGAGCGGAGGAAAGCCGGGCTAAGCCGCACGTGTCGGCCTCGCGCCGCGAAGAGCCGTCCGTCAGAGCGGCTTCCGCGGCCTCATATCTTGAGCAAACACTTTTGTTGAAGGTGGCATCGATCACCTAGAAAAACAATGGATTATTGATGGGCCTGGGCAATTCCGTAATCTCCTCGGCCGTCGCCGGCGGCCCTCGATTGGCCCCAGCTGGGGACATTAATACCCCGTGTTTGCTCTGGGTATCTGATGCATGGCGAAATGCTGCGCATGAAAGTATGGGCCGCGTTCGCAAGCGGCGCTGATAAGAAATGCAAATTCGTTCAGTTTGCTCTGATAACGCGGAGGGACACATGCAATGGGACTTCGGAATTAGGGCCCTTAAATATTTATGGGACGGTGTCGGCGCCGCGCTTGTTTTGCTAATCGATGGGATTACTCGACTTGGGGGAAGGTATGGAAATTTCAGGCCAGATTTGAAAATGGAACCTACGCGCGGTACGCTCCTTTTTGCTGGCAATTTATTATTCCAAAGCTCATTCGAAATTCATTTGTCTTTCTTTGCGTTTGGAAGTTTCTCTTATTTCTTCCAAAATTGTCCGTTACTAGTCTGTGAACATACAGGAGGTCCAGCTGGATGTTGTTACGTTTTCAAAACACAGAGATTTTTGAAGAAATTTATTTTATTTTTCCAAAGATTGTATATGTAATGCCATTTAAGAGACATAAAGCATACACGAAAAGAATGTAATTTAGTTGTGAAAAATGACGGCATCCAAATGGCAACTATTCTTGCCCAGGCATTGTTGCAGGAGGGCGGAAAAGTTGTCCATACATCTTTCGACCATAGCGTGTGGAATTGTTCGAATTTCTTGAGTTATGGCTTTCAAAGGAGCTTTAAAAGTCTGTGGTTTTCAGGTAACTCCGTAAGAAATAATCACACGGTGAAAGATCTGCTGATCGAGGAGGCCTTTCCATATCCTCGCGAAATGAAGTAAGGCGCTCTAGAAAATGTTCCCTTAAAAAGCTGTGGATTCTCTTGAGGTATGACAAGTACCCCCATCCTGTTGAATCCAAACACTATCGAGGGCAATCCGATGTGTTTTCGATTCAGTCAAAAATTCTCGCACATCGTAAGGTAACGCTGTGAGTCGACCGTCATAGTGTGTCCGTTTTTTTTTAATTATTCCAAATCGGCCTATTTCGCAACACAGAGTCATTTTTTCACTAAAATTACCTGTGATAGATTTCTCGTGGATTATTTTCCTGGCAGTACCTGCAGTTTTGTTTGATTATATAACCTGATAAATGAAAATGAGCCTTTCTGTCGTTGTCAGAATACAGTCATTTTCCAAGGTTTCCAGCATCGTTTCTGCAAATGTAAACTGCCCTACATAGTCATTTTTCTTTAGTTTTTCAAACATTTGTAAGGATGAAAGTGGAGGTGTGAATGGGCAAAATTCGGCGAACTGATCTTTTGGACATGCGTAAAGCGCAGGCATGTGGTACCACTACACGGCGAGGACTGGCCTTTACAATCTGCCGAATTCATTCAATGTTTTCTTCACATTGAAATGAATTCGAAATCTTCGCTGCGTTTGCACCATCGAATGACCGGTTGCAACAAAAGGTGTCGTCCACGGCTCCATTGTTTCTGCAATGACACCTATAGCGAGTGTATATCCACCACTGTGCACACGCCAGTTCCCCTATCACTAATGTTATATCCGGTATTAAAAAGTAACACCTTCCCTGTCGGACTCTGTATAAAAAATTAGGAAAGAAATGTAAGTGGAAATTCTATTAATTAGTACCATCTACCTAGCTGGATAAATAAATTAAACTATTTGATTGAGAACAGACTATATACTGATATTTGTTGCAAATAAATTAATATTTATTTTATTTTATTTCTTCTTTTCTTTTTTAGGGTTTCTTGTTTGAGTTAGTTTACATTTTAGTAAATCATTTACTAGCTACTACACATTAGTCTAACTCTAATTCCGATATAATAGTATGGAGCGAAGAGATTTGTATTGAATGTTGGAACAAATTTTGAGGATGAAGCTGTTTGTAGGGTCCAACCTACAAGTGATTGATGGATGTAAAAAAAATAACTAAAGGTGTTTCTTTGGGAGCCTTTCAGGTTTTTTATCCGAACACAAACATTGGTAAAATGAAGAAAATTTTTTAACAAAAAAAACACCCTAAAAACCGTATTTTGTGTGTCTTAAATAAATTTTGGTATTTTAAATAGCACCTTAGATTTATGTCTATAATTTTTCTGGTACCTTTTACATTTCACCATCTTCACAATTATGGCGCTTCCGATGGAAGCAATTATTCGCAGAAGGTTTTCAATTTCTGACACCAATGATTTTGCTGTTTCTCTAGTTCATCCATTCAGCTCAGTTTTCTTGCCTTCTAATGTTATGGGTTTAAATTTCTTTGTAGGAGCTTTGTAGGTCGTTCGTACCACATCTTATTTTTTGATTCTACCTTCTATCTAAGGTTAACGACTACTTTTTTGAACTTATCTATATCTCTTGCCACATGAAATATGTGCTTGGCTATAAGGTTGATCCAGTCTCTCACGTTTCGTAAGAAAGACTTTTTATTCCTGCCTCTCTAGTGCCCAGTCCTGCTCGGAATCCAAACTAACTGTGATTAAGTTGTTTTTCACATTTTTTGTATAAACGGTTTTGTATGTCTCTCAGAACAACTTTTAATGTACAACTTATCAGGCTTATTAGACGACATTCATTATAGGCTTTATGGTTGTTAAGTGGCGAAGCGAAGCGGAGTCACTTACTAACTTCATGTTGTCCGTGCGCCCATCCGTCCGAGCAATAACTCGAGAACGGCTGGGAATTTCCAAATTCTGTTTTCACCTATCGACAGGTGACCAAAAGCTTGTTTGCTAGTGATTTTGGAAACTAATTGGTCAAAGATCAACTAGAGGGTTCT
The DNA here is from genome assembly GCA_036346155.1 of Sinelater perroti. Taxonomy (NCBI): domain Eukaryota; kingdom Metazoa; phylum Arthropoda; class Insecta; order Coleoptera; family Elateridae; genus Sinelater; species Sinelater perroti. The sequence goes on from JARFIY010000189.1 coordinate 5,894,206, forward strand.
CAAATTTTGGAGACTGCTTCGCCAGTACCTTTTATGGGATTTTCAGCCAAATTGGTTAACGGCAACCGAAAGTCATCTCTGTAGGAAGTTTCCTTTACGGTATACACCGTTCTTGTTTGATTATTATTTTGACACAATTTCTGTGCTCATTTTTATGATACCAAGCGTAGTACAGAATTCAGTCCTCATGGTTCTTCTGTCTAGTGCACGGCCATGTGCCCTTGTTAAAACCGAGTACTTCGCCTTTGAGTCTTTTTATTTCAATGCTGCTCTTGCTAGCTGCCCAGCTTTATGTAATATGTTCACAGTCCATGTGACAAAGCGATTTAAAATTATTTTAGCTTCTGTTCATGGATTCTTCTCACCCCTAACTAATTTAAGGAATGTCGGATATTCGGGGGCATTTTTTTCTATTAATTTATAAATGGTTATTTTTGAAATTATAGTGCAGTAGTTTCTCCTACTTTACATACTGCAGCACCACAGCCTTAAGGATCATCATATAATTCCTGCCTGTGAATGTCTGATATCCAGCCTTTAGGCTAGTTACTTTAAATAGCCTCTAGTCGGTAATAAACACAGCTGCCTCTCCAATTCATAGTTTTGGTTCATCCCGGGTATTATATTATATTTCTCCGGTATTTACCGATATCCGGAAGGAATTCTCTCTATCTCTCCCTACTTCTCTTTCTCCTGTCTACCCCCCCCCCCCCATTACTGCAGCTTTCTTCTTTGCTTTATGGTTCCGATAATCTTCTCTTTTTTCTTTTATACTTCCCAAGTTACAGACACCTTAGCCATTGTTCTTTCTTTGTCCGTTTGGTTGTGTCGTTTGTTTTGTCCGGCCTTGTAGGGCCGTTAACCTCATCTCCAACTCTCCTTTTTATGCAATCTTGAGATTGACAACGACACGTAGTATGAGCTACCCAATACATCTAGAAATGTTGCAGGTAGAGTTACTCTTTGAGTTACTCCATATCTTATTTTGTGATATTTAGATTTTGGAAAATTTTGATTTTTAAAATATGCACGATTTTTCTTTATATCTTTTTTTACTACTTTTGTAAATCAATGTGTGTAATAATCTATTTTAAATTGTCGCATCATTAAACTTGTTTAGCTATGTTTAAAAAATGGACACGGCTACATCAGCTTATTAATAAATAAGAAATAAATTGAAAAAAATAGTTACATATTTTTGTATTTTGAGTTATAGACTATAGCCAGTTTTGATAGCATTTTAGTTTAAGCAATGTCTGTAGAAAAATTTAGTATATACAGAATATTACTATAAAGAAGGAATCAAATCTGTGATTTTTTTAATGTAAACCTAGGAAAAGATGTTTAGGGGATGCTACCCAACATAGATAATTAAAAATAGGAATATTCAATATGTTTCATAATATTTTCTGCAGTTAAGAAAACGAATTTACAATTTCACTGAAGGAAGAGTGTAAGTGTTGGTATTTAAGTGGAGTTAATGATGTTAAACGGAATCTCTAGGAATAAAGTATACATTCAATAAATGAAGAGTTTGCTTTGCATTAAAATTTTAATAGTCCGATCCGAATTTTTACGAATTAGCTTATTTTACATCTTTCTGTTAATTGCTATATTACATTTTCAGTAAACAAATTATATTTTAATTAGTTTTCCATTAAATAGGATTTTTGCAAGTATTTCAGGTAAATGTCCGATTTAATTTAATTTTTGTTTAGTAATTGTTCAAAAAATGCTCAAAAGTTTTAGTTTGTGACAATTTTTTTTTAATCATTTATTTGCCAGCTCAACAATCAGTTACATGTTATACATGGCAATGATAATAATAGTAAAGGAAGCAATAACAGTACGTTCTTTTATAGTTTATGAGGTAGGTTGTACCCTTACAAGTATGTTAACTAATTGTTATATTAACTAATCAATGTCGAGTTCGGTTAGATATAAATCTTGCGGTAATTTTCGTTTGAGTCTTTGGTGTATGTTTGGTCTGCCTAAGTTGTATAGAACTACACCTTCATATTTATGTAAGTTTTCAAAGAATTTTTTGGCACTCGCGGCGATGTAGCTTTGGATTGTTGGTATGTCTAGTTCGTAATGTAGTTGTTCGTTCCGAATGAACCAAGGAGCATTTACTGCTATGCGGAGAATTTTGTTCTGTAGTCTTTGGACTTTTTCTATGTTTGACTTTGCAGTGTTGCTCCAGATTGTTGATGCGTATAGCACCAACGGTCGTATTAGAGATTTGTACATCATAATGGTGCATTTGGGCTTAAGAAATGACTTTCTATTAATGAGAGGGTAAAGTTGTGCCAATCGCGCGTATCCTTGGTTTAACTTGTAGTTAATATGAAGTTTCCAGGTAAGTCGAGTGTCAAGGAGCACTCCCAGATACTTGATGGCGGCATCGGCGGGATTCCAGGCAATAGTGTTGTTGTTGATTGTTAAGCTGGGAGGGTTTCTAATTCTTCTGAGGGAAAATATTTTTGCCTGACATTTGGTGTGGTTGATGTGCATATTCCATTGGTTGAACCACGAGCATATTTGGTTCAGTGCAGTCTGCTGCTTTTCAATAGCTAAGGTAAGGTCAGTGTGTTGGGTCAAGATTGCGGTGTCGTCCGCGAAGGTCGCTAGGGTTGCCTCTATGTTAGGGATATCTGAAGTAAAAATATTGAATAATAGGGGTCCCAGTACGCTTCCTTGAGGTACGCCTGCATGGATGGACTTTGTTTCAGAAGATGCGGAGTTTATGCGCACCGCAAAAGTGCGGTTTTCTAGGAAGGAGAAGACTATGGCTTTAAGGTAGCTGGGAATTTTTATCTTGATGATCTTGCTTTTTAGGCCTTCGATCCAGACTTTGTCGAAGGCCTGGGCTATATCGAGGAGAACTACAACTGTATAACCTTTGTTTTCGTAGCCCCTTCTATTTTTTCAGTTATGCGTTGGAGTTGGTGCTGCGTAGAGTGTGATTTCCTAAAGCCGAATTGGAATGCTGGTAGGATGTTGAGTGATGTTAATTCATTCATTAGCCGGGAGTGGATGATCTTCTCGAAAACTTTGGAAAGTGATGTCAGTAAGCTTATTGGCCTGTAGCTACTAATCAACTTTTGTCTTTACCTGGTTTAGGAATCACCAGTATGTGTGCATGCTTCCATGTTTGTGGGAAATAACCTTGCTGAAGACATGCATTAAAAGTTGTTGCTAGATAGGCTAAGGTTTTGGTGGTGAGCTGAGATAATATTAGGTTGGTAATGAGATCGTGCCCAGGAGCTTTTCTTTTAGGAGACTGTCGATTATTGTTTTAATTTCAAGGGGAGAAGAGGGAGTTATCGGTTCTGTAACTACTGGGAGATGAGTTTCAACGTGATTAATTATATATGTTGCGTGGTTTGGAGCGCAAGTGACTGTTGGAGTGAATACACTTTCGTAGTGGGTAGCAAAGGCTGTTGATTTTTCTTCGTCAGTAGCAAGTAGTGTATTATTCACGCTTAATGTTGGGATGTCCTCTCTTTGCTTTAATATGCGCTTTGTAGCTCTCCACATTCCGATGTCACCTGGTTGGAGATCTTCTATGTATTTTTGATATGAGTTGATTCTCAGCTCATCCAAGCATATTTTTAAGGTGTGTGTTAACCTGTTCAGTAATCGTTTTGTTTCCGGTATCCTGGTTCTCTGCCATTCGCGTCTGACTTGACTTTTTCTTTTGATTAGTGCTGTGATTTCTCGAGGCAAGCTATGGTGATTAGGTTTTTTGTTAGTTTTGGGCGCTAGTGTTGATCTTTGCACGCTGTCAGTTATTGATGTTGTTAGTTTGGATATGGTTAGATCAATGTCCTCGTGGTTGATAAGACCGGTTGGGCATATCAGCTGATCATCTAGGATGGCTTGGAATTGTTCCCAGTTAATTATCCCGTTTATTAGTTTTGGTACTGGCTGTACCAGCTGAGGTGAGCTAATAAATGTTATTATAACTGGTAGGTGGTCAGAATCTAGTTCTTCTACTACAGTTTGAAAAGTTGGTTTATCGAAGTTTTTTTGGAGTACTATGTCTAGTATGTCCGGCTGGTGATCACTGCGATACGGGTAGTAGGTATAATTCTCGGGGGCTGTTATTTGGAAGGAGTATTTAGTCGCGTAGCCTTCCATCTTGATTCCCTCGGGATTGTTAGCTCTGCATCCCCATAATTGGTTTTGGTGTTGAGGTCTCCAATCATCAGGAGTGGCTCGTTTGTGTTGAAGATGGTTTTATGTCGTCCTCCATTAATTTCTTGTTCGGCTGTCTGTATGTGCTGATTAGTGTGAGGTTTTGATCGTTTATTTTTATTTTAACTCCTATTGTTTCAAGGCTTAGGTTTTTTGTTTCGGGGACAGGATTGTGGCAAATTTTCTTTCTAATGAGGATAGCTACTCCACCAGCAGCTATTTGGGCGTTTCTATCTGCTCTGTGAATTTGGTATCCTGAATTTTAAACGTGTCTACTTCAGATAGGTGGGTTTCTGTGATGCACGCGATGTCTATGTTATGTCTGGCAAGGAAGGTTATAAGGATTGATCTTTGAGTTTTGACGCCATTAGCATTCCAGTTTAGGATTGATAGTTTTCGATGATTTTCTGCGATTTAGGATCCATTGAGGAGTAGAGGAAGGGTGTACTAGTGATAAAATTTTTAATTATGGGGAGGTAAGGGGTAAGGAGATCAACAAGGATTTTGGCTATATTATTTATGTTAGGTGAGGTCATTGGATCGGTTGTCTGGTTAGGGTTAATAAGGGTGGAGTTGGTCGGTGCAGTGTTTCGAGCTTGATCTGCATATGAGCGGTTCGGATTGACAAAATAGTTCCTATTGTGTCTTGTGCTGGATTGGTTGAAGTTGCTGATGTTATTTTGTCGTTTTTGTACTATCTCTAGGTGGTGGCTACAGCCGCGATAGCTTGCGGGGTGTGGTCCTCCACAGTTGGCACATTTGGGTGTTTCTTCAGGTTTTTTCTTGCATTGTTGATGCTGGTGGCTATCGCCACATTTAACGCAGCGCGGATCTAATGTACAGTAGTTTTTGGTATGCCCATAGCCTTGACAGCGGTGGCATTGTGGAATGTTTGATGGCTTTCTTCTCGGTTCTACTGTGACTATTGAGTAGTACATGCTTTTAATGTAAAGATTTTCTTAGCGTTTTCGTTATCCTTCAGGTCGACTGCGCAAATTGGAAGCGGCTGTTTATTTTTTGTAAGCAGGCGTGTGACTTTGATAACTGACAGGGTTTTGCTAAGTTCGGTGAATATTTCTTGTTCTGTTATGGATGGTGGTACGTTTTGATCACGACATTGAGGGGTTTGCCGACAGGATTTTGGAAGGTATGAAATTTGATGTTGTTATCTTTAAGATGTTTTGTTAAAATTCTGTAGTCATTCTCTTCAGTTAGGTTGATTCTTAAGGTGTTTGTGTTACAAAAGGTCGTGAACTCGTTTGATGTTAGTTGTTTAATATCTGCAGTCAGGGCTGCGTGATTTATGGCGTTGTGTAGATAGATAGGCGGTATTTTGGGTTTAGTTGCCGAAGTTTCAGTTTTTCCGTTTGTGTTTTGCTGATTATGGTTATCGTAAGGGTTATCAACTGGGTCAACTTCTTGACTGGCAAGTAGATCATATTTGTTATGCGTTGGAATGTTTGGAGTCCATGCGTAGCGTTTTTACAGTTCATTAAGTGGCGGTGTTAATGAACCAGATTTACGCTTGCTTAGCGTTTGAATTTCCATTGGGTTATCATTATTAATGTTTTCGATTATTTTAATAAATTGAAAGTAACTTACAATTTATGTTGCTTTTAAAGTTGATATTATAAGACCTTTTCGTTGGATAAATGCACTTTAATCTTTCACACACTTGGGACAGCGATAAAGCACGTCTTGACGCTTTGAAAGTAAAATGACGAATAGTTTGTGACAATTAAATATAATGTAATCAACTAGAAATCTGTACTTGTTTCATCTAGATTAAATATGGATATTACGTCCGACAACAGGCCATTTTGACTTCGGCTACAAATCCTTATTTTTGTTACAAAATCCCCCAAAAAGTTACAATGTGATAAACCACATGGTCTTGCTGGGAACTCTACTGTTATTCGACATTCTTATAGATCCTTGTTGCGAAGTTGAACCCAAAAAACTCAGTCATCATGTAACAGTAATGATCGTCATTCATTAGCCTACAACAATATTTTTAACATCATTTTCGAAGAAGTATGCCCCTATTACGCCACCTGCCTACAATTTATACTAAACAGTGACTCTTTGGAAGTGAATTTTTTTCATGAGCTATGTGACAATTTTTTGAAGCTAAATTCGGCAATTTTGTTTGCTTACGAACTCGTAGAGTTCAAAATGTGCTTCATCCTTAAAGATGACTTCAATTAAAGTAAGAATTTACTTCACGTTGTTCTGGACCATTCTCTACGGTCGCCAAACTGAAACTGTTGTGTTATGAATTATGCCGAATTGATCTTTTCAGATTTGTAGCGACACTGTGACTAACTATGGCAAATCTTTTCACAGGACCTTATCTCACGCTGATATTGTCTCACATCTATTAATGATCCAGGCTCATCAAATTTTCTAATTAATCTTCGAACAGTTGATTCATTTGATCCACGGTTTCGGCCAAAAATTCCATGTTTTCGTACCGTAACCGCTAAATTTTTACTGAATTTGCAATGTATATTAACAATAATAATTTCAGATTTGTTTCAAAATTTGTCGAAGAGAGTTGCCAACCGCAAAGCAAAAACAGGTGCGCAGTTTGAAATCAGTTTTCGGTTTGGTCATAACGTATGTTTTATTATCTAATTAGATTAACTTACGTTTTTAGCTTATTTAAAAATATTTTAGTACTAACACTTCAACAAAAATAATGACATTTCGGATTCAAATTTTTAACCTTTGCATGAATGAATGATTTAGAATGGTTGCATGTATACTATGGTTTTGACATTTCTTCTGTTTTTGGTGAAAAAATTCATGCTTTGAAAATTTCTCTTTATTATGAATTGTAAAAAGAACTATAGATTGATGGGTGAATCGGTAGAATATTAGAACAATATTAAGACTTGCAGCTTATTTTGATGATTCACAACAATGAAGAGAATTAGTAGCATATATTTTTATTCCTTTATAAATAATAAAGATTTGTGATTATTTTTTATTCCCCATAAAGATTATTCTTTAGATGATTTAAACTTTTGAGATTGAAAACTTAAAATTTTATCTAAATTATATGAATATCATCTATAAGGTTGACGATGTAAATCCGGAAAATGTATAAACAATGAAAAATAGCATTAAATTACAAGCAAAATTAAATTTATTTACGTGAAGCTCGATTAAAATAAATATTTACTATTAAGAAACATACTATTGTATGTAGCCCCATCAGATGCCAAGGCCTTCTCAAGACGGGTACTAAACAACTTTCTCTTCATCTACTATGTATGTCATTACCTCCACAACGGAGGTTCTTAAGCTGTCCTTGATGTTACGATGTCTCTTATTGACTTTGTCTCGACCATGCTCTACGCGTAGTAGTCAAGGGGTTTGCAGTCGGGGCTGTTGAGTGGCTACAAGTCGGGGAATCGGTTGTACGTCCATTCTTGAGTCCTGCTTGCTTTGTGGATTGGAGTAGAGTCTGGGTGGAACACGTACCTCCCCCAGCGGTTATTTCCTCTATCTAGATTTTGACAACTCTTCAGCACGTTGATGTACCTATCGGCGATCATCTTCACGCATTTTTCAAAGAAGTGGGACGTTGTGATATATCCTTCACTACTCATAAGCCACAGCACCATCACAGAGGTGGGAAACTTTATATGCGTGAGGATAGGCACTTCAGAGGTATCTTAGCAGATCCAACGGTCATTTTGATGATTCAGGGCCTTGGATGAAGTTCTTTTCGCCCGAAAAAACTGAGGAAGCCAGTGCTGTCGTGCTTGAAGCCGTTCAGCGGAGCTTGGGCTTCTAACTTTCTGTTAATTTTATTTTTCTCAATCAACAGTTGAAGAAGAAGAGACTTTTAGTGCAGGTCCTGATAGATTGCTTAATTGAACTTCGACCTCATTATGCCAATGTCTTTTTCCAGATCAGTCATGTCCTGCCCAGGATCCGCGGACGAATTCATTACTTCTCTTGTAATTTTCCCTATCAACAGTTACCTCTTCTTGGTGGTCACATTGCTTGTTTTTCTCGGCTACGTCGTTAATTTAGATGTTTTTGTATTCAAACCATGCAATAATTTCTGTCAGTGATTTTCTGGTACGAAGGGACTCGAGTTGATCAGGTTTGTGGTCGTATTGTCTACTGATTTTGTCAACAATTGTAGGTTGTTGACTATGTAAATAATGTTTTGTGTCACCTAACAGAGGATTGCGAATGTGCATACGACGACCTTTCGGCTTTTTTGCAATACAACTAAAAAAATTTTGAGTTTTCTTAACAATTTTATATATTGTCAATTTAATTTCATGGATTTAGAGTCTGCTGTTATATTAATTTGTTATTAAACGCATCGTTAGCAAAAAGTTGCGTTTGAAATTAATGCTACAGCATTGCAGAGTTCATAGTCCCGTGAATGCGCGACATCATTAGGAATGTCTAGATGGTGTTGGGAATAGCACTAACTCCTAGGCACGAAGTGTTGATTATCCTACCTGCTCACACTATTTAGGTGGTCAAAGTTTGGGGCCGAAACGGGAGGAACGCCTAACCGCGCTCCCGCTCGGATCTCGAATTAACCCGCCCGTCTAAGCTTCGGGACATAATTAAATTTATCCGCGGCTCAAAATAAAATCGGGCTTTTTGTCGCGCGCCCAGCGCCCCGCGCGCCCTCGGAATTTATGAATCTGCGGTCGTAAATTCCGCGTAAGTGGCGCGTTTGTCTTTCGTCCGGGCATAAAGAGAAATTTATTGATATCCCGATATTTATGGGTATGCGCTGCGCGGCGGCCGCACTGCACTAACAGGTGCTCCCGGCCTGCTAATTAAGTATTTAAAAACGCTAATGCGCGCGTCTTGCGGGATCCCCGGGACGCGCTGCTTCCGGCGCGAGATTTGCGCGCTTCCGGGGCGCGCTGTCGCCCGCCGCTGAAATAGTTCCTCCAATTTGTTGCACGTTCCGCAGGGCTGGCAGACGGGTCGCATTTATATTTCAGATTTCGGTAGGCCTGTCTGTTCGGGTTTCACAAAAACTCAATTTCGCATTATTCTCGGAGTAATGTTATAAATACCGGGTGTCGCAGATCCCATGGAAAAATGAATGACTGGTCGTTACAAATGAGATGTCACATTAGAGCACGTGGTCCGCAGGCATGGAAAAGATATTTAAATGTCTTAGAATGCCTTATATTTCATTCAATATGGTTATATTTTATTTCAACCTTGACCCAACTTTAAATTTATGAAAATGAGCAATTCGAGGCCTTTTTAAAACGTAACGTATTCAATAAAATGCAAGAAAATATTTTTTGCGCTATATATACGGCTACATGCATATTGTATGAAGGGATGATAACTTACTACTGGAAAAAGGCGTGGTACAGTGTCTGTCAGTTCATTATGATAAAGTAGTAACCTGAAATAGACGCTTTCACTTTAATTTACAGTTCACAGCTGTGCTTTAGAATTCCACAACTGTAGAAATGAAACTTTATATAATCCCAAATATTCTTAAAATGAAAATCTAAGCGTCTTAAAGTAATTGTAGAGTACGTAGGTCGTCAGATAAATTAAAATATGAAGCAAACTGTAAGGCGGCATACCTTTACACTGGACGACTTTTATCATCACCTCTATTTTATTTATTTGAAATTTCTGTTAACAAATCGCTGAAATTGTATGAAATAAATTGCAATACGTATTTATTTTGAAAAAATTAATTTGGTAACTAAAAATCGTTGTGCTTATTGATTATTACGTCAACTTTAAGCATTAGTGAGGAGGCGAAAATTAGCGTGTTTGGTTCAAATTGGACACCTGTCAATTTATTGCGTAAAGAATGGTCGCCAATCATGATCATTAAATTTTTAACAGATTTCTAATCGATTTGTACTCTCTATAGCCAAAATATTTGTATACCCACTGTTGTAGAATCAGAGACTCATGTGGACTGTATAAGGTAACCAATAAAGTTCTTGCCGTTTTTGTTTTGCCATTGAATGAAGGGAGAATAAATATGCAATTAGTGTATCACTTGGTTTAAAAATCGGTCGGTTGAAAGTAGGAATATTATTCATTATAAAACCAGGTCCACCGCGCACTTTCATCATTCGTAACTCTTACAGTAGCGAAGACAAGTGGAAGTGTCCAAGGATCTCGTTCGGAGTTGTTTGCTTTACGACCTCAAAATGGGCTTATCAGCAGCTGCGTCAGGTCGCCGAATCTGTTAAGCGTTTGTGGATAGTGCTGTGAATGAACGCACTGCAAGGCATTGATTTCAAAAATTCAGGTCGGAAAATTTGTCCCTCTATGATGAACCTCGCAGTGGACGACCACAGGCCTTGGATGACAAAGCTCTGCAGGCGGCCATTAAGGAGGACAATAGTCTAACGTGTGGTAAACTTGCAAGACAGTTTCTGATGAAACAGTTAGACTTCATCTGCACTACTTAGGTAAGCCGTAAAGGCTGAGCAAGTGGGTTCCGTACACGCTGTTAGAAGTCCACAAGAGACAACGAGTGGCAGCCTGTATTTCGTTTCTTTCTCGCCACCGTGCCGCATCCATATTCAATCGAGTGCTTACTAGTGACTAAAAGTGGATCCTGTATAACACTCCTAAGCGTCAAAACATTGGTTTCACCCCAGGATACTGTTCCCCACAGCACAAGACCACCTATGCACCCAACCAAGGTTATGTGTCTGGTGGACAGATCGTCAAGTGGTTCACTATGAGCTGCTACCAACGGACCAAACGGTCACTGCGGATCTGTACTAGCAGCTATTGGAACGTGTGCAACGGGTATTGCAACAGAAGGAGCCACCACTGGTAAATCGCAAAAGTGTACTCTTCTTTTATGACAACGCCAAACCGTATGTCGCGCGGGTGGTCAAGGATACCATAGAGTGACTTGGATGGGAGACTTTGTGCCATCCTCCTTACTCACCTGACCTTGCGCCATCCGATTACCACCTCTTCCACTCCCTGGACAATCATCTTCGTGGAAAATCCTCCACCAATGAAGCAGACTTGCGCCAAGCACTCACGGACTTCTTTGCGTCCAAAACCCCCGAGTTTTACCGCAAGGGGATTGCACAGCTGGAGACACGTTGGCAGAAGGTGCTGGATGCCGATGGCGATTACTTCGAGGACTAACAATAGGCTACACTTTCTGTAAATCATTTTCTTTTTGGCTATTAATAACAGCAAGAACTTTATTGGTTACCTTGTATTAAAGGATGTTGGCCTACCTTTAGCATTAATCAAAGCCTGGGCTAGTCTAGAAAAGTTTTCCACCAGTTATGAGTTCAGCAACTGAAGATGGACGAGATGACCTGGTGCGTAATTTGCATTAAATTGTACAGAGATGTTTAAAGGAACTGAAGACCAGTCTAGTTTTTCAACTCACCTCTTCAAACCACGGCAGAACCATCTTGGCTGTTTGAATAGAACATTTATACAATTACTATAAGGAAGTTTCTTCCTTAAATGGTCTTCAGAGAGTTGGAAGTAGAGAGTTGTTAAGAATATTAAGAGACATCTCAGCGTTTATCCTATCAGCTACAGGAACTAAGGAAACCAGGTCGTACAACGAAAAACAGTCCCAAACCAAGAGACTTCCGCCACCAAACTTGATTGTTGGCATAAAAAATCGGATAAGAAGCGTTCTGTTGGCATGCGCCAAACTCGAATCCATTCATTGGATTGCCAAGATTAATTACTCCACAGAATTTGTTTCCGTTGTTCTACACACAAATGGCGGTGCTTTGTCACTATTGGAGATGAAGTTTAGCATTGATTCTGCATCTATTGAGTTTGTGAGCGCCCGCACGACCGTGAAAAATCATATTTTTCAACTTTCGACAAACAATCCTAATGCTAGGGACATACTTTGTAAATCACGAGTGATCGCTACCACCATAGATATCCGATATTTCATCCCTACACTCTTGAGTTGGACGGCTAGGATCATTAATTTTATCCAGCCTACGACTTCCAGATTTATTTTATAATTTTACGAATCGATTTGTGGCAATGATAACGCCCTAATGATCATCCCACGTTCGAAATCACTCAAATCTACCGCTTAGTCATTGTCTACCTAACGCATCTGTACGGCCTAATATGCTGCTATTTGCAGTTTTATCTCATTCTATGACGTTTCGTTGTGCGTAACAGCCAGATCTACTTCTTCAAATAGTGTATATCGGCTCCATATGAAGCATTTACACTTAAAGTAATGCTTTTCTCGTCAGCATGTTTATGGGTTTTACTTATTTTGAATACCCTCGTTATATATGTACTATTTCAAGTTTTATTTCAATGTTGCGTTGACATATTGCCTAACCTTAGCAATTAGTATACTTTTAACGAAACTCCAATATGCTGCCTACTACTAACCAACTGTAACTTTTAGGGCTGAAATATTGAGAGTGAATGGAAGGATGGGCACAGGTTATTTTAATGGGTTATATGAAAGTTGTAAAAAAATAAATTTTATTATTTTGCATCCAGAATTTTTAAGAACTAAATATACAAGGTCTATATCAGTTAAGACTAGGGCAATAATTAAAGCAGTAAACCAGATTTTAATAAATTTACAAGATATGCTACTAAAAATTACAAAATTATATTCAGTGTAGAATGGTGGTCTTCTCACATTAGACTTCGTGGGACTTTTGTAGTTTTGACTCTATAGGTATGCAATGAAAACAGTTGGTTCATCCGCTATATAACTTGACACTCGATAAGAGTGGATTGTAATGCGCACGCGTGAATGAGAACGATTTTACTGAGTCATTTAGAACTATGAGCACATTTAATGTGTGACTGTCGCATTTACTGTAACTGAGCAAATTAGAACAACGAATTAGTGTTATCTTTGAAATGGAAGAGTCCAGATCATCGACGAGATTTAAGCCAACACGGCGAGACCGTTCTTTGCAGAATGTTTTTAACAGTAGTGGCAAAAGTATTTACTTTAAAGGCAACTGACAATGTTTCTTGTATTTTGTACAATAATAAGTAAATACTTAGATTTTTTGTCATTGTTATTGTAATCCTTTTTATTATATGGCTTGATGCTTTCAGAAGAGACCACAGTTAAATATTTTCTTACAAGACTTTCGTACAACAACCATCAAACTTGAATACGATGTTCTGCTCGATATATGACATTTGGATTTTTGCTAGATTATATTTGGGAGAATTTGGATACAACTACCCTTAGTTATTTTCTACTTTTATTGAATTTATTATTAATTTTAAACAATTGCCTTTTTTATTGCTAAAGAGAATTTTCGCTAAAATACATCAAACTTTATATATTATTTGTAAAAAACTGAGTTTATTTTTTCTTTTTAACAGTGCAGTTGATAAGATCTTTGCTAAAGATACAACGAAACGTTCAATGGGTAGTCCGAAGAGATTTTAGAGTACGCGTTTAAAAGCCAGGAAGTAAATCTTTCTTTAATAATACTGAAATATTGTTGTCTTTTCTGTAGAGATTTTTCCAGATCTAAATAACATTTTGTATTGAAATTGTAATAAGTTATTTCAGAAATATTTGCACTTTCAGCTTAAATAATAGCTAACAAATTTTGCATATACGTTTGCATATTGTTAAAAAGAACTTTGAAGTTACAGCAATGAAATTTTATCTACGAAACATGAACTCATAGTTAGCATTATTTACTCACGTTGGCTCTTAATCAAGCTCAGAAATATTGATATCCGTAGAGGTTGCTAAGACATATTTTTTAAATATAATTAAGAAAAAAATAAGATGTGTGTCGACTTAACCTCCTATTTATGATCATTTGTTATGAATAATATTTTCCTTTTTGTTTTTCAGTTGTTGTTTCTTTGGTTTTATTCTTATCATTTTTCTAATCCGTTATAAACTTCTCTTTGTTTTTCTTCTTTTGGTTATTTTTTATTTTCATATTGAACAGCTCTTTTAATGTTTCCCGATTTTATTGATAAATATATGAAAATAAATTTTAGGTGACTAAGACATGTATAAAATGGCTTTATTTTATATTTTCTCAAGGAAGGTTATTTACTAGTATATATAAGAACAGATATTACTGTACCCATGACATTTAGTGTGCGATTGGGGCGCTTGGGTTCGTTGCGGACGTACACGGGTTTAATCCTGGGTTATAGGTGCCTGGCGGCTGACATACATATTCAGTCACTAAAAATAATTGGGTACCCGCGTTTACTTCGAACAAGGAGATAGCGTGCCACCGAGTACTGAGGGAAAACATGTGAGTCTTAACCTTGCATTTCTCAGGCTATGCCCCCACTCGAGGCCTCATATATGCATATATACATACATCGTTTTAAAAAGAAACCGTTGAACAAAATATAAAAGACAATCGGAAATCAGTACTAAGAAATCTATAGTCATCAATCAAGAACGAAAGAGATGATAAAAATTTGATTGAAAGCAAAAAGTAAAAGATACAGCTACAAAAGGATATAGATTAAATTTAAAGAATACGAAGAAGAATAACAGAAAAGAAATCCATAAAGCCAGACTGTTTCTCTAAACTAAGCTGTTTAGATATAGTCAATTTTTTATATATTTAGGTAACTATGAAAGAATATTAAAAATTTCCACATAAATTAAATCTCTCTCAATTATGATAACTTACACGTGAATTTCCAATAGATCTGAAAAAGTTACAATTTTTATAAGGGCTATGTTACATAAGAGATAAAAGCCACAAACTAAGCATAGAGAATCCTCGCGAGACACTGCTGACAAATTATTTATTCCCACTGGGGATATGGCTTTTCGAACTGCGAAAGCACTCGCAAGAAAGACCTCAGTTATGTTTAGCGACTGGATAGGCTACACACCAGGCACCTGAACCCGGGATTGAACCTGAGTTCTTCCGCACGCTAGGCCACACTAGTGCTATTCTTTCTAAAAAGATATTTGTGCATTGCAATCATGACATACAAATTGTCCGCATTGCTTCTGGTTAGACACACAATATTGCTCTTATGTAAAAGTATATAAAACCTCACTATCACTCTGTGTGTGTGCATATTAACCAGACGAATATAAAGAAAAATTACTTTTTTGTTTATGGAATGCTAAAAGCAAATTTGTTAAGAACTTTTGATTTAGGAAGTTATTTACACAGCCTAAAGTCCAATTAAAAACCCATACAGTTAAAATCCGGCTTTCTGGTGAACATTCTCATTTTATTGAATGCGCTTTTGAGTACAGCAGTTTCTTCTATATTTATTACATTAAAAAGGGGAGAATTACGACGCTTAAGGAACAGTTTATTCCTTCTTAATACAAAATAGCAAACGGTGGCTTCAGCTTAAGCCTAGCAGACTTGAACGTAATTCTTTCGTATTTCAAATGAATACCAGGTGTTTTACAGAACTGTATAATCAAAGTAAGCTTAGTGTAGTTCGATTTAAGAACAGCAATATATTAAGCTTATAATGCTATGTGTATTTTACAAAATATAATGCTATCTACCGTGTTTTTGCAATTTTTTACTTATTTCAACGGCACTCAAAAATTAAAAGAAATTTTGATATACGAAGTTTGTCACAAAATAGCAAGGTTGATTTCCTTTTACCCATAAATTTTATTCTTTTTACAAATCAAGGTTATCTTCAAAGGTGGAGGCATGCTTTCCATTGTTTGTAGCAGTACTGGAAGGCTTCTGCTGGAATGCCTTTCAACTTATTATGCTGTATACTGGATATTATTTTAAATAGTTTTTCAGTGGGTTGATAAAAAGAAGTCATTGGGACTGAGATTCCGCAATTAGAGAGTTGGAAAATCACAGGGATGCTATTTTCTGTAAATGATTTATTGGCGCGTAATTTTCTTATGTTCAGGTAAAGCCTTAAAATTTCATGTACGATAACTTGGTTCAAGTTTAACTCCCTACTGATTATTCTCAACGTGTGGTATCATAACGGTCCTTACTCTTTCCGTGTTGTTGGTTTTTGCGGTTGAAGGTCTTTCCACACGAACTTCGTCTTCCATTTTCCTCAGCTCTCTAAAAATGCCTTGTGCTCTGGATAGCGAATGCTTTAGAAGCTTTTAAGTTTAAGCAGATTCGCGAAGCTTTACCGAAACTGTGATAGCACAACGTTGCTGAAACTGGCTACTTTCTTGGCGCAGCTCGTAAACATAACAAATTCATACTTGCACTGGGTCTACAGTAAGAAGTGAAGAGGGGGTCAGCGGTGTTGCCACTCTTTTATTTTGCTGTTAACTATGCGTTTGATTGTAAATAATTTTCGTATATAGAATCCTTGAAGAGTCACTTTTTTATTTTTCCACGTTTTCACAGGTGTTATTGTGTAATTAATTATTAATCCATACTTTAATTTGTATTTCTTTGAGAAGTTCTTCTACAGTTTATCTAACAATTTACTACTCTAGATTTGGCATAAAGATCGAGAAAAAATGTATCCTTTGCGTTCGTTTCTTATTCTCAATTTGTGATGTTAGAATCTATGTAATGAGTTTTTTTATCATTCGGCTATAACCGGGTTATTCTTTTATTTGAGAATTCTAAGAATTTCTTTGTACCTAGGTGTTACTGCTTTGACATGCTTTACTCATTGTGTAATTACTATTTGTAATTTTTAATTTTTTATGTTTCTCATGCCTTTTACATGCGTCAAAAAAGAAGTAAAAGCAGTGTATTTTATCTCATGCTATAAGAAATATTTGGTAGAGCTCTTTCAAGTGGGGTGTAATGAACCGCTACTAGACTTCGCATTTCTTTTAACTTTAACACTAATTGGGATATTCCAATGCAATTTAAAGCGAACGCACCTCATTTTGTAGGAAATATTATGACATCAGAGGAAGTGCTAAAAGTGGCCTACGTTTGTGTCAGGTAGAATTAAACTTAGTGCATCATATTTTGGGAAGCCCTTGTCTGTACACCTGCTGCCACTGGCTGAATGTTTCTGTGATGCTTGCTTTAAGATGTCTATGTTCCATAATTTATATCGGCAAATTTTTCCTTTTATATATCCCCAGAAAAAATAGTTAAACAGTATGGGATTAGATAAGCACGATAACCAAACTCGCTTTGAGATGTGGTCACTTTCAGTCATATTGGCGCGTGATGTGTAAGAAGTCGCACCGTCCTGTTGGCAGTATTTAATAGAGTTGCTTGTCGTCCAATTGATATGAAGATTTTCATACATGTAACAGTTATGATGGTTGTAGTGAAGAAATCAGGGACTAATAATGCACAATGTGGGCCTGAGTAACGTTTTTGGCGCCTCCCTCAAATTTATGCATGTTGGGACGTTATCAAAAATTACAAAGAAGTTTATTGTTTATATTTTTTGTTACATACGTATACTTCAATACAAAGTTTACATATTTTCATACGTCAATGAGGAAAATAAAAACAAATGTCTATTTCATATAAAAAATTTTATTTAAAAAATATTTGCCTGGATTTGGAATTGTAAACTTCTAGACCATGTCTTTAAAAGGAAGACTGTAAAATACTCACTCATTTTTTCTAGTTTTAACGTTGACCTAAAAGTTTTTTATGTCTTAAGAGCTGAAAAGGATCGTTTTCTCTAGTGCAGTTAGTAGCTGTCATATTTAGAAATGTTTGTAGATCGACGACAGTATTCGGAAAAGTAGAATCTATGGCTTATAGCCAATAATGCTAGAAATATTTGTTGTCCTAATTGTGTTTTTGATTTGGTATTTTCACCTTCTTTGTCACTACTTCCAATGATTATTAAAAATGTTACTAAATGCAAATATTTCTTGGGAAATCAGAAGCATACTTTTTCAATAACCGATTTGCTCTCTGCCGTATTCTGTAATTTTCCATTTGAGTGATTTTCCATTAAATCGAGCTCCAGAGAATCAATTGCAGCATAATATGTTTCTATCACGAAAGGCTGTCGTCCAGAGAACTTGTAAATATCTGTTTTGTAGACGTCAGTTTCACACATCAATTTTTCTTTGTTTTCTTTGAAAACTCATCTTTGTTTTGAAGAGTGTTTGTAAAAGCTTCTAAAGTTTTGTATAGAGCAATGATCTTTGTTGTGTTTGTATTTTCTCCGTGAAGCCTTTCACTTTCTTCTCGAGACTTTACAATAACATTACAATTTGTAAATATTGTACGTCCTTAGTCTGATCACTATACATAATGTGTGTTGGAGCATCAAGAACGTCCTGGTACGATTTATATAATACTTAACTAGCATCAGCACAGGCACTTTATTAGCTTGTTGACAAAATTTTTAAAGATAAGGAGTCCTTTTTAAGATTAGACTAGAAGATGTCCCATCTATTAATTAAAGAACTAAAAAATTCAACAGAGTATTTGTTGTAACTAATTGTAAATAGTGGCCAACGTCAGAGATGTATATTACTAGAGTATTTACTTCTTTATTCTAGCCTGAAGATCTTCTAGCACCTTCTAGACATGATGCTAGCATTATTGCAGCTCGTTCCTCTATAATTGTTTAGAACACTTACAAAATTTGCGATTGACTTTGTAACATTCGCCATTTCTTCACCTTTATGGTCACAGGGAATAAATGTTAAAAATCGTTTAACAGAAGTTCCCATAGGTAGCACATAGCGCACCACAAAAGCTAGTTAGTTTGTGTACGACACAGCTGGCGTTGAGTCCACAGTTTTGGAATTACTTTTGGCATTTACTACCTTTTGGACAATTTAACTTGATAGGCTAACTGGTTATTGAATTTATTGGTAGTTAGTTGGAGGTATTCGGGAACACTTCTTCCTTCATTTCCAGATTTTGCTAAAATCGAATTATGAAATCAGTTCTACACATCCAAGAAAGTTACCATTTCTTAGAGGCTAATATGTTAAAGCCACGAATTGGCAGTTTACGGGAAGTTAAAAGCTTCACAATTGTAACAACTCTTAAGGGAACATTTCACACTTGTACATTTGATGCACTACAATTTGGACTAAAGTTGATGGCGACAATTGTGATAGCTACACACTAGGTGACACAACGTCCTCATCTTCAATATGCTCTTTATAACGTTTTCTGAATTTTGCTAGATTTTTTAACAAATGTCGAGCTTCTTTGGAGTCATGTTCAGTCTTTATGATAAATGAAATGTGAATTGCGCGACGATTTAATTTAAAACTGAACTTCGTGCACCGCTGCACAATAAAATTATAAATTATATATTATAATAGCACTAATTTATTTGTACCACTGTTGTCCATGTATGACTTCGCTTATTCCACTGCCGAGAATTCCCATCTGCTCCGCCTTATATTCAAACGCGCGGTGCTAGAACGAATCAGAAGGTTCTGTAATTTGAATTTAATGGTGCTAGGAATGGCGCGGATGCTGATCGATCATTCTAGAAATTTCCTCAATAATTTCATTGTGGCCTATTATTTCTATTACATTATAAATATTTTAAAAACTTATTATGCCTCGATGTAAAATTTTGGCGCCCTAGTCTGCAGCTTACCTTACCCAGCCTAGAGATTAAACAGACCCTGTGCACAGTCAGATGTTCTTGTACCAAACATACAAAACAAATTTTGAAAATTATTCTATTCCACAAAATGAAACGAGACAGTCCAGAGACTTTCATTGAAGTATGTGAAATCATCTTTCAGCAAGACAGAGCAACATTCCACTCGTCACACGCCAGTCTGACCGAATCGTGGCATTTTTCAGAGACCTGTCTTCTTTGTATTGAGCTCACCTGATCTGATGTCGGTTGATCATTTTCCATAGAGGTATCGGAAAGAGGAATAGTTTACCACAAACCATAGACCACCTTGGAAGCAAACTTCACCGAAGAAAATTTATACAGTGACAGCAAGTGGCGAGTAGGATTGGTCACTCAAAGCAGTGCGTTATTTTGTTTCTGGTAATTGAAGTTGTCATATTACGAATCTGAATAAGACCTAGCCATGAATATGTCATTGTTTCTGCACAGTGAAATATGTTCTGGTAAAGTGTTTTTAAATTCCTTCAATTTGTATCTGTGATCTGATGTTTGAGTTTGAAACATTACGTTGTTTATTTGCGATGTCGTACCATTACCGTAAATTATTACTAGATTTAACTTTCAACGAACACACATGCATCTTCCATCAAGAAAATGGCCGGCGCGATTCGAATCTAAAACACACGAATGAATAAACAAGAAGGAAATAATTAAAGCCGATAACGTCGACGATGCTATCCAGCATGTAGTGAACGTTGTACCGGCTCTGTATGGAATAGTATTCGGCCTTATGTTACGGCACAATCATAAAACGATCATTCTGCAGCCGTTTGCCTCTTATCCGGAGTATTATTGCATAAGCGAGTCGCTATTCCGCGAGCTTGCAACTCGAACTTCCTTTTGTGGCATTGACAAGTGCGCGGAGCAGAAACGTCGGCCCGTTTTGTATTATTTATGGCCCCGCGGTCGACTCATCAGCCCAGCGTTAGAGGCAGGGAGCCGTCCGCGCAATGAAACGGCCGATAATGATCTAAATATTTAAAACATGTAAAACATTCACAGATATAAGATCAGGTTCTCGTTATTCATCTTGTTCAGTGAACCGCGGCGCGCGTCGATGGCGGCGATACGCCGCTGCTGCGTTAATTGGACGTCCTATTTTTTCCTCCGAATATTTCGGCCCTGTGAATATTAATCTGGCTCGGGAAATGATTCCTGCGGCGGAAAAAGCTCGAGCTTTGTTTTGATTAATGCATCCACGGAGCGGCCCGGTTAATGGATCGCGCGGCCTGGAAACTTGGCAGAACGTAGGTGAAGCCGGCGGAAACTGGGGCGGCGGAGTTGCCCGGCTATCGCCACCCCTGTTGTTTAAATATCTTCGCTAATTGCAAATTTACAAGCTCTCAGCGTAATTTCCGCCAACTTTTACAATACACCGGGGGATAGAGTAATTCTTGTTTATGTTTTAAGTTTACTTTTATTAACTTGTTTATTCATATTATTGCTTTATTGTTTGCCTTCCTGCCTTGTTCCTCATATTCGATATTTATGTTTGTTCGTGGTGCCATATTATTTCTTAATTAACTGGTAATAGGGTATAAAATGACGGATTCTTTAAAGTTCTAAAATTTGAACGAGCAAAAAAAATAATTGAGGAAAAGGGAAATATTTGAAGAATTGAAAATAGTAAACGGAAAAGAAGCAATCAGATTGGAAAATCAAAATAAAAAAAAACACTATAAGAAATATTACACGAAATAGAAACTAAATATCATTTTATATAAAAAAAATCATTAAATGGACTAATTGGAAAACAAAAATAAAATCCTGATGAAAATACATTCGTGTCTATGAATTAAGGATATGTGGGTATTAGGGTGGTAAATAGAAACGCAACCGATGTACAAACATATATTTTAACACGCGTGATATATGTGGTAGGTATACATCGACAAACTTGGGTAGGCAGAAGTGCGCGTTACCCCGGCTAACTGCAATTTGACTATATTTTGTCGTTCTTAAATCTGTCGAAGGTAAGAATGGATCCTCGACATATCTTGATGAATGTAGAGGAGGGAAAATATTTCTAATAATCTTACCAGGTAAAAGAAACCCAATGCTCAAATATTTTGTGCGGACCGGCCCTAAAGCAATTAAGAATATGACCATTATAGGAAATATTTTTCCCAGTTTTCGCTGCGCTACAGATAAAAGGAGTTTGGGAGGAAATTGCCTGCTAGTAATTCAGCTTTAAATATTATATGTAGCAAGTTGTCCGTCCGTATCAGTAGCGAGGTAGGATAGGATTCGTATCTCTTCAGATGTACATGCTGCGTGCGTTGTAATTATGAACGTTGTATGTACAAGTCGATTATGAATTCTCACATTCATACTTATAACATTCTGTTGTTTTATTAGCTGTTGTGAACTTAATTCCACCCAACGGGCGGTGGTCGAAGAGTAGATGCGAAGGCTTTCATGGCCGGTGTTCTGGTGCATCTTGTGGTCGGAGTTCAGAAACTCTTGACGTTTCGTCCACAACTGCGGCCGACATCTTCAGAAGAAAATTTTCTAAAAATTAAGTGACTGTCCCCTGCGTTTTCGCTTTTATACTCGTGCGAGTGTAGTAGGGATGGTGTTGGGGGAGAGTTGTTGACGTCAGTGGGATGATAGATAACGTGATCGGGCTAGCTGCTGACGTCAGTCGGTCGTTGCAGGTAATATTTTGGCATTCTCTGACGTCACTCGCTCTTTCGCCGGTCTGTTTTTTGCCCCTTGAGAGCGATAAACTAAGACCTAGGTAGATTGAATCCGTCGTCCCTGTTACAATTATTTTTATATTTATAAATCTCCACCGCCTCTCTCTATAATTTCGGGTAATAATTCCTACAGTTGGATAAAACTTGTGTTTGCCCGAATTCTATTTCGTGGTCAGGATTTTCCAACGCATGTTCAGCAACTGCTGATTTGTCGGGTTGCTTAAGGCGTAGATGACGTTTATGTTCCTGTATCCTAGTAGTAATCGTTCGGCCCGTAGTCCCAATGTAGACTTGCTCACATGACCGAGGTATGCAGTATACCCCTGGTGTATCCTGTGGGTTTCTTGTATCTTTGGCTGGTCTAAGCAAATCCCGTATCTTGGTGGTGGTATTATAGATGGTTTCCCCTTTGTGTTTACTGAGAATTTTTCGTATCCGGTCCGTAACCCTGTTGATGTAAGATAAAAAAGCCTTGCCTGCCGTTGCCGATTTTGATTGTGTTTTTCTTGCGCATTTGTTAGGTTTGATTGCTCTATTTATTTCCGTCCTCGAGTAGCCATTCCCTTGCAAAGCTTGTTTCAAATGTTTTAGTCCTTCATCCAAAAACTGTGGTTGGCATATACGTCGTGCTCGATCTAACAATATTTTCACAACCGTTTTTTTTGACTTGGGTAATAATTCGACTGCTTGTGAAGGTATCTGTCCGTATGCGTGGGTTTTCTGTACACTGTGTGTTGTAAATGTCCATTCTCCGATCTCAACACCTGTACCTCTAAGAAAGAAATCCTATTTTTCGATTCCAGTTCCATGGTAAACTGTATGCTTGGGTGTATGGAATTCAAGTGCATAAGAAATTGTGGTAGGGTCTCCTTTCCGTGTTTCCATATTACAAAGGTGTCATCGACGTATCGTAGCCATATCGAGGGCTTTAGAGGTGCTGTGTTGATGGCAATCTCTTCAAATTTCTCCATGTAGTAATTGGCGATTACAGGGCTAAGTGGGCTAGCCATTGTTACTCCGTCTTTTTGTTCGTAATATACGCCATGCTAAACAAAGTAACTGGACGTGAGGCACTGTTAAAATATCTGAAAGATATCGTTAGGGAAAATTTTCTTCAGGTGATCCAGGGCATCTTGAATTGGCACATCGAAGCTAACCATTATATCTCCCCCCTGTAGCTGGATGTCTTGAAGCTGGTTGACAAAATGTGCGGAGTCCTTGATGTAACTGCTGGTATGTCCAATGTACGGTTGTAACAGACTGGATAAGTATTTGGCCAACTTGTAGTGTGACAATGGGTCACAGCGGTACATCATCCTTGTGTATTTTGGGGACCCCGTATATTCTTGGGGGCAGCGCCTCTGATGTTATTAGTCTCTTTTTGATGGTATCATCCAGAGAGGAACTCTATCAGTTTGCTTGTGTCGCGTAGTATCCGCGATGTGGGATCACGTTTGACCACGGTGTAAGTATTCTCATCGAGCAGTTCGGTCATCTTCTTCGTGTAGTCCTCCTGTGCTAGTACAACAATGGCGTTACCTTTATCTGCTGGTAAGACAATTATAGTGTCATCATTCTTGAGTTCTACATAAGTTCTTCTTAGGTGGCTCAGCATGGCGCAGGATGCGTGAAGTCTCGACTCGTACTTCCTCTGCTTCGTCTGTTGGAAGGTTCCGTATGGAGTCTTCTACGTTGGCTATAATATCCTCTACCGGAATGGATTTGGGTGTTACGGCAAACTTTTCACCTTTGCTAAGAGCACTGAGGGTTTCCTGGCTAAGCTCGTGTTTGGAAAGGTTTATAACAGTTTGCTTATAATCCAGTTGTGTGGGAGCGTTTCTATTCTGTAAACGCTGAAACTTAGAAGATTGCCTGACGGTGGCGGCAGAATGGAAAGTGATGCGGTCTACGGTGTCCCAGTCATCTTTATGAATTCTGCTGGTCAAGCTGACATGGACTTGCATCAGTTCTAGTGAACACAGAGCTAGGGTTTTTCTAGTAGCGTGCACTTGTTCTCTGACTAAGGCAGCTTCCGTTTTGCGATAAATTCGTTGGACTTGAAGAGTGCGCAGGTGGTGTTTGACCTGTAAATACTTTGGAACTACCTTTTGATCTCGACAACGCAGTAAGAAAGCAAGGCTGGACAGTAGCTGGAATTTCTTCTTGTGTAAGTTTTAGAGTTGTCTTACAGGCTTGTAAACCTCCTCCCCGTAGGGGCGTATCAAATAGATGCGAAGGCTATCACGGCCGGTGTTCTGATGCATCGTGTGGTTGGTTTTTGGGTTATTTTTTATCCAACTGTAGGAATTATTACCCAATATTATAGAGAGAGGCGGTGGAAATTTATAAATATAAAAGTAATTTTAACAGGGACGACGGATTCAATCTACCTAGGTAGGTCTTGGTTTATCGCCCTCAAGGGCAAAACAGACCGCAATACGGCAAAAGAGCGAGTGACGTCAGAGAATGCTAAAATATTACCTGCAACGACCCGATTGACGTCAGCAACTCTCCCCCAACACCATCCCTACCACACTCGCACGAGTATAAAAGCGAAAACGCACGGGACAGTCACTTAATTTTTAGAAGATTTTCTTCTGAAGATGTCCGCCGCAGTTGCGGCTGAAACGTCAAGAGTTTCTGAACTCCGACCACGGCCTTATAACCCGAGAACCAACCACAAGATGCACCAGTGGTCCAAGAGTTTCAAGTCGTACTAAGTGTTATTGCAAAGCTACGACAGAAGAGAATGGAAATATCTAATGATACATTGAGAATGTTGTGTGTACAAGTAGATTATAGCTGTAACGTTCTAAGATCTCTATTGTTTTATTGGTTCTTTTAAACTTAGTGCCATCCACTGAGCAGTAGCTCAAAAATTTCATATTCAACAAAATTTTATTGCAGAAGTTTCAGGAGATTGTAAATATTACCTAACGATACAATGGTAGACGTTCATGAAATTAAATAGATACACTAGATTACTATTTAAAAGTACCCAAAAATGAGGAGCGTAACGAAGGTCTTGCAGCAGCTAGCTAAATACAATTTTCTAGGCGAACCTTCGCTGGACGCTGGAAGATCATACCACGGGCTGCAGGTGCATTCCATCGACGCTAATCCTCAGAATACCTCACCTAGCATGGTGTAACGAACATTAGGCTTAAATCGACAATTAGGGGCGTATTGTCTACGAACAAATTCAGATTTTCTTTACATAGAAGTGCACATAAAACGCGTTTGTCTAAAGGCCACGTGAAAATCAATAAATCCAGAAAATATCCATGAAAGATATTTCTTAAGGAATTATGTTGAACCCCTTCGTAAACCTCTTCATGTCTTGGATAAAGGTTCTTATATTGGATAGATAGATATATCTACTTCATAAAACTGCAGAAATGTAACTGTGTGTGTGCGTTTGTTGGTTTGTAATTAACATTGCAACTCCTCCTACAGTTATGAACCGATTTCAAAGGTGATTATCTCATTTGAACCGTATTGTTGCCAAACCTCGCATAAAGGTTGTAGATTTTCGATTTAGGTCACGGTTGACCTGGTACAGGTCAAAACATAAATTATAAAGTAATTAAACAGTTTTGTCGGTGTTTTATGCACTATGTGGCCAATTCTTGCCGATAGTAGGCGCATGCGGCACAACTTCGATTAATGTGAAACCGAATATAGCCGAACAAATGTCCATCATGCTTAGATATGACTGATAAAACGATTAATGGCTCGTTTTTTTCTTCAATTGTCGACGAAACTCTGAACCACATATTTAGCTGGGTTGTCCATCTTTGGGACGGAATATAATTAAGAATATGTAGATTTTGTGAAGGAATCCTTGGGAACAGAGATTATCCGGCTTATAGATTGGTTGCTGAGATTTCTAAAACTCCATTCAACATGCTTGGGATATGCCCAAAAACGTATTCTAGGACGGCATCTACCTCTGCATTGTTGCAGGAATGAACTTCTGTTCTTCAGGAAAACTTCGACACCCCTATTGGTAGTAGATCATATTGTACGGCATGTATTTTTATCGAAATGCGTTTATTTCTTTTCCACACGTTCATTTTGGTCTAGGTGTTGATTGTTTGTGTTTTCTTATTATTTTCAGTTCATTCAAACATATGTACACTAATATAGTATACATTATACTACATGGGTTTGATCATTAATTTATGGACATGAGTATGTAAAGAATTAGAAATTCACAATAAAGCCGTAATGATTTATCTTTATTTCTCTAGTGTCTCTATTTAGCGCCAGCATGGTTCCGTGGATGGAGCACAGGCTGCGGTGCGGATGGACCCGGGTTTCAATCCCGGAGCTCTCTGATGCCTGACGGGTGGCCTGCTCAGTCACTACCTGCGTTCACTTTTAACAAGGGGTAATAATGACAGTCGTTTAAGGTGCGATGCTTGCCACATCCCCCATCAGACATGGTACGCGACGACCCGACAGAGAAAGCGAACATATAAGAGTCTTAACATTTTAGTTCGCAGGCCATACTCCCACTCGGGGCGTTTAAAGTTTTACCATTATTATTGTTTACTATCAACCACCACTATAAATCTCTGGGTACAAAATTAAAATGAATAATCGAATTTTACTTTAGATATATGAGCAGTACCTGGTAATTGTTTAATCTGTGACACTTTTATGAGTCGTTAGTCTCTTTTATTAACCCTCGAAGAAAAATTTATTTGAAAGCGTTTGGCTTAGTTAAGAGCGCTTGTCTCGTTGCTTTCACATTAATAATATGCATCTTTATCAAAAGCCATTTCAAACTTGCCGGTTTCCACTAGGTTAGCAGGGCGCTGAAGAGACACTGCATAGTAATATAATTACATCTTCTTCTTCTTCCTCTTTCACGGTTTCTTCTGCCTTTTCAGGCGTCGGATCTTTGAATTACATAAAAATATTATATCTAAATTTGGAATGTTAAATACCAGTATGTATAAACAGGAAAATAACTTTGTTAATTAAATCATAAAATAATTCAAACTCAAAGGTGGTAAAGAGGAAGGAACACGATGACAATTGCTACTCATCTGATAATGGTTTATTAATACATAAAAACGATAATAAAAGTAAGAACGATGTGCAGAATTTGGCATGAAGACGAGCAATACACTGAAACGTAATTCTGGTTTAAAAGACTTTATGCATTATTGAAGAAACGAAGAGAGCTGTGGTAAATTAACTAAGAGTGATTGTAGAAATTGACAAAAATAGACAAAAGTTTCAGGAAATGAGAGCCTTTAAAAGTACACGGGTAATTAGTAAATTGGCATAAATCAAACAGAAATGTCAGTATTATTTATTTAATTCGAGTTTTGGTAGTGTCGTAACAGGGTAAGAGCAAGTTAGATTGGTTGCAGCTCTTTGTCTATTTCTGTATTAGTATTGCTGTCCTTTTTCCACTTATGGGACGCAGAGAGCGAACTCGCTTTTTATTATATTTTTTTTGGAAATGGCAATTTTTAGAAAAAACACGCGAAAATACATAATCTATATAACGCAGAAATTTTATTTTTGAATGGAATATTCCATTGAGATTACTTTTAAGCCTGCTATTAAGAAGAAAACTAAAGAGAAGACTAAGAAGTAGTTTAATAATAATCTTTGAATTTATAAATTTCTTTGGTGTTTTATTTATGTTACTATATTATTAAGAAATGATTCTTGGTTTTAGCTAACACGTAAATTTCTTATAATATAAAAATAAAAATACAAATTTATTCAACTTTTTCCAGTTGCTTTAATAAATTGAGTAACATTTTTATTGTAGTATTAGTTGTAAGAAATGTTTTGTTAATGCAAATTAAAAGGTAAATACTTAATTAGAAGAGAAAGAAAATAAACAACATCTGGTAGCACCAATGTAGTAAAATAAAACAACTCAGATCTAGCTCCCGACAGTTTCCAAACAGAAATATTTACGTCTAAGAAAATCTAAGAAAATTATTTTTGCAAAGAATTGGTCCCCTAATTTATAAATATTTTTTTTATTTTGCTAGAATATACGTGTTTAAGGTTACGGCTAAAGATTTACGAACATGATTAGCAATTCTCCTGCGAACTTTTTCCATTAGAAGATATTTTTATTTATTAATGTAGAAACTTCTGCCGGAGTTTTATAAAAAGTCATTTCGTCTTGCTAATGTAATTTTTTTTATTTATCTTAAATTTTGTAATCCTAACAGCGACTGCTTTTTGAGCTTCGATAAAACTGAGCGATCTCTAAGTATTAGAGATAATAACAAACTTTTAATGGAAATTTCTATTTTTTATATCGTATTGGCAAGCTTTTTCGTTTTGTGTGCTAGTTATTTAGTAAGGCTAAACGCTAAGGCTGTATTATCTGACGAGAGACATTCATTGTAATTTTCTTGTGAAATATAACAAGTCAGTAATCGTAGTGTAACATAAATCTTGGGTAAAAATCTCAAATTGCTAAATTGTAACAAAGATAAATCTACAGTATTGCCACGCCCCAGTCTTAAGTGGGCGAACGTTATTTCCCATTGGACAGTTTACAAATCAACCTCTTGTAAAGCACAAATTTGACACATTATATTACCATGCAATTTATTTATTTTTTAATAGATTTTAGTAAAAAAGAATCTGCTGTTGATGTTTAATAATATTGGCCGCGATTTTTTGAATTACATCGCTGAAATTGCATCACCATTAAAACCAATTACATTACATTAAAATTTTTATATTAAATTAAGCATGCTACAGGTAGAAAACAATTAAAATTTGAGAACCGTAAATCAGTGGATCGAAGAAGGTGCTCATTTGCGGGGTCTGACTATTAACCTGGAGGATCCTCATTTTGTAGAGGCTTGCGATTACACACCTTAGCGCGACAATGGTTGCCATTTATACTACTCATTTTCTATATCGACGTTGGTCACTCACAATGAGACTAATAGCACTTCCCTGCACAATTACGATCGGCAATGCAAAGGTGCCTGTGGGCACGCGAGTGACATAAAATCGTCTTTTCTGATGCATATAGTTTTCGTTTAAACCAAAACGATGGTCGGATGGTAATAAGAAGACTGGATTTATGCGAGATATAGAATGGGTATAATGAGCGGAGCTATCACTTATAATAGCAAGTTATCTCTAGTCAGTTAGAGGCAACGTTATCAGGCAGACCTGCTTGTTACTACAAAAGAAATATTTCAATAAGATAACGCTCGACCATGTATGGCTTGGTTGGCTTGGTTCACAAATTGAAAAGGTCTGAAATGCCATTGCGCGAAGAGTACAGCAGTATCTACGATCTCTAAAGAATCTGGCTGAACTATGGGATCGTGTCAATAGTGAATAGAGTGCAATCTATCAAGACACTATTCGTTGTTTATTTGACTCGATGCGAAGAAGAATGGAGGGAGTGACGATAGCCCGAGGTGGGGCCACACATTATTAAATAATTGTAAATGTGTATTTTAATTATAGATTACATGTTTATTTTTTTGCTATAATGTGTTAAAGTCATTGTGTTTGTTCTTAAGCTCCATTTGATCCAACTTGTTCTCTATCCAACCATCTGTTATTTTTTAACCTTCTAAAAGGAACCAATAGCCATAAGCTAGAAGGTACTATATCATATTTTTTTATGCTGTGGAAGTAATTGTGTCATTTTCTTCTAATTTTATGTTTCACTGTTGCGATCTTGTTCTTTTTTTGTTTATTCAAATACCTATTAATGTCGTGGCGCCATGATTGTGGTTAACTATGCACCGTTGATGGTATTTAATATTTTATTTTGATTTTCATTTAATGCGTAGTCTGCTTTTATTTCTCTTCCTGTTGTTATGGTTTTGGAGAACTTGAACTTCTTTTTCCTTCATGTTTCGTCTGTCTGCCTCCAAAAACGTCACGGCCATGAAGACTTCTTGTGCTTGCCCTAATATGCTCACAGCCAGTTTATGATCTTCGTTTATGGTGGTGCTTTTAGGCATGAATTCCAAATGCTTGAACATTTCAGAACACTGTGAGCATAACTTTGCCTGCTGATGGGGCATGGTCTTAAACTTTTTTGCGTCAGTGATCATTTGTGACGGAACTTCATTGATGCTCTCTTGTTTTCGGGGTCAAACTAGTGAACCCAGCTTTCATCACCTGTCACAATGTTGTTAAGAAACTCATCACCCTTACGCTCAAAACGCAAAAGAAATTGTTGTCAGATGTCCAATCTCCTCTGTTTCATGTCAGGAGTGAGCAGTCGAAGCACCCACCGTGCACACAGTTTTCTGTATCGCAGTTCTGCAATCATGACCTGTACACGCTCTTGTGATATGCCACATTTACCTGTCTGTGTTATCCGACGATTTTTTCTGATGAGTTCATCAACCCGATTCCGATGAGTCTCGTAGGTTACCATACGCGTTCGTCCACTCCGAGCTTTGTCACAGACGTTGAGGTTAGCACCACCGTTTCCTTCATTACGACCACGAACAACTCAACGTCGCACATTACTGATGTCGATACAATCATCACCATATGCGGCTTTCATTCTATGAATTTCAATTTGAGGCACGTTTTTTGCGGTTAGAAACTCGATTACAGCACGCTGTTTCTCATGCATCGACATAGTTACGTTACACACCGCCTTGTTTCACGCTACAATTCGATGCCCTCTAGTGACAGAGAGTTGCAACTTGCGTCAGCAAAGCAGGAAAGTCGGCTGAGTAATATGCATGACATGTAATTCCTCAACCCGTATTGAGAACAGAATAAAAAAATCGGATGCATTACTTTTCAGCACTCCCTTATAGTTAATAAAATTCGTTAGCCAATCCTTCTCTTGCCAGTTAATTAGATTTTTCGTTACCTTTAATTTAAGTTATTTTTAACATTTCTAAACTAGTCTAGATTTTTAGAGCTGCTTGATTGTCAGATAAAATGTAGATGTGTTTATTTCTGTACGCTCTTCTATTATTCTCCCGCGCGCAATTAAATATGCGCGATACATTTATTTGCAATTCGTAGATATGTTTCCCCAAAGGAAAGGAAAGCTTTTCTTTTAGACTTTCGCCCAAAAATCCTAATCTGCCATCTATATGAGATAGTGTGGCAACCTCCTCCTAGGTTTCCCTCACTTTTTTGATCTTGTATTCTCAACATTAAAAGAGTATTAACAATATATGTTTCGTAGTCATATATTCTTATATATAAATTGGGACCCTTAATGCTAGCTATCAACCTTGTATGCTTTGTGCTTGTCTTTACTTTGACCGAAAATTTTATAGTTATGTAATGTTATTTTGGACTGTCCTTTAATTTAACATGAAGAGGAATGATATCGAGAAAAGTCGTTAAGACAGCGGTGGAGTTGTCTTCATTGCCTCCATTATGCCAAGACTTTAAATCTTGCTTAGTTTTAGTTTAATGGTCTTCTGTTTAACTACTATACGAAGGTTGGATATGTTAGAGCTGCTTAACTACCCTAGTGTATATTTAGCGTAACATCTTTGACCTTAGTCTCCACGATTTGCCACACTTCGTTCTACTACTGTTAGAGTAATATTCAATGTTCTTATAATCTTATCTGTATGTTCGTCTCAGGTAAGTTTGGAATGTAAAGTAGCCTCTAAATACCAAAAACAAATTTATTTCTTCTCCTCTAAAGTAGAAAGGGCTCGGATCTTTTATATTATTTCTTTGCGTAAATGGTACCATAATGGTTTTTGTAATGCTGGCCGCAAGACCTTTTTCTTTAATTCACGTAACTACCATGTTCAGACCCCTCTACATAGGTTTTTTCATCGTGTTAATAAATTTTTTTACAACGATGACTAAATAAGAATCTTTTGTTGTTAAGAGTCCTCATCAACATATCCAAGACAAGGTTTTACAGGAGAGCTAAAATAATTACCCCCTGCAGACATCCTTTTGTTACACTGACCGTCTTGTTCATTAGAATGCAGTCAATCCATCCGCAGCCTTGTAACAGCCAAAGTGATGGAGTTGAAAGATGCGTTGTCAAAGGCCCGTGTGCATGACCAAAAGGGCACTAAAAGAACAACTTTATTTTTTAGCGCTTTCTCCACTATCCATATATTGTGCAGCATCATTTAAATTGATGTTCTATAGGCATACTGGATTCAATGCAGAGGACTGTTTAGCAATGTTTAGCAAAATTAACGGATCAGTAGCTTTTTATTTGAGAATAGTCTTTGGTATGGCCGTATTTGACTTTAGAGTTGCCAATTTTTTGGAAATTTATTGTTATATGTATATCCAGATGCATTAAAACTTTTCGAGTCAAAGAGTAAATTTACCATAACGTTGGATCCTGAAAATCCCCAAAATACTTTCCAATACTAGGTATTAGAGTGCTTCTTGAGCACTTTGAACCTTTGGAGAGTGGCACATGCCGAAAATTTTCAGATATACTTATAGTGTCTTCTCCATGATGCTTTCCGAGCCCTTCTCAATTTATTTTTATATTCAATTAGGGACCCTTTGTATTTCTCTTAATTTCCTGAAGCGTTCTTTGGTTTCCTGTAATTCTTGTGAGTTCTTTACTCCACCAAAGGACCTGCCTGTTAGAGGCTCTTACAACAGGGGGAGGACAGTTGTTAGCAGCAAAAAAAATTGCATTTGTAAACTGCTCCATTATTATTTCTAAATCTGAGTCTGGCTATCTTTACTTTAATTTTCAATAAGTTCAAATTTAGGCCATGTTTATAAGATTCTCAATTTGTTTTCTAGGGTTGCGGTAGTGAGATACCACATGAGTTAAGTTTGCTATCCTAAAGCGTAGGTATCTGTAGTGTGAATAACTGCGGAGGACTCCTACTACCTGAGAAAGTTTTGCCCGGCGCCTCTATTAATTTTTCAATCAGGTCCATTTTCCTTTGATCCAGAACAATGCTTCGCCATCCTCAGACCATTTTGAGTCTTTTTGTTTCTGGTTTTAAATTTTTTTTGGAATTCTGACCTTCTCCTTGATCTTTCGATAAAAAAATTCTCGGGTTTACGTCTCAACTTTATCTTCTCGGCCCTTTCGGATCTTCTTTTCAGTCCCGGATAGTCGTTTGGGCTACAGTTGTTACGTTTTTAGGTCTGGCAAGCAGATCCTGTTCTTCACACTGTATCACTTTTATGAGAAGGACGATGTCTTCCAACAAGGATGGAAGCATCATCTTCTCATCCGTAGAGTTTCTCTTTTCGTAGTCCTCTTCAGAACCTTCACTAATCTATCTTTTTCTCGTTCTTTTATCACGCCGATATTTCCCTACTGACGCGGAATGAGTCTACTAGTACAGCAGATGCGTCCGGTTTCCCGAGGTTAACCACGAATGGGCGAGTTTCTTTTTGCTCTTACATCTCATTGGCTCGTTAAACACCTTGAGAATTAGGGGATTCTATAGTGGCTTCATACAGGTGGTCCAGGTGATTGTTTTATGCATCCGATTTGTCATTCTCCCGTACACCAGTTCACTATGGTGAACGAAGAAATAGTTGTACCGCTCACAACAGTTTATGATATGGGTCCTACAAATTTTCTTATTACTTCGACTAACGGGTACTTTTTTTTGGTTTCCTTATATTTTTCCTTTACCAGGCAGGTAGTTCAACCCTCACGCTTGAACGGCTCGTTTCCATTTGTTTCCAGATTCTTCATTTTTTAAATTTATCTGTAGCTCATTGTGATTTTATGTGAAGCTGAATTTGTCGTAGATTTTTTTTTGACTTAGCAATGTTTTCAAGATCTCGTGATCATATATTAGGTAAAAAGTAGTCAGTATGAATTTGCATTTACTTACTACTATACTTACTGCTATAGTATCATGTTTAAGATTTAGAGCTTAAGTAGTTAGGACGTTATTATTGCCTGCCATTTTTACAAGTAATGATCATGATTAATTTTTGCTCGATTTTATTTGACTTAATTATTAACAAACGTCCCCCAGATGGGTTTGAAAGGTTCTCATTTTTTCGTACCAGTTGTATTAACGCAAAATTTCGTTAAGCTGGCATTGCCAAATAGAGCAGGAAAAACGTTAAACTTTTGTATTTCTATACTTTTTAGTTTTTAATGTTCCTCAAGGTGGGGCACTTTTGTTTCTTTTATAGTTAATACAAGTTTTTGTTTAATTTAGGAGCCTGAATGGATTGCTACATTTTCCTTTGTTTCTTTTTATATCTGTTAGGTCGTGTACATTTAATTTCTAGTCGCACTTTTATCACAAACAAAATTAAGTGTGTTCTATTTCTTATTATACTACATTGATTGTTATGTCTTTGTTAAGAAATTTGTTTGGATATTTGGTGGCCATGAAAATTATTTAGTTGTCTTTTAATTTAATAATCAAATCTTGGAGCCAGTCATAAATAAGAAAACAGTCATAAGAGTCGTTAGTGCTACGAAAATAATTTATCGCTGTATGAATTCCAATTAAGCCAATGTTTTCAGTAACATAATTGATAATAATATTGAAAAATTAAAATTTAATATGTGAAAATAGTAGCAAAAGCATTTTTAAATTTTATTTCTATTACTAGTTTGCAATCTACTCTTAATATAGAGTAATAAATAAATGAGTTGACATGGAAATTATTTAACACTAGTAGGGCACCATCCACTGACAGATCTCTATGATTTACTCGATGAAGTCTTCTGGCCATAGCCTATTAATTCTTGTATCCACAGGTTGCGGATGTAGAGGTGGTAATGAGTTGGTGTATGATTTAAGGTGTGCATCCTGCTTCTCGTGACATAAATCCTGATGACTTCAGAGATAAATGGAATTTTGAGGTCGTCATGGAGGGTTTGGTTGTTGACGTACCAAGGTGCATTGGTTAGAATACCCAATATCTTCGATTGAAAGGACTGCAAGATCTTGATGTTCGATGGCTTACTGCAACTCTACAGCTAGGACCATGTGTTAGGATAACTTTGTATAACAACAGCTTGCTTTCTATAGTCAGTTGTGATTTACGTCCAATTAACCAGTGCATACTTTTTGTTTTTAGATTGAGTTGCTGTCTTTTAAGTTTTATATGAACTTTCTTCAGTCTTTGGTCAAGGTAAAGACCTAGGTATTTCACGTGAGTTTTTATTGGGATAGGCTGATTGTAAATGATAATTCGGGGCGAGGGGGCAAGGAGAGTGTTTAATAGTAAAATAAAGCAACAGCATTTAAATTAAAGAAGTCCAAGCGCTCTTTTGTTACTTGAAAGAAAGAGTAATTTTAGTGATTGTTGAAACAAGTTACCACATACATTTCCCTTATAAAAATTATTAGTGGAATTTGCAACGTCATTGTTTCTTATTATTGTTGTTTTAAATAATACTTTAGTATAATTAGAAAAAATGTAATCTCTATTTTCAAATATATAAAAATGATTCTTTAAGCCGAAATGCTTTTTAAGAACAGACTGGATAAGGCCCGTTGTTTCATTAGCGTTTGTATTTGATAGTCTGTCTTAGAGCACAAAATACCTACTTTTTATGCAACCTTTGATCTGCTGAATATTGATTCGCCCACGCAACCGCAAGTTCAACCATGCAAATCGAAGTTAGGCCCTAAATCTTTGTTTTGTGGCTCTTCGGAGATTGGGCAGCCGAAGGAGCAGTCTTTCCCGCGAATTTCGGCAAATTTATATAGCAAGTGCAGCGCTTTTTCTTCCATCTCCCGCGCAAAGCCCGCGGGATTCGGCGGTGATTGAGTGGGGCATTTTTCAGCCGTTTTGCATGTTTGTTTATGCGCCGCCTGGCGCACACCGAGTTGCCATAAATGAAATTACGGAATCGGGACTGCGAGGCGGCAGGCGCCGGCGGCAATTACCGCCAAAATGGGGGCGTAGAACTCGAAACGCCGCCGATTTCGCGGCGGCGAAGCCGAAGCAGCTTATCCTGGAACGCCAGGATTAGTTTTTTCAATTATTCCCGGGCCCGCTCGCTCGGCTCGACGGCGTCTACAATTTCAATCGATCCCGATATGTGCAGCGGTGCACGGGGTAATTGAGAAACACCGCGTATATATCCCGCTGCAAGGCTTCCCGGTTCTGGTCACGTTCCGCAGCTTTAAAATTCGACGGCAAGAAACTAAGAGCTGGAAGTTATTTGATTTTCTCGAGACGGCTTGAGAAAATGACCGGGTTAGTTTTTGCAGATAAATAAGTTTTGTTCGTTTCGTTCCGTTTTTGTTCGACTCTTTTATTTCGAATTAGAGTGGCGATACAAAGCTGTTGCCGAGTTAAGCCAAAAAAGTGTAGCTTTTTTCCTAAAACAATAAAGCATTACTTTGATACATCTAATTTAATTGAGAGATTTTTAAATTATATGAACAGCCAATGTATAAATAATAGTGCAAATGCACACAGAGGTAAACATAGGGCAATTCAAATTGAATTTTATTATTTAAATTGCGTACCGTTTGCGTTCTGTGAACCTTTTGCTTTTGATTTATCCATGAAAGACCACCAGAAAATTCGTACATTTGTGAACTAGGTTTTAGGAAACATTAGTTAATGCTGATATTTATGAGAAAAACTAGTATTTAGCAATGAAGATCATTTTTCTGAAAATCTTCTGGGTCGTCAAAATTGTCGCATCTAGGGTAGTTAAAATCCAATAAATCATACAATTGTGGCACCACTCTTAAAACTGCAATACTAGGCAAGAATCGCATCCTTGTATATCAAATTGATCAATGGTACCGCTTTTCGCCTTCTAGAAAGTCAACTCTATAGTCGACATAACCTTTAGCCAGAGACAGTTTGCACATTCCAGACCCAAACACCCAAAATTCGTATTCTAAAAGGCTTTGGAAGTCATTTACCTCATCAGATACAAACGTAGATGATCTGCAGTTGAAGTTCTGCTCAATGTTTGCATCACTTAAGTCTATTACACATCATAGCGGCTTCTAGCCCGTCATTACCAAGTATCTGCTAGTGTAGGTTTACAGATTGCTACACAAATTACTACATCTACTATAACATTTTTCAACAACTTCTTTTGAATTAATTCGTAAACTGATCATGGAAAATTTCGTCGACATACTTGAACTTCGTTACAAAGGGTAGTTTTGGCCAGTTAGTAAGGAATCAAGCATTTGCTTAGAATGAAAATATTGCTAGGCCTAAAGAGCGTGAGATATCTCTGACCATTATGCCCGTCAGGATTTCCGCGTCATTCAATGTCGCCAACCAGCACAGTTGATTATGTAGCCATTTGTTGTGATGTTTCCTTGACGAGATGACAACTTCTCTGGCAACTGTACATGTCTCTTTGAGCTTTGTTAAATGTTAATTTTTTAGCGTGGGTATGTTGTAAAGATGGAGTCGAATAAAAAAAAAGATCTAAAGGAAGTTTGTAATACGCTATTGCATCAGAAATAGTGCATTCTTGTTCGGAACAACGCCGCTTCCACGACGTTAAAAATCATTCTAAAGCAACAAATCACATCGACAGGCCATGTGAGGCCAACTATCGACGGAGCGAAAAACCTATACGATTCCGTCTGTCTGCTAGATCATCTGGATTATTTTAGTCTTCCCGATCGGGTAAACAGTTAAAAATACTTATATGTTGCATTCGCGTATACAGACAGTTACCAGGCATAAAGTGGCGTGCCGCTTCTGAAATTTGAGCTAAATATCTTCGATAGATTTAGTCGAGAGTTGTCTACATTTTTTCAAGTGAGCGGCTACTGTAGACTTGGAGTGATTAAACCGATATGCTAGATCTTGATTAATTTTCTTATTTAAATTCTTTCGAGGATAGAATATTAGACTTTCTGGTTCAATATCACTGGCTCTTGAAATTTCGCCGATTTGCCTCTTGGTCAACGTTGTCTCATAGACAAGTTCGTCATCCAACATATCATTAAGGATAAAGTTTTACTTCTTCTCAAGGCTATCGGCAGTTTTCTGTTGCTGCTGTATTTGATTGAGCAGTATTTCTGGGTTAATGTAGTTAATTCGTTGCATGTGAGGAATCAGCTAAGTTAACTTCTTACCGGTCATAGCATATTGCTTGCTGGTTATTGCCAATGCAGCATCTTTAACTGTTTTGCTATTAATCAAATAAGCATCACATATTTTGACTTCAAACGGTATCTAATTTCTTTTGTAACCATAAGCTAGACTCGAATGCCGTCTGGAATTCTGTTGTCTTTGAGTTGGAAAAATCTATGGTGGTTTTGTCTTTAGGCTTCGGCAGTTTTAGATAATCTTGGATGACCTTAGATGATCTTGATAGATTTTGTGAACATTGTACGCAAGATCGGCTTGTTGATGAGTTGATGAGAAACATACGTCTTCCCACTTGGAAGCACACTATCACAGTAACAGGATTTTCTTTCTTTTTGTTACTGGAAAGACCAGTGGAAGATGATAAGTTCATTGTTCATGACTAAACACGATAGATAGAAATATAAATAGAAATATAATATATATAAATATATAATCTGAAACTCACCTTTCGTCTTTAGTTGAATGAACGAAGAACAGAGCTGATATAATGGCTAGTTTACAATTAACTACAACACTTTTATTGTAAGTGCTCATTTCTAGAAAAATCTTGTCGAAAACAGAAAGTGCATACGTATTATATTTTTAATTTTTATTTACCAAGCAACTAAATACTGAGTTCCGCCAATAGCGATCAAAATGAGTAGTGATATTTAATAATAGGTTTGGGTAATTTTCGCCTAACATAAGTTCCTATTAATTTGTTTCGTGTGTTTAGAGTTTCGAAGATGTGCTATCAAATGGAACAAACAAGTCAATACGTTCATAATGATTCCATCAATGTTAAGAGCTGATTTCTCGATATGTGGTTCCCGCAATCGGTTTGTCTGCATTTTTAATATTACCTCAAACATATTTTTCGCTTATATTCAATCATATCCAGTGCAAAAATTTTCAAATGAATTTCCATTCATACTTAGAATCAGCATTAATAATTCTATTAAATGAGTCCACGCTTAACTCGAAAATCAGAGTTAGTCCTTTGAGCACGTATCATTAAGATAGGAAACAAAAAAATGTAAAAGAAGGTGAGAAATTAAAATCATAATAAAGTTTTTTTTTTAGAAAAAAAAATACATCAACGATCAGAACTATGTACATATTTATACTTAAAATATAAGACACATTAGTTCTATGAGCTGATTTGCTGGCAAGAGGCTTGAGGGATTTAACCTATTGGTATTACCCTGGAGACGTTATTGGTTGAGTAGGTCACAAGGCCATTTCGTATTGAGTCTTTTGAAGGCTGGTTCTTCCAATAAAGGGTCGAATGATGGGTTTGGATGTACTAGAAGACGGGCATGGTGTTTCACTGCACGTTGATGAATTTCCTCTTTTACAGTTGGCATATCTAAGTCCGTATGTAGAGTTAGGTTGGTGACACACCATGAGGCACCTGCGATCTGTCTAAGAGCCTTAGATTGGAATCTCTATATAATGTTTAAGTTGGACATACTAGAGCATCCCCATAGTTCCAATCCGTAAGTCCATATGGGCTTAATTATTACCTTATAGAGAAGTCTTAGTTATCGAGGAAAAGTGGAGATTTTTTGCCGATTAGTCAAGCCATTTGTTTAAATTTGAGGTCCATTTGTTTCCTTTTCTTTGTAATGTGCGATTTCCAAGTTAGCTTTCTGTCTAGATGTAATCCTAGGTAACGAGTTTCGGTAGCGTGTGGTATTTCGACAGTGTTAATATAAACAAGAGGACACTGTTGTCTTCTTAATGAGAAAGTTACGTGAGCAGATTTGCTTTTATTAACTTTAATTCGCCATTGGTTCAGCCAATCCTCCAGGAGGTTTAAATAGTTTCGTAGCTGCTGTGACGCCAGAGCTGGATTTTTATGTGTCGTCAGAATTGCTGTGTCGTCCGCAAACGTTCCTACTTCAACATCCGGGGCTGTAGGCAGATCAGTAGTGTAGATTAGATATAGGAGCGGATCTAAAACGCTACCTTGAGGGACGCCTGCGGAGATAGCAAATATCTCTGATAGTTCTTCGCCATGTTTGACTTGATATGTACGATGTAGTAAATAAGATCTTAGTAATTCGTAGTAGTTATGCGGAAACACAAGCTTGAGTTTATATAGGATGCCCTTATGCCAAACTTTGTCGAAAGCTTTCTTTACATCTAAAAATACAGATGAGCAGTAATTGTTTTCTTCAAAGGCTGTATAAATAATATTCGTCAAAGATGACAATGCTGAATAGTCGAGTGATTACGACGAAACCCAAACTGGTGGTCAGATAAGTGATCCGCTAGCAAGTCATCTTCGTTTATTCGTTTTAAAATCAGTTTTTCCAGAAGTTTTGATATCACCGGCAAAAGGCTTGTAGGTCGATAAGAAGTTAGTTCCGTTGGTAGTTTACCTGGTTTAGGTATTGATGTGATGTGTGCATGTTTAAATTGGGTGGGCCAGTAACTCAGACGTAGGATGGAGTTAAATAAGGTTTTTATTAACAATAATACGGAGTAGGGTAGATCAGATAGTACTTTTCCGGTAATTAGATCAAATCCAGGTAACTTAATCTTTTTTAAATATTTTATTTCATGTTCTACTTCTTGTACAGTGAAAGCTTTAATCGGTGGAGACAGCTGAAGAGGAGCATCTAGGGAAATCTTCTACTTCTGGGTTTGGATTATTATTGAGGGGTTGTAAGACTTGTGCAAGATATTCCGTTAAATGCTGCCGCCTTTTCTTGGTCACACCTGGCCCAGGGACCATCAGGCTTACGAAGTGGTGATATGGTAGTGGTAGGACGTTTAAACCCTTTTGTTGCTCTCCAGATTGTATCGTCTTTGGTGCTTAGGTTCTCCACATAGGCTGTGAAAGTGTTGTTTTTGAACTCTCGTAACTTGGTCTTTAGTTTGGTCATAAGCCTGTTATAGGTATTTTTATCAACGGGATGTCGACTTCTTTGCCATCTGGCTCATGCTTTTCTTTTTTCTTTAACTTATTTTGCGCCTGCCGTTCTTCTAGTTTATATGTGGGAGTAGCAGACCAAGCCGCTTCTTGGACAGTAGTGATGAGAAAGTTTGTCACTTCCTCTATATCAAATTCTGTTTCTATATGCACCGAGTACTGAGATATTTTATGATCAATCAATTCCTTGAATAGATCCCAATCAGTGGTCTTATTATGCAATGTTGGCTTGCTTTTCTTTTTTATTACTGATGTGCTGATGGTGGCGATGTCAGGTGTGTGGTCCGAGTTCAGATCGAAGTTAGGTCTAACTTCCGCGAAGTTGATCTAAATTCCATTTAGTATGTAGAAATATAGAAGATCAGGTACTTTATTCAAGTCTGTGGGCCAATAAGTTGACTCGCCCGTGGATAAAGTGAGATGCCGTTTTTCGGTAATAAGTTTATAGAGTTCTCGTCCCTTCGTAGTTGTTAATCGTGATCCCCAGTTAGTATGCTTGGCATTGAAATCCCCGCCAACAATAAAGCGTTGGCCTAGGGATTCAAAGAACGGTGAATGTGGTCCTTGGTGATGTTGTGTCTTGGAGGACAGTATACGGCTGATATTGTTGTCGGTATGTCTTGCATAGTTAATTGGATTGTTGTTGCCTGCAGAAAATCTCTGTCGCACTTTGGTAATTCATGATGGGCTATAGATTCGCGGACAATGATAGCTGATCCACCGTGTGCAGTCCCATCCGGATGCTGGGTGTGATATAGAATATAATTAGGTATTCTCATATATGATCTCTCAGTGAAGTGAGTTTCTGATACCAGCAATACATCTATGTTATGTAGTTTTAAAAATAATTCGATTTCAGATTTTTTTGACTGAAGCCCATTGGCATTCCATAGAGCTATTATTAAGAACTTAGCCGTTATGGACAAATCTCGCAATGACAGTTGACAACATATTAAGTATCATGTTGTTTTGGTTAAGTAATTGTGTAAACATTCCTTTAAATTCTTCCAAAAAGTGGGAAAGGGTTATATCTGAATTGTTTTGAGGGGGTTCTTCATTGTTTTTAGTCACTTGTGCGTAGGTAGTTTGGTTACTGAATTGTCTGTAGTCAGTTATGCGTTTGCGTGATTGACTTTGTCCCAAACGATATTTATTTTGTAGCTCGCGGTATACTTGGCACCCTTTATAGTTGGCTGGATGTGCGCCATCGCATAAGATTTATTTTGCTGGGGTATTCGGGGTTTTCTTGCAAGTTTTTGTGTCATGTGCTCCGCCGCACTTTACACAGGCGTATGGCCGATTACAGTAGCTTTTAGTGTGGTTGTACTGCTGACATCGTGTGCATTGTACTAATTCAGTGCTTTTTCTCGGAGGCTCTACCGCGATGACTTTATTTTGAAGATATTTTAGGTTGTAGATCTCTTTGTTATCTCTCGCCGGCTCTAAATCCACAAAAAACATTGGAAGTGGAGTTTTCGTAGTTCTTTGTCTAATGTTAATTGTATTTCTGACAGGAAATCCCTCGCGTTCGAGATCTTCTTTTATATCTTGAACTAAAGTTGTAGGATGCAAATGTTTGATTACATCCTTATATGGCTTTTCTTACTTCAGTTAGTGTGTATGATGAATAATATTCTGATTTTGCATGAATTTAACAAGTTTTTTGTATAAATCAGATGTTTTTACGGTAATTTTTACAACGTTGTTGGATAAACATTTAGTGATTAGATGTTCCTCTTCTGTTATATCAGCTAGAGTTCTTAGCATTTGGTCAAGATTAGTCACTACATGGACAAAAATAGGTGGTTTAGGTGGTGTTATTGTTGAAGGTGTACTTGATTGTTCCATACTGTCAGTGTTTGTTTGGGGAGTATTATTCGCTTCTAGCTGGCTGAGAGGTGCAAATCTATTTGTTTGGTTATCTGTAGCGGCATTTTCTTCAGGTGTTCGCTTGGAGATGCGCTTTCTTTTGTTGCTGTGTACGACTTGCCAGGAATACTTATTACTGCTTCCTTCATCTTTTCCGCTGGTTTCGATTAAGTAAGCATTTTGGGGTTCAGTGACTTTAGTGGTTGCACTTTCGGGTTGCTTATAAACTTGGGAGGATGGCGTATAAAATTGTTGCATACCTGCATTGCAGTCATTTTGTTGAAAAGGCAGCTGTTGTTGTTGACCTTGGTTCGAAAAGATTGGAGTAGCGAAGTTTGGCTGTGGTAGATAACTTATCGGCTGCGATGAGTGGCCGATAGGTCCCGTTCCACTAAACATTATTTTAACACTTGGCCTTGCGGCCGCACTTTCATTAAAGTCCGTAACTCTCACCGGCAAACACAACCTTACTCGTTGAAAGTCAAACGAGGAATGTGATAATAAAGTTGAACAATTTAAAAAAAACAGTAGAGCGACGGAAAATTTAATGTAACAACAAAGGTTTTTGGCCAATACTATACAGAGATATACATAACGAATAATTTTTAATAATACAATAGATATGGAAGGGATAGGAAGGAAATAAACAAGCGATTATTCAAAAAACGTCAATTGAAGTAAATAATA
Organism: Sinelater perroti; assembly: GCA_036346155.1. NCBI lineage: Eukaryota > Metazoa > Arthropoda > Insecta > Coleoptera > Elateridae > Sinelater > Sinelater perroti. Next base: position 5,938,132 of record JARFIY010000189.1, read on the forward strand.
GTTTGATCGAAACTGTTAGAATGAAAATTGCTTATATCAAAATGAAATCATACAGAAAAACTAGATTATAAGAGAAGGTTTCGTAAAGTTTGTGAAAAATTGATCATTGTCAATGTCGCTTTATCAACTCTGCTAGTTATCAAATCTGTCTTCAAGTCTGCTAACTTCGAAATAAACGATTCTCTTCGTCAAAACGGCGACCGCACAAAAGATGCGTTGTAGATCGAAACAGGCCGTAATCAAGAGATCGAGGCTCTCTGTTGGATGCGGCAAGCCCTCGATTCCCTAAATTTCAACAATTTTATCCGTCGTAATGATGGCATGAGGAGCAGGAGAGTTGATTGAAGTCGGTCACTTTTGCTTTAAGGCTTTGTAAACACTTCTCGGTCGCAAGTATTACAGAAATTTTCTAGAACCTAGTTTAAGACAAATAAATAATAAAAATGAGTGCAAGAAAAGTAAAAAATAACGAGAAGATAAGAGAAACATTAGATAAACAAAGAAATACGTGGAAGGTGTACTGTAGCTAATAATAATTAAAACAGAAGAAGTAAAATAATTTACATAAAAAAGTTTAAAACGACACAACTAAAAGAAATAAGAAATAAAAGTTAGCGGATGGTGAGGTATTTAAAAATCCTACAGTAATATACCAGTATAAGACGTCTATGCGAAATAATATGCAAAGAAGAACGAGAGAGAAAGAAAAATAATACGATATAGAAAACTCAAGAAATATAATGGTTGAGACATAAACAAAACCTATGCAATTTTACGAAAATTGGAAAAGAAAGTTAGGAAAGACGTGGATCTGAAGAAAGGAAAATTTAAATTTGAAATAGGAAGATAACCAACAAGAAGAAATAAGAAAGCAACTCTGAAAAATCTGCTAGTTTATATTGGTTGCGTAACAAAATAATAATAATAATAACATATAAATTGAAATGTTTTAAGAAATATTAACTTAGAACGCCTTTCCTGCTAATTATAATATTTAATATGAATATAATGGTCATGCATTTATCTTGACTACACAGGGTCGTCCAGGTAAATTCGAAAAATGAATAAACAAGGAAAATAACATTAAAATACAAGAAGGATTAAATTTATTTACATGAAACTTTGCAAAATTAAAGTGAATAGTATAACTAGTAATGTTCTCGCACGCTGTTTGAGAAGTTGCAGGAGCGAGTTGTTAAAATTGCGAACGTATTATTGTTGTCCGATTTCAAAACAATTTATCAGGTTACCTCACTCGCTTCGAGTTCTATCATTGTGGAAAATTTCATAGTGATCGGTTTCGTAGTAAAAGCGCTACAGATGCAACAGACTCACGGGGATTGTCGCATTCACCCAGTGTACCAGTGTATAAGAGCAAATTAAGAATAAGGCCATGACCTTCTCGAACCGGGACTTAAACCTGCTGCAGGCCGACACAAGTTTCTCTTTGTCCATGTGCTGTTACTTCCATGATGAAGGACCTTAAATTGTCCTTGGTGTTACGATGCTTCCTATAGACTTTGCCTCAACCATGCTCCACAAGTAATAGCAAGGGGATTGAAGTTGGGGCTCGAGTGGCTACAAGTCGGAAAACCAGCAGCAATAGAAATTATTGTATAGTCTTACCTGGGTCTTCTTTACTTTATGAGCAGGAGAGGTCTTGCTTGAACACGTACTCCCACTCAGCGGTGACCTACTCCATTCAGAGCTTGGCAACTGTCTTCTGCACGTTGATACAGCTGTTGACGTTCAGCTTAGGCATTTCTTAAAAAAGTGGAGTGCTCACAGGCCTCATCACCATCTCAAAGGCGGTCATTTTGACAATTGACCTTCTTATCTGGGATCTAGGTCCTTTTGTCTGAAATAATCTTAGCAATCTCATTGTTGTGCCCGATATCATTTAACAGTGTTTTTATCTGTAACTTTCTGTCCATCTTGTTTTACTCAGTCAACAGTTGGTTCGGCAGGCCGAAGGATTTGTAGTGCAGGTCCTGCTGCACTGCTAGATTTACCATGTCCATTTCTTTTGTCAGCTCGGCCATGCTCCGCTCGAGATCCTGTTAATTCACGGACGAATTCATCATATCGCGGGCTTCGAGTGGTCAGATTTCCTGTACATCTTGGCTATGTCGTAAGCTTGGGTTTTTTTGTAGCCAAACCACGCAATAATTTCTGTTGGAGATTTTCCAGCGCGAAGGGATTCGAATGTAGCAGGTTTGCATTCGTATTCTCAGCTTCTTTTGTTGACAATAGTAGGTTGTTAATTAAGTAAAATTAGTTTGTTATGGTAAGTAGTAGGAGATTGCGCACGTGTGTAGGACGACCTTTTGGCTTTCCCGCATTACAACCTAAAAAAATCCGAAATTATCTTGACGACCCTGTATTGGAATTCAATTAATTAAATGTAACATAATATAGCATGATGGAAAACAAACATAGGAAGCTTTATTAACTAATCGAATTTCATTAATCTAAATGACAGCAAAAACAGTAGAAAATTATTGATTTGTTATTGTATTTTTTGGTTACAGAAAATGTAGATTATTTAATACAATTGAAGCTTTGAGCATTGAGGACTCATAAACAAGTCAAAAATTATTCTTCTTGATATTAACAAAAGAGTCGAATTAAATCTACGGGTACGCTTTCATCACACGGTCGTGTTATAAATGCTATTGTATTTTTTTATCTTATAAAGTCATTTAATTATTTAAAATAACCCCCACAGGTGTGGCAACACTAAAAGCAGATATGTTAATTTTAGAAGCGAAGTGCTATTATGGAATACGTTATGTTATTACACCCTCCACATCCTGGTAATGCATTCTTTTATTAGTTAGGACGCATATCTGCCCCACAAAACCGTTCCTGTGCCCCTCGGCGTTTTATGCCATGTTTCTCAGCGTGAGCGAACGCAGATTTTATCGTTTTACCGCTTATGCGTCTCAAAAATGGCGTGAAGAATTTTCCTGCCCATTTATCGCTTGTTACTGATGAAAGCGTTTTTGAAACAAGCGTCGACAGACGTTTAGTAGATCGCTGCTAAACTTTTATCTAAGGGTAACCCTTGACACGATGATTTGTGGTTGCTTGCGAAAAGTTCAGTTTCCATTCTCTGCCTGCGGAGTGTATATTAGAGGTGGGTCTACGAACGTCCTTGGCGATGTTCCTCCCAGTCACTTGCCCCAGACCTTACAGGCTTGAGTTGCAGCGCGAAGAGATAATGAATTAATGTAACCAATAAGAATTTATTAGTCTTAGAGCTAGTAAATTATGTTTTTAATTAGAGATTAGAGATTAGTAGAAAATAAATTTAGGGATATTTACAGCTTCCAAACTGAAAAGGTGTTATCGAAGACCTATGAAGAAATTATAAGGTAGTTAATTGTTTAGACAAAACATTTGATTTTTCAATTTTCGTTACATACATACACTTCAATACAATGTCTTTATACGTTCACAAATTAGTGAGGAAAAATAAAAAAATGTATTCAAAAAACATTTCTTTTCCTGACTAGAATTAGCAAACCTCTGAACTATGTCATCAAAAGAGTTTGTAGAAAATCCCTCTCAATTCGAATTCAGATGTATTTCTGTGTTCTTTTTCCTTCTAATGTGGACTTTAGAGAATCAATTCCAGCATAATATATTTCTAACTGTCGTTCAGAAAACTCGTAATTTACTTCCTTTTCTTCACCAAATGGAATTTTTGGCTTTCTTTTTCTTGTAATAGTTGTTTTGCAGACGTTAGTTTCACGCATTAATTTGGTTTCGTTCTCTAGCTTTGAAGACTCATCTTAGTTTCGAAGAATGTTTATAAAAGCTTTTAAAGTACTGTATAGAGTATTAATCGTTGTTGTGTCTGTATTCTTTTCTTGAAGCCAGCGGCGGCTGGACAAAAGGCCGTGCTGTAACACTGATGCAGACGGCCGGGGGACGAAGACAGCGGCAGGGCAGGGGAGCAACGCTTTTCTCGGTCTTCATCGCCTCTGGACACAGGTTTTCCTTAATGATACCTCCAATTCTCCATAAACGGACCCGCTGATAGAGAAAAGTTAGGATACACACCTGTTGCTTGAGTTCTTTGCCAGTAGTGAGAAGACCTGGGAGCGACTCATGGAAAGCGTTCGTCTTGACGGTTTTACAGCGGAATGCTAGATCCCGAGCAAAGCGGGTGGACGATTCGAGATGGATGGTTACACTTGCAGGTTTAATAGTCGAATACGGAATGCGGCATTAACTTAAGCAACGAACATTGCGGTTTTCACGCCTGTTCAGTTTGATAACGCAAGTGAGAGGTGGTCGCAGGTCACATATTTTGAGGTTGAATTTAAAAGTTATCTTACCCGACAATGTATGTATTTTCAAACAGCAGAGCGGGTAAAGCCCCAATTTAAACTAAAATGAAAAAGGCATGATTCGGCCGCAACACTATTCTTAGTCTGATCACTATCAAAACAGCAAGAACCTCCTGTTACAATTTGTAGAATGCTTGATTGGTATCGGCTTGTCGACTAGGTATATAAATATCAGCAGTCTTAGTTAAGGTGAAACTGCATGGTATTCCATTTTTTAGTTGAAGAACTAAAACTGAGTTTTGTTGTTCTACAGAACAAAAAACACTACAGAAAAAGAATTATCTTTGCATTCAAGATGAAGTTTTTAAGGATTCTCGAAGGTTACAACAAAGTGGATCGGGTTAGAAACGATGACATTAGAGAAAATCTTGGAATAACCCTTAACATAACAATAATCTCAAATAATAAAGTCAATTCTTAAACATGGGATGAAAGTATCAACCTCGCAGTAAAAGAGACCCTACTGGGAGGTGCCAGTTATTGAGGCAGAACAGGTCGTGTGGCCTAATTCTTAATATGAAAATTATCTTGTTAGAGAGAACACGAATTTCTCCGAGTTCCGAGTTTGTGTTCCAGTCTAGCGAGAACATCTTGAACAGAAGTTAATGGATATAAATGAGATATCAAGGTATCTCTTGGCATCCCCTGCAATTTCAATGAGAAATGGTCCAACTAAGTTGGTCATTTCTGTATTTCGAACGCTGATTCACCAGTGGCGTGTCAAAATTTCATTCGCGCCAAGTCATCGGCACAAAACCGCTTTATCTAGTGCAAACGGGCGCAGTTGCATGCCTAGCGCGTGAGCAACGCCGAACTGACGCACGCATGCACGCACGTAAGGCACAGGTGCAGCGCGGCCTCCCCGCTTTCTCACATTTCGAGGAGCCGCTCACGTCCCGATATGTCCAATAATGACGCGGTTATGCAGATTAGTAATTTGTTAGAAGCTCGGACCACCGCCGCTCGTGGGTTCATTAGGCCCCGAACGAGGCGCTGGGCGTAATGAATTCGAGTCGCCGCAATCGGAGAGACTGGATGGTACGAGCCAGAATTCGAGAAATTTACGTGAGCCATCAGCGCCATTTAAAATATCTGCTTTATCTGCATACTTGATCGGGTATTCCGTAAATTTACGTGGTTGCGGCAATGGCTGCGCGCTGCGGCTACCGAAATCGGCCGCTGGATCGGACGCGAGCTCAATTTAATGCACCCGATGAAGTTATCTTTGTTTAAAAAGGCGAGGCTGAAACGGCGTTTGCGTTTGCATGGATTTGGTGGTTAATTAGCGAGGCGGCGTGGCTAGGAAATTATCTTGAGGAAATGAGTGACTTGATAAACTTGAAGAAAATCAAATATTCGATAAGACTTGTTTAATTACTTTAAACTGTTTACCAAGTTTTACCAATGTTTGAAAATGATTTAAATTTGACTGTTAGTTTTACTGTTTATAACAATATTAGTCTATTATCGATTCTGGTCATTTATAAAAATTACTGAGAGGGTCGTTTTTTAAGTCTAAGATAATATCTCATCAGTTCTACTAACATAATGATAAGATCAATTCGTAATATGTGTACTTCAATGAAGTTTAATTGAGAGATAATAACTGTAATGAATAAAAGTAATCTGTATAGAAGTGGTGATATTTTGATAAATATTAATTATAAAAAAAGGAATGAAAAGAAATTGATAATCAGTAAGGACCATGGTAAAGAAACAAATAACTGACACATTCGAAAATAATAAATTTGGCCTGGCGCCTGCGAGGCATGAAGCCTAGAAGAGTATGGATGAAGGAGAGGGAGATATTCTTCCATTCCTCCTCTATTTGGGTATACTTCTCGTTTGTCTTCTTGACATTTTTGCGAACTATATTACGCACCAGCTCTGCCCAAAGGTTCTTGATGATATTCAGGTCGGGAGATTAACTGGGCCGGTTGAGGAGGGTCACACAACGGCGAGCGAACCAGTCCTGCCCATGTTCTGCATGGCATTTGGACGCATCGTGTTCTCGAGGATGTCCTCATACAGATAGCGACTCACAATTTTGTGGATTCTACTAAGGGGATCCGTGTCAAGGTCGGAACTCCAAACCATGACACTTCCGCCTCCGTGCTTTATTGTGAGAATCTGGTACTTGCGATCGAAAGTGCCTTGGGGACGACGAATCTACTAAATCCCGTCTATTCAGAGCAACATGTACTTGCTTTTGTCACTCCAGTACACATTTTTCCACCATCCTAGTCCAGTTCTTGTGTGCTTGCGCCCACTTCACGCGCGCTTTCCTGTTCTTTTTCGAAATCATCGGCTTCTTGACCAGACGACGTCCATTAAGTCCAGCTTGTTGCAAATGACGTCTGACAACACGAACAAATGGTTTCGTGTCTAGGGAGTCGCACGATCGACCAGAAACATCGTGAGGTCGATGGACATGCGGATGACGTTCCTGTTGAAGAGTCTCGAGGTAGTTTTGGGACGACCGGCTTTGGACTTGTTCACAAAACCACCTAGGATCCTCCAGTGCTGTAGAAAATGGGAAAAGGTGTTCATTGTGGAGATTAAACTGTGCTGCAAGGTCACGGAGAGTTCGATCTTGGTGACGATCATTAGCAATCGTCTTCTGAATATCTAAGGATATGTTGTGGGAGTCAAACTGACACGAGCACTATTATTTAAAAAATGTTAAAGAATCCAAAAAAAACGATGAAAACGACACGAAATAAAGAGTTCTTCAAATGTCAATAAAATGGTGATTTTATTTGAACGCCATTATTAGCAGGAGTTTGAAAATGTCAAAGTTTCCATAATAGCGGACTAGATATCAAAATATTGTTTGCAAATTAAAAAAAAATTATTCCGCACATAAAAAAGTTATGGGGTAAATACTAATAGTTGATATATTTTTGATCGGTACTGTAGTAGATGGAGAGATAATAAATATTATTTATTCAGATACTATTAACAAGATATGAAAGTAACTTCAAGCAGCAATTAATAATGTAGAAATTTGTTGTAAAAGAGAGTGGGAAAAATAATATTATTCAAAATTATTGCACTCTAAGCTTGAGTACCTTAAGAAAACTGGTAGCGTAAGATAGGTCAAATTGATAAAAGAAAACGTCGAAGACAACCGATCATATTTAGGGCATGGAATTTTTGGTATAAATCAAGACAATAAAGCTTTTTTTGTAAAAAGCTATTAAAAAGAATTGTGCTATCAAATTACTACCATTTTAAAGAAGAACCATAGAAGAGAGGTTTTGACTGAAAAAGAGATCTAAAAAATTTTGATTGGAATTGGAATATTCTGATTATTGATTTTAACATTGTTATATGATAACAAGATTGTATTTCAATTAAAATTCTAACTTCTTTGTACTAAAGTATATTACAATAATTAGTTTTATCAGCTTTCGAGATCATCACGTTTGTGCTAGGTCGTTCTGAACGAGTTGCGCACATATTTAGCGGTTGGGGCGATGTAACCGCGTGAGCTTGTTTACAGAATGGTAAGCTGCCAACACAGTGAATTTTACTCAAACCTGTGGATGTGCAAATTTTGAAAAATTTGTTAGTTGGGTTGACTCGCTCGTTCAGCGGTGGATATTCATCCGTATCTCGGTAAGCCTACTTTTACGGCACATTAGAGCAATAGGTTAAATGAATTAATATACATAATAATAATTTTGAGATAGAAAAGCTCCAAGATCCAGACGCTGGAATTTAACTTGCATGAAGAAATCACTCTCACAATACCATCCTGTTTTGAATTATGATTGAAAATTTTAAGTTGCTGAAGATATTGATTTATGAGGAACCTATCATAAGACGGGAAAATGGTACTGAGAATCGAGGAGACTACCCGTAGATACGTTAATATTATTTTGGTTTGATTTTCTAACTTTCTTTAATTAAAGATAAGATTTTTCTAAATTTGGTCGGAACGGTTGGAACTACTTGTATCCTAATTGACAGCTTGGTTACAGATTTATGTTTCTTGCATTTTTTAGTAATAGAAGAAATAGTTCAAATAACAACGTAACAATAAACCTGAGATCTGAAAAAAACAATTTTAATGGCACGAAAGCAGCAGCGTAGGTTTAAATTATCTATCTTGAATGTTTTCAATGGCGCAGGTTGGGTATTTAAATGAGAATGTACATGTAAATAGCGAATATGTAATAAAATCGATTTTTATTTATAGCAAAGTAGTGTAATGTAATAAATTGTATGTTTTTTTTTTTTCACTCTAACATCTTATATAGTTTAAAAATTTTCTTTGTAGATTTTTAACGGTTTAAGGTAAGATCGTTAAACACAACTCTAAATATCCCTTTGTTCCATCATCTCTGTTTTTTTTTAATACTATCATATTAACCCTGCGTCTGTAAACCAGGGGATTTCATGTCCCGGCCTAAACGATTTCGGTGAATTATTTTCAAACAAGGAAGGGAGGCCCTTGTTACCCCCACCTAAAAAAAGTTATGTAGGTAGCGGAATGGACCGCCTAGTATGAAGGTGCCACCAGTCCCTTCTAAGCAGCCGCAGTGAGCAAGTAAATTTAGGAGCGGACTCACAATACCCTGGTTTACAGACCAAACGTGCAAGTTAGTGAATTTTTTTACTTTTAACTTGTATTACTGCGTTCAGTGAGGAAATTATATATATTATTTTAAAGTATACAAATGCTGAGATACAGCGATACGTAAGCGAAACAGGTAACGAACACCGTGCGTCTTTTGAAATTGTTACCTTGAACGAATTAAAAGAACTAAAGAAGAAACGCTTTTTTTACAATAAAGTCAGTAAATACTGCTACTTAGCATACGAGTTTTTCATCATTTTACCCCTCTAAACTTAAGCATTTAAATTATCATAAATAAAGCGGGATATTTTTTCCTGAAAACTATATTCTTTACCTTCAATTTGCCGTTTTTTAGTTTCAATATATTAATTTTACACCAAGTTATAATTTTTTTAGTAAGTCGACACAGAATCACGAGGTTGCTCCATTTGTTTAAACAAAAACATATGAAAAATTTAAATTTTCAATAATATTAGGATTCATATATTAAGTTGAAGGTTCCCGGCAGCAGCATGAATTTTTTCAAATTTTTTGTTGGTGAAATAACGGCTGGACACAGATGCCCCTGGTTTACAGAGGGGAGGTACCAAAAAAACGTTTATAGACGAAGGTTTAATGTCTATCTATCTATGCATACCTCACCGCTCATGGAAGTATGGACACTAAACAAAAAATGAATTTCTCTACGTTAAAAGAAAACAGTTTATTATATAATATATTATTATACGTCACCAGCCCGTGGCTGAGGGGCGGGCTGCGGTGCTAACGAATCCGGGTTCATTTCCCGAAACTCTGTGATGTCTAGCGGCTGGCCTACTCAGTCAATAAAAATAACTGAGTCCCTGCGTTCATTTCGAACAAGGGATAATAATGGCGGTCGTCTAAGGTGCGGTGCTTGCTACATCGCCCGGAATCAGAGATGGTGCGCGACGACCGGGCACAGCGACGGACATATGAGAGCCTTAGCCTCTCTGTTGGCAGGCCGTGCTCCTTACGCGGGGCATTACAGTCTTACCATACCTTTATTACACCTAAAAAGCAAACCAAAAACATCATAAGCACAAAAAAATTAACTTGAATGTTAAACATTTGGCATTTAATACTGTTTTTACGATTCTAAGCATTCTTTAGATTATTTTTTTTTATTTCTCGAATGATAAATTTCTTCAAGCATCCAAAAAGATCCCAAGGATGATTTTTGGACGTAAACGCTTCTTTCTTACTGATCTGTTCAGCTCATCCCATAGCAATCATATAGGGTTGAGTTCTGGACTCTGTGGTAGCCATTACTTTGAGTATTTTTTTCTTTTTAGTTTACTAGGTAATACAAGGCTTTGAAGTATGTTTGGGATTGTTGTTTTGCATCATCACGAATCCCTACCCGATTAATCGTAACCCAGATGGTACGCCGTTTTTCCTTAAATTTTTGTTGTAATGTTCTTTCTTCATACTGCTACCAACAGCCAAAAAGAAGCACCCTTTCACTAAAACAAACCCACCACTGTGCTTAACAGTTAGAACAATTCTGGATCGTCTTTTTAGTCTTATGCCGACGCTCGAAGATTCTCAGTTTCCGACTGAAAATTTCAAAATTGGATTCATCGGTCCTTAATAGGTTTTGCTACTGTTCACTTGTTCAGGAACGATGATTTTGCGCCCACTGAAGCCGTTTAGCCTCATGAACACGCTGTAACAACGGTTTCTTGCTCGCAATACGACCATGACGATTGCTCTCCTGGTGTTTTATCTGGAGCAGTTTAATCTTCTATTTCGCTTACTCATCAGTCTGATGAACTGATTCTCTGCATCGGATGTTACTTGTGATGACCCACGGCGATAGCGATCCCTAAGACGTCCTGTCTCTCTGTAGCGTTATAATGTAAAATTCACTGCCGAAGCATAAATTCTTAATGTTTTCGCGATTTTACGCCTGATGGCCTTTCTCGATGAAAAGTGAGAATGGCTAAACGAGTTTTTATAGAGATAGGTTTACAGCGGGACATTAAATACAAAAATTCAAAATGAGACGTGTAAAAGCCCGTCAGCGGCACAAGGTCTAATGATGAACTGGCGAGCTTGGAAATTGGAACTGCGGACAGCGCACAGTTTTTTTTTTAATCTAAACAAAGAACTAAAACAAGGAACAGGGACAGAAAGAAAGATTCGAAGTGTTGAGTGACATTTCAAAGACGTAAAACATTATGATTTTTTTATTCTAGTTGTTTATAAAAGATGTTTATAGAAAAGTGACTAATTATTTTCATTCAAAACAATGTTGTCTAAGGAGATGGTAAAGGATTAAAAAAATAAAATTTATTGGGAAAAGTGGTTGTTATTCATTTTATAACTGAATTTTAATAAGGTATCCGTACTTCCATGAGCGCTAGTATATATTAATATAGCATATATTGCCATGAAACGAATAATAAAACAAGGTGCTTCTATCAGAACTTTTTAAGAAGTATGAAATAGAGAACAACCGATGGAGATGGCCGACCTTTCACTTTATACATTCGACTGCATGATCGATTTCATTCTTTTTTAGGGTTAAGGAGAGAGAGGAAGCTAAATTAAAATTGGATTTAGATAGTGACGCGGATTTTACACAAATTCTCGAAATGTTAACAGTAACATTCAAACCAGAGCTCTATTACCAGTGGTTACAATGGATTAGAGACATAAGAGAATTCGTTTTAGAATTGCCAGACTAGTATAGAGTAAGTGATTGATTTTAGATAATCGATTTTCCATCATCAAGAGAAAAGCAGGAAAAATAATCAAACATACCATAGATTACAAGTGACTGAAAATATGGAATTTGATACCACTTTTCTTTTACCGCAGATAATACATTTTAGAAAAACGCATAAAACAAAACAAAAGAATCTAAAGCGTATTGAAAATTGAGTAGGTATTTAGAAAGGAGCTTGTCTTAAAGAAGGTTTTTAGTTCTACGTTTGGATGTGAACAAAGAGTAATTTTATAGGTTTGTTACGTAATAAAATTAAGGTGAATGAATATAAATAATTGATTAGTATTGACACTTGTAAGAATATAATAAATGATTAAAAGGTATTTTTTTTTATTATAAAATACCTATTTTGTAGTGGGGTAAGACGAGCTACTTTCTATGGAATATTTATTATGAAATTAAATTTTTTTTACTGTCCCTTTGTATTTTTTGCATTTTTAGCGTGAGAAGAGTAAAATTACTCGCTATATATTTAATAATTTATCTAATAGCAAATTAAATCAAAAAATTTCTTACAGTATGAACAAAAAGAATATGTTATTTTACGATAGTGACTTTCAAGCTCGCTTTTTGTGGATTTTCTGTTTGCTTTTTTGTTATATCTTGTATTAGATGTTTTTTATATATTGTGGATCTTATTGCAAGGTGCATTGTACTTTTGTACGGTTCATATTCACGTTGTCTTAGTTCATTCCCATAACGGAAGTCCATATGGCCATATGAGTTTCAATAGGGCGTTGTATAACACTTTATTGTCTATGAATAACTTAGATTTTTGTCCAAGGAGCTTGTATGTTCGCTTAAATTTGAAGTACAAGTGTGTGTTTTTGCTTTTATGTGTTTAGACCACTGTTAGCAATAGTGACTTGCACCGATTTAGACCAGTTTAGTTTAATTCTCTAATTTTTCAACCACTCGAGGAAAAGGTCTAAATAAGCCTGGATATTTATTTGTGAAATAAAACCCAGCATTGTATGAAACTGTTGTATCTTCCATTTGGGGTATATCTATTATATATTTTAGGTCTAGGAGTTAGTCTAATATACTGCCTTAGGGTGCACCAGACTTTATATCATGATAATCAGAGAGAGCATCTTTATATATGGCTATGAAATTTCCATCAGAAAAATAAGACTTGAAAAGGAGGTAGTAGTTGCTGGATAAGGAGTTTTTGATTTCGAAGAGTAGATTGACGCATGAAATTAATGTAAGTTATTCTTTTGTGAGCTTGTTCCATTTCTGATAAATGTATTCTCTACCCAAACTTATATTGTCAATTAAGTTTTATTGAATTGTTTTAATTATATAATTATTTTTGAAAATATAACCCATCGTTATCAATTACTATTTGCCAGTGCCCTGCGATTCGACAAATCTGTCCACGGTACCAATCTACCGATTTCGAAACAAAGAATTCTTAACATGCTACTTCGGCTCATCAAACGACACAAAACAATTATCGCGCAAGGTGTGCCGTATATTGAAATAGGCTGTCATATGTAGGTGTAAGACCGCAGCTGTAATTTAGATACGTCAAGATCTGGGTCTTTTGCTTTAAGACTTTGTAAGGCCGTCCCATTCGCTCTCTGTAAAGCTCCACTTTACTAACTAATGCAAAATGCACGACGCCATCAATATTCCACCAAAACGATATCATGATTATCCTACCAAACGAACAACTGGCGGTGGATTTTAGCTCCTAGGAGCCCAACGTTTGGAATGATTATGAATGGCAAAGTAAGCCTTATTTTTATCAATGCGCTTTCCAAATTCCGGTTATCTGTTGGCTGTTAGGACACATTTTGACTTACTTGTCGGCTTGTATTTCAGTTAGTTCGTAAAATCTTGGCGTGGCCTCTTATGAACAAATTTGAGTTGACTCAAATTATTCCAAATACTCGTGTGCGAGACGCCGAGCTTGCCCAATATAAAGTGCTTTATGAGGGTTTGGCACTCAAAGCGGCTTGTAAGTCGTTTTTATTTAAACCAAATCGGCTAGTTTTCAAGGTTGAAGTTATCAGAATTCAAACAGTCACAAGGCTCACAGCATCTTGTTCCTCAGCATCCCAAATCTTCTTTGCAGCACCTCCTATTGAGATTTCCCGTTTTCAGCAATAACGGATCGAAACTCGTAATTCAATTTTGTCATTTGCCATCTGCAATCCAAAGACGAAGACTTTACAGCAGCATAAATACGAAAAACAAGAAGAAACGCAAGTGTTGCGAAAAATTTTTACAATCTGATATGCTAAAACCCTTGTTAGCTAAAATAGTCGCCAAATTAATGACAGGAAATGACTTAAAGCGCAATTGGTATAGAAACTTAACCATGCTGTTATATTTTGTCAAAGCTTGGCTATATATCCTATTTAAGTTAACAAAAGAATTTTGCGACAAACATGCTAATAGTATCTAAAATTAGAATTCTCAAGATGCCAAAAATATGCATCTCTTGAGACATAATGGATAGAACCAAAAAAGATAAAGCGTTATACAACTTGGAATGTAGTATTTATACTCGTTAACCAAGAAGGATGTACAGAAGTTTTAGTATGTTTCAATTTGTAAAGGATTACAATAGCTAAGGGGGAATTACGTTATTAAGCGTAGTAGGTAAAGTATAGGCTAGAATATTGCAAAAAAGGCTAAGAGAAGTTTTGTAAAAATCTTTAGAATACTTTTATATATGTTACACTTACTAGAGGACTGACAAACGCAATTTTCATTATCATTGAAATACGTAAAAAAATATCGACCTACAAGAAGTCTTCGATAAAATAATAACTAGAAGGAATATGTTTGGAATTTTAGAAGAATGAGATGTAAGTGAAAGGACGATAAATGCTATAAAATTTCTATATAAACAGACGAAGATCAAAAATAGGATTTAGGCAAGACTGCATCTCGAATCTATTACTGTTTGTAGTAGTTTTATATAAGGGAATCAAAGAGGCAAAAAGATTTGCAAAACTACACAAAGTAGGCAGCTGGAAAGTGGAGGACATAAAAGTTACAGAACTGATATGCATAGTTCATTTGATACTGATCCATAACAAAGAACATTAAACCTAGAAGCTTCAGACATGAAAATAAATAATAAGAGAAAATAAGTAAAAGAATAGAAACAGCATTTTTAATTAAGAAAGAAATACCTAAACAAATAAACACGAATATATTCAACAGAATGACCACCCCAATCCTGATGTATGGGTCGAAAATGAGGGTCTTAACACAAAACTAGAAAAATAGTGTAAAAAGCACGTAAATGAGAATCTTACGGGATAATTGAAAGAAAAACAATAATGAGCAAAATAAGAAACGCTGTCATTTAAATAATCTGGAAATTAAAACGATAGTAAACACGATAGAAGGACAATTAAGATGGCTATGCCAAATATTGAGACTGGGAGGAAAGAAGACTGTAATTGTAGTATTTTTGAGTTTATTTAAAAAAATGCAAGGAAGGCCGAAAGAAATATGTAATGAAAAAGTTTGAATATTTTTATCCTAAATTTTGAGCAGAATAATTGTCTGGTTCAGAAGTTGCAAGTCCATGAACTTGCTGTGCTACTGGAGACTGAGATCAAACGGCTCTCAAAAAAATTGTCTAGCTGACAGAAATGACTTATTTCATAAAGTTAATTGAAATGTTAGAAATTTAGAATTAGAAGTTTTTATGAATATTTGTATACTAGTTAAACAAATAAGAAATATTGCATACTTTTCAGATATCATCTGGAAGCTTTGCAAATAGTAAAATCGATATTAGTTTTTATTGAATTTACTTATTTTCTGTTTATTGTAAATACTAAAATTTGAATTTTAGTTTTTTTTTTATTAAAAAAGTGATACGATTAGCTGTTTATCAAATTACGCAAAACTAAGAGTGAGCAATTATGGTCACTGACAAAATCATATTTTTTATTTGTTTACGTTCACCCTTTAACATAAACAACTTTGTTTGCTTTCCGAGCCCGCGATAAACTTTAGCTATAAAAACTTGCTTAGTAGGTGCTGAAAATTGTTGGTTTCTGTAATCATTCCCCGGGGGGCAACATTCGCGCCAAAGCCGACGCCGGAACATTCCAGGCGAAGTCATGAAATCGTGCAGTTTTCATGAAATGCCGTATCACTCTATAAATTTGGCCAAACGCGCCCGTCGGATTAAATCTGGGTTTCCATGCTGCCACTCGTGACTGGCGGGCATTTCCAGCGCTTTTTCTGATAATTTCACACTTAATATAGCTTACTGTTCTAATATTACCGCGCGGCCTGAAATAAAATTACAACTCGAGCCTAATGCCATAAATAGGAGTTGCTAAGGCTATTACTGGAAAAGCGGGCGGCTTAGGCTCGCATTTTCCAGTTAAATTTTATATGGGCACCGCTGGCCATCAATCACCCGGCTGTGAATAAATAGCGCCCGGTTAACTTCCCATAAAAATGAAAACTACGAATGTTCAGTTTACGGCCTTCACTTTAATGCAATGCGCGATCTAGAAAGTTAATTTTAACGGCGTGCTCTAGCAGCCCGCCCGCCAAATAAAACTTTCGAGCCCGCTTTCTTGAGCTAGTGCACTTTGTAAACAGCGAAAATTATCTCGTAAAGCACTTACCGAAAGCGGCGGGCCCAGAAAAATAATCGTGGTGTCGCGGCCCTAATGGTGTTTGTGAAAATTCGGAAGTGACTTGCAGAACCGCCACGTAAATTAAGATGCCTGAAATTTCAGCTCGTAAACATCAGGTGCCGGCTTAGAAAGCCTGTTTGGGAAACATGCTAACAAGCGCTGCAATAAATATAAACCAGAACTGGTATTTAATTATTTATACGAATAAATTCCCGCTCCGTGTGTGGGGTAAGGCATCAAAAAAAGGAAATCGACTAGGTTTAATTTTCAGAAGAATCCGAAATATTTGTATTGAATTAGCTTTTTTTAAACAAACAAACCCTTAAATTTAACCAATAGTACATTTTCCTGCGTTGGCAATTTTTCGATTTTATGCCTGAGCGAATTCGGTGGTTTGGAAGTGAAAGTTCATCCAATTTCTAAAAGCCGTGACATTATCGAGGAAGATTGTTAGACGAGATCAGAAAACATGAAAATCTGATGGAGCAACATAGGAGAAATGGGGATAATCTCCGAACTAAGCTCTTTGCATGATTATTCTTTAAAATAATCTGAAGCCGTATGTCGTTATTTTTTATTTGTTTGTGGCTTCGTTAATGGACTAAACCTTATGTTGGCCTTCAGCCATGCTTTTCTTTTTTACATGTTAATATAGAAGTACAATTTTTGCCAGCTATGACATAAAATTAATATTTTTTATGAACTAACTCACAATAAATCGAAACGTTCAAATCAAATCAAATTTATGTCGTTTTTGCTTAGAATGTGTGGTATTCAAACCCTTTTTGAATATTATTCAAAGAATACGAATAGTTGTTATCAGTCACAATTAATCATACTGCACAATTTTAGAATTGATTTACGTGTTATGGCCTTTAGAATTTATTAACCGTCTCAATTTGAAGGGTCCACCTTAATAAACTTTGTCCGATTACATTCTTCCCATTAACGGTATGAATGGTGCTCTGATGCTTTAATTCTTCGCTTAAATTCAAATATGGCGAGTAATCGATTCACGAACAGTTCGGACTGCGAACAAATCGGACAACAAACACAGGTTCGGGTAACGAAGACCTTACAGTACATTTGTAGAATGGTATTTTACTGCCGTTTATGAACTTGTTGTGTACATAATTTTTTTGTGTGCTAGTTGATTTCCGTTCTTTGAATTTTATCTGAACCAATAGCAGAAGTAGGAAGTGGGCAGAAAATGTCTGATGTTGCTAGGCAGTATGACTTGAACAGGTCCACAGTAACCCCTATTTTAGCTCACAAAGATATAGTTTGGAAGACCCAGCAGAAGACATCCACAGAAAAATTGAAAGATTGTCTTTAGTTTTGATAAGAGAAAGGAAAATGAAAAGAAATGTAATCAGTATGACTATCATTCAAGAGAAAGCTAGAGAAAATTTAAGGCTACCACTGGGTTTGCAAAGTTTAATAGGAGATCTGTCATTAAACACATAGTAATGTACGGCGAGTCTGTTAGTGCAGGTAAAGAAGAAGCTGAGAAATTTTGTCTCGAATTTCAAGAACTTATAAAAAAGAAGAATGTTGCTAATAACACTTTTTCAATTGTGATGAAACTGTTTTATTTTGGAAGCACATGCCAAACCCTATCTGCGTTATGAAGGATGAGAAAAATATTTCTTAGCATAAATCCACGAAAGATTGACGTTACTCTTGGGAGCTAATACTAGTGGTGATATGAAGCTTAAGTCACTTCTTGACTATCACTTTGATAATCCTAGAGTATACAAAAAAAATTCATAATTAAAGAAAGCCCGGCGATGATGTGGAGATCGAATGAGAGGCCATGACTTACGTAGGTTCTTTTCAAGAATGGCTGTTCAACGTTTATACTTCAAACATCGGGGATTAGCTTCATACCAGTGAATTGCCATTGAAATAAAAAGATTTTGAAGAGAATTTGCTGAAGGCTTTTCTCGGCTGAGTTTTTACCACCAAATACCGATTTGTTGATTCAACCAATGGATCAAGAGGTTATTGCTGGTTTTAAGAAATTGTATTGTCAGTGTTTTGAAGCATGCCAGTTCTCCTAAACGATGAAAATAATCCGGTTCGTTCAAAAGGCGTGTCCAGAAATCACTTAACAACAATTGAATTCTGCTTAGCAAAAGCTGTGTCTATTCTGCATTCAGATAGATGAAGATGATCTTCCTGAAATGGATGAAATTGTGACAACTGCTATAGATTTGGAACTGGAGGTGAATGAAGATGACAATGAGAGCTCATAATGGAACATGCAAATAATCTGACAACGGGGCGTGTTTTCTGAAAAAGAAGACGAAAGGGGACCTATGCCGACATCTGATATTAAAAAGATTTTGAAGAATTGGGAAGATGTCAGAATAACGGTCTTAGAATGGAACCCAAACGAAGTTGAAGGCAATCTAAGGATTTCTACGATGACTGTGCTATTAATTAATTCCGAAAAGAGAAATGCAATCGATATTGGACAGATTTTTTAGCGCCCCACAATTAGAAAGAAACAAGGCTAATGAAATTCTGTGTATGTACGTATTATTGTTATTTCATATAAGTAAACGTGGTAAAAAATTATTTTGTATTTATTTTTATCTTGAGAACGAATTCAAAATCAATATAAAAATCTATGTGTCACAATTACAATGTAACAGTCTCTTTCAAAACGTTCTGTAAAGTTCTATGTTAGAATCGCGAAAAAAGGCGTGGAACTTCGTTTCATCTCCGGCCATAACCTTTTTGAAAAATCTGGTCTATTGGTAAATGTCTGAAGTCTATTATTGGTAAGTGTAACACGACGTTTCTTCTGCTCTGGTAAGAGTAACCGCGGAACAAATTTTGTCGCGAGACGTTTATTGCTAAGATCTTTATTTAAATTTTTTTTGGAATTTCCACCACATCTTCAAATTCTTTAACTCTCTCAATATTTTCAAATGTTCTGTTCGTAGTTAGTCTTCGAGAACATGAATAACAGATTTCCGACTGTCTCAGAATAGTTTGCACTTATGCTCTTATTTTTGTTGCGCTCATTGCATAGCTCATGCAGGCCCAATTAATAATTCGAATAACTTTTTCGCACAAATGTTCCAGATTCGCGCGAAATCTAATGCAGTCACACTCTGCTTACTGGCCTATTAGAAATGCACATGTTTACTCCCAATTGGCTTGGTCGGTGAAGCCGTCCTTATTCGCGCATGCGCGCTGCAGTCCACTCTAATCAGCTACTAGGTTGCATTGCGGTTGCGAAAACTATTTTCATTATATTAATATTGTATTCGACCGTAACTGAATCAACGTTTTAAACTTTTTGGAGTTCCAGAGCCTTTTCAACATTTTATTTTGTTTTATTAATATGTTACTTATTTTTTCTATGAATACATTACTTTTACATCCTTTGCACTTAAGTTTCTCTAATATAGTCTATTATTTAAAAGTAATAGTTAAAAATTTCTTTAATTCCAATTATAATTTTGTGTTTGTGTAAGTCGAGATGCTGAACTTTATTTTTATTATTTCATTTTTTTGTTTTTTTCTGGTTTTTATATATTCCCTATTTACTTTACTCAGTAAGCATTGTTTTTATTTAAGTCAACAACTTAATTCTTAGACTAGCAATAAAAAGTAGAATCGTGCCAATAAAAGAAAGACGTAATATTGAATATGTTTAAAATAAAATTGTTAGTATTGTACAGGTTGCTAATTTTTTGTGGTTTATTGCAGAGTCAATTTCGATACGGAAAAATCAGTAAGTATGGTTTTAAAACTTTCTATAGTGCATTTGACTAAATCGTAGCTTGTAGTAGCTTAAGATTATATGAGAATAACATAAGTAGTTTTAACATCCCTTACGTAGTTAAAAAATGCAACTAATATTATAATAGTCGAAGCTTTTTAGAAGTACCTTCTATCTTCAGCGCCAAATTTTGCAAATTTTAGACAAAATCAAAATTCATTAAGCTTTAGTGAATAGTTCACTCTAATAGTTTCCACTTTATATTTTGGATAAGTATCAACCTGAAAATAATTATCACCTAGTTTAAGATGGTACAAACTACTGTAAATGAAAATTTTAGTTGTACAGGGTGTCTGGTGGCAGATTTATATTTTCAAACTTAAATAAAAAACGTAATAATTGACACAAAGTTTTATTAAGAGCATTGAACGATAGAATAGAAATGCGGATTTAATTTTTTAAAGAGTATGTCATCCAAATGTCTTCCGTCGAGTGGCACACACTGTTCAAAACGAAGCCTTGTGTTCTGCGCCACACGCTGCAGTAAACTTGGTTCAATTGAGCTGATTTCTCGAGGAATATTTTCCTTTAAAGCCACAAGAGATTGGGGATTGTCATTATAAACCCTCTCTTTGAGGTAGCCCCATAAAACAAAATCCATGGGAGTTAGATCGAGCGACCTCGGTGGCCATGGGATGTCCCCAAAGCGACTGATCAGTTTTTGGGGGAAATTTTCCTGAAGCAAATTCATCGAAGCTCTGGTTGTGTGTGCAGTCGCCCCATCCTGTTGAAACCACGTGTGTGAAGAGTACGATGGATGAGCTCGCAGGTTTGGCAAAAAGAAATCCGGAATCATGCGTCGATAATTTTCACCATTGACATTCGTCGCCTGACCTCGAGAATTTTGGAGAAAAAATGGTCCAATTATCCCATGCGTGGATAAGGCATACCAAACAGTTACCCTGGAGCAATGCAATGGTTTTGATGTTTCAATCGAGGGTTGCGGGTTCTTGGAGACCAGTAACGGCAGTTTTGCTTGTTGACGTGGCCGTTTAAGTGAAAATGAGCCTCGTCGCTCCAAAAATGGGATAAGTGGAAAACCAACATCGTTTCACAAAATTTTGCGTAAATCAAAGTCACTTTCTTTCAGTTCTTGAACGATTTGAATTTTAAAAGGATGGAACTTCAGATACTTTCTTGAAATTTCATGAATAATCGCTCTTGGAAGTCCCAGTAAGGCTGCTCTTTTCCGTATTGAAAGCCGCGGATTTTCACGTAAACTGCTTTCAACCAGTTCAATGTTTTCGGGAGTCCTTGAAGATCGACTGGGCCCTGGCCGTGGGGCATTCATAGCCGAGGCAGTTGCGCGGAATCTCTGCACCCACGAACGAATTAAATTTACACTCGGTCCATCATGTTCGCCGAATACCGAACTTTGAACAAAATTGTCGACGGGCAATTACGTAAGAATCATTACTCTTAAAAAATGTCTCTACAGCGAACGCGCGATGCTCACTCGACCACTGCGACATCGTGACTGACAAATCCGCACGATCGGTGATCCCAACGGCGCCACCCTCACCCCTCACCGTTTATTACTTTTTGAAATAATCGTATTTAAAAATATAAATCTGCCACCAGACACCCTGTATTACTTGACCAAACGAAGTATAGGTTATCGGATAGCTGCTTTTTGAAATTTTCAGCTACGAAGTTGCATTGAATATTTGGAATCCAAAACACGCCTACTTAAAGAGTCTGGTTAAAGGGTAATCGAAGACTATTCCAAAATTTCTAGTATTGTTACTGAAAAGCTAGAAAAAGTTGCTGCAAGCTAAAAAGTAAATAATGTAGGCGTAAAAATTATATCGAGTGTACACATGAGTTTTGTGCTTTATTGAATTATTGCGAGAGGTTGCATCAAATCATCAGTTGCAAAAAATGGGTTGAAATTAGGAGGATAGTTGTAGTAGAAGCGATGGATTAATTGAATAAGCAATCACTTTGTTTTAAGACACATGTATAGTCCGGCATATTTATCTAGGCTAAACAAAATGTGCAGGCAGTTGGAGCTGCTTGCTAAATCAAGTTTTTAGAAAATTATGCAGTAGCTATCCAATTTGTACACTGGAGTCATAAGTAAATCGTCGTTTCGCAGCACGTTCTTCCTATGATCAATGTTTTAAGAGAATTAATTGTCGATCTCTAAAAATAGAAATGAAAGGTATTAAATAATCAAAATTTCCTTTGATTGTAAAGCACTACGATGTAAAAACAGATTTAAACTTTCAAATTGATACATAAAGATTAAACTGAACAGATGCAATAGAATGTTGCTATCGGCATTCACAAAGTACAATCACTTTATTTCTTCAAGTGGTGCAGCCACGAAGATCTAATGAAAATAAAAGTGTTACTTTTAAATCGGATCTGACGCGAGTTCGTGTTCTTGGAGTAATTCAAATTGTGGAGCAGATGAGCAGCTTAATGGGCAATTATTTTTTGTTGCCAATTTAAACCTGTGCATGCGACGAAAGACAAAGGAAAGCAAGCTCCCCGACAATTTAATGAAGTAAATACACCAAACTAATCTCACCCTTCCTATGATGAAATGTGTATAAGAAAATAACTCTATCTTTAATAAAATTTCTTATAATTTAAAACAAAAGATAAATTTTTTTGACCAGATATTTAAATGATGAATGGGATGGGTTAGCCATTTTAGCATGTATTTTTATTTTTAAAATTTCTAAAAATTTTGGTGAACAAAACTTATTTGAGGGAAAAGTTGGCTGATTTTATACTTTTCTACCGCTCAGTTATAGACTGACAGACATATTAATTAAATTAATAATAGCACTAGAAAACTGGTCATGTAATAAAGAAACAGTAAAAAGAATAAAAATTTTTAAATGTTGATCTACAAGAGGTTACCAAAGTACCTTGGGCAGAATAAGAAATACTAAAGTACGACACCGAATTAATAAAGAAATGGATACTAGATGCTAAAATTATGCAAGAAAAAAGTCAGAGGAAAGAGAGATTAAACTGTTTAGATCAGCATCATCCAAAATAAAAATAGCTATTATGATAAGCATATTCTGATGAAGAAGCCAAGCCAAGAAGGAGTAAAGTTTTCATAAAAAATCTACTATGCTTTAACGAATGTTCATTTTTGTCTTGCTCGGGCAAAACACGGTTATTTTGAAATCAAATTAATTATTTTGAAGACGGATCATGCAACAAAGACAAGATGCTGTATCTCCTATAAAAGTGAGTTAATACAGAATACATCAAGCGTAATTTTTAATGTAACTACCCTACACATGATCATAGAATTGCTCCATCGTATTGTTCATATTAAAATATGTTTGTTAGTGATTAAAAAATGCAGTAATATTTAATTTTTAACTCTCTGATTAGTGATTAATGTGGTTTTGTATATAAAAGCAATATATATGTTGTTGACTATTAGTTCTTAACTAGTCGTACACCTAGAATAAAATTGGACCTATTGATTATGTCTTGCAAATTGTAAGTCTTGGACAAATAAACAGAGCTTTTATAAATATTTGTATAAATAGATAGGTATTTTCAAAGCTTCTCTTAAAAAGATACCATTATAGTATAGATTATAGCTAGAATAGTTTAAACTAAAAAGATATTAAGAACATCATAACTTTTATGATCGTCAAATTAACATAGACCACATAGCTTTGGTTATCCAAGACCAGACACGTACCAGAAACTTGACCAACTGACCGATCCAATAGTAGCATAAAAACAGAACTAGAACTTCAAAACACATATGAAAGCATAAGAAATTTCAAATAAAGGTAAAACAACTCATGTTTTGCGTTTGTATGGATAATTTCCTGCAACCTGACGAACTATCTTTCGGAAACCATCACCATATTTACTTTCGGGTATTTGCTTTGCCCAAAACAACGACCAAAATGTGGTCCAAGACTTTCATACAATTATTAATGCTTTCCGGAACCAGGCCATAGTTTGTTCCTATGCATCTGGTGCTTTTGTCTCACCAAGCAACAAAAAGAAAGAGTATTCATCATTAAAATGAAGGAACTTAGCAAACAAAAACATTTTGTATAGTAAAAGCAACCTAAAACACGATATTTGTTTTTCTAAAACTCTTAATTCTGATTTTAAGAGAACTGTAACTAACATAATTAAAAGTTTAACCTATCTAAATATGAAAACATGTATATCATACAGTTATAGATTTTACAATATATGTAATTGTTATTCTCTATAAATCAAGGCAAACCAGAGAATACCACTTCTATGGTAGAAAAATATGTGCCTCTAGTATATAGTATGTGACAAGATGAATAAGAACGAATGACAAACATCGATGAAAAACAATCTTATAAAGATAGCAGAGTGCCTATAACGGCGGAAATGAAAGCTATTAATTCCTTATGTTCAGCTTTTTAAGACTTTAAAGTGAAGTAATTTCGTTTCCACTGCAAAAACAGCCAAATTCAAAGATTAAAAAATCCCATTAAAATTTGTCTGGAAACCCACTTTCAACTGCAAATTTAGTTTCTAAACGAAAATGTTGCAATACAATTTTTTGTTGCTTTTTTATCCCCAACTTTTTAAAAAGTGAATGAAGCAACTCTTGTACGCAACCCTCCAATTTCTTTCAGCAATGCACTTAAAAGAACTGCTTAATACCTGCTGATGAGGTGCTGCTCAAATAGAGAGCTGCTATCGATCTTCTTTAGCTGCCACCTTTAACTTTCTGTCTCACTATCTATAATCAAAGTGAATATCGACGCACCCTCGCTTTAATCGTACCCATTTTGATTGGAACGCATTTAAGCGAATTGGTTCAACAGCAATAATAGCTACAATTTTGGACGTTGTTTAGCTGAAGCTAATTAGTTATTTATGAAGCTCGAATGTACCTTGTTCAGGTTTGAATTCGACAGTGGTTGACTTTTATTTAATAATTACAATAAAGCTTTGTGGCTGAAAATTCTATCTTTTCCAAATTAGGGTGATTAGTCCTTATGAAATACTAATATAAGCGCAATTCTGAGCACTGTAAGAATTTCATTAAAACAAGTCATAAGAAGGAGCTTTTCTAGATATTGGATGCTTGCAGAATAAACAGTGAAATGGAAGGAAAAAGAAAAAAAAACTGTTTGAAATTTACTTATTTCATTGTTTACTAAAGAGAAATATTATACGTAGTAGGCACTGTTTCTAGGTTGTTTTAATAGTTTAAATTTTTATACTACGTCTATTCTTTTTACCTCACAATCCTTAATGTTAGATAAATGAAATTGACTCCTTTATTATTACAGTTGCAGTAATTGATGGGTTTATATTGAAATAATTTTCCGATAGATTTATATGCAATGAATATAAAGCTTACTGTTTTAAGCACACTCGTTAAAAGTATAGTTTATATAGAGCCATTAAATTAGTTCTTTTAGTGAGCGATGCTGCTAACAGATTTGAAGATAAAAAATTATAAAATTTAATATACTTTTAATAATTAAGATATTGCCTGGCCTGGGCTATTTGAAATTAATTTATTTTTTATATAAAATTGTTAAAATGGCAGCTCTTAAGACGTATGATGTTGATTAGCTAAAGTGAACTAAGTCAAATACTTTTTGATAACAAAACTTGCCCCTGTTTTAAGTAAAATACACTACTATACGTTTTTTCTACTGTTCGTCCGTAATTGTACATGATACACCGTGGAAGGTAATTTTTATTGCAATTGATATAAACATTAAAATTTGTTACAAGGTCTTACACATCACATGCGCACGGATACACGCGTCCATTCTGTGTTGGAATAAAAACTAATTGAAAGATCTGAATTCAAAGTGGTAAAGCAAATTCTCCACCAAATAACATTCTTAAACAGTTTAACGTTATTTGAACCATGCTACGCTTGCCTGAGCACAAAAACTTACATTATTTTAGAATACAGGATGGACAGTCTTGGTGCGTCGTAGCCAGAAGTAAGTGAATCGGATGATCACTTATTTCAAATAAAGTGGTAAACAACCAGTATTCTCTCAGGATCCTCAAAACGAAAAGAATGAGCGGAGAACCCACGAAAAACAGTGACCGAAGCCAGCGCCAGAAAAATCACGAATACTATTCCACGCTATTTATGTAATGTGAGGCTGTACAAATAGGATTCCAAGTAGAAGCCCTTACCGACAGCCTCCCAGAAAAAGCTTAGACAGAATTGGATAACAGATGTGTTTTGGACCAGATGACTTTTAGTGGCTCTGTCATTTTTTTCTAATAAAAGCCGATACTACCATTTTAGTGGCTATCATACCTGCAGATGTACGTGGGTGCCATTTTGGCAGATCACCTTTAATTATGTGTAATAAACTTCTTCTTCTTCAGATACTTTTTCTTATCAGCGGAGATTATGGATTTTATCACCAAAATTCTCTCCATCTAGTACAACTGTGAACAATGGCGAGCCAAAACATTTGTCATTGTCCTATGAGACGCCTTCCTTCTATCATACCCTGAAAAATTAACTGACCAAGGTAGCCAGCTTTGATGGTTTTGATTATATTTAGTGACTCTCTTTTAGTAGTAATTCTGTTCAGTACTTCTTTTTACTGACATGTGCCGTCCACAATATTTTCAAAACTCTTCTTCATAACCAGAGCTTACGCACTTCTAATTTGTATTGAGAGTCCATATTTCTACCGACCAAATAAAACAACAGCGGTCGGCATCTAAGTCTCTATTTTTAATTTGTTATTGCAAAACAAATTATTTTGTCGAATAACACCACGCTGAGCTATCCGGGTTTTAATTTCGCGTTTTTAATGTATCCGAGAAGTTACCTCACTTCCAAGCTGTACTTCTCCACGTACTCTACTTATTCACTTCCTATATTCAACCTTCAGATATTTTCACTACCTTGGTCTTTTCTGTATTAAAAAACTTTGTTTCATACCGACCGAAGAGCATGATCGGCCATTACAATAATATTATCCCCCTAACGGATGTTCTTCACTACCAGTCCATTAATTATTATCTTCTCGGGGCAACCAGCTAATGGATTCACGAAAACGCTGTCTGAATACACGTTGAACGCAGCGGCAATAAAGCACAGCCCCTCTGACAATTTTTTCAGATTGCTGTGCTTTTTTGACTTGTCATTAATATGTATAGAACGTCTTTCTGGTCAATTCCTATCAAAGAGTGTTTTATGCCGCACCCGGTCAAACGCCCTCTCGAAGTTTTTAAAGCAGACAATATGTCCAACTAGCTTTTCCCTTTTAAACACCCCCACACCCACCCTAAAAACTTGTCTTTAATCATGACTTTCCCATTAAGGAAAATATTATTTTCGTGGAGGTTGGCGTGTCTTCTCATCGAGTGCATACCGCCACTATGTATAAATAATAATACAAAATAAATTTTTGCCATGGTCGGGGTAGTTTGCAGACAATACCCCGATTGAAAATTGTGACAAAATGGTGACAGTATGACTTGTCGCATCAAAATTAATGAAAATAACTCAGCATCAAAAGATGTAGGAAAGAAACAAGAAGTCGTATCCGCCAAGCAAAGAAAGTTTTTCTCAAAGAAAAAGTTAAGATATCAAAAAACATCTTTTTACACACGAGAAAATTATTTTTACATTCCTTTGTATGGATCCACTGTGTGGATGCGAAAAAAAACTTAAGAGAAATCCGAATTATTGGCGATGGTGGCAGAAAAATGGCAAACATTCCTAAAAACTATAGATATAATTTAGGATGTAATTTTTAGCCTAATTTTTTAGCAACATAAACAAATTTAGGTATATGTAAAATTCATGAAAAAAATAGTTGTAATTGATACACTCTAAGTAAAAGCACAAGAGCATTGCAATTCTTGGCTACTCCACAGAAAAATTTATGGATTATTAATTATCAAGGCGAAAATAACAAGTAAAGCAAAATGTTCTTGATAAGCCTAGGTATTTTAAGTTCTACGTTAATTTCACTTTTAACATTGTGACTATGGAATTTTTCAAATTATTTCGTAAAGCACCTTAAGAATTGAACAATATCTTGAACATAATTGTTAGGTACCGCGTAGATTTCAGGAAAGGTTAGAAATGGTACGAACAACAAAATAAAAATGGCCATACACCTTTCTGGAAAAAGTGTTAAAATTTAGTTTTATAAATATGAAAATATGCAGAATATGTATGTATGTTTGTATGAGAGTAAGCAAGAAAAAGTTAAATCGCTTAATAAAAAGTTAATAAAAAAAGGCAATATAAAATACCTACATTCGCCTATATTCCAAGCTTTTATTATGTGAAATAAAGATAAACAATACGTGTTGTGCATGAATTTGCTATTTTACCAAAGCCCAAGTTTATGTAGAACAAAAAATACAAATTACATATAATATACGATAAAAGTAAATAAAAATCTTAATAAAGCTGCAAAATTAAAAACAATTTTTGCTATACGCTTGTAGGTATTAATCAAAATATGTGCAGCAAAAATGCAGGGTGTGCCAAAATGTATAGTTTTCGCTTTAGAGATATTTTAAAAATAATTCCTATTATAAACTAACTCGTTTTTGAATCTACGTTCTGGATTTCTCGTCAGTATTTTTTCTCCGGATTATATGCATATCAGAACAAGATAATTTGGAAACACCGAGCAGTCGCTGAAGACTGGGATGAATAGTGGGCATAAACGTTTGCGTCCGCATCTTCCTTATGCTAAAGTGCTTACAATATGCTTTTTAAATTCTAATTATTGAATGATCATTTTGGATCAAAGTAAACTTTATTATTTTTTATAGACCAGCAATTTTGTATTCTAGAAAGAGCATCTGGTTCGAACATATCGCAAGAATTTCTAACGCTAGGAAAACAAAAAACGAATTGATGGAAGAAACAAGTAGCTAGAACAGGGAAAACAGTTAAGAAACTGAAGAAAATAGCAGAGAGAAATCAAAAAGAATGCAGTTGTTGGACAAATAGAGATTACATGAAACCATAAAGGCAAAAGAAGAAAAAAGGACCTAAAAAATTTTGTAAGAGATATTTAAAATTATTGAGGTACTTTGGGATGAATTTGAAGGAAAAGAAAATTTTTAAATGAAAGGGAACAAAGTTTGTTTTAAGTATACTATAGATACTTTTTTTCTGTAAAATAAATGTCTATTTTTACAGATAACATACAACCAACATCTTTCTTATTGAAATTTTCGTATTTAGCTGAATGTTTAAATTTAGTAGGTTATTGATTTTCTTCGTTGAAAGACCTTCCAATATTCTTCTATGTTCTATATGTATTCTTTTAACTATTATATGTTCCATACCATGCTACATTTTCTAATACAAATTTTATTGTGAGTACGGCCCGTACATTGAAGCAGAGTGGACGTGTGCGAGCCAAATTTTTACCTACGATATCGCCGCGCCCGAGTCGCAGCCTTAAGGTCAGGCGTACTTATTTATTTAATAATTTAATACCCATGTAATCAACTTTAATATTAATGTTTCCCACTGGCAATGGGAATAATCCGCCATCACAAAATAACTCCAATATGTATCAACAATATGGTTACCCACCCTCCTATCAACAGCAACAGTATACTGTACGTAACAGTATACATTCAACACCACCACTCTTCGAACAAACACCATTAAAGCAGTATGCAGTGCCATCAATCCCACCGGTTCAACCCTCTCCGTATTATACAATGCCCGTGATGCAATATCCAAGGTTGTCTCAAGTGCAATTACCTTCCCGCAAACCTTGCCGCAAAATAATCAAATAGAAAAAGACCAGCAAGAAATTTTAAGTAATGTCGGCGAAGACGAAAACATGGCTCATAATAATAACACTTGGCAAGTGGTTCCTGGCAATAAAAGGAAAAGACGGAAATATAACCCACAATTAACTCAAACATTCAGCTTAACACAAACAAACCAATACTCTACGTTAACAGAGGAAACAGATGTACCAGGGGCTAGCAGCAACACTAATACTACGGTCAAACTGTTCAACTGCCAAAACCACCGCCAATCTTTGTTCAAGGTGTCGAAAACTATCAACAAATGGTAGCTAGCATCACGCACATAGTCGAAAAGGAACAATATACCTCTAAATGTATGGCCAATAATGTCGTTAAAATCAATGTTCACACGCCTGACTCATACAGGAAATTGACCGCCCATTTTTAGATACCAACGTTATATTTCACACATATCAAAACAAGCAGGAGAGGGCGTATAGAGTAGTTGTACGGCATCTACACCCCACAATCCCGATAAATGTAATAATAGCAGAATTGGCAGCAAAAATCATAAAGTTCGAAATATTAGCAACATCAAACACAAACAAACTAAAGAAGCCCTGCCGTTATTCTTCGTGGACTTGGAACCGGCCGATAACAACAAAGATATTTATAAATTGCAGTATCTGCAGAACCTAAAGATAACGGTTGAACCACCTAAGCAAAATAAAAATATAGTACAATGTACAAGATGCCAAAACTTTAACCACACGAAATCATACTGCAATCGCCCATATGCGTGTGTCAAATGCAGCGGTAACCATGATACAAGAACGTGCACCAAAAATAGGGATACGCCGGCAACGTGTATCTTATGCAATGGACCACATCCTGCCAACTACAAAGGATGTATGGTCTATAGAGAATTACAAAACAAGACCTACCCAAATACACAGCAACCAAAGAAACAACCTGCACAGTATAAGCCAGATATAAGAAATTTTCCTCCTCTGCCAAAACCTAATGTTTACGCTGATATGTCGATGCATACCTATAGCCACGTTACAGCAAATAAACCAGACTCATCTAATGACCTCACCCTCGCACAATTCCTTGCCGAGTTTAAGGGAATGTTTAATCAACTGCTACAACGAAATAGCATGATCCTCAACATGCTCACAACAGTAATTGCCAAATTAGTTAAATAATGTCTAAATTCAAACATATTGCATTATGGAATGCCCACGGCCTCCAATCATAAAAATTGGAGGTAGAAGTCATCCTTCAAATGAACAAAATTGATGTACTACTCATAAGTGAAACACACTTTACAACAAGAACGTTTATAAAAATACCTCAGTACAGCATCTACCACACTGTACACCCAGATAATACAGCCCATGGTGGCGCAGCTATTATTATTCGAAACTCGATAGTTCATCATGAATTACCAAAATACGAAGAACTGTTCCTGCAAGCTGCCGTTATCGAAATCAGTAAACTTCCTAGCCCAATCACACTAGCCGCTGTATATTGCCCTCCAAGACATAGACTAACCACGAACATACTACAACCATTCTTCAACACCCTTGGAGGAGATTTATAGTAGGTGGCGACTTTAATTGTAAACATACAAGGTGGGGTCTCGATTAATAACTACAAGGGTAGAGAACTTGAAAAATTCTTACTAACAACAATTACATGCATTTATCAACCGGTACTCCAACATACTGGCCGACTGACGTGAACAAGATTCCAGATTTATTAGATTTTATATAGCCTCGGGCATTTCAAGAAATTATGTGGACGTCACTCCTAGTTTCGATCTATCTTCGGACCACAGCCCTGTGTTAGCTGTCATTAGCGCTACAGTTATCCAAAAGCAGCCTAAGCCAGTACTCTGCAATAGACGAACTGACTGGGACAAATTTAAAGTACACGTCCACCGACATATAAATATTAATATAAGCTTAAAAACACCGAAAGAAATAGAGATCGCAGTTAATCACTTTATAACAACAGTCCAAGAGGCAGCCTGGAATGCTACACCAATGAATATCCAGAAAATCGAGTCATTTAATGTTTCTAGAGATATAAGTGAATTAATAAAAGAAAAAGGAGAGCAAGGTCAATCTGGCAACGTACACACAACGTTAATGATAAAACCACATACAATCGACTTACTAATAAACTTAGGAAGAAGATGTTAGAGGCGCGTAATGAAACATTCCATAACTACATAACCAACTTATCCAAAGAAGATCACAGTATATGGAAAGCCACTAAAGGATTTAAGAGACCCCAACAACAAGTCCCGCCGTTACGCAAAAACGATGGCTCCTGCACAAGATCAGACAAAGAAAAAGTTGAACTTTTTGCCCAACATCTGGCAGACGTATTCACACCTCACTCTAATGAAATTGATGAAGATGTTAACAACTTTCTCGAAGCACCACTACAACTATCACCCCCTATAAAAAAAATTCATAATTGGTGAATTACAAAATGAAATAAAATGGTTAAATAATAAGAAAGCGCCGGGCTATGATCTCGTTACAGGCCTTCTACTTAAACAATTACCACGACAAGGAGAACAATTCTTTAATGCAATCGTACGCTTAACATACTGGCCCTTACAATTAAAGTTTGCACAGGTCATCCTAATATTAAAACCTGGCAAACCATCAAATGAAGCTCAGTCTTATCGCCCAATTAGTCTACTGCCTGTCGTGTCAAAACTCCTAGAAAAATTAATATTAAAGCGAATAAACGAAAATAGTCTACTTGAAGAATGGATTCCAAATCACCAGTTTGGATTTCGCAAAGGACACTCGACCATAGAGCAATGCCACCGAATAACCAATATTATTCAGCAATCATTTCATAGTAAGAAATATTGCTCTGCTGTATTTTTAGATGTGCGGCAAGCGTTTGACCGTGTTTGGCACAATGGGCTACTATTTAAAATTAAACACATCTTTCCACATCAATACTATCTCCTGCTTAAATCTTATCTAACTAATCGACACTTTCAAACCAAAGTTGGTATGGAATATTCACAACTGTATCCAATCACGGCTGGTGTTCCCCAAGGAAGTGTGTTGGGGCCACTCTTATATCTGATTTTTACTGCAGATATACCGTCGACACCAACCATAACATTGGGGACAACTAATATCTTGCAAGAGGCACTAAGTACAATAGAGGGTTGGCTGGAAAAATGGAGAATTAAGGTCAATGAGACGAAGTCCAATCATATAACATTTACCACAAGACGATCACAATGCCCACCTGTAAGCTTGAATAACGTACCCATCCCGCAAGCAAATGCAATTAGATACTTAGGTCTCCATATGGATACAAGATTAACGTGGAAACCACATATAATAAAAAAACGCAAAGAAATGGACATCAAAATTAAAAAAATGTATTGGCTCATAGGAAGAAACTCTCAACAGAAAACAAATTACTGGTGTACAAATCTATCATACGACCAATATGGACATATGGCTGTGAACTCTGGGGTTGCGCCAGCTACTCAAATATTGACATAATACAACGTTTCCAGTCTAAGACATTAAGAAGTATATTCAATGCTCCCTGGTATGTTTCAAACCGTATCCTCCACTTTGACTCCAACGTACAATATGTGCGGGACATAATCAGACAACGGGCTACAAGCCACCATGCTCGGCTAGTGGGACACACTAATAACGAGATTACACCGCTAACACAGCAGCCAGTAATGAGACGACTTAAACGGAAGTGGCCATGGGACTTGACAGAATAAAGAAATCATACACCATCCCCTAAGCCTTCAAATGGAGGTAACGAGACTGCACCACTGGGTGCACCTCTCTTCAAATCTATTCCAAACTTCACGCAATTAGCTCATAGAATTTATTGTAATTAATTCTGATTCCTAATGTACACGAATTCGATAAAAAAAATTTATTGTCTAATTTTCCGTCACATTTAGTTACCGTAGTTATAAAAGTAAACAGCAGATGTGTGCATATGGCACAAATTTTAGTACAGCTTGTGTAATAGAGATTAACTTTCAGGAATCAACAGTAAGAATGGATCAGCTTATCTAAGCCTCACATGTTTTCAAAAAATATGCCCCCTCACGACACGAAAACGTTTTTACAGTGGACATTATCCTGTTTGCTTTCCAGGAATTCCTTATCGGCGCTTATCGCCGTCTCGTCCTGCGGATGGTAAACACGGGGACAGGGAACCGTTGTCTTTCGCACGTTGCAGCCAGCAATCAACGTCTCTTTCATGAACCCATCCGTCGCAGATAAAATACGCCGACTTGCATATCGCTCATTCACGCGAGCGGGGCGCGCAGGGCCGGGCTGGCCGGCATGGGAACCGGGGCCAGCTGCTCAATAAAGGGACAATCAAGGGGTCGCGGCCAATTGACACCGCTCCATGTTGTGTCCACTCGGCCATCCGTCCGCGTAAACAATCTCGACGGCACGCCGTTTGCGGCCTCATTTAGATGATTAGTCGGGATTGCTCCGCAAGTGGTGGCCCCTGCGGCGGATCCTTAACAGCCTGCCGGCCCTGCTCCTTACATTTTCCAAATATGAGTCCATTTGGGGACAAGCACTTCGCCGAATATTTGCGCGTCTGCTGCATAGATCTTTTAGGGAGCACTTTGCTGAATGATGGGAAAAGGCTTCCGATTTGGACAGTCTGGTGGTTTTTATGAGGCAACACGTCTTTGTTTTTCGGATGGGGCTTAGTTATTACACCAAATGTTATTCTTCCCTAGACAATATCATTAATAAATACTATAAATTACTATATTTCTTTTTACCTCCTACTTCTCGAAATAGTTAACTGACCCTTTCTTAACAACTAGATAAGACAGGAACATACCGAATGCTTTTGATAACCGTTATCTCACATAATGTAAGTGAAATTAAAGTCCAGAAAAATTAGACTCTTTATCAACTAAATTTCATTATGTGATGTGAATTTCAGAAAGTAATATATGAAATATAGTCGTAACAACAATTTAATTTGAAAGCAATCAAAATCTGTTTTTTTTTGTTATGACTTTATTGCGGAAGAGGCCATTTTTATGAGTTATACCACAGAACATTCGTTTTAACTTACTAATTATTTTTCTTATAAAGTGTGTTTTACAAGGCGAAACAACATTGTTACAACTATTTATACTAACTACGCTTACTCGGAGATGACCAGAGATTATTGCCGGATCGGACGAAACGGTTATTGCCACGTTAAAGAGGGGATTTTTTCATGTATATCCCTCAAAGAATTAGCTGTCGAGCTCCGAACACCTCGGAGCTACGGTAGCTTAAAATAAGTGTAAGGAATGCACAGGAAAGTCGACCCGTATTCTATTCTTGATTTCTCCTCATGCCAAATGTTCTATGCATGCTCCACTGACGTTTGCACAAGTCAGCGAATGGCTCAGCCGGTCAGGCGTCGTGCTTGTAATCCGGTGGTCGAGGGTTCGATTCCTATCTAGTGCAATTTTTTTTCGGAGCTCGGCAGCTAATTCTTTGAGGGATACACATGAAAAAATCCCCTCTTTAACGTGGCAATAACCGTTTCTTCCGATCTGGCAATAATCTCTGGTCACCTCCGAGTTAGTTCTTGTATTTTTATATTTTTGTGTAATCCAGTGATTTAATGTGAAAATAGGTAAGTTTAAGCAACTGTCCCTTTATTTAAAAGAACATCCCATTTTTAGGATCAAAATTCTCTACTTCACTGTAAATTTATAATTAGGGGGGTAAAACAAGTTATAATGAAAGAAATCAGCAAAAAGAAGAACCTGGATTTGACCTGATTTCCAGCAAAACCGTACAAAAATTCTCAGATGAATGTTATAAACTTATAGCTTTTATCTTCCCTAGCACATGAAAGGGTGTCAGAAGATGCCTACTCTTACGGGTCTATGACCCTATTCGGTTTTTAGGTAGTGAGACGTCGAGATTCTCAAAATGAAAATAAACGAAAATCTGAGGCGCACGAAATTATAGAACAAGTACACAGATTAATTAATAAAATTAACAAGGATTTAATTCCAAAAGAGATTACGCTGCAGGCTTCCTTAACATATTTCAGGCATTTGATAAAGTGTGGCACAGCGGCCTACAAGTCAAACTAAAGAAGTTCCTTCCCCATCCACCCTATCGACTACTCAAATCGTATTTAACAGATAGATACCACTTAACGAAACAGCAATAAATATACTGATATATATATTGGTAGATCGATTGTGCTTTTCTTTATAAGTCACCACCCTAATACCTTATATATCTTATGCATTCAGGAATTCCGCAAAGTAGCGTCTTTGGACCAATATTTTATCTCCTTTAGATAACTGACCTGTCAACAACAAGCAACATATGCGGGTTACACTGCTGTCTTGTTTTATCCCACATTGACCCAGCATCGATGACGAGGAACCTGCAAACTATGTGAACAAAATTCAGCACGTGTCGAATTAAGGCTAATGAAGCCGAAGAAGATGCCAAATATTTCGGCATGCATTTAGACAACACCTGAAAAAGAAACACATTCAGCAAAGGGAAACAGCGAGGCCTCAAATAACTGGCTTATCGGTAGAAAATCAAAACTGTTCCTAGATACAAATTGCTACTATATAAAACTATATGGACATATGGGAACAACTCCAATATTGCCGTCCTGCAGAGGTTCCAAAATAAAATGCTACGTGCCGTCGTCAATGCATCGAAGTAATCCAACATGACATTCTACTGGAGTCGGCCAAGAAAATCATTCATTAGTTTAGTGTCAAGTACAGTGCAAGAGTGTCATTACACCCCCACGTGCTAGCCAATCGGTTAAGTGTGCGCGATGTTAACGAAATGCGTAGACTGAAACGTCTGCTGCCATCCGACTTGCCTACAGGACAGATAAGTTTAGATTTTAAGAATATGCATATAAACTAATTATACATAAACTACACTAAAGTTACTTTAGAACTGTGAATGATTTGTGGTAATAATGACGTGATAGCGTTAAATATTTCCAGCAAGGATGGATTAATAAAGTTTGATGCGGCCGAAATAATGGACTGTATAGGTAATTTTGAATTTTGAATAAAGGAACTTGAAATAAATCGAAAGTTAAAACACTAACCTGTGGAAACGATGATTTCCCCCAGATATTGGTTCCCTGCTGTTGGTCCTGAGGCTTCCAGAAAAAAGGATATAAGGGTATGGATAAGAAATAGGACAAGTTACCCCAATCTTCACAGCGGAGCCGAACGGCAGCAACCTTCCTGGTGCAAAAGGTTCCTTCGTCGACCCAGATCAAAGAAAATGGAAGCGAGTTTTTTTACCGGCAAAATTTGAACCCCGAAAATTAGCCTTTAACAAAAACCTCGCAGAAAATTAAAACTTCTGCTGTCAATTAAAGCCGTCGGCGAACTATTGGTTAAAAATGCTCTCGTCTTGCCGAAAATTTCTGCCACAAACTGAATTCAAAGAACGACGCCTGCGAGAACATAGCCAAAAGGCCAAGCGTACAACACGGCGAAGCGCGAACGAACAAAGGCAAGGTACTGTACTATATGGAATAAAACAGAAATTCACTTAACGTCTCAAGTTAACTGATAGTAGGCCAACAAAAACCTCGACTGTTAATTTATTTTATAACTAGCTCTAATTTGTCCTAAATGTGCACTGAGAAATTATAACGAAAAAGAGTTACTAGAATTTGTAAGACAAATATGAACAAAGAAGAAAGCCAGGCAGCCGTGTACAACTGTCTGAAATCATTAAATCTGCAATCAATCAAATGTTGGAGAGATTTCTTGGATACTTTATCTGTATGAAATTTGTGTCAATATTATTGAAGTTAAAAAAAATTAAACTAAAGGCAATGGAATGATTTAATACAATGAGGTACAATTACTTTTGTGATTAGTTTAACATATTTGATGCGTTTAAAATGATCAGCAACAAAATATGCCTTTTAAGAAATAAATTTATTTAAATGTCGCAGAATGAATATAAATGGTAGTAGACAACACATAAAAGATACTAAAAGAACTATGAAATGGATATCTCCGTAGAATAAATTATGAACTTTTAGAAAAAGTGGGAATCAAGACATTGTCAGAATAATTAAAGCATGATTTTAAATGAATATGGAATAGTTAAAGAAGATGTAAAGAAGAGCTAAAGCAAGATGGTGGGATTATGGATTAGACGGCATAAAGCAAACAAATATTAAACTGAAGAATGGATACCTGATAATAGCAAAACATAGAGTTATCCCACATGTACATTGAACAAAGTTACATAATCAATTATGATGAACTTATGCAATCTAAGAGAAGCCTAAAGAACACTAACCCCTATAACTGGTAAACTCAGTAAAATTGCGTTTCAAAGATATATACGAGGTGTGGCAGAATAGTAATGAGACTGGCAACACTGCAAGCGATTTGGCAACGCTACGCTGTTGTCCTTGATAGAGCACGTGTATAAATACCCTCGCATAGCTCAGTGCGAGTTTCAACTCGTTCCGTTAACTACGTGATTTTTGTGACTGCTATTAGTGAAGTTGTATTTTGGTTGTGCGGAAACTTTTTTTTATAAAGACGTCCTTGAAAGGCTCAGAAAAAGGGTCATTCGCGTGAGACCAGATATTGCAGACAAATGAATGCTCCATCATGACAACGCCTCATGTCACACTGCCGTCTCCATAACAGAATTTTTGATCTCAAAAGGCATTTCTGTGGTTCCCACACCACCCCCCACTCCCTATTCACCTGACCTTAGTCCATGTGACTTTTCCTTTTTCCTAAATTGAAAATGTCCTCAAAGGACGTCATTTTGGGACTTTAGAAAACATCCAAAAGAGTGTAATGGACATGCTGAAGACCATACCGGTTGAAGACTTCCTAGCTGCTACCAACAGTGAACAACGTCTCGATCGGTGTGTAGCTGAAGAACTACTTTGAAGGATAACATTGATGTTTGAAAAAAATAAAAACTTTGGTAAATAAAAAACCAGTCTCATTACTTTTCTGCCACACCTCGTAAATGTCAATAAGACAAAATGGAAAAGTAAAATATTTGACTTCTACTAGTTATAAATCTGTTACTTTCTGAAGATGAACAATTTTGAATGATCTTTTAGTGCTAAAAGAATCACAAAAATTTAATGAAGACCTTTGGTAGTTATCCAATGCTTTTTTTATCTTACACTTCTTGAATGGCGCTTCCAAAAGTTTGTGTAATTTGTTAAGATTCAGTTTATCGAAACAATTATTGTCGCCGTTATATACTAATTGCTTTTTCCGACAGAAGTCTTGTTTGATTTATTTTTGTTTATTTAAAATTAATCTCTATTTCGGTTAGGCGGCAGTCGTGTTCTTTCAAAACGCCCGCATTTTGAAAAGAGAGTTAGAAAATAAATTTTTTAAAGCTCGACAAGACTGTCAGCCGTCTTGTTTCTGAAGCAACAGAAATGATGATTTTCTTGCCTGCGAGTTTAGTCTTGCCTGTTGTAGTACCTAAGGCTAGGAAGGATTATCTTTTTAAAAGAGGAGATTTTAGTTTACCTAACATATTTTTTTTTCTGAACGCTCTATAGATTTTAATAAAAAATGCTTGGATGTTCACCTCCCAGAAGAAATTGCTGAGGATATTGACTCTGTGCTACAGTCCATATTCAATTAGCTCGATTGAACAGAAAACCCTTTTTTTTCACATGTGATCCTTTTATTATTCCTTGTCACATTATTATCTTTCAAGAACCAACTATTTTCTTTTTTTTGTTGTGCAGCGTCAAATCTATCTATTTCCAAAAATATATAAGATAATCAAAATTTAATTAAGCCCTTTTAGATTCAACTTTTTTGCCTCGTGTAGGTTGAATCGATCTGTATTTTTTCGGGGGCGAATAAAGCTATAATCAAAGTCTCTTCACTAGATAAATGTTTATTAAAAATTTGTATAAGCCATGTAATCTGTATTTGTACGTAAGTCAGTACATAAGCGTTTTATTTCTCAACATAGTCTCCTTTGGACTCGATACAATTAGTTGGCGTTTTTCCAATTTTTTTCATCCCTTCCAAATAATAGGTTTTCTCAAGGTCCTCAGAATAAGCGTTTGTTTCAGTGATGACCTCTTCACTCGAGCCAAATCTCTTACCGCCGAGCCATTTCTTCAGATTTGGTAACAGGAAATAGTCGCAAGGGGCTAAACCTGGAGAATATGCTGGATGGGGTAGCAGTTCGTAGCCCAATTCATGGATTTTTGCCATGATGATTACACACGCGTGCACCCGTGCATTGTCTTGGTGAAAGAGCACTTTTTCTTCGCCAAATGATCGTTTGTGTTTCAAATCAAAATCGAATCTGTCCAACAGTTCTGAATTATATTCGCCGGTGATCGTTTTATCCTTTTCAGGGTAATGAAAACCTAGCCCTTCTTTGGTGCACGTTCACCCGAAGAAGTCCACTGCTTTGACTGTTCCTTGGTCTCTGGTGTGTTGTGATTGATCCATGTTACGAAACGGCACAAAAACTCGTTCGGATTGCGGTTGAACATCGCCAAACACTCCTTTGAAGTGCTCACACGGTTGCGCTTATGATCGAGTGTCAGCATTCGCGGCACCCATCGCGCGGATAGTTATTTCATGTGCAAATATTCATGTAAAATGTGGTGTACCCGCTCAGTTGAGATGCCTACAGCCTCAGCCACCTCATGCACTTTCATTCTCCGATCATCCAATATCATTCCATGGATTAATCGACGATTTCGACCTGAACGTCCGGCGTCGCTTGTGCTGGTACGGCCACAACGGAATTCAGTAAACCACTTCTTAAACATTAAAATTGATGGTGCAGTCCCCATAGTATTTATCAAATCTTGCCTTTATTCTGGTGATGTTTTTACGCGAAAAATAATGCTTGATGAGCACACGAAATTCACTTTTTCCCATTTTCGTCGAAATTCACGAGGTTGTCTTCTTTCAATGGCTGTCAAACACAAACTGAATGACGCAGCTTGCTCAAAATTTGACAATAGTCTATTAACAGATGGTAGTTGACTGAAACATTGTTGCATTTAAAGTTACTACGTGGAAAATTCAAAAAATCATTCACTTATCAAACTGCTCTCGTATAACAGAATTTGATTTATTAGATTTACATATTTCTCACAAAATTTGGTAAAAGGTTCTTAACAAACGTAATTTTTACACGAGTAATGGAAATACTACGTTTTCTTTCCGAGCTCTCTTTGTCTGCAGTAGTGTGATACCTTGAACGGCTCTTCTCGCCCCACCAATTTCCACTACTTGCTGATAGAAGTGTAGAGAATTTGCAATATAAATTAGACATGCATCTATGTAGAGCAGTAATGTTGATAATATTTCCGGTTCGCATTGATGGAAGGATCTAAGAACGTTACGATAATGCAGGAAATGATTACCCGTAGCCCGCAAAAAATGGACTAACAAGGTACACAATAGTTATGATGTTGGCGATGGAAACCCTGCTATGTGCAGGATCTAAAACCTGAAGACTATAACTGCAGAATGGAATATGGAGAGTTAATGTTGCGTTGGCAGGAAGATTGGCCTGAATTATTTGAAAATATCCTTCATCAATCGTCATAACTGCTATGCAAACTTGGCCACGCGTGGTGTGGAGTAACGCAACAAGATTTAATGGTTCGTGTTTTGTATGTGTAACACCATGAATGTAGATCGTTACATTTACATGCTTGAAGATTACTTGTACCCCACAGTATCTTGCTGGGATACCATTAGCGACCTTATTTTCATGCAGAATGATGCACTACCCCATTTTGGTTTTACGTACATATGTGGTTAAACCAGCATTTTTCAGAACGTTGGCTGGGACAACGTGAACCTCATAAATGATATCCAAGAAGTTCATGTCTCGCTTCGTATGATTTTTTCTGATGAGGTTGCGCAAAAAAGGAGGTGTGCAGGACAAAACCTCGCACATTGAATGATTTGGAGGTAAGGATTCAGGAGGTTGTGCATTCCATCCGATCGTCCGAGGAAACTTATTGGCGCCACTAGTGTTTTTTTTTTATTTTCCTGTGTGATAGAGTAAATACATGTACAATTTGTATTAGAAATATGGACTTTATTACCAATTTTTAAGGTCCAATTACTTTTTAGCCACCCTGTAGTTGTCAATCTTTTTTTTTAATATGTTTAACAGTTCAACAATAATTACAATGTAACATAATTTATATTTCATGGGAGTAGGTAATTCCCTTACAAATTAGTTTGACAATTGGCTTGGCTAATTACTGTCAGGTTCAGATAGGTATAAATCTTGTGGTAGCTTATTTTTTAGTCTGTGATGGGTATTTTGTCTGCCTATATTGTAATGAACAACGCCATCCCATTCATGTATAGTTTTGAAGAATTTTTTAGCACTCGCACTGATATAACTTTGCACTATAAGTGTGTCTAGTTCATAGTGTAGCTGCTCATTCCGGATGTACCACGGTGCGTTCACTGCGATGCGAAGAATTTTGTTTTGGAGTCTTTGCACTTTTTCTATGTTGGATTTCGCGGTGTTACTCTAAATGGGTGATGCTTAAAGCATTAATGATTTGTACATCATGATAGTACATTTAAGCGACGATTTCTTGTTAATGAGGGGATACCTTGGTTTATTTTGAGATTGACATGAAGTCTCCAAGTAAGTCGTGTATTTAGTAGTACTCCCAGATACTTAACGGCAGCATCAGTTGGATTCCAAGGAACTATGTTGTTATTGATTGCTATGTTGGGAGGGTTTCTGATTCTTCTTAGGGAGAATATTTTTGCTTGGCATTTCGTGGGATTAATTTGGATGTTCCATCTGTTATACCATGAACATACTTGATGTATTGCAGTTTGCAGTTTCTCTGTGTCTTGGGTGAGGTCGGTGTGTTGTGCCAGGATTGCAGTATCATCCGCGAAGGTCGCTAAAGTTGCCTCTGTGATAGGGATGTCTGATGTGAAAATATTGAATAATAGCGGCCCCAACATACTTCCCTGAGGTGCACCTGCTTGAATGGACTTTGTTTCTTAAATTATGGAGT
Organism: Sinelater perroti; assembly: GCA_036346155.1. Lineage (NCBI taxonomy): Eukaryota > Metazoa > Arthropoda > Insecta > Coleoptera > Elateridae > Sinelater > Sinelater perroti. The sequence continues at coordinate 5,981,069 of JARFIY010000189.1, forward strand.
TTATGCCTACAGCAAAAGTTCGGTTTTCGAGGAAAGAGAAGACTATTGCTTTTAGGTAGTTGGCTATTCCGATCTTGAGTATTTTGCTTTTTAAACCTTCTAACCAGACTTTATCGAAGGCCTGGGCTACGTCGAGAAATATTGCTACAGTGTAGCTTTTATTTTCAAATCCTTCTTCTATTTTTTCGGAAATGCGTTGTAGTTGATGTTGAGTTGAATATGTTTTCCTGAAGCCAAACTGGAATGGTGTTAGTATGTTTAGTTGCGTTATTTCGTTCCTTAAGTGGGAGTGGATGATCTTCTCTAGAACCTTTGAAAGTGAAGTCAACAAGCTTATTGGCCTATAGCTGTTAATCATCTTTTTATCTTTACTCGGCTTGGGAAATACCAGTATATGGGCATGCTTTCATGCTTTTGGAAAATATCCCTGTCGGAGACATGCGTTGTAAATTGTTGCAAGTTAGGCTAAGATCATGTCCAGGGCTTTTTCTCTTTGGAAGATTGTTAATTATAGTTTTTATTTTTTGAGGAATAGTGGGAATTACCGATTCATTTATCACTGGCAGTTGTTATTGGGGTGAATACTTTTTCATAATGAACTGCAAAGGCTGCTGATTTTTTTTCGTCGGCAGCTAGTGTGGTATTTTCTACACTTAGAGTTGGAATTTCCTCGCGTTGCTTTAGTATGCACTTGGTAGGTTTCCACATTCCAATGTCGCCTGGTTGAAGATCTTCAATATATTTTTGATATGTGTCGATTCTCAGTTCATCCAATTCGCGTTTTAGGGTATGCGTTAGCTTATTGAGTAAGCGTTTTGTTTCCCGATTTCTGCTTCTCTACCATTCTCGCCTAACTTGACTTCTTCTTTTCATTAGTTCTGTAATTTCAATTGGTGGATATTGGTGGTTGTGTTTTTTATTAGTTTTGGAAGCTAGTGTTGCCTCGTGTACGCTATTGGTTATTGACATTGTTAATTTGGATATTGCGTTGTCTATGTCTTCATTATTGCTTAGGTTGGTTGGGAATTTCAGCTGGTCATCAAGGTTCGTTCCGAAGTATTCCCAGTTTACTACCCCGTTTATAAGTCTTGGTATTGGTTGTGCCACCAGTGGGGTGCTGATAAACGAGATTATTACTGGTTAGTGGTCAGAGCCAAGCTCTACTATTACATTTTGGAATATTGGTTTGTCAAAGTTCTTCTGTAAAATAATGTCTACTATGTCGGGTGACAGGTGATCGTTGCGATATGGATAGTAGGTGTATTTCTCAGGGGCTATTATTTGGAAGGAATATTTTGTCGCATAATTTTCATCTTGATTCCCTTAGGATTATTTGCTCTACATCCCCATAATTGATTTTTGGAGTTAAAATCTCCAATCATTAGGAGTGGTTCAGTTGTATTGAATGTAGCTTTTAAGTCTTCCTCCACTAGCTTCTTGTTTGGTTGTCTATAGGTGAGGTTTTGATCTTTAGTTTTATTTTAATTCTGATTGTTTCTAGGATTAGGTTGTCAATGTCTGCGATAGGATTGTGAATGATTTTCTTTTTAATGAGTGTAGCTACCCCTCCTGCTGCTGTTCGAGCGTTTCTATCTTTTCTATGCACTTAGTATCCAGAAATTTTGAACGTGTTTGCTTCAGTGATACATGCAATATCTATGTTGTGTCTGGCAAAAAATGCTATAAGGATTAATCTTTGGGTTAGTATACCGTTAGCATTCCAATTAAGGATTGTTAGCTTTTCTATGAATTTCTGAGGTTTAGTATCCATTGAGGAGTAAGGGAAGGATAGTATTAGTGATGAAATTTTTAATTAGAGGAAGGTAAGGAGTTAACAGATCGATAAGGATTTTGGCTAGATTATTTGTGTCAGGTGAGACTGTTGGATTGGCAGATTGATCAGCATATGATCGGCTAGGGTGACAGAATAATTTCTATTGTGTCCTATACCAGATTGGTTGTTAGTGCTATTGTTTTTCATTCGTTTTTGCATTATCTCGACTTGGCTACAACCGCGATAACTTGCAGGATGCGAGCCTCCGCAGTTGGCACACTTAGGTGCTTCTTCTGGGTTTTTTTTTGCATTGATGATGTTGATGGTGTCCTCCACATTTCACGCATCGTGGGTCTAGCGTACAATAATTTTTGGTGTGGCCATAACCTTGGCAGCGGTGACATTTAGGGTTGGTAGATGGCTTTCTTCTCACTTCAACAGTGACAATTGAATGATGAATACTTTTTAGTGAGAATAACTTTTTGGCATTTCCATTATCGTTTAGGTCCACTGCAAAAACTGATAGCGGCTGCTTGTTTTTAATTAGAAGGTGGGTAACTTTAATAACGGTACAAAATTTCTGCTAAGTTCAGTCGTTCTATTAGAGATAGCGGTACATTTTTAATTACGACGTTAAGAGGTTTGTCGTTTGGGTTTTGGAAGGTGTGATATTTAATTTCGTTATCCTTAAAGTGTTTTGTTAAGGCCCTATAGTCATCCTCTTTAGTTAAATATATTCTTAATATGTTTGTATTACAAAAGGTTGTGAATTCGCCGGTTGTTAATTTTTTGATATCTGAGGTCAGCGCTATATGATTTACGGCGTTATGGGGAGATAAATGGGCGGTATTCTAGATTTTCTTGAAGTTTCAGTTACATTGTTTGCATTTGTGTTATGTTGATTATGATTGTCGTCGGGGTTATCGTTTGAGCCGGCCTCTAGGTTAGCTAGTAAGTTGTATTTGTTATGTGTTAGAATGTTTGGTGTCCATGAGTAGCGTTTCTGCACTTCGTTTAGTGGAGGTCTTAATGAACTTCCATTTGGCTTTTATTGTCTAGATTTTCGGTTATTTTGTTAAAATTAAAAAGTAACTTACGATTTATGTTGCTTTAAAGTTTCGTTAAATAATTGCACTTAGACTGCGATGAAGCACGTCTTAACGCTTTGAAAGTAAAATGGCAACTAGTTGTCAATCTGTTTTAGGAGCTTTGAGGTAATGATATAAATGTAAACCAATTCTCAGGGGTGATGTACCTTACTGATATGACTTGGTATTCTCATTCGGTAGAACAAAACTGTTATATTTATCACACATTTCGTCTAGTTGTTCATCCTCTCTTAAACAAGAACTAAGGCGATAGTAAATTTCTGGAATAGGAACTGTTGTAGAGACTTCTCTCTTTTTATCTTTAATAAGTTTACCGCCAAGGAGAAGGCAGTTTATGAGAAAGTTGAAACAAGTCCTGTAAAAGATATTGTGGCACTTTTAACCAACTTAAGTGGGTCAAATATGGTTGAAACTCTGAAATGATTTCGATGAAGTCTGGCAGATATTAGTAGAGCACCCATAAAAGCATGTAATTGTTCTAATGATAACTTTTCAGAACTATACGGTTTTGTCTACATAATGTGAGCGTTAGATCGTCATTTCATTGTGCGATCTTCTACATTGGTGATCTCAAAGGGAAAGACTACATTTGTGCATTACCAGTTGTAGATTTCGTATAAAATGTGTCTTGCCAATATTTTAGCTTTGTGCAGATTAAATTTATCTTATCGACCATCTCAGGGTGTTAATTTCAATTATATGAGCAGATGGAGAATATTTTCTTACAGTATCCGTTTTTTTTTTTTTCAACGATATCAAACCAGAAGTGCAAGAATTTCCTTCTGACGTAAAAGTTGTGGCAGTATCGGATAGCGATGTTACTAGTTATTAAGTGATTAAAAGTATTTGTTGTTATTCTCCAAAGACGGAAGAAATTAAAATCCTCGTCTGTATCATTGTCGCTACAAGATGATAGTTTAGTAATATCTTTTCTTTTTAGAAAAAGGTTAAGATTGTCTTCTGCATCAATTTTGAAAAGTAGAATATGTTTCCAAAATTAGACAAAATTTTGGACTTGTTTTTCTCCACTTTTTGTAAAGTAAATTCTAGATATACTAAACTTTGCCAAGCCAGATTCAATTCATTTTTAACATAATGCTCATAAGGAACTAGTTCAAAGATAACTTAGAAATTACTTTAATGCAAACGATCAGGCTCTTTATTCAGCTGGAATCAGAAAATTGCCAGATCGTTATAATGAAGACTGAACTTAAGAAAAGAAAATAATGCAAACTTGTTAAGAATATTTATTAAATACATGTAAAGTAATAATTAAATTAAATCAGATTTGGCAGAAAATGATAGTTATAGCAAAATTGCGCAATTCTTTTTAAAAATGTAACAAAAAACAGCCATTTGCGACTAAACGAACTATTAACTCTGAAATAGTAGTACAATTTTACGATGCTCTTTACTGAATGGTCAATACAGAAACCCAAGAGGTCTATAAATCCAAGTACATCAACGGTACTTGGGTACAAAACACGATCCTTCCGGATCTTTAATTGTTAGTCTTTTAATGGTTCCGTGAGTCGCAATAAAGTGTAACGTTAATACCTTACTACCTTTCTTATTGTCGTCAATATAGAAAAAAAAACATGATTTCTATAGATTATAGTACCCTATTAAATTTTTATTGTTGTATAGATTAGATATTTAAACATTTTTCTCTTTAATTTAATTTACCTACTTGTATGGTGCATGCACATATCAAAAGTTCAGTTGGAAAACTATTGAGAGTCCTTAAAATGGAGAGAAAACCCTATATTTTGTGAATAAATAACTTTGCTGAATATTTCCGCATATTTGTTTTTGCATACACGCAATTAAAGCTTACCTTAAAACATTTGAGAGTTCATGTGCATGTGCATGAGTTTTTTTACTAAAAAGCCAACATTAAATTACGAAATCCGTACCGTGTATTTAACTTTTTTGCTTGTGTAAACTTGTGCGAGCGGCAGGTGATACAGGGCCATTAATTTCAGGTAAATGTGGCACGATCCACGGCAGCAACCTCCGCAAAAATGTGTGCTCGAGCATCTGCAGTCGGCGAACCAAAGAGGTGGGTCCCCGGATGCGGCACCGCCGTCACCAGGCAGATTCAGCCGACGCTGCGCGCCCCAGACACCCTCTCACGTGCGTCTCCCGTTCCTGCACTTCCCGCCGCCCCCTAGGCACCCGCCGCCGCGCTGCGAGCTCAGGATGTCTGAGGATCACTTGCTGAGCATCCCGGGGCCCTCGACTGCGCGACAACCCCACGAGCCCACTTGGGAGATACCTAATGACTACTCGTATGCTTACTACGAGCCGGGACCGCCGAAGAAGCACACGAACGTGCCCAGCAGATACCCCGGAGGCGGCCCTTCCAGAGACGGCTCCTACAGGGAGGGTTCCTACCGCTCCAAGCACACCTATCTAACGCGCTACGGCACGGAGGAGAACATCTACGAGGAGATCAGCGAAGTGACCAGGGCCAGGATGCACGCCGCCCAGCAGCAGCACCAGCAGTCCATCATCTCGCTGAACCAGAGCCTCGTCGAGGAGGAGGTGCGCCGCGTGCAGTCCGGCCACCGCCGCGTCCTCGGCGAGCTGAACCTCTCCGTGGAGGCCATGCTGATGCCCAATTCGCGCGAGGGCAGCGACGACACCGACAAGGAGACGGACGACCAGCTCGCTGACCTGCTGAGCGTGGGGCCCACCGACGAACTGCTGTCTCCGGTGCCCCCCGTCGATCTGGACAGCGGGTTTAGTGGCAGTTCTAGTGGTGCTAGTTACAGGAGTGCGGCGGGCAGCCTTCGCCGGGGGCCCGACAGGGGCAAGTGCGTGAGTGCGGGTGGCAAAGGCGCCGGCCTGGACAGCAGCACTCCAGCGAAGAGCTTTTGGAGTCGGCGAGGCTGGAAAAAGCTGGCTGGATTCAGCAGCAGCGCTCATGGCAGCAAACAGAATGGTAAGTCGCTTTGATATACTTCAAATAATTCAAATTACTCACGATTTGGCCTCTTAAGCCTTCAAGTTGGTAAAAAATGTTAATTCTACGAGAAAAGACTGAAAAAAATTCTTCTTTTATTTATTTGCAATTGAGAACACTTTTTACTTTTAAATTTTTATTTTATTATAACAAAATATAATTATAGTGTCTATTTGTTTATTAAAAACTAATATACTGATAAAAAACTAATATATTGATAAATCGTCAGCACGATCCAGTGGTTGAGGCTCGGGTTGTGGTACGGACGAACCCGGGTTCTGTTCTCGGAGCTTCTCTGATGCCTGGCGGGTGGCCTACTCCGTCACTGAAAATAATTGAGTACTTGCGTTCGCTTCGAACAAGGGGTAATAATGGCGGTCGTCTAAGGCGCGGTGCTTGCCATATCGCCCCGCATCAGAGATGGTGCACGACGACCGGACAAAGAAAGCAAACATATGAGAGCCTTAACTTTTCAGTTTGCAGACCATGCTCCCATAGGGGGTTTAGAGCCTTACCATTATTATAATATGCTGACGCTATCGTCACTACAGCACCTATTTCTACCAATGCGGATCTACGTCGTGACGTGCTCAAATTACTACTTTTGACTGTTCCTTAAACATTCCATTTACTGAATTTTAGTACTGTTTTCCCACTAATGTGCTCGATTTGTCCGGAACTTCACTTTTTTCTCTTGGTGATTCAAAGCCGTCTTAAATGTTCCAAACAACCTCGATTTCGTGTAGTTGGTCTTTACAAAGTTTTAGATCGTAAGAATATCTACATTAATGTTCATGTTCTGATGTTCATTCTGGATGCTTTCAATTTATTTCTATCATTTTATATTTTGCGCCAGCCAAATTTTAAGGTACATTTATATTTATTATGATGTTTTTAAATCATAAATTTATTTATTATCCGCTTAATAAGAGGACTCTGCGCCATCAGTATATCTTATATTGTTTAATGTTTTGTCATCTGCGATTGTTTCCGCTGATACTTTATCCAGGTTTCCATTGAATTCCAAGCACTAAAGAAGTTTAAAAACATATTAATTATTTAATCAGCAAAGTTGTATAATATTTCTTTTTAGTTGGTGATGTAGACAAAAATTGTATACTCGCTTTTTTTCAAATATTTTTTGTTGTAATAACGTAACAATGACACATGCTGAATGTAGGAATGTTTTTTATGTTTATTTGGGTTCACGTTCCACCTTTTGTTGGTTGTTCAAGGGAATGGGAACCTTTTCTTTGCGACAGCTGGGCTACTAAATTCGTAGTGTTTTTATTTACATGCTCATCAGGTCAGAATAATCTGAATTACTTTTTTTTAAGTAAAACAATGTTCCATACTAGAAAAATTATGTGTTTTGTTCTACTTTCAATCTTGATATTAATAATGATAATTGGCTCATGACGATTTTAAGGTCTGGGACTTTTTTGAAGATGTCATTCCTTTACTTCCTATTTATAGTAAAGTTTTCTGAATTTCTCACTTTTAGATTCACTAGCTTTTCTTCCGTGGATCTTTTAGGATTTCTCCTTTTGTTTATTCCTTCTGACTTTGGTACATTATTTGTTCGTTTTCTCCTAACTCCCGCTTTCTTATATCATTAGGAAATGCATCTCACAATTTTCCTTTCAAAGACACGTAACTACACTGTTTTTTTTTGTCGTAATGTCTGAAATTCTTCTCTAAATTTCACGGAAGGTGTATTAATTATTATGTATATTAGTTCTTATAACCTTTTTGATCTAAGTGCACTATTTAAGGTTGTTGTACTTTATAAACCACTGACTAATCGCTTTTTTATTTCACTTTATGTTTATTTGTTTGTACCTATATTCTTTGTCATAAAAAACACTTCAAACTTTTAAATGGTGCATTGTTTGCTAATTACGCTCCCCAACAACTAAATGTTTTGTTTATTAATTGTCCAAATTTTACTGCTTGACTTTATATTATGGTACCTAAACATTGTGTTGTATTATGTCATTTGTACTAGATCTATTCGTACAGTTTCTTAAAGGTTTGTAGACACTTTTTTTTCTTAATTTTTTTTTTGTATTTGTCTTGGAACATGTATTTACTCTGTTATTTGTGCTTTACCACTATGAAAACTGCATTGCTCCTGTTCTAGCTTTTCTTTCGCTTGATGTCTGGCAATAATTGTTCATAGTTTTGCTGACACCTCTTCATTACTTTTATTTCTTCTCCTATAATTTTGCCATTCTTTCTTTGATTGGTATCCCTTTTTTAATACTCCTGATATTTCTGCGTAAGAATCTCACTTGCTATCTGTTATTTTCTACTTCTATGTCTTCCAATAGTTTTTCGTTTCGTTTTTTTTTCTCTAAAATTGTTTTTATTTTTCTCTAATCTCTTGGTTTCCTCGTGCCTTCTCCGTTAGTATCTTTAGTTGATATATATTTTTAGCCATTCTTGTTGCTATTTCGCATTTGCTGTGCAATTTTATCGGTCGATATCTCTCGTTTTCTGATTTTGTGTTAGTCTCCTAAAGAAATTTTAATATACTTCGATAATTTTTTATATTTCTATTTGGTAATTTATTTTTAGAATCAGGTTCTATCTATCCTATCCGTATTGAATTGTTTGAAACCCTCAAGTTCCCTTGTTTTTCGCCAGACTAATAAAACTTAACAGCCTCAATGTCGACTTTGCAAGTTTACTTTAGTGCAATTACCGTTCCTTTTTCCTATCTTACAACGTTGCTCGTCGCCGCTTGGACTATTTACTCTTCTACTAATAAATTAACTATCAATATAAACATATTTACTGTATTTCCTGACACTTTTTGTTTTTCCTTATCAGTTTACTTTTAATTTTTGTGTAATTTCTTTGCGTAACTTATTTCTCTCTTTTCCACTCTAATTTTTTCTCGAGTGCTAATTCCTTTTAGTTATTTTTTATCTGATTATTTACCTAATTTTTTAGTTCGCTGTATTCTCTGTAATATTCTTCAGTTGGGTGGATATTCCCTTCAAAAATTCTTTTAAATGCTCTTTGTTTGAGCTTACCTTTTTTCGGCTGGTATTTAATTCTAATTATGGTGGTTTCTCACTAATATGATAATAGTTCCTTGTAGAAGGTCTTGAAGGTCCTTTGGGGTCGTAACAGGATAGGTCTGCTACAATCTAGAGCCTACGGCACACAAGGGTAGTAACGTGGCTAGCGCTACGTACCGACCGCCTATTATTACCCCAGAGTTTGATCTCCATGTACTCATTTATTGCAGCCTGAGTCGAGCTGGGCCGTAAAAATGCCAGTGATCAAATTGGCGAGAGCGGGATTCGAACCCGCAACTCTTGGTTTCGTAATCTACCGATCTATCCACTAAACCACCACGGCACTCTCAGTAATATGAAGAGACAAAAAAATGAGCTTCAAAAATCTTTAGAAGCAAAATAAGTGTTGGTACTGACGATGATTAATTTTTCTGATACTTTTTACATGCGAAATATATTTTTTTTGTATTTTCGAGTGTGATAAAACTTCTCTGATTTAAAAACCACTTAAAAATAATTGTACTGGATAGCACTATTGTTAGTTAAAGGTATTTTTATTATAATTATTTTATAACATATATTCCACATAATTATAAGGGTCATTATATAATTCTATTGCCATAATTAGTTCTATCATACAGAATAGGATATTTATAGTTCTAACGCGAATGTATCTTTATTGATTTTAAAGGATTGAAATATTAAAAGAAGCAAATAAATGGTTTATTATTGTATTTTTAATCTAGAAACCTTATATAAAGTCAAATATAAATTAGTAAAAATACGAGCGGAATTTTATACATGAAATTGTTGAGTATCTTCAAATGGTCATACTACAACCTTACCCAGATTGAATAAATAGACATTCGAAGGAATATTTAAAATTTCTAAAGATAACCGTTTTTAATTAAAAATCGCCTAAGTGTTTTACCAAGTACTATTTTGAAATCACATTTGAATATCCATAATTGTACGTACATTCTTTGATTAACAATTTCTTACCGTGGTTGGCATAGAAAAAGATGTTCTTTATTTTGTCTTGTTTTTTTATTTACTTATTTATTCCTTTTTTAGTTTACAATTCCTTCTGTTGGTAGTGTAAACGAGTCGGCAAAAACTTTTTTACTAATTATATTTAATGCGATGTAAATTGCAGTTTCCAGGTGTTTTGATAGCGGCCAGGTGGACCTAAATAAAGTAAAAACTTAAATACCTGTCTCTTAAATGTAATTTGTAACCTGAAAGCTTCGTTGTGGCTGGTATTTATTTGTACTTTTATAAGCGTCAAAACTTTCCGCCCCGACTATATTCCAATGGCGATAGAAATGAAAAAATGGGGTTATTTTTTAGTGTATCTTTATATGCTTCAGTATATTTATTACATTTTGAAAGCAACATTTCAGTACCTCTAGAAAAATACTCCGACATTTTATCTGGAAAATTATTTTGGCTTTCAAACAGCCCTTTCTACTGTACAAGTTCATAGAATTATAGATGCTATCAACCAAACTTTTAAGGAAAAGAAATATTGTAAAATCGTTTTTTGTGAGAAGTCGAGCGTTTTGACAAAGTATGGCATACAGGCCAGCTCTTCAAACTAAAGAGTTATCTCTGCCATAGTGCATTGAGTCATACCTGTCGGAACGCCATTTCCAAGTAAACTTTGGTCAAATCAGGAGTACCGCAGGGCAGCGTCCTTGGTCCGCTTCTCTGCCTCATCTGCACAGCTGATATGCCTGCAAATCAACATTCCCTCACTGCAACTGTTGCTGATGACAAAGTCTTTATGGTAACAGACAACGATCCGGTGTTAGCAGCAAATCGTCTCTAACAGAACCTAGACTCAGTCGTGCAAAATAACCAGAAAGGGGCGCGTAATTTTTTTTTGCATAACTTTTGCCATACACAAGGACAATACTTCTTCTTCTTCTTCAGCCTTCTCCCATCCACTCCTGAATGTAGGCCTCACCCATTTCTCTCCATCTGTGTCGGTCACTGGCTTGTTTTGTTCAGTTCCTACCAGCTATCTTCCGAATGTCATCCACCCATCGTTTCTGAGGTCGACCTTGTTTTCGCTTAGTTTCACGGGGGCGCCATAATAGTGATTTCGTTGACCATCTCTCATCTACCTGTCTCGCGATATGTCCGGCCCATCTCCATTTGAGGCTTGCTATGCGTTCTATGACGTCAGTTATTTTGGTTCTTCGTCGGATTTCTTCATTTCGGATTTTATCTCTTAATGATATCCCCAGCATAGCACGATCTATGGAGCTCTCTGCAGCATTCTCAATCTATTTGCATTCCGTTTTGTAAGAGCCATCGTTTCCATACCGTATGTAGTTACTGGTAGGATACAAGCATCGTGAACTTTACGTTTGAGGTTGATCGGTACATCTGGATTCCTTAGGATATATGACAATTTGCCAAAGGCGGCCCATGTCAGAGATATTCGTCTTGTAATTTCAGTACCTTGGTTTTCTTTTCCTAATTTGATGATGTGTCCTAAGTATATATATTCTGTCACGTTCTCCAGCGTTTGGCCGTCTACTGTAATTTGCATATTATATTGGCTCATGATTTTAGTCTTAGCAGATATTATCTTCAGGCCTGACTTTTCTGCTGCTTGTTTGAGTTCTTGCATCATGGTTTTTAGTTCCTCTGGATCTTCAGACATAATCACCACATCATCAGCAAAGCGTAGGTGACTGAGGAAGCAACCGTCAATTTTTAAACCCTTCTCTTGCCATTGAAGTTTCTTAAAAACATCTTCTAAAACTAGCGTGAAAAGTTTTGGGGAGATAACGTCCCCCTGTCGTACGCCTCTCCTGATGTTTATTTTGTCCGTTTTAAGGCCTTGATTTATTTTCACATGCACTGTTGCCTTTTCATAGATGTCTTTTACTATAGTAGTATATCTACTGTCGATTCTTGCGTTATTCATTGATTCTAATATATGAACCGTACTTATAGAATCGAATGCCTTGTAGAAATCTATGAAGGCTAGATGTATGGGCACATTATACTCGGTCGTCTTCTCTATGATAGTGCGTAGAGTCTGTAGATGGTCAATACGCCGCTAGTATTTATTTATAATATCCTATTGACACAAGCAGCGGATGTAAATATCTTGCTATTCACTGTAATCAGCACTTGACGTGGAGGACCCACAAAAGCGCAAACAACTTGGCGAATTATTTAGAAACATTATTGGCCTCTCCAATAAACGTATCGTCTACAACACAGTGTTCAAACTCGTTTGGTCGTATAGCGGCCAACTCTGGGGCACAGCGACACTCTAACATAGAGATAATTGAAAGATTTCAGTCTAAAGTCCTACGTGTAATGTGTAATGCCCCCTATTTTGTGAGGAATGTTTACATACTGCGAAAGATGTGATTACTAAATACAGTGCAAAATATACAAGTAAACTAGAACCTCATTTGAATGCGTTGGTCCTAAATCTACTAGACAATAGTGCTCTTATACAAAAAATAAAAAGACATAAACCAGTAGACTTTAAATGTTCTTATTTACACAGTTTTCGTACTTGTTGTCAAGCAAACAATATTTTAAGTTGCATCTACGTTGTTCATCATTATATGCAACAACATGTCATTGTTTTCACGCTATCTCTTATATTATAAGTTTTGCTTATTGTAAATATTATAGATTGCAAACAAAAGTGTTCCATACAAAAAAAACTCATCATTGTTAAATTTTCTACTTTAAATGACTTTTCTTGGTTTTGAAAATAGATAATAATAACTGGGGACTAGATCTGGGCTGTAGAGTGGGTGTGGAAGTTTCTAGAACTCAAAGCCTTCCTGAGCAATTCAGGTTCTACAAACAGGAGTATTACCGTGCACATAGCGGACAATTTGACTCAGCATGTTTCTTGTTCTCTTTTCCTTGACAAGCGCATTTTATGCAGTAAGCTAAGGTAATACTCATCGTTCACCACCATACCCCTTTCCTTAAAATCAATTAGTAAAATTTCCTTTGAATCTTAAAAGATCGTTGCTATGATCATTTTCGTCGATTGAGTCACCATTGCTTCCTTGGCTGTTTTTCGTCCGATCTACGCCTTTCCATCGACTACTTTTTGCTAAAGGATCGAAATACAGGATCATGGTTTCATGCCATGTAACAATGGATTAAAAAGCTTCTTCTTTTGTTGGAGATTTAATTTTTTACTTCCCATTTTATAAATTTTTTTTATGGTAGGACTTTTGGAGGAGGAGGGGAGATGACATGTTACCTATTAAAGGTATTTTTAAGATTTTTTAATTTTGGACATCTTTTCTGTTTATTTTTATAAGTAATTACCACACGTAGAGTAGTTAAATATTAAATAAGCCAGAGTTTCCTATGTTTATTTGGCGACGATTTCGTGGTCCTCGACATCAACAGGTTGGAGGGTTAAATTAATGCACGGATTATGTTCTATTATTACTGTATTGTCACCACTTCAATGAACCGCTCAAAACCCTAAGGCGGCATAGACTTAGCGTAAAAAGAGCACAATAAAAGGAAACTAATGAGGCCCCCGGTGGCGCTCGCCGTGCGGGCTATTTGGCAAAAATGAACTCCGGGCGCCCGCCCACCTTCCCGCATTCTCGCCACCGCGCGCTGCAGATGCCGGGCGCAGTTTGAAAGGATTTTTAATTATACCGCACCTAGCGAGCGCCTTTGAAAGCGCCCCCCCGAAACGAAGGCCCGTGCATTATAAATACCGTTCGGCGGCGCTCTTCCGCGCAAATTCGCGGCGCCCTCATTAAGCGCTCATTATTGACGCAGCTCGCCCGACTTTCCCGAATTCCGACCTCTAATTGCCGCCGTTAATTCGAGGGCCAGGGGACCGCTGGACGTGGAACGATCCTGCGCAAGAGCTACGGAGAACAATGAGCGTGCAGTTTCGGCGGCCGGCAGAAGCTAATTAAAAGTCGAGGAGGAACTGCCAGCTTATAATTATAATTGTTTTTTAATTTGAATTGTTTCGGCGCCATCGCTTGCCGGGGCTGCGTTGCGATGTACTCGCAGATAAAGCGCGGGGCTAATGGAAAAAATGAGAATTTAATTAAAATGCTGGGACGTGTCCGTGGATCCACATACCAGAAAAGTGAGGAAAGGCACTTCGCCGAATTGTAATTAAGTTTCCGCATGGCAAAGTTATTAATGAGTAAACCGTTTCTAAAGAACAAAATTTTTGAAACAAAGGAAATGTAAAAATGAACGGCATATTTTTACTTACTTTCCCTCGATCTCTAATATCTGTTCTTGAGATTTTTATTACTATTATTATTATTATGACGACTTCTGTCAGTTATTGAACTTACATACAGGGCGGTCGATGTAAATCCAGAAAATGAATAAACAATCAAAATAATATTACTATACAGGGAAAATTAAATTTATTTTCAATGAAAGCAAATAGTAACCCAAATTAGCGGTCACGACCTTCTCGACACAGGACCTAAACCTGCTACAGAACAACACAATTTCCTCCTTGTCCATATGTGTCGTTATCTCTATGATGGAGACTCCTAAACTGTCCTTGATCGTATGATACTTCTCATTGACTTTCGTATCGACCGCACCTCACATGTAGTAGTCAAGGGAATTGCAGTCGGGGCTGGATGGTGGGCACAAGTCGGGGGATGAGTGATAATACAAATTGTTGTATAGTTATGTCTGGGTCTTTCTTGCCTTGTGGGCTGGAGTGGAGTCTTGCTAGAATACGTACTTTCGCCCGGCGACCAGCTTCTTTATCCAGGGTTTGACAACTCCATCACGTTGATATCCCCTACCAGCGGCCACCTTCGGGTCTTTTTGTAATGCGCGAAAACATCGCCTTCGCTGCTTACAAGCTCCAGCAATTCAGGAAACCAGAGCTGTTGTGGTTGATATCATTCACCAGTGATTAGGTCTTTAAATTTCTTGTTTATCTCAGTCAACATTTGGTGGTTGATGAGGAAGAAAGACTTGTAGTGCAAGTCCTGGTGCATTGTTAGACTCACCATCGAACTGGTCACGTCAATTTCTTTTACCAGGTTAGTCATGTTGCGCCCAAGATCGCGTTAACAGTTACTTTCTTCTGGTGATCAGATTCCCTGTTACTTCTTGGTTACGTCGTGAACTCGAATCAAACCACGCAATAGTTTTTGTCTCAAATTTTCTGGCGCAAATGGATTGTAAGATAGCAACTCTGCATTTTTATGTTTATTATTTATTGCTGTGCATTTATATAACGTTTGCATTTCGCTTTCTAATGATTTCTTGGCAAATTTTATGTTTTATATCTTTTGGTTGATTTTTGAGTCTCATATTGTTGTTATTTTTTTGTGATCTCGTTTTTGTTAGGCTTTTAAAATTTTTGTTGGCGTAGTTATTCTCATGATCAAAGCTGGATTTAATTTTAGGGTTGTTTTCTCTTCTTTTTAAAAAGGATGGTTAATAATAATGGACTAATCTCCATATTTTATCCAAATTGTGTTTCGTTTGATATCTATCAGTTACTTTGTTACTTTGTTTGGCTTGGAATACACTCATAATGACCAAAGTGTTTCCAATAAGAATAGTCTGTTAACATCGTCCTAACTTTGCTGCAACTTTTACTCATATTTGGACGTAGCGAACCGGGAGGCTACCATTAAGACAATTAAACCTTTTTTTCCGAATCATGCCGATAGATTCACGTTTCACCTCCAGTTATAACCTTTTTGAGCAAATCTAGCTCATTTTTAGTGGTCTCAAACAATTCATTAGCAACTGCAGCACAATGTTTGTTCTGATTTGATAATAGTAGCTGCTGAACAAATTTTGCCGAGATACACCATAGTTGTTGGATTTTTCAGCACATCTTTTAGTTCTGGAACTATCGGTTGCTGATCCTTGCTAAAATCAACATTTTCCTGCCTGTTGGTGGCCTTTTAGAGTATGAATCACTTTCAACAGATTGATGGATATCTCTAAATCGCTTGTGCCATGTCTTTATATATGGTCTTTTTAAGGTTTTCTGAATTATTTGAATAATTTTTCCCGATGAAACTTCGCAAAAATTGAATCTACACTTACTGCAAATGCGACTATCGTACACTGTAAGTGCTTACATGGGTCCAACTTCCAACTGTACCGGTTAGTGAAGTTATCCTTACTCACGTATCCGAATTGCAGTCTACAAGGAGGTTCAGATATGACCGGGACTGATTTTTTATACAAAAAAAAACAAACAAATTGCCAAACACTTATTTGCATGTCAGTCTTGAACGTACTTCCCTATGGAGTCAACACATTTTTTCCAACGTTCTGGAAGCATCCTGATACCTTTTTAAAAGAGGCTTTTGGTTGGTGGCGTATCCACTCCCGAACAGTCTGGATGACGGCACGCACTGTCTTGAAGGAAGGCTACCCGCTTTCCACCTGTCTTTCGCTTGGATCAAATCTTTTCCTTCACGTATGTTGCCAGGAGGTCTGAGTAATAAGTTGCCTTGATTGTTCTGGCATCGTTCAGAAAGTCTACGTGGATAACCCCTTGCCAGTACCAGGAAAACATTGCCATCACTTTTTCAGCCGAGCGGCTTCTCCGCGCTCTCTTGGGTTTGGAAAAACCGATATGCTGCCACTTGCGCGATAGCTGCTGTAACTCGGGAATGAAGTAGTGCACCTGCGTTTCATTGGTGGTCACTATAGACTTCACAAATGCATAACCTTCGTCTTCAAACTGCTGTAAGAGGCGACTAGCAGTTTGCATGCGCACCATTTTGATTACGTGCGACAATGTGCATGGTACCCACCGTGCATTCTTCTTGCGATATGTGTTTTTTAAACTACTAGCACTGAATGATTAGCATGATAGCATTGCTCCAAGTTCTTTGATAGTGTCGCGCCTATTTTCACGAATAAGCGTATCTGCACGATCAGTGTTTGGCTCGCACCCGACGAGCATGCGGAGCTCTCTGCCCTCTTTAAAATACTTACACCACTCAAACACACGGGTTAGTGAAAGATAATCTTAACTACAGAAGACATTTACATGCTAAAAGCGGCTATTATTTTTAATATTTGTCTTTCTGTCTGTCTGATTTTCAGTATGGTATCTTTTATAAATATTGATATAATTTATCATAATGTGCCTAAGGCTTTTATAAATCAGTAAGAAGGACAATAAAGATAATAATTGAAGGTCATAGATATTAGATATTAGGGAATTTTTTAAAATTTGTCAATAAAATTTCTCTAGGCAAGGACACCGTTCTGTGATTTTTTATCTTTAGGTATTAACATGCCTTGTTTTTCCTTTATTTGAATATTGTACAATAAAAATATTTTTTATATAACGCTTTTTTATTACTACGATAAAATATAATACTATAGTAACCTTTATTTGTTTTTCTTCGCCTAAATTGTGGAATCGGAATCTTTCTGTTTCTATTTTTCAAAAGATATATCAAGAAACATTTATGCTGTGTATTGTATATTTGAATTTTTACCTTAAGGCCCTTTACTTCATACGTAAAAAACAAAATTTTCTATTTATTGCTTACATACGAATAACCCTTCTGTGATATGAAACGCCATAATGTGCGTTAATGGAGGACCGAAGATCCTCACGCTACTATTGAACATCCTTAAGATTTATACGAACTCTTTTTCAATGTTGACGGAATTGACTTGAGTTGACTGTTTAATCAAAGCGTAGACTGCTGTAGAAATTCACAAATGTTTTTAAAAAAGCGCTGAACAACATAACATTAGTTTTCTAATTTGCAGCATTAATGTCATTTTGGTGCAGATGGATGCAAAGAAACTCAATCAAGGCTCTAACTATAAAAGAAAAGTAAAACTAGGATTTTTTATTAGATTTTACACTTAAGTAGACCACAAAAAAACCATCAATCAGGTAGCAGCTAACTTGTTCTACCAAAGCGTTAACTCTATTAGATATGCAAAAATACTTAAGTTACGACCTTCTGGATTGTTCAAATTTGGTACTTACGCAATCATCCATTAGTCTGACTTTTGGTTATTCTAAGTGGTTTGTGAACAGATCCGTTCTGCAATTAAAAGTTATAGAAAAAAAGCATAATTTTGTTACCATATGGGCTCAAGATTTTCCCTCAAGTTAAAGTAAACACCTATTCTGAATTAAATCACGATGTGTAATGACAATTACGATTTCTCTTTTGAAGAACAACGAGAATTGTGCTGTAGATATGTCAGTGTATTTTGCTTTGATTTATTTATTGTTCACTTCCGTCAGCATTTTCATTTCGCTTTTTTCCATTTGAATTTGTTTAAATTTTTTATGGAATTTAATTCACATCGTATAGATGGTTTTAGTTTGGTTGTGAACTTTAAATTTATTGTCAGTTCGTTTTTGAGTTCAAAATATCCATGTTATAAATATTTGAGATAGAAAATGTATTTTAGTGGGTTGTTAACTCAGCTCAACAGAGTTGTTGTTTTCCAGTAACTCAAAATAAAACGTGGCCTTTCGTATCACTCCATGCAATCCAATCTCTCATCTAATAAAACGGCGCTGTTCCAACGCAAATGTGGTAGGTAGCTCGGCGCGCCGCGTCGCCCCCTAACCTGCAGATTCGAACGCGACGGGCCAACGAGCAAGGAAGCAAATTACGCGAAATCACAAAGAACCTTTCAGTCGCGCGCCGGCAGCACTCAATCAAATTTGAACTGTCGGATCGATTGTATCTTGGCGGCTTTGTTTGCATTTAATTTCGCGGGCGTCGGAGCACTTCGCCGTGTTTTCCCGGCTGCGCGCTGCCACAAATAGTCCAATCACACTGTCCGAGCACCTAAGTTAAATGGTCACTAATTGTAAACAGCAAAAAAATTTGAGCATGTAGAAAATAAAATTTCAAGAAACTTACACTTTTTTGCTCTCAAAATGGCGGCCGCTAACACAACAGAAAAAATTCGCAAAGGTCAAAAAAACGGTTTTTGCCAATAAAAAAGAAAGTTGCGCTCGGATTGGAAAAAGTTAAATTAGAAATTTGTAGCTAATGAAAAATTCTTTCGATTCAGTTTTTATG